>JAFREQ010000014.1:13133016-13768770 GCA_025331565.1 Holacanthus passer | reverse complement strand
TAAATGGACTGCACTTATACAGCGCTTCACAATTTGTCTCTCATTCACACACACACACACACACAATGATGGCAACAGAGCTGCCGTGCAATTTGGTGTGAAGGGTCTTGCCCAAGGACCCTTCGACAGGAGCCGGGGGTCGAACCGTGATTAGTAGACAACCTGATCCCTTTTGTTAAGGTGCAAACAAAAGCCTGGGCTGGTAAAGTTTGTGGGTTTTTATTTTTCTGAGGCTTTAATTTAACAGCACCACTGCTTAGAAATCACGAGAGCAGGCTCTGAAATAATTTAGCGGCATGAGTCTGGTCTGATCAGCATCACTGTCTAAATACATTTTCACAGGGCAAGTGTGATATAGGTGAGAGGTGAACCATGTTTCCATAAATATATCTTCATTTTTGATAGGACACAATACATTTTACCAATCAAATATAACTGATAACAACAAAAAGTTAAATTGTGTGTTTTTTAAATTTAGTTAAATGATTTGGACAAATGCATTGAATTATAAGGATCTTCATCTAAACTAGAATTTCCCACTTGTAAAAGCTGATCTGAGATGATGAAGCAAAAATAAATCTAGTTTGACAGAATGAGAACGAATACATAGTAAATTATTCTGACATTTATCAGTTGGATAGATTTCTGTGACCAGGGGAGGTGGAGAATGACTGATCACGTGTCACTTTGTTTACCTAAATGTCGGCCGGGTTCATTTACCCTCAGATCACTGAGAGTTAACTGCTCCAAAACACACAAAATAACCAGGGAGCGTTAAGCCAACATGACCAGGTGAGTGTCAGCCAGCATTTACTTCTGCAAAATAATCCTTGAAACTGCTGCCATCGTGCCTCATTTTACCCAGTGGGTGCTGTGTGTTTGTCCTGTTTTCCCTCCTCCACGTCTCGCTGAGTGTGGAAATGACAGGGTTGTACGGCAGCTTCGCCTCCCCCAGCTTCCCCCAGCCATACCCCGACAACCAGTTCATAGTGTGGAACATCAGCGTCCCACATGGCCACAGGGTCAAACTCTACTTCAGCCACTTCAGCGTGGAACCCTCCAACCAGTGTGAATATGACTACATCCAGGTACAGGCTGGAGAAGCCCCCGTTATCTGAGCCCGTGTCTGCGGCTCGCTCGCTAAAAAGCCTCTGACCTTGTCAAACCAGGTTTTGGCAGACGGGAATGAAACCTTGCGGTTCTGCGGCGAGGAGGAGAAGAACTATGAAAGCACCCCAAGGAACACGGTCATCCTGTCAGCCGGGAACCTCATGTCAGTGGTCTTTAGGAGTGACTACTCTAACGAGGGCCGATTCACAGGCTTCCAAGCATTTTACACCTCCGAAGGTGATGCACAATGGTGACACTTGGTGCCAGAAGGCAGATGCATTTTTAGGCGGCCGTAATTACATCGAGCACTGTGTCTCATTGAGTTTCCAGGTAGATAATAGGTGGATTATATAATTGTTACTGAAAGGCACATATAAAAACAACAGCATAATTTCCAATGCTTCAATTTGCAGAATAATACGTCCTATTTTTCATTGTTCTTACTTACGTTCAAATAAAATTCATCACAGAGCCTCTTTTATTAAATTTTCCAGTTTCAAACTTAAGTGTTCACAACTCTAAAGTTATAAAACAGCCTGTCTGCAACTTCTGTTTTAATGCAATTAATACTTTTCCAATTGAAATTCTTGTTTTAATTGGATGTAAGGATCACACCTCGGAGCCTGCTGCAGCAGCACCGTTTAAACTTTCAACGCCTTTGTCGTCCTTTAGTTTCTGCCAGTTGATGTGACATTTTTGTGTGTGCTAGATTTAGACTAATCCGGTGTGGTCACACACACGGTTCAAAAAGATGCCAAGTGAAAAAAAAAAAACCTTACATTGAGTTTAGGCACATTTTGGATTTACAAGACATTCATATCAGGATTCCCCATTTAAAGTGTTTATAAAAATGCACATTTATTGTGCCGTGTGTTTCACTCTCTGACCTTTTGCTCTCCAACAGACATCAATGAGTGTCTGTCCAAGATAGATGGGGAGAGAGTGTGTGATCATTTTTGCCACAATTACATCGGTGGATATTACTGCACGTGCAGACTGGGATACCTTCTCCATGACAACAAAAGATCCTGCACAGGTAAGAGGCGAGACCGGAGCTCGAGAGCCGTGTTCATCCGAGCTCAATCAAAGTGAGTCAAAAAGCTGAACGATGCCTGAATATTGATCTCTGTGAATGTTATATGTTTCTCAAGCTGAACACACTGCTGCTCAGCTCTTCACCACCAGACACAGCAGATATTGATGGTAATAAAGCAAAGCAATTTCCATTAGCGCTCATTGACTTCTGTTTGATGTATCCTGCTTCAACGTAGTTTAATTCACAGCATTTGTTCATGGTATAATCAAATAACGGCCAAAGGGCGCCTGGATTTGAATCATTCGTATTTGAATCCAAAAGCATTCAAAGTAAGAGCAACTCAAATTCAAGCAGAAATTATTCAAAGTCAGTTTCTTTTTTTATTATTATTTGGAAAAGACATTTACTTAGTATAAACAACATTTTAACATAGCAGACTCTCATATCTTTTCCAGTCTCTTAGATACCTGAGAAGTGCATATGTACAGAAACCAAAATAATCTTACCATCTATACATTATGCCCTTTACCTATGCACTTCAAACAAGTTATTATAAACATATAAGAACTAAGGGAGCTTAGCATTACACTGTGTACCTAAAGAAAAGGAGAGGGAGCATAAAAGGTTGGTGGAGTCATACAAAGTCTGCTCTTACTGCGGTAATGAATTATATCCACTTGTTCCAAGCTTGATAAAATTTGTTGCTCTGGATCCTCAAAGAGTAAGTCAACTCCTCCATTTTAAATATTTCCAAAGTAATACCAAACCAGTCATCTAATGTGGGTGTGACTGGATTGAGCCACTTTCTAGTAATAGATTTTTTTACTTGCTGCCAATAGGGCCTGCAGCAACTTTGTATCACTCATCCTTTTTAAAGACAGAATGTGACCCAAATAAAGACTCTCAAAGTTCAGGGCTATTTGAGTCTTGAATATCTTATTTAATGTTTTGTGTCAAATTCAGTATCTATACATATTTTAGTCCATATATCAAGGCTGAGTCCTCACCACAGCGGCCTGGGTTCAATTCTGGCTGCGTGTCATCCTCTCGCTCTACTGTCACAAAAAAAAAAGATAAATAACGGCCACATCCTTCAGTTCAACTTGTCAAAGTAGTATTGAGGTGATTTTAATACAATTAAAATACAAAATATTGTTAATTTCAGAGTTTGCTTGATGAAAATGAGATCAGATTGCTGGATTGTAAACTTGTAACCACACACTATTATTGCATGAAAACAAATCTTCCAAAAACTATTTTCTGACACTCCACACAAGGCACACAGTTGATTCTCGATCGGTTTTCATTCTGTCATATCTGGCCTGTTCTATAATTTCAGACTGAAAAGGCATACTGATGCATAAAGTAGTTGATCTCTGCCAGCTGGTGTACGGCTGGGTTAATTACTGTCGATTCCTAAGGGAAAAGCAACTTCAAAATGGCATTAAAAATTGATACCTGTGTGCTGCACTAATAGTGTACTGACACTCGGCAATTAATCACAATTACCGGTTGATGTGCCTTAAATTATTATTCTTTGCCAGAGGAAAAAGGGTGACAAAACAAATCACGCAATGAATGGGCAAAAATGATTATCTGCCTACAGATTGCACTAATTATATGAATTACAGCAACTCAGCCTCTTTGTGATACTCATTTGTTTTTATCTGTAACATCTGCACATTTGCTGGGGCAATAATGCAAACCTAAATGAATCTCATCATTTATGTTGCCGGGAAATGTCTCAATTGACATGAAAAAAAAAATGTTTTATTCTAATCAAAAAAACTTTTGCTTTTGCAGCCACTACTTTTTAATCCATATAGCAGGCGGGCCGTAAGACTTCATTAGTATTTGAATGAACATACGAGGGAAAACTGAGGACAAAATATCTAAAACAAGCCTCAAAATAACATGTTCAAGTGGGATTTTAATGAGTGTGTGAGTCCTCCCTACAGTGCCATGCAGCAGCCAGGTGTTGACCTCGCCGTCGGGGGTTCTGACCAGTCCGGACTACCCGAGTCCCTACCCACCCATGACTCAGTGTGACCACACCATCAATCTGCCAGAGGGCCACAGAATAATCCTGGACTTCCTGGAACCCTTTGACATAGAGGGACACCCGGACGCCCCCTGTCCGTACGACATGTTGAAGGTTAGTCACGTGACCACAGAGCATAATGATGAACAAGCAATGTATTCGTCCTCATGCTCGCGAGGGGCAGTTTGTTACCACCTTGTCCTCCCCGGGTGATATACTGTACGGTCATGCCTCCTCCTGCATATATAAGTGTGGCTGGACATAAAATCAGTCGGGCATTTAATGAATCTTAACTGATGTTCCCCCTTTTACAAGATTTCAACAGCTGGACAAGAGTACGGACCCTTCTGTGGATCGGTGCCACCGCCTCGCATCGACACGGGAAGCTACCAAGTGCATGTTGTGTTCAGGTCCGACGCTAGTGGGAAGAACAAGGGATGGAAGATTAAGTACACCAGTACCAAAGCTGAATCCCTCACTTTAACTTCAGACCAATAGCTTGTTGACACGAACATCCACATGTTCACTATCTGAACATTTTGCACAGTTTTGCATTGTGGCAACTTAACACAACCATCATTTTTTGTGACACCGGTGCTACAAAGATACTCAGTGATTGTATCTAATTTCTCATCTGTCATTGTTTGTTGGTGAGATGCTATAATCCACCATAATCCTCCTTTAACCACTTTTGTATGAGGTGTTTTATTGTTTTGCTACTTGTGCAAATAAAGGAAGACTCAAGCATACACACTGTACAACCTGAAGCCATGTGTGATCAGACAAACATTTTAATTAAAAAAAGTCAACTGTAGCTGAATGCAAACCGTTGTGCTCTTTTCTAGCTGAAGACAAACACTTTAATGCTCTGGCAGAAATAATAAATTAATTCTGTGAAGTGTTCTGGAAGACAGTCAGTCTGGCCTAAGAAGCGGCGAATGCTAGTCGTTTAACCTTCATACATTATGCAGCTTGTTCTCAGCAATCCCAGCTCTACTCCTCTATTAAAACAGTCATTATAGGGTTCTTCAGTCCCATGAAATTGCCTCTATTTGACACTTTTGCATTCACTCACTAATGTTTCCTCCATCTGTGCATCACAAGTGGGTCAAAAGAGCACGTCTGGCTGCGTGGATGTGAGAAAGAAACGTACTTGTGTTGATTTATTTCTTCTGTTTCTTTTTCCACTTGTCTCTTGGAATTAGGCCGACACCGCTTTCCTGTGAACTCGTGACTTTTTTTTTTATAACATCATTATGTTAACTTTGCCTGAGCTGCTACGCTGCTATGTACTTTGAAAGCCACAACAACCCAGCAAGGCAATTTACGTACTGACCCATACATCACCTTGGCATTTGCAAGCCAACGGCATGAGAAGGTCTTAGGTGGACATGTGTTCTCTGAAAGTCATCTGACCACATGGGATAAGGTTTGTTTGCAGCATGAAATGCCCAGATAGTCTGCAGGGCAACTGGGTGCTTACAGAGCAAACCTGCAGTTGTTACCTGAGCACTCCTCCACTTAACTCCTAATCTAATCCACCAAGACAGTGTGACACATGATAGCACAATCGACTGCTCCCAGACCCCACTCGCTTCTACTGTTCAGCCTAGTCGGAGCCAATTCCACAGGAATTACGCACACCATGAAACCCATTAACCAACAGTTGGAAAATATCTGGCAGCAGCATGCAGCCAATAGGCTTACAGCTGACATGCCCATCACTATTTTGTTGACAGCCTTGCATCTTGTGCATGAAGCCGCAGTGTGTGAAGAGAAAGATATAAAGGAGGTTCAGTGGGCCAGAAAATGTGCTGGTTTTTGTAATTGTTAATGTTTCTGACTATGGAAAAGCATTCATTAATCAGTATTTTAGGGTTAGGATTAGAACAAAAACTACATTTGAGCTTCAGAGTCTCAAGAATACAGAATCATGTTGGTCAGTGATGGTTGTCAGTGCCTAATTCTACATGCAATGTTCATTAATAAAAAAAAAAAAGTGGAACAACAGCTCCATCAAATGTTTGAGGGCTGGTTTATTTGAGAAAAACCCTCCATCATTTGACATGTTTAGAAACGATACATGTACAGTTATAAAAAAAAATCCCTTTGTAATTGTTGTACAGGTTAAAATTAAATACAAAATTTGAAAGTGTTGGAGAACTCACACAATTTTCACAGGGTTATGAAACAGCAGATGACAGGTTACCTTTGATGAAACTGCATGACGTGCTGAGGCTCAATCTTTGTGCCGTACAGACACAATACTGAGTAAATGGATCTTTATGAATGCCCCTCTCTTCCCTGTATCTGACACTAAAGTACAAGCCGACAGTGACATCTAAATCTCGCCACAACACAAAAAGATGATCATTCCGCGAATTCAAATCCGCCGTTCATCGTTCAAGAGACAGATGATGAGATGACAGCCCATCTTCCACATGACCTATGAGTCACAAAGACCTGCACACATTACCTTACATCACTCAGACACTAGACGGATACATAACTTCAACAATAGTATATAATAGATGGTCTTAAAGGAGCCGTCATCCAGAAATATTGGATATAGGCAACTCAAAGATGAAGCTTTGTCATTCTTACCCGCAAGGTCGGCCATAATGTGTTCAGTGAGGCTTGCATGTACGAAGTGATATACATCTTCTCTTGGCTGATGTTTTATTGTTTAAGTGATAGATTAGTCTGTGAACCCCATTCAAAGAGATTGATGTACTCATGAAAACTTGGCTTTTACACAATTCTGTTCTCACAATCTCAGACAAACTGTTACTCTCAGTATGATCCTGCCTTCAGTTTCTGTCTGTACTCCATGTCATTCTAACACAGTGCTGTACAAAGTACTTTGTGTTTTGGGTGTAGAGTTCATCTGCTCATCATATTGTGGTGTTTCTACCATTCGTTCTTCCATGTAGAGATTCCCTAAACACCAGTTAACGATGAGATTTCACACCAAGATACACACACATGAAGACTGTGGTAACAAATGGAAAGAAACATTCATTTAAACAAGTGTAAATTTACAAAAATGTTTATGTTCCCTGTAGGAAAACCTGTTCTCCGAAAATAAAAAATGTAAAAAAAACTATGGCACCATAGTGGAAACACATGTCTCTTTTGGCAGGAGTCACGAGGGAAGAAAACGAGCAGGAGCAAGTTATGAGGCACTGGACGCTGCTACTCTAAACTTCCCCTTTAAAGATTCCCTACACTCAAGATGCAAATGCCATTCATGTGATAGCACATGCAAATTGTCACAGAATAATCTGTTTTGTCACTCACCACAGGTTTGAGTTCCACAGGGTTTCTGTAGCTAGTTCAAAGTATATCTATTACCTATATTTAGCTTCAGAAATAAAATGCAGTGCGGGCCTTCTGTCTTAATTGGCAGTGTTTAAGGGGGAGCGGAATGTAAACAGTAATGCTGGGACGTTGATTCAAGAGTAACAGTTCATATAAAACCTTAAGGAAATAATTCCAGACTTAATTTGCTTCTTTCCCAAGAGTTAGTTATGAAGATTGACATGACTCTCATATGTGTCTGCTAAATATGAAGCTGGAGCCAGATGTGTAGCTCAGCATGAAGCCTGGCTCTGTCCGAAGGTAACGAAATCCACCTCCTAGCACCCTTGAAGCTCATTAGTTTACGTGTTATGTTAACATGCTATGCTTGGTTTAATTGTTCAAAAACAAAGTGGAAAAATGACAGGTTGCAGTTTTACTGGGGGGTTATATGTGGGACTATTTCTTGGCCATGTGCAGTCACTTCCTGGAGTCTTGTCATCACAGTGAGGTTTGCCAGGCAACCAGCAGACACTACAGGAAGATATATAAGTTGTTAATTAGTGAGCTTACAATGTGCTGGTATGCTTTTGCACAGAGCCAGGCTTGCTGATTCTCCTCCTCATTCTTTATGCTAAGTTGAGCTAAGCTAGCCGGCTCTGGCTTTATATTCATCTAACTCTCAGCAAGAAAGCAAATAAGCGTATTTCCCAAATCATTGAACTATTGCTTTAAGTTTCACATGAATATTTTCCATCTATATATCGGTGAATATTCTAACAGCATGGCACGCATCAAAGTAGCATAGCCAATACAGAGCTGATGTCAGTGGTTCAAGCAAACATGTCTTTGATAAACATGACTTGTGCAAATCACTCTGCTGCCTCTTGAGGCAAAAGCATTCAAGTGGTTTGCAACAATGATGCAAACATCAACATCATTAACATTCATGGATTCCAGCATTATGGACATTATCAGTACCACAGGATGATTCCCATTCCACTGACCCTGAGGCAGGTGGTGTGAATTCTTATCAGTCTCTGCTCAGGTGAATCTTCGGCCTAGTTACTGCTTTGGCTCGGCGCTTCTTCGCTCTCTTCCACGCTCTTCTCACCGGGCTGCTGGCTGCTGTCCACCTGCGAGTTGCTCCTGATGGACTGCACGGCCTGAACCTGCTGGAGACGTTTGGTCAGCTCGTCTTCGCAGGCCTGCAGCAGCTCCAACGTCTTCGTTCTGTCCCAGCCCAGCACTTGCTCCATAGCCTCCACCCCTCTGCTCACGACCATCTAAAGGCACAAGACACATGGGAGAGGCTTCATTTCAAGCACTGGAAATGTGCACAGCACTTGTGAGACATTATACTGACTTAACATGTTTAGATACAAGTACAAACTAATGCAAGCCAATCAGACAGCCCTGTCATAGATTCTATCCTTCGTGAAGCTTTCATAATGTTCAGCTTTTGAGAGAGTTGATTTGAGGCTGTAATTAATGGTGTTGGTGTATTCAACTGAATTATAATGAAAGGTGCTTGCTCTCTTTCTTTATGCAAATGTGAGTGGACAAAACTTTGCACTTGCATTCTATCTAAAGTAAATGCCCTCTGGATTATATAACTGAACTGTGTCACTAATAAAGTATGAATGTGTTGTGTCAGGACTTGCAGTTTTATGTAATTGCTTCATCAATTTTACATCTGCTTATTAGACTCGAGGGTACGTTACAGCATAAGCCTTGTGTCAGACAAAACGAGATAAGAATATGATGAAGACCAGGACAGTTGAAGAGTGGCCCCACATTGTTGTGATGTGTAAATGCACCTTGGTTTCTATTTAGGACCGAATCCACGGACACACTTGCAGTTATATACATATATAAAAGTCAAATTTGGAGTTTTAAGGCAGACTGGATCAGTGGTGTGAGTGGACTACCTGCAGATCCTCAGTGGACAGTCTGGTCTCTGGGCTTGTTTTGCCTTTCAGGACCATCAGTGTCCTGGACATGAATCCAGATGCAGAGTCCACCTCCATCCCGTCAGGCACATCCACATCTTCTGCCCCTGACACATTAAAACAGATTGTCTTTCAGGATCATTTGTTCTATGAGGGTATAGTTATAATAAATCACCACAAGAGGTGGAATTATTCAGCAGCAACAATGGTTCCACCTAGTGACCGAAAGGCACAAGCACAGTTCTCCTCTTATGAAATACTAGAACGCACCAGAGGAAATAGTGATGACTTGTGTGTTGGCTCTAAAAATATTTACTGTTTTCATCACATGCATTGTTTGTTGGAAAGGCTATAGTAAAATTCCTCCTGTTTGATATGGATATGAACTTAAGGACAGAAACATGGATGTATTAAAATACTGATCTAATGAATACGATGTTTTCTCAGTTCATAAATAAAAACACATATTTAGATATTTATCAAGAATTATTCTCAGATTTTTCCAGTTCCTCTGAATTTCTTACTGTGCCAGTCCTACATGTTGATTTAGGTTTTGTCAGCAATGTCCCTGAAAACAGCTCTGTCCCACAGAATAAGCAGTTTTGGGGTCATTACCTTACTGCAGGGCTACACAACCACAGGATAATATTCGTTATTTTGCTGAATGTTGTAGGCTTACTGAGCCCAGCTATTAATTCAATTTCTTTTTATAACAGAGGACGAAATATGAGCACCTCTGGTATTTTAAGACTTATGTGATTTTTACAGCAAACATTCTATATAAAGATAAACTTTACATTATCATTATAAAACTAATTTAAGTTTTAAAAACTTTAACAATAAAGCTAAAAACAAATGAAATATAAGAGATCACAAAAACAGACCATCAGAGCATAACTCTAGAACCAGACATCAATGCTAGACATTACATAGCAATTTTCATATTTTCAACAGGCTCTTGAGGGCAATTGAGACTTTCTATTTAACAGACTGTTGGTTCTTCAAAAGACACTGTTATAGATCCGCAGAGGCAATAATCCAAAGGCGACAATATCTCGAAAAATTACTCCTGATTTTCCATAAGAACTAATATGCTGTGAAATGCTCTATAAAGTTGCTGTAGAGTTTATTTAACCAAACTGAAACACAAAAACAAAAATGACTTTCTAACCAAATCTAGCAACTTATCACATAGTTTCTATTGTGTCAGAAAGCCACAGTATAAATTGTAAAACCAAAATATGAGGAGGTAAGCCAAGAACGAAATGTGCTAGATCTTTATTTAGGATAAACATTTTCAAATTGTGACAATGAAAACCACCACATAATGACACAGCCATACCTCCCTGGTTGGACTGGCTTGGCTCTTCCTGCTGTCTGTCCTCTTTGTCCACAGCTTTGAGGTACAGCTCAAGCAGCTCCTTGGACTGCCTCTCCTCCTCTCGTCGGTCCAAAACCCTCTGCAGTGTCTCCTGGAGGTCCTCAGCCTTCTTCTCTTGGAATCCCAGAGCAGAGGCTAGCTCAGGGCACGGGGCATCCACCAAGGTCTGGAACAGCAGGTTACACAAGTTACACTTACAATAAAAGAATAAAGATTAGATAATAAATAAGGAATAAAAGAAGGAAGGAATGAACTATGAAGTGAAATGTAGAGGAGACCTTTTTAAAATCTGTTTTTTTTTATTGAATATTGTCTGTTCACCTTTTGCTTTTTCAGAGTCTATGGTGGCCTGTAACACTCTGAATGAAGTTTATAAAGTTCACAAGTCATTAAGTTGAGTGACAAATATTACACTGTGAACTTCACAAATAAAGGAGGAAAGAAAGAGCTTCCTGCCATGAGGCAAAAATATTTCAGCTTTATAGGATAAGGCTGGTGTTATTATATGTAAGATGAAAACCAGTGTTAGTCCATCTGTCAATACTGTCTGTCGTCCATACCCTGTTTGTGACACTCAGACCCAACCACACAGGTTCCTACTGATGACAACCTTTAACAAGACAAAGCTGATGATGACAACTCAGGAATGTGGTTTTCAAGCACTACAGTTTGCTTATTGTTCTGTCACCAGTGCATGCTGGGATAGGTATGACAGCAAACATTGTGGGTGAAATAGAGGGATAATGTTGATACCTGTAATTCTGCCTCAGACATGAGGATGACACTGGCAAGGTCCTGCTTCAGCTGCTGAGCCAGGTCCCACCAGGGTGCTTCAGCACTGGAGGTGTCCACAGTATCGGTCTCCAGCAACACAGACTCCCTGGCCATCCAGGCTGTACCACCATCCACTAAGATAAGATAAACCTTTATTCGTCCCACAGTGGGGAAATTCACAAATTACAGCAGCAAAGGGGATAGAGCAGTTAAATAGAACAAAGAGCAGTTTAAACAGGCTAAAAAGATGATATTAACAAATTTACATTCAAAATTCACACGAGGCTTGCATTATTGGATTAAATATGACATGTGAAATATTAAATACTAAAATACAAAATATTGCACATGGACTAGAATGAAGTGAAATATGAAATATTACATCCTAAATACAAAAGATTGCACCTTGAATAGAATGAAAAGTTAATTAGTACTAAAACACAAGACTGTGTTGATGCAATCTCAGAAAATCAGGAGTAAACAACTTACTCCTGCGAACTGGAGACCACGTCTCTTTTTCATGCAACAGCATGAACTTTGTGTTTGAGGGTAAACACAAAAAGTAGGCCTGATCCTCTACTATTGTCCCATCATCCTCTAGGACCACTGTGACCGGTTCGCTGGAGCTGAAGCCAAGAAACTCACATCCTGTGGAAAGAAGAGAGAAGTGATAGACTTTACAGATCTTATGTGAATATCCCTTATTATGAGTGCCACAGGGAACTTTGATATTCTAAAGTATTTAACTATTTTTGACAAAGAGGACAACCAGTCCTAAGATTGAATAGGAGCTAAATACTTTAGGCAGTAACAACTCACACACCACCTGATTATTAGCTGATTCAAGCAAATACCAGTGACTTTTGCACTTCAAACAAGTCAATACATTTAAGCAGTTACCTCCTATTTCCTCAGAGCTGTTCCTATTTGTCACACAGTACAATACATTGCTGTTGAGTGGTTGTGCTGCTGACTCCCTCTGCCAGGCTTATGTATATTTTATGTCTATGATAAAGTCGTATTTCAGTAATGTGTCAGGTGGATTTGCCTCTGGTGGGTTTGGTTGCAGTCCCCCCCTGAATCATTTAGTTTGATTTGTGAATTCACATGTCAAGCATCCCGGTGAGCAGAACCGTGACTGCAAAATACAAATGAAACCAGTGGTGCAATTAATTAATTTGCATCTTTCAGTAATGCCCGTAATGGCACATGTGGTTGCCATTTACAACTTTACATAAAAGGTCAAAACGGTGATTTGTTTCCATAATCCATCTGCAGTTACAGGACTTTATCAAGATCCAAAACACATCTATATTTCCCACATGAGACCCTGAAGAGTGCACTGATCTGGGAAACGCCTGGTGACTAGCATCCAAGGAATGAGCAGCACAGGAGAAGAGGATTTGCCTGACCATTCATGTTCAGCTCCTGCAAGTTTGAACACGATGGAAATGTTGCTGCTGCACACAGACAGATCGGTAATCCCAAACCACGAGGCCAAATTCACCATTGCGGTAATGTTGAAGTGCTGAAGATCATTGTACATCCTAATATTTGTGTTTCACTTTCAGGTTATACATCACTTATGGCATTTAGTGAAACACAGGCAACGCTATTACAGCTAACCAAGATATTATTACATAAGATTGGGTTTCACTTTAATGTCGGACCTCGCTGAAATTTGTCTTCGAAATGTTTTAGAAAAAATGTAGAAAGAATCATACAGATATGTTTTTAGAAGCTGAAGTCAGTTTTTGAAAACTCACCTTTTACCTTCAGCTCATCTAAAGAGGGAACTGCCACCCCATATGACTTCTGTCGTGTGAAATTACACACCCTGCACGGTTTCCTATCTGACATTATAAACTTTATGTTGATGTTTTTCTGTCTTCTTTCTTATCTCAACACTAACAAACACCGACAGCACTGCTCTTCCTCTTTAACTCCTCTTCAGCTGTTTCGAACGCGGAACCGCCGCGGTGGCTTCTTCCTATTCTTCGTCGATGTTTAATGGCAACTGGTATCTGTAGCGTTGCAACACCGCCATCTTCTGGAGTTAGCTCGCTCCTACAGTTACAGTACAGCAAAAACCTTCTTCCCGGTTTTTCCTGTTAGGCCTAATATTTGAATTTTCTCTCATATACACTGCCTACAACTAACAAGCACTTGTTCTTTGTTGTAATGTTCAGAAAGATTTGTTTGATGGTTCTACAAAATGTGAAAAGTCCTGTTATTAATATAGTTATTATTACCTCTTTTTATTACCTCTCATATGTCTAAGAATACAACCTCTATCTTGCATTAGGCTGTAAATGGCTTTTTTCCCTTATCTTCTGATGCCAGTGCTCTTTATTGGTTGTCATCCACACAATGTCCTTTCCTCCTGATTTGGATCGTTAAATTCAAATGACTATGTTTTCTTTTCTAACAGCTTGTTTTTTGCTATTTTGTCCAGATGAGCGAGAACCCAAACAAGTGTGACCTCAGTGCCCTGTTTTATTATTCCTGAATATATTGCCATTATTTCAAATAGTAAGATTATTGGATGCACCTGACTGTACAGACCCAGTGACTGAGGCATTACAGGATAAGAACTTTGTTTGGTTTGATTTATTCAATACATTGTAAAGCCATCAAAAGGTGTACAGATCAACAATATGCACACTTTAAAAATGGGAAGTTTCTTTACATAGTTCAACTCTGTGACTCGAACTGCAACTACAGAACCTGTATAATCCGTTTTAAGATTTTTGGATCCATCAGTAAAACTCTGCATATATTTACATTCCGAATTACTATAAAACCCACTCAATCTGCACTTTTATTTCTTGCCTTAATTTGAAGAAATTCCAAATCTACCACTATAGTTTAGTATCCATACATGGATTATAGGACATATACTTTCACCTACAGCTGGAGGATCTTCACTTACTCACCACTTTAAACACTCACTAGTTTCTCAATAGTGAGCATGAAGATAATATTTCCGACCCTTACTTATTATGGCATAATTATGGCATAATATCACACTATTTTTTTGGTTCTGATTTTTAAGGGCACTATGTAATTGTGTAATCCACACACTCAGCATTTGGACTCTTTAAATTGTGGACATTAAATGTAGTAAACTATACGGTAAATAGTGGGTAAATTGGGACACACACCTTGTCCACCAAGCTAAGGTCTCAGTATCTAATTCCACTTCTTTTAACAAGTCACATGAAAGTTAATTCAAAGCTTCCATTACTAAGTTATTACAGTTTACATGGGTGTGTAAGCTCCAGGATCATCTGGAGTCCCAATGAGCCAATGGTTTAATTTAATCACAATTTGTATGGGAAAATGCACAACTTCAGCACAATGTAAGGTGAAACAATATGCATCTTAAAACATGGCTATTGATAACTAAATACATTAATGCAGGTTGCATTAATAATCTTGGGGCCATGTTATACAAGGGCCCTGTGTCAAAGTATAACTTTACTACAGCTTTTATCAGTTCACAAGGGCAAAATGTAATGAGGCCTCCATGTGAAATCTGCTTTACTTTATAAGCAAAACTTCCACTTTCTGTCATGAAGAGGCTCCTTGCTGTCATTCAGAAAAAGTAATCGAGCGCCGATCACTCAAGCAGCCTCTCAGCGAGCAGGACATCTGAAGATGGCATCCACCGACCAACCTGATCCACCAACACAGGTCTACATTTATGACACTACAGCATTTACCTGTCGATGTCCCCACACGACAGTAACTTCGTGTAACGCGTTTAGATTTCGTGACCCCTGATTGCCGCCACGTTTGGTTAATTACTTTTATAACTGCTCAGTTAGCGGAGGTTAGCATGCGTGCTAGTTAGCATGCTAGCTAGCTCCTGCAACGATTCAAAAGTTACCTGCTTGTGTTGACAAGTGGACACGAAGGGCCAAGCTGACAACACGTTGCCAAAACTTATGTGGCTTGCTCACCTAGTCGGCTAGTTATTTATCATCTGACCGTGTGGCCTGACTCTGTCCTGCTATGTGCAGTTAATGATGAGATGGTGAAAGGTCACTGTTAGCCAAACAAGTCAAGCTTGGTGGTTTGTACTCGGGCTCTTTGCTAACATTGTGTTGGTTGATAGGCATTGATCATTCCCAGAAAACAAGCGTTATAGAAAGTTATGCTGATGCAGCTACGTTTAATTTCAGCAAGCATATTCACCACAATGCTATCTGGAATTAAATGCACTTGGTTCTGAACTTAATTATTCAAATGTAGGATTAATGTTGGCTGAGACAGATGAAGCAGGAAAGCAAATGAAGAAAGGAGCTGAATTCATGTTTGTCATACATGCTAGCATTTACCCTACTTACTTACTACCAGCACCACTTCCTTAATGATTAACCAACTAGTGCATGTGCAACAGATATCTATTCAAAAATATCTAGACCCTGTATGACTCCACGTTATGTGTTACTATTCTATTCACTACTTGGGCAGAATAAAACTAGGGAAGTGCTACACAAATGATTTTACTGTATTCTCCCACTTGCAAAACTAGATTTAAAGTGGCTTCAGTAAGTATTGTTAATGACAGTCAAATGACAGAGATGTTACTGTCCAGACTGAGGAGTTGGTAGGTGTTTAGTTCTTTCAGTATGATGTTAGGTATGTTCATGTTTTAAGCTTTTTCAGATAGATAGATCAATGGATGTAAAGATGGATAGATAAAAACCCCAATTCCAAAAACGTTGGGACACTGTGTAAAACAGAATGTAATAAATTGCTCAACCATTTATATACTCAGTAGAACACAGCACAAAGACAATATATTTAATGTTTAACCTCATTGATTTTTGTAAATATCTGCTTATTCTGAATTTGATGGCAGCAACACGTTTCAAACAAGTTGGGACAGGAGCAACAAGAGACTGTGAAAGTCTTTGACTGATCCAAACAAGCAAGGATGGAGCGAGGTTCGACACTTTGTCAAACACATGATTGTATAAAGGAGATTACTACATGGGCTCAGGAACACTTCTTGAAATTGTCGTTGGTAAACACAGTTTGCTTGTAAATTATTGCATTCTGTTTTTATTTATGTTTTATGCAGCATCCCAACTTTTCTGAAATCCGGGTGATAGATAGATAGATAGATGGATAGAGCTACTGATTTGCTCACTGTAAATAAACAGTGAGGAGTGCTGTAGTAAGCCAACATACCCTCTGTCCTCCAGTAGATGGCGCTCTAACACAAGTGTTTATCTTCTCAGCCTGGTCTTCTACATGGAGATGATGCGGCTGCTCCCCCCAGAGAAGCACTGGTAAGGATTCAGTATTTATTACAAATTACTTGATTGATAATATACACAGGTAATATGCACTAGGATAACAAAGGAATTTATGTATGTCAATTTGGTGCAAGTGCATCTTAGCATCTTAGATAGATGTAGAAGGTTAGATTAAATGATAGTTCTAATGTAATCTTTTTATGATAATTTTCAAATAAATGCTGCATGTATGTACATTTTTAAACACTTTCAGCTGCTTTTACTAGTCCATTTGCTCTGATTGTGTGCTAACCAGTGAAATCATCTGAATGGTTGAATTTTTTTTTTATGATCTGGTGACTTAAAGAAGTTTGTTTTCATCTTTTCATCAACCAACTACTTTTCTCGGGCTAATCAGATATTATATATTTCCCCAGCAAGATCAAATGTTAAAGGCTTCCAATTAGCCGCCAGTCATTTTAACACCACACTGATGTCCCCAAGCACATAATGAGAGTGTACTTTATGTTCCTTGTCTTTAGAGAGTAAAAAGCACGTAGAAAGGTCTATTTGAGTAGCCACAATGGTTTCGCTTTTGCTTTAATCATGTTTAGCTTAAAAAGTTCACCGCGTATCTTTGTGGTCCTTAGTTTAGCCCATTGTTTTTCAGTCTGGGTCATGACCCACAGTTGGATTCAGGAAGAGTTTAAAATTGTTTGCCAATAGTTAGTTGTCTTCATTAGAAAAAATGATACGCTGCAGAAACAAACTTATGTCAACTAAAAACTATTTCTTAGTCACACAACATGCCTGCAATCCTCCCTGAGCTCACAAAAAGCAAAATAAAGTTTCCTCATTCTTTCTTGAAGATGTAGTCAGTAAAAGAATATTTAAATGTCACAGCATGTATAAATATTGATTCATTTCTGCATTACAGTAGTATAATTATAAATAATCCCTTATCTGTGATAGAAATGTTATGGAATATGAATAATTTTTTTGTTCCTGCCTTCACTCACATTCTCTAGAGTAGTGTAGTCATCGAGAATGGCTCAGAAAAAAAAAAAGGTGATAAACAGTGGTTTCTTTTCAGGTAGCTGCTGTGCAAGCTGTAGTTCTCATAAGTTGTCCAAGTTGTGGATTCATGCAAAGCATTTAAAGGCAATAAACATCCGTTGTTTTTCAATAATGTGTGAAGGAAAGTGTTCATGAGACATGCTCGGCCCAAGTGATGACAACGATTATAGCCAGGGCTGTCGTATTGCTAAGTGGGATGGAATACATCACAGGTACATTCACTGTCCTTGTATGGACACAACAGTCAGGTTAGAGGAGTGCTGTATTGTTCAGCCTACATGTCTCAATGTCATTCACCACCATTCACTCTTCATCCTCCCCCCATCATCCCTTCATGCCAAGGCTAATTTAATCCTGGGGTTATTGATTGTGGGAGCATTCTCCCAGGCTTTCTTTCAATTTACTTCAATTTCATCATCCCAGCGCGCTTCAACGCTGCCTCCTCAAAAAGGGAAGAAATTCTTGTTATGAGGGTCCTGATTCGAGACTGGTTGACAAGTCTCCCCCACCGCCACCACCCTCACTTCCAGCCCCTTTTCTCCTTTCTCTTTTTGATGAGCTGCTCTTTCCCAGTTAAGTGGATTATTACAGTAGGGATAATTCTTGTCACATGGCATTATTTGGATGAGGTGAATAATTGAAATTTGTGTCTGAAAGGATTTTATCTGGATGAGAGGAAAGGGAGTGCTGGCAGGGTTGAGAGAGAGGGAGAGAGACAGAGAGAGAGAGAGAGAGAGAGAGCGAGAGAGAACACGTTTGTATAACATTTATGTGCACATGTGCATGTCAGGCTGGGGACACCAGTCATGTTAACAGGTTCTGACTCACCTCGCCCAGATCAGCAGGCCCTGGCACACTGCATGGCGTGGGCTCTCCTCTGTGGCAAGAGGGCCCAGCTCAGGGACCAGTGCCACAGCCTCTGCCACCGTCCAGGCCAAAGGGGGCAGGTCTGGACCTGCCGTTAGAGAGAGAGAGAGAGAAAAGGGTGGGAGAGACTGTGTGAGTGTGTGTTCCACAGCTGACTGGTGTACCAGTCGTTGCCAGCCGCTGCTGTTGCCTCTGGCGGTGCTCTTTGCTCGCTCTCACCCCGGGTTGCTACGTCTCCGTCTACAACCCCCACCCCCATCCCACCTTCCACTCATCGCTGCCATGGCCATTACCCCTGCCAGTCACTTGCCAGTGTCTCCCTGGTCTTTGTGCTTTCTCCCTGCAGTGACACTCTGTGCTCACCCCCTGTCTCCTCCAATCACTCTGTCCTCATTGCCTTCAAATCCACCCAAACACATCACAACAATAATTATATGTATACAAACCGCTTTGATCACATGATAAGAGAACAGGGTCAGATCTGAAACCAGGACGCAATAGCATGGGATTGTACTGTGATATGAGACTAGATATTTTATGGGACGTCACATTGTTGTTCACATATACTTAAATTGAAATGGTGTATTTTTCTTGTCATGAAAGCTGCATTTTAGTTAATTTTTAAAAAAAGTTTTGGCTGTTCACTCACAGTATTACTACATTACTAAATATATAATACATACTGTATATTAATAAAAACATAGTATAGTATACGACAGTACAATCTAAATTTTAAAAATATAGTGATATATAGATATATATCACTTAATTATTTCCTCAAAAACTGTAAAAAAATATGAGAACTGTCATAAACAAATTATCTTGTCATTGTTGATGTGCAAATTAGGATTGCAACTAAGAATGAGTTATTAGTAATTCATAGTTTGTATTTAAATTATTTTTATATATTATTTTTTCATAATTTAACTTAATTTAAGTCTTCAAATGCCTTGGATTTTCTTTTTTTCAACTGTCAACTCAAAGATGTTCATATTGGTGCCAATACGAAGAAGACACAAGCAGCAAATCATCACTTTTGAGAAGCTTTTTTTGCTGCCGATCTGCTACTTAATTATTTGACTAATCTTTGCGGTTCTAATGCACATACTGGCTCAGACTGTTCCACGTTTTTATCACAGTCACGTAAAACAAAATTATGTGGATGCTAACATCTAAACATGACACACGTGATAACCGCTGCCAGTCGCTGAGAAACTTTTTGCCGCTGTGTGTGTATGAAGGGTCATGTGGGTGTGCAGCTGGTCTACAGAAGAAATGACCCCTCATCAAATAGGATTCTAATTCTTTTGGGTATCCCTGTTCGAATTAGGCCTTTCGCACTGGCACACTGAAACATCACAGGCCCCAAATGAAAAAGCATGCATTTGCGTGTGTGGATGCAACATACATAGTGCTAACTCAGTGTGTGTATGTGTTTAGGTTTGGGGGTTTTAGTACAGCAGAGGGAGGGTGGTAATGGGAGGGGAAAAAGAATTGTAAGAAGAACATCCCCGGTCTCACAGCAACTTCAAAAGCTCCCCTTCCCCAGGATATTAAGCGACTGTGATGAAAAATTTAGCAAGCGTTAAATAAGCCGCTTTGAAGTGATCTGTTTTGGCTCAGCAGTCTCCAAATTTCCGTAGCCCCTCTGCAATAGCCATCATACTATAGAGGGGGGGAAAAGGAGCAGTGTGTTAAGTGCAGGAGTTGTGGGGGACCTGGCAGGTTGGCAGAGGACGTGCCAACAGTAATCGGTCCAGCCAGCGACACGAAGGCACTGCCACTGCTTCTGTCCCCTTTTGTCTTTCTCTGGCTCCTTTTCTCCTCATTTCACCTCTCCCTCTCCGTCAAATCTTCTGCTGAACCTCCGGCAAACAGATGTTCATCGTATGTTTGCTCTGAAAAGAGATTTTTTTTTTCCTTCACTTATGTGTGGGTGTATCGGTGGTGATACCAGGAAGTTAGAGGTTACTTGTCCTTAATGACTTTCCACATGAGACATGTGTTTGTGGAAAGATATGTCCTTTTAACACCGATCGGTCCTCTGTGTGTGTGTGTGTATGTGTGTTCATTCTTCACTGGATTATATGACTCACACAATTTTCCCCCAAAAAAAAAAAATCGGAGCCGACAATACATTTTAAGTGATTTGAACCTTTTAACATTTCCACCGCCATAAAGCAGAAATAACAAGAAGTAAATCTCTTATTTAATAATTCAGATTTCAATTCATTTCACATTCATCACTTTTAAAACCATTATTTTAATTTTTGAGGACTCCAGGTTTCAACATGCTCCAAATTAATTATTGGGGCAGAATAAGAAATGGGAGCCAGTAATGAGTCTGGTATGGTAACTCCATTCTGTCAAGAAACTAGGCTACCATTTAGTTAGTCAGGGGAACCTTCTCTGAGATTTTCCTTTTTTCCTCTTTGCTCATTACTTTAATTGTAATTGTAATCCTTTATTGGAGCTGTCTGCAGTAAAGGAGAGTTATGGTCCGAGTGGGGGCGCGAGCCATAGAGATATTTCATGATTATTGGAGAAGACGGTCACTAGGTGGCAGCCACTAGTTCGGCCTCGCTGTAATTACTGGATGGGAAGTGATGGGGAGAAACTGTGTGTGTATGTGTGTGTGTGTGTGTGCATGAGAAGGGTGTGTGAAGAGAGATTTCTCAGATTCTAACGCGCTCCTAGAAAGAGAAAAGTCGAATAAATCTGATCACCTGCCATTTCACAGTCAATAGATTTAGTATCCTGTCACATTGACTGTAAACACGCTACACTACTCTGCAGAACAAAGGCACGTGTGGAAAGCATCTATCTTCATATTCTCATGTTTAATTTCAAGTAAGTAAACTCATACTGAATGTCATCTGAGAACTGTATTTCACAGCTTACGCAGAGTGGTGTGTGATGTGACGATGACATGACATCAATTGTGTTCAGTTTCCTGTGCCCATGTGAAACAGCTGCACACCACAGTTTGTTTCAGTGGTCGCGGTGAAGTTTTCTCTTTTGAAAAGCATAAAAGCTCAATTCTCTGTTTCTCAGCACAACACTCATTGTGCATCATGCGCTGTTTGTTTCGGTGGTTAATGATACAGGAAGGGCCCTCCATTTTATTGTTGCTGTGTTGCACTTTTTCCCCTCCTCGCCCAACCCGGCAGCGAGCCTCCTTAGAGGACTCTGTATGAATTCTCACTGTCATGTCCAAGGACGAGTGGCGCAGGGTCAGCTAATTGCTTTTATGATTATGATTTCACGTCAGATTTATCGTGCATGCTCGGAGCACATCTTCCAGGTCCTGCCGACGTTGCTGGCTCAGATGGGGAAAATGAGTTTACAGCTTCTGGCTGTGACTTCTTGTTTAAGTGCAGGTCACACTTTTTGACTCATTAGAGTTGAACGCAGGGGGTGAATCACACAGGCTTTTCCTGTAAAAGCCTCTGTTTTCTATGTCACTGACTGTACTTGTTTTTCTCATATTTGGCCACAAACGAACATTTCTTTACTTTGTCTTCCACATGTGCTGAAGTTTGGAGGTCATGAGTGAGGAATGACACAGACAAGGATTTTTGGTTTTTCTGTCGTTTGAACTTTATACGAGCCATAAATCTCTCATCCTCGTTTCTGTTCGCAGATGAAATCATTACGCTTATTCCCCTCATTCTATGCCAGAATTATCAGTTGACTGCTTTTTGATGTTGGTGACTTTTTTTTACTGATGGTTCCTCCCCCCTCTTTGAAAATGATGAACACAGATGAGTCCAACCCATTTTATAAATTTTATTTATTTTGTGGTTTCTGCCTCATGTGCTGAGCTGACTCGATCTGCGTTGCCAACCCCGACAATGGCGCTTTAATCTTGGATTTTGATGAGAGCATTGAAAATCCTTTAATTCACTGTAAAGTTCATAGTAAATGAAGAAGAAGCTGCTGTCACTGTATGTCAATAGTACGCATATTTTATGTAGCTGGAGTTTCGTGTCGTGACCCGTGGCTGTTGATTTGTTGCAGTCATTTGACCTCGCTCTGACCTTCCTGGCTGGGCCGCAGTGACAGATGCAGCCTGGGAATATGGTTTGGATAGTTTTCCAATGCTCAGAGGAATGTTAAAGCTAGTTTTACGCAAAGTTCATTTCGGAGACACATGTAAAGTCTGTGATTAAGCCGAATTCAATAAACTTTAATGAATACTTAGGACTTCACTTTTAGGGTTTTTCGTCTCAGCAAGTATATTAATGTAAACAGCCTGGTAACAGAGCTGTAATTTCCTTTTCTCCCACAATTTAGTGAACTGTCATAATATGTTTACTTAAGAAATGATAGAAATACGACACCAGTTTAATTACAGCGTAGTCATTTTGCCTCAATATACTTGGGAAAGTGGCCTTATTGAGCTGAGCTTCCTTTATACTCTCTATTCTGCTTTGTAATTACTTCAGCTTGATTTATCGTCTTTTCTTTGTGTTTATGGTTGTAAACTGCTCGAGTGAGTAACTTGGTCTGAGAGTGGCTTGTCTCCTTGCAGCGAGGCTGGAAATCTCCCGATGAATCTGAGATGTCTCCGCTGTCAAGACTGCTCACATCGCTCTCCTCCAATGTCACTTTCAAGGCATAATTACACAAGTTGTGTTGATTAGTATGAGAAGCAATTACGCTGGCTTTCCGCCGCAAATGGAGAATGTGATGGCTCTTGATTGACAGGAAGCATCCTGGCTTTAATAAGTAAATGACTATGGTAATTCAGGTACTGAGACCCTTTGATTTGTCAGCATCTTTCTCATTTTTGTGCTGTCCTCTGATTTTAATGAACATGAATTTGATTGAATCCCCCTTCATTTCCCCCTGTCCCCTGTCCGTCTGTCTCTCTCCTCTCTGACCAGCGAGCGCTCTCACAGGGGAGCCATACGCTTTAGGCTTTCAGAGCTATCCTAAACAGTCTCGCTGCTGATGCTGAATAATTTCTCTCCGAATGAATCCGGCGTGTAAAACATTTTTTTTAAAAACAAAGAAATGAACATCGTGTAATTTTGGCACACTATTCAAAATGCTTTCCAGCACAACATGCTTTCACAAGTGTGGAAATCAGAGGAAAAATTATTTGTAATTGACACTTTGGGGAACATTTTTTTCTCTTTTTATCTGGCTTCCCAGTAAGTTATTAGCTGTTAATTTGTCGGCAAGCTCCCCTACAGCGCCAGATATTTGTTCAAATGCTGGGATCCCCTCAGTGCATTTGTAACTACACTTCTGAAAATGCTGCCCTGTCTAATTATGTAATATAATACTGCCTTTTAGGCAAGTTTCTTTTAATTGAATAATATTAGCTCTAGCTACGGGTAAGCTATGGGAACAGCGATACTTAAAATAGCTCTCTATACTGTATAAAAGACACAGAGGTCTACTGTAAAATCTAGCTGAGATAGGGTCTACTCTTTTTGTGAATACACCAGTCTTGTAGATCTAAAGCTTTTACACTAAGATCTGTGTGTTTTAGATATTTGACTTAAGGCCAAACATTTAAACAAAGCTGAAATTTGATTGGCCCGAACCTCAGTCTCATATTTCTTTCTTTGTTAACCACACTTGGCCTAATCAAGTAATTCCCTGTTTGTCTTAGTAACCCCCTATAGAGTCATACATGCATAAATATAATAAAATAATTTGCTCTTACACTCCCTAGCCCAGCTGTAATTTATACGGATTGAATGAGTGCTGCATTGTGGAAAAGCACGAGTGGACCAAATGCTCGTTTGTCACCTCTAATAAATGTTGGAATGTAAATTATGAAGTTATGCTTCAGATGTAAATGCACTTTATTCCAGTCCTTTAATGTAAACAGCCCACTCCAATACATTACGTGGGTGGGGTGGGGGGGGCATTGGGGGATTTGACTTGGAATTTTGACTGTTTTCACAATCAATAATAAACACAAAAGAGCCTAGATGGGGAACGTTATAACATATCTGAAGTCGGGTTCATAAATTATTGCATGAAAGCAGGCTTGTACACCAAAAATGTAAATACATTAATGTTATTAATAATGTAGTGACTAATAGTTCTATCAAGACTGTAATAGCAGTTTAATGGAATATGACAGCAAGAATGTATTACACTTCTTACATTTAGACGGGACCTCACATGACATTTATCAGGGATTTCTGAAACAATTTTTTTGATTATTTTGTTAAGTTAATTGCTTCTTCCCCCCCTCCCCAACGTCTTCTCTGGGAGAGGGGCAAAAAACTGGTAATGGATATTAATTAATATGTGTCAGTTTTCGGGGTTTGATTAAAAATAATGAAAGCAAAATGCTAATGGGATTTCAGAGTTTCTCTGTGTGTGGCGCCCTGAGATTGTGGCTTTATCTGGGGAATCTGAAAAAAAAAAAGATAGTGGGCTACTCTCCAGACTAAAATGAAAGTGACAGAATACAGAAACTGAGATAAATTATCTTAAAGCCCTGCAAAAATAGAGCACTTAAGTTAAAATATTACACTCTAATTAGCCTTAACTTTAGATGTGTGATACAGAGCTGCAGTGACTGCAAACTGTAAAGTTTTCAGTGTGTTATAATGAAAAGTTGAGTCTGGCTTACGGCTCATCTGCTCTGCTCAGAATGACGTTATCCTCACCTGCAGCACAAGGAGTTTTATTTCTGAACGAAACAAACACTTGAATCATTTCTGACAAGTTGCTGTCTTGGCAAGTTGCTTTTCGGGCTGCTGTGATGTGTTTCTAATATATGGTTGTTTGCCAGAAAGAGGATCTATGGACTTGTTTTTCAGAAAGGTACAAAGCCTGTGTTTGTGTGGGGGTTTTTTTTTTTCAAGTGGTTTTTGGCCTTTTATTTAAATTAGACGTTCCTTGTGCCTCTTTAAAATTGAACACTCAACTTGGCAGTGATTATAGCAGCTCGTCAGTGTCTTCATCCATAGTCCACTACAGTCAGCATGGAGAAACCCTTGCCAAGACTTCTTTGTGTCTGCATGCAGTCTTCAGCAGAAAGAGGACTTTTAAAAGCTATCATTAAGGTGGGGCACAAGTGTAGACCAGCAGTGAAACAGAGGCTGGCACAGTAAAAAAGCAACCGTAGCCACTGGCACAACTGACAATTATCCAACACCTGGACTGGCTCTCCTCCCTGGTATGTGCGTCAAGACTGTCGACTTCTTGTTAATGCAGTGATTAACAGGAAGATTGCATTTGTTTTCCTGTGCAGCTCTCTTGGCAGCTGTACTTTGCTTTCTCTTTGATTAAAATAGTAGATGGATGGATACATCGTGGCTCTGTCATGAACTTCAAAAGAAAGGCTGAGAATGAGATGATAGAAATGGAATAAATTGAAGAAAGGCAGAGGCCCTTTTTTTGTCATTTTCAGATTCTGCTTGCTGTGGAATTTGGGTTTTTATGAGAGGTATTGGTGGCCTGCAATCCTGTGGGAAGAGCCAACAGTCTTTGGTTGTCCCCAAATATGACTCTGTGTCAGGATTTTAGTATGTCTCTTTTTATAACGCCCTGTTTTCCCTGTTATTTACTGTCTCTACGTGACTGTCCCTCCTCACATCTACAGGACGACGTCACGGTTTTCTCCCCTTTCATATCGCGTGGAAAGTAGTTTTAGGTATCATGAGGACGAGAAAAGGGGAAGTGAAGGGCCTTTGTCAAACAGCCCGTACTTTTGAAATGCAGAGAGTGGCATTGTCATGTGTTTTCTGTGTCAAGGTCGACAGAAAATGTCAGAACAGGTGCGCGTCTGCTGCTGAGCTGCTTGCCAACTCAGCCCCTTTGCTGTAACACGCCACCCCGTGTGACATTATAGTGGTTCACTGTGGCTCGTCTGCTCTCCGCTTTCTTTTGGACGAGCCGGGTAAAACATGTATTTTTCCCCGTCACCACGTGAGTTGATGTAGGGTTCAGATGGGTGTTGACGACCGCCTCTCACTTGGTCACAAAAAGTATGGGTGCTGTGCAGGAGTGACGTGCGACATTCCTTTCTGATTACTCTTATTTTTTTTTGTTCACTTCTGGTCTTTTGATCTGATTAAATCTTTCCATTCTTGGAGACAGAATTTTAATGGAGAGGGAAGCCTGTTTCTTGAGATAAATTATTGGACTTCTTGGGAAGAATACAGCACAATAAGTGTCTCTTTGGAAACACTACATTAGAGAAACATCAAATATGTGATTAATAATCTGAGATCTTGAACATAAATGTACGAACCTTGTGCGTAATTTAAGGCGGATGGATGGAGTTGTATAAGCGTCCTGATTTACATCACTCTCACGTCAGTTATTTACAGTCTGCATCAGAAAACATGTTGCAAAACCTGAAAACTCTGTCTGAACTTTTCAAAAGAGGTGGATGATTTTTAGGTGTGGCGTGCATAAACCAAATGTCACACCAGCTTTTGTCGCTTCATGACATTATAGCCAATGAAATCTCCAGCGTGTGGCCTCGCTGGTTCAGAAGGGTTGAAACGAAGAATTATTAAGTGATCTGATGAGCTGTCGTGTTTGTATCCTCTCTGGCATCGGGTTAGATGAGAAGAAGGAGAACTGCTACTTCTGTGACCCTGATGAGTGCTGCTTTCTGACGCTGTCAGCACCACACTCTTTTCATGCTTATCCTGCTCTCGAGGTTAAATTCTTACTGGCAGTTGGAAGCCTCCAGAAAGGGAGAATTAGCCAACATTTTTCTTTGTCACTTAGTGTGATCAGGAACAGACTCGGCCTGCTCACTTTCTCCAAAACGAAGGTCTGCTGCCTTAAGTTTCCTTCCTCATTTGATGGTGATTTCAGTCTGACTTATGTGCCGCTGTAGATGTGTGGCCCATTGTCTTGGCAAGTGTGTCTAAATGTTTCTGACAGGTCTCAGTGAAAGACAGGCCGCAAGGGTAAACTGCCAGGCTTTTCCTCCCCCCTTGTGACACCACCCGTACCACCCCTGACCAGTAGATGGCGATGTTAATCTTCTCTGGCTGCGCTCCTGCCTCGACGCGTCTCCCTTAACACCAGCCTTCTCCTCTCCTTCTCTCTTTGGCACTCGCTGAGGAAAAGAGGGGTCTCACCCCGTGTGGAGGGTCATGCCACCAATTCCTGGCCCCCTATGAAGACCATGAAATTGCTGATCCAAGACGCACGATTAGTGCATTCAGCCTATTGACTGGAGAAGGGTTGACGCGCGATTATAATGTCACTGGAATGTCACAATCTGTCTGCTCGTCTTTGTGAGCATACTCATCCGGTGGCAAGGCATACCCAAGAAGGAATAATTTGATCAATAAAGGACACCTCTCTCTCTATTGTCACTGGCCTCTCTATTCTAGTTTTATTAGTCAATTTGGCAGGCCGGCAGGACTGCACACAAAACTGATGCCAAGTGGCTGCATCTTCACCCCAGCTCCCTGCTCTGTTTGCCTATCACAGTGGTTCACTTCAAGTCACTTTGCTGTGTATGTATTGCAGGGTGTGTGTGTGTGTGTGTTTGGGTGGTGCTGCCTCGGTGAGAGGAGCAGTTTGGATCAACAGAGGAGGATAGGCTTGTCACTGTAAGTTGCTGGTGACGGAGGCGGCTCTCCTTCTGACACCACAACACAACTTCTGTGGTGTGTCGCTTGGACACAAGCTTCATGTTGTTTGCTGCTGGTGCCGCTTGCATTTTGCCTCAATCAACTAATTGAATGTGAAAGGCTTGCGGGCCTTGATGATATGAGGGACAACATACACAGGCCAGTGGCAGTTTTAAGAAAAGCCTTTGTGTTTTGTTTATGTGACTGTAGCCGGTTGCTTCTGCTGCTTCTGTTCACAGGAGAAACTTCAACTGATCCTTACAGATTGGTTTACTGTGACTATAAACAGCTTTTATGGACCTGAGTGCAGTTTTTGTTCATTTGTTCACAAGTGTGTACACAGTGATCTTATAAAATGCAATGACTTCCGGTGTGTAATTTGCTTTTCGTAATGTTTTTAGGAAATTTAAATGTGCCACCCATGAGTTATTAGTTATTTCATATATTTTACGTCTCATTTTTGAACAAAACTTCACCTGACACATGTATTAAACCACATTTTACTCCATCCCAATGTGTTATTATATGTAATAATCATCTACCTCATTCATCTCACAACAGTTTTTGTTCATTTACGAAAATGGTTCAGAATTATTTTGTGAAACAAAATAACCTAAATGTCATTTTTTTTGGCAAGTTCAGTGAGATAAGATCAGTGACAGAAGTTTATACGCAGATTTAGATTTTTGTAAATATATTCATATACTTGTTCCGTCATTTTTCAATACAACTTTTCACATGTAACACATTTCGAAACCAAATTGCAACCACATTTTTTCGAGCACATTCCTCTGGTCTAAAGTTGCATCGTGAGCACTCTTGTGTTAAGTGACGCTCATTCACCATACTGAAAAGCACATGGAGCAGCTTGTCACAGAATGTCATCATTGACTGTAAAAGAAAGGAGGAAAAAAAAAAAGAAAAAGAAAAAGCTTCGAATTACAGGAAAGAGGCACTGCATTAAAGAACAAAGGAGATCGATGGCAGTACATTAAATTTTATGCGAATGAAAAAAAAATCAACTAATTAAAATTGATTACTCCTGCTTTGTAAATGTGTTTCTGAATTAAATTATTGTATGAAAACATTTTGACCAATCGAGGAGCTGAGGAAGTATCCATTACTGGATTGCAGCTGAGAAGGGGCTGGAATGTTTTGTGGTGGCTAAGTAGTTTGTTGTGCTCCGCTGCGACTCCCCTCTTGCACCCCCACTGCTAAAGTGCCACGGGTTAATCTCTGATGACCCTCATCTCTCAGAGCCGCTCCAGACTCATGGTTTGGGCCTTTTACCTGAATTAAAAGGAATTTGTGGGCTATATAAGTATTTTTGTCCAAAGTGGGTGAAAGTGAGGTGTCACTGACGGAGTCGCTGCTCTTTAGTCATCGGGGCTCTCGGGGCTCTCAGGGCCCTGCTGGGGACGTCCTTATCTAAACAGTCATCTGTCTCGCTAGTTAAGCAAGGGCAACCCCAGGCAGCACGACTGCCGCTTACACATTAAGAAATGTCAGACTTTGCTTTGTACTGTATCTCTCAAGCTAGTTTTAAATTGGCTGGATGCCATGTGTTTCGCTTCAGGTTTAGATCTCACAAGAATAAAAGACACTTTGTCATTGCTTGCAGGAACTACTGTTTCTTCATGCTGCTTTAAAGTGTTTTTTAATCCTGTTTTTTTAATACAGATTTTTTTCACACTTGTCCTTTTTTTTTAATTTTCATATCATAACTTAAATTTACAATATGAACTATGTGAAGCAATCAGATGACATCATGCATATGCAACATATTAAATTATAAAATATGTGGCTACCAAAAACGGGGGAAGGAGCAGAGCAATTTTTCTTTTTTATATTTATCTGTAATCTGGACAGTTTTTTCACTTTGATCATGTCCTGGTTGCATCAAATGTGCTTCAGCCCCTCGTGTGTCTCACCGCTGAACCGAGTCAACTTTTCCATGTTTGTGATGACAGAGCTCTGATAGGGAAATGCTGCTGAATGGAAAGTTTGGTCTGTACATGCAGTGGTCTTGAAAAAAGCCTGATTTCCGTCCACCAACCCCCCTCCTTTTTCAAAAATTGCATAATGCGCTTTTGATGTCATGATTGTAGCCTTGCCCATGGCTCTAAAACTGACACTGATACAGAGCCGCATGTTATTTTTAAACCTTTGCAAAGAAAATATCAATGAAGTTTTCCATGACCCTTTTTCATCTATCGAAATGTTGACTCTGACCTTTAAATTTCAAAAGTTACGATCATTCGATAAAGATTGATCATATTTGCAGAGTATAAGACAAAGAAAGCCAACCCACTCTATTTACTTTTTCACTTACTGTTCCATTTTAACAGATGTAAAAGTAGGTTTACACTGGCTCATTATTTGCCAGGAGAAGAAGGAAAAAAAAAAGTCCACATTCACCAGCACTCTTTTGTCTGATTGTACTGATGCTTAGGTTGAGTTTCAGTCGTGGTTATTCATTTGATTTTCTCACTTTGTCGCTTCTCTGAAAAGCGCTGCCCAAAAGAGAAGACACAAAAAGTTATTTTTGGATAGTCAATGTCACACGGGTTCAGCGCCTGCACGGGCTGTTGAATCTTCTATAGCGTCTGAACAAGCATGGGTGTGGAGGTTAGCTAAATGATCAGGTCTGCACCTCACTTCCTGATGTCTGTCAGGGTCAATAATTCCCTATAGGTCCTCCCATGAGACCCTGCTTCCTCCACTAAAGGTCACATTAAGGTGGAAAAGATGTCACAATTAGAAGGGCATTTAAAGCTGCTCTTTTAAAATGATTAAAAAGCACTGTTGGCCACATTAAGCAGTCAGGCGACTAAAGGAAACACAATAATTGCATTAAAACTTCATTCCTTTCTGGCAGGGCTCTGGTATCAGAAAGGTATTGGGTTAAGTCATTTAAGACAGCCGCCCCTGATAGCAAATCATCCATGAAAGCACCAAATTAATATAGAGCTTCATTTTTCGCCGTCTCTCACTTTCTCTCGCTTTTGGTCCTCCAAACGTGTGTTTAGGGGGGGAAATTTGAGACTAGCCTAACACAATTTTTGTTCATGTCTATCAGTCTGTTATTATATCAGGGGCACTTCTCCACAAATGTACAGGCCGGGGCAATTTGGAATGAATTGATTCACACTGAGACTGAATCCTATACTTGCTAATGATTTCCTTTTAGCCCCTGCATTGCACCCCCCTCACCACCCAACTTCTAGTTCCATCATGCCCTCTGAATGTCTTCATTGTTGCAGACAAAACGTATACTTTTAGTGGAAGAGATGACGTGAAGGAATTAGTATGTGCATGGAAATTTATTTTGTGTGTCAATTTGAAAAGTAAAGGCGACTTTCTTCTTTTGAGTCTTACTGTGGAGTGGGCTGTTCCACAATACCATGACATTTTGGATGGGAAAATTAATTTTAGATAAAGCCTGGTAAGATATCTTCTGTTTTATTCAAAATGTCTGTAAATTGATTCAGAAGATGCTCAGATCAACAACATACGGCGAACCTTTAAGAAGGAGAGGTCACGGTTGCAAACACTGCATTTTTACATTATGACACTTTCAGTTCAGAGTAATTGCTAGTTAACTGGTGGGTTGGGTCGGCCCGAATAATTAAGAACTGAAAGCAAGAGTCATGAATCGTTTAGCGTTTCATCTGTTGCAGTTCAGATGTTCTCACGTTCATTTCAAATCATGAAACTTACTGTTACTCTAAATACTGAAACCAGCCGAAAGAATTGATTGGCATACTGTGCATTGCCATTTAGAAAGTCTCAAATCCTGAAAGCTCATAATGCACTAGCAAAATATCCATAGGTCTAACTGTATGCTGTAGTTAAGTGCTATTACTAGTTAAAGCAAAAATATACAACTGGTTACATGGATTCCCTCAGGCGTCCAACCATGCGGCTCGAACATAATTGCATTTCAACCTCATTTCTCACAATTCAAGGTATCACAATTGTAATATTCAGACAAGTGCAGTGCAAAGTCTCGTCCAATTCAAACTCAATAACATTGCTGTAATCTTGTCCGTTCATCAACTTCACTCTCTTTAAGTGTGTTGGTTAATGTTATCTCTTCCTTTGATTGAGTTTTCAGCTCTTTTTCGGCTTTACCTGACACTTTATTGGTTATCTGGTTTGTAAAGATTATTGCTCTTAACATGGAGCACTTTGGTGCATTAGCAGTCAAAGCTGTGCTCGAGCGGTAGAAAAGAGCCTAATTGTTGTTTTAAGCAAAAAAAGAGATTCACTAGTTTTCCAAAAGTAAGGAAATGCACCTAATTTCTATTTGTTATTTATTCTGCAAACCCAAATACGCTTTGTGCTGTTATTCATCGAACCCCCTTAAAAGCCCAGTTGTGTGCTACCCAACACTATAACTGGGATGATCCATAAGTCAATAACAAGACAAGACTGAAACCTGCGCAATGTGGTTATAATTGATTGAGATGTCTGGGTGGAACTTGTGCAAAGCATCTATGTCATCTGCTAAGAAGTGCACTTTTCCTCTCCCTGAAGATCTACCACTACAGTTTTAACCAAATGGACGTTTGCCTCATTAGTGTGCCGCTGAGCTGGCTGCGGTCCTCGCTAAGATGTCATACTTAGGCCTATTAACATTGACACAATTTTCTCCTGAATGTTGTGCTTCAAATTTTAAGGCAGTGTAAACACGGTTTGCTTATTCAGCATATTCTCCCTCTATTAGATCATTACCTCTCACAGGGCCTACATCACTCTGTTATTTACCGGAATAAATATTAGAATATTAGATTTTAGTGTGTTTATTATCTCTGGTTTCTGCCTTTACCACAAGTGCTCTCGTTGGCTCGCTTACTTGAGCAGTGAGAGCTTTGCCGAGAGCGAGATGATTTTGTCTTGTTATCAAAGGGATACTTTCTCTCTGTTTTGACTGTATCTTTTGGCCCAGAACATCAGTTGGGGGTTCACCATGCAAATGGTTTAATCTGCTTGTCACAATGAAGGTTCCGGGTGACTGACTTTAATAAGCCCTCAGCATATAGAGATACAGGAAATTCCATACCCCTTGTGTAACCCTTGTGTACATCAAGGTCATGGTAGTGTCACGGTGAAATGGTAAATTAGTGTCTAAATAAATTGCTGCAGCACCTCTTGGGATGAATCTGGTACATTTTGATAAAATGTACTATTTATGTTTCCTTACTGCATTTATCAAAAGCTGTAGTATATTTTCTGCAGCACGTCTGCGGGTGATGCACGTATTTTCATGTGTGTGTCTAATTAAAACAAAATTAAGACAGTCACAGTCTTTCAAAGAAAAGACAAATATATTTTCACAAGTTCTATAAAGTTGCCTGTGTCCTGATCCTCTACTGTACCGTGTGTTTGTCACAGAAATCGAGCTCTTCACACAGCTTCCCTGCCACACCTACCCCTCGGACAAGTTTAAACTGCAATTCTTTTGGATTGAAACAGGTTCATAGTATATGCAATGCATTACCCAAAACGAATTACCACTGGCAGGGCGCTCAATCACTTTGTATCTTTCAACACTAAGAGAAAAGAAGAGTAATCAAAACCTTTCAACCTATTAGAGGGATGACTTTTACAATTGAATCACGGGGACCACAGGTGCGATAATAAGTCATCTAAACCTCCCCTCCAGTGTGTTTCCCCTTTCTCTGTGTTCTTACATATTTATCTATTTTAGGAGGCGCCACTTCATGGCGCCCACTTCAAATTTATGTTTTAATGCCATTTGAGGAAGATTTTTTTTCTCCCTCCAATTCTTGGAAATGCATACTGGGGTGGAAAATTAAGGTGCATCTCGAAGGAAAACATAATAGAATCGATGAACGCTGTGCACTTAAAACTACTGATGTTCTGATGCTATTTAACGTTCTAGTGCATTAACGTTTCAAGTCATTACAACATTCAGGCTGGGTGATTTGATCATGGCAGGTTTTTAACTGGAAGAATTACAGAAGTTTTCAGCCTAGGATTCTCAAGTTATTAGATACAAATGATCACCTCTGCATTAAGTATAGATTTTCTTCCACTGCGCACTTAAGAATGGAAGTTTGTCTTTAAGAGGGTAATAGCAAATTAAGCTCCATACTCCATTTGTCCAGCACTCTTGATGGGCTAATTTTATAACTGCTGATTTGGTCATTCCCCACATTTAGCTGGAAAGTGGTCAGGTGGTCTTTCTCCTGACTGCTGGGTGTGGGGGGCTTAGAAGCACCTATCAAATGGAATCCATTTGTGTTTTTTTTTTTCATTTCGATTTATAACGAACCTTTTTCTTACAGAAGGTCTAGACTCTTGTTTGTACTGTTAAAAGCATTGCTTTCCTGCAGACCTTATCTTCTTCCTCTCACATTATCTCATTTTGAGGAATTAAATCACATTCGTCTCTTCCCAGATTACCACTGCTGTAAAATTTCTACAGAACCCAAAAGTGCGTCAGAGTCCCTTGGCCACCAGAAAAGCCTTCTTGAAGAAAAAAGGTGAGAGATATTTGATTTGCTCTTGATTTATGTTGAATGCTTTGCAAGAAGCCTTGAAAAATACAATATATGTCTGTCAGAAAATCATATTAACATCGTAATCCATATATGCTTGTTTACAAAATGTGGTCGACCAGAGATGCACACACTGTCTTTTTTTTATTTTTTTATAAGATTGGTCTATAAGGGTCAAAGGTTGTGGCTGTAGCTCTTTGCCCTGGGGGGGTCTAACAGGGGTCGATTTAGCTTCAGAGTGCATGATTCAGGCCCTGTGAATAAATGACACACCAGTTGGGATGCTCCTTTGGGTTCAGGAAAATTAATATTGACAAACTCCCTCTGCATTTTCAATGGAATTATCAATATTGCCTTCCAGCATTTTAACCCTTTTACTTAATTTAACTGTTATCGTAAATTTGAAGCATGACACGGGGAGGTTTTCTAAGCAGGGATGGTGTAAATGTTTGCTGGCTCTTCAGTTTCTTTGCAATTCATTGAGATTATTTCTGACACATGGTAGAATATTGTTTGTGCAATAAAACTTGCAAAAAGCTTTATTACTCTGAACTCATTTAAGTCGGTTCAATATAATGCGGCGGTGGAAATGTGCAGTCTTACGCCATGTATTTCTTACAGTCGGCCTTCGGCTGAGCAATGGCAATATGTGCAGAGAGAGGATGTGGCTTTACCTCAGATAAACCCTTTGTGTTGAGTATTTTTATTTCAGTTCTTCGCAAAACAGTTGTGTGTTTGGGGGACTGTACCTCTACAGTGCTGGGGGACTTTGCCTGCAGCATTAGAGTAGCCAAAGAGTGAAAAGTGAGCCTAAAAGCTCCATGACAGGGGAAGGTAACCTGAAACCAAATCCATGGTTGCCGGCTGCTGCTACACACATCTCATGTGGCTCTAATGACTCTTGATATCTTTTGAAATTTCTTTGTCTTTGTGTCTCATTATTGACAACTAAGGCATGTTCGTAATCTACTGTTGGCTTTCTCAAATGCAATAAGGCCTCAATAATACAAAAATGATGTCATACTAGGCCACATTTTCTTCTTACTTTCTGCTTTGTTGTAAACTCCACAGAGCTCCGCTATCCAAAATGGTTTGCTCTTACTGCACTTTAAGTCCATGAAATATGTATGACGCTTTAATGCAGATTTATTTTGGAAAGTCTGTTCCACTGTAGATCTAAACAAGAACCCTCGATTTGCATAAGGACATTGATCTCAGGGAGAGAGAGGCTAAAGATGAGAGAAAATGAAGCAATGAAACACTAAGCACAAAGTATGTTTGAGCAGCACTTTGAAGTACTCATAGGACAACTCTCAACTTGTATTGTATAGTCATACAACAGTGAACCTGGAAATCCTTTACATTCATACTTGAGCTTACCTGTGTTGTGCTTTACTATAAACCCATACTTTTTCTTTGTTCTTTCAGTTCCACTTCAACTCACTAATTTCAGTCTTAGAGCGGTTTTCTTAAATGTTTACATTACAGGAAATTGTGTCAGTAGAGGGTATTATCAGCTTCACATTGAACTTTCATATAGTAATTACCTAACTTTGAGTGTCATTTAGTAATCGACTAATTTAAGTTGAAATCAAATATCTTATATAAATTATAAATCATGAGTCATATTTTTTTCATTATACAGTATTTTTTTTTATACAAAATGAGCTTTTTCTTTTTCATGCATGAGTGAAATTTATTAAGTTTTTCTGCCCTTATTTGTGATGTTACAACACAAGACATTATGAGTTTTACTTCTCCGTTACATTCAGAGTAAAATATACAAATGCATGTGAGTGCTGGTTCATGCTGTCAAAAGTGTACAAACTAGTTTCATTTCACTTTTCCTCGACAAAAATGTTCATATGTTGAACTGAGAATAGTAATAGAATAGGATGATATGAGTTGTGATTATTGCTGATTGGTTGCTTCCTTTTCTGTCTCGCTTGAGCCGCAGTAGACTTTTGCATAAACACAGCGGCAGGCCAATACTCACAGTTCCCCTGTTTCTGCACCCAGCATGTATTGTCCTCACAACTTTTTGACCTAGAAACTCAATCATCCTCCTCCTCCCACAGTCACCACAGCAAATGTGTCAGTCTTAATTTCTAATACAGTTTAATGTCATATTTATGTAAATACTTCTGGATTTTACTCTATATTAACAGCCAGAAATGTCAAAGCACACATAAAATGAAACAATACCATCTCCCGGTAGAGTGGAATTTAAATTGGATTCCTCTTGCTGCCACTACTTACGCTGGACAGCTGATGAAGGGGAAAATAGGGCCCACTTTGATTGCATGTTGCAGAATCTTTACACAATAATCTCGCCCGTGCATATTATTTCCCTGCACATTTGTGCCCTAATCTGCACTGAAGGATGCCTCTCTGGTTACATCTCCTTTTTTCCAAAGAGATCCTAATAGTGTGGTTTATTTCAATATTCATTGAAAAATATAATTTTCTGTTTTCCTTCAACTGTCAATTTCAGGGTATGAATTGGCAATTATGCAGTCCAATATTTCGAGCTGCCCTTCTTGAGTCCTTGTTGAATAAACTGGCTGAAATATTGAAAGTTTGTCACTTAGGCGTAATATAAATCAAGATTTAAACCCAGAGATGTTTTTTGTTTCTTTCGCAGGGGAGTGGGGAAATGAATTGCATTTAAAGCCATCTTGAAGCAATTTTGCTTGACTTGTTCCTTGCCAAGATCAAGTAAATTTTATTGTGTTTGACTGAAATATAATGTGCTACAGTCTCATCTTGTGAATTGTGCCATCTATGTCCTCCACAATTAACACATGTAACAACTAAAGAGCATTGGGCCCCATTTTGGCACCAGCATTTAGCCCAGACAATTAGCAGTTACACACATAATTGCCAAAAAAAATCTAATTCTCAGGATAAAGTCAACAACATTTTCCAGCTTTCAGGATGTCACTTTGACCGTGGCCCCTAAACTGACATCAGTCCGCCGCTCCCACATTACCAGACTGAGTGCCGTTTGTCTGGCACAGTAAAGCACAGAGAGCACACATACACTGTTGCATTACAGGTAAATCCAGCATGTGAAACAGCCACAGTACATTCTCTGTCAGTCAGACATAAATGATGGCTTGACTTATTTCTTTTTTATACCATCGCAGTTGTTATTGAGTTGAATAAATAATGCTAATAGATTTCACCCTGAGCAGAGGGCCAGTGATCGAGGGTCACAGGGAACACAGGTAGGCTGTTGGTCTATTACCATACCTGCTATGAAGGTAAGGGTAAGGTTCATCATCCCAGATATTAATAGGATGCTGTTTGTAAGTGGGGTTATGTGACTCACCTCTCGGACAAAAATGACAATGACCAAGGCCTGCATAGAAGGTAAAGGGATTGATGTGGTTATAAATTACTCCACGGCGCCACCTAGCCTAGGCCTTGCCTACTTTGTCATCAGTACAAGGCGATAAAGCAGGGAAATGAGAGCAGAGTCCTCTTTTTTAATACATAAATGAATACTCTATGAGAGTGGTCATTATTTAGGGCATGCTATTTTCAAGCAGTTAGACCGAACCAAATGACATGTAGAATCCACCTCGCCAGCACAGCATGAGAAACAGGTTGAAGTTGCTCTCGACTTCTTAATAACCCATTGACCTCCATCTATTTATGACCCCTGCCATGCATTTTTTTTTTCTAAATACGATATTCAAAATGTAAGTAATTTTCACTCAAGGGCAACTTCATAATTCAGGCCTTGGAGGACAGTGTAAAAGGCATTCACCTTTTACCACCCCAAAATATTTTAGTAAGCAATTTTTATAATTGGCTGTCCGGCCTAGGTGCTGACCCATAAAGTCCAGAAGTGCCAGAATTGGAGAAATGGATTTAATGTAAGAGCCTTGCTGCCTCTTTGCCCTTAAAAAATACCCTGAGAATATGAGGCACTGAAAATAGAGCTGTAAATAACCTGACGAGCAATGGGTTTTCCTTTAAATAAATACCGATCAGGTTTATGTTGAAAGACAATAGAAAACGTAGCCCAGATATGCAGTTTACAGTATTTATAGCTGTAATATCGAGGTGCCAGCACCGTAATTTCATGCCCCAATGAGAATGGCAAGGTCAAAGCAAATGCTTTGGCTGAGCATCTGCTAATACGGTGACTCATAAACAGGCACTGCGTGTATCAGGTGCACCAAATAATACAGTATAATGAAATACAGAATAGCTTTCCATTATTGTTCTTTTTTATGGTGTCGTCATTAGGTGTAATTTATGTCTTAAAAAATTCATCTCCCCACAGGTCGATCTGAAATGGGGGTCCAGGGGTCATTCCACAGGTTTTGGAACCCATAATAAATTTCACAATCCCTTTTTTGTCTTTTCCTTTTATATGTAAAATTCACTTTCACCTTGTTCCTTTTTCTTTTGGATCTAAGGGCTCTTTCATTCGCTGTTGTCTTCACCTCAACAATAAACAGATCAGAGCATACAACACAACTTGGCAAGCTGTAATTTGTCAAGGAAACTGCTTTCGGAATTTCCATGTGTTTTATTTAGATGCAAGATAAAAAAAAAAAACAGCCTTTCATTTACTGCATAAACAACATCAAAGATGCAAAGAACCATTAAGATGTACATACATTAAACTAGGTAGCTGCCTAAATGTGGATTATTTAAAAAAAAAAAAAAAAAAAAAGACTTTACATTTCAAGGTGAAAGGAAAAACCTGAAGCATGTTTTTTCTCCTCATTCGGTGAAACTGAGATCCTAGCATGTCTCACTCAATAGTCTGCCACCATGTAGTCTGCTGTGGTCAGATGAATCAGGAGTCCAGGGACACATTATTGCTTATTTGACAGTGCAGTCTGACTGCACAAACTCAGCACATGGCGCTCACCACTTCCTGGCACTCAGGACCTGCTGTAGACTACAGGCCGGCCAATATTTGCCTTCAATTATTCAACAATTTTCATGGCCATTTGAAGTCCCCGGAGCATTTAAATAGGTGACGGGAGGGACCTCATCTTGGCGTAAGCTGTGTGGTAGATTATCAAAGGATTTCTTCATGCTTTTGGGCTGCTGATACAGGTTAAAGTGGGATTCTGATCAAGGTTCAACCTGCTGTTCAGATCTGACTCACAATTAAGCAGCTTAAACAGATAATAAATGGCAAGAATCACTGATTGATAAATTGGTTATAACGTCTTAACCAATCTGCTTTACCTGTTTATTGATACTCATGGATGTCGCTGTGTGCTTCTCTTTAGGCTCTGTGCTTTTACTATTAATGAAAACATGTAGGCTTCTCTTGAACGACTGCAACTGAACCTTTTCCAATTTCTCGATTTCTCTCAAAGGATGGAGGAAGCTTATTCTGAGCTTGTGTAAATCTTTACATCCTGAGGGAACAGTTCAAGTAAAAGGCTCTCTTACAATGGGAATTTTCTGTCAATAAGCAAGGTAAATGGCTAAAGGAAGTAAAATGTTAGACAGCATGTTAGGCTACAATGAGCAATATATATGATAAAACATAATAATACGGACATAAACTATGCACATCAACCTGGAAGAACTGTCATATGTACCGGGTTTGTTTTTTTGTCTTCAGCTATTCTCCTAATTGTTTTCTGGTGAATGTTTTTTTTTAATGTAGTTCTTCGAAAGTTCTAATTATTTTCCTTTGTTTAGACTAAGACGCTCATTAAAAGCAGCAATGGCAGCATATGGCGCCTGAAATAAAATCCTTTCTTGCCACAAAAGGAGATGTTCATATTAGATTTTTTTTTCCTCTCCTCCCTTCTGATTCTCCATCAGGGAGCCCTTTGCAATTTAATCATCACTAAAATCATTAAAAAGATCTGAAGATTAAATTATATTGGCATTTGCAAAATTATGTAATACATTTACATTACAATGAAGAAATTAAAATAATGCATTTTCGCTGTCTGGGGTGTATGAAATCTCCACATGGGAAATATAACTGGAGAAGTGGACAGACTCTTATTTTCTTTGCCTTTGGTGGCAGTTAATAGGCTAGCAGAGTTTCAGATTTCATTGTGTGAACCTTTTCACACCATCTTCTCGTGATGGATGTCCCTGAAACCGAAGCTCTCGGCGGAGTTTCTGAATTATGAAATGAAAATGCGTTTTTGAGAAGAGGGCAGGTAAAATTGAATGAAGATTTGACATACTTTCTCTAAATTGTAGTTAAAAGATTTGTGGGAAGCTTGGGAAGTATTTAAGCATATATTATGACAGCCAAGGAGCCATTTGGTGTTTCCCATTAACACGCAGTCACTAAACCCCCTCTGAATGTCTTTAAAGGTGTGTGTCTTGATTCCAGGGCTGACGGACGAGGAGGTAGAGTTGGCCATCCAGCGCTCTGGCAGCACAGAACAAGTCCTGCCTCTGAGCCCTGTGGGGGCCCCACATCCACTCCATGCAACTCAGCTGGTTCCTGCCCCACACAGTGAGCGCACACATCCTTTTCTCCCCTTTGATATCTGGTGCATATACATGATATTAATAATTATGTGCACCGTCTCACCTGTAAAAAGAGTTTATAGCCGAGTCTAATTTAAAACTTAGATCCTTGCCCGGGCGTGCTGTTAGAGGTCCTCCCTCTTGTTTTTATTCATTTAAACCTACTAAAGACGAATATCGGCAGCTCACCAAATACCAGGATCTTTACAAGTATTACAGACATGTATGCCAAACAACATTTGCCTTGATTGTGATTTCAGATACAGGGAATATGACATTGCACAAGCTCATGAAGTCTCTTGCTGTTCTGTTTCAAGGGGTTCCACCCTGGCAAGACCCCACACCGCAACCTGTATCTTTATTACCTCAGGAGGTTATGAGTGCTGTCCACTGATTTACCAATGCAGAATGAAGTCCGCGTAATGCTTAACCCATATGACAATGATTCCAGATGTATTCCACCCTCATTTATTACCACACTGTCCTTGACTCCCCTGGCATCTCATGTTTTGTAATGAAAGTGATGTTGATGGGATGGCCATGTAGTTAGGGAGACTCGCGGCTCTCCGTCCATAGTGGGGGGTTTTATATCAAAACGGCTATAAGGGAGCTGCATAATGAGGTGAGAGCGGGGAGTCTTGTATGGGGGGTCATGCTGAAAAGAGGGGGCTACCTCCCTTTGATGTCCTTGTTATGGGGACGGTGCACGGGGACCCGCATCCATCTCTGTCGAAGTAATGGATACTCTGATCTCTATTTCCACGCGGTAGAAGGACAGGAAGGCCTCCACTGAACCCAATAAATTTGAGAGGAGATTGGAAAAACGGGGGATGGAGACCACTGTTCCACAGCTTAAGTGACCAAATAAAAAAAGGAAGATGGCAGAGTGGAAGTGGTAGAGGAAAAGGGAGAGACAGAGGAAGAATGAAAGGTCCTAACGGGGGGGAAAAGAGCAAGTGAAGACCCCAGTGATGCAGTGAGGCTTGCTCAGGGTCAACCACCTATCCCAAGGACTCCCAGGCCTTTCAGAAGCACGGTATTCTGGGATAGGTGACAGTCTATCGCGGCTATAATGTTGATGAAGACCCAAATTTATGTGGTTACCATATGGATGCCGGAGAATGACTCAAAATTTTTCGATATGAAAGGTTACAGGTTCGGCCCTGAATGCCGCAGCGGCGATGAAACCTGCCCTTGAGTGTGGAGAATAAAATAGCACTCACCTTGGAAATATACCATATAGTCCAATATGACAGTGGGTCTCTCATTTTATTTGCATGTCAAATCACACAAGCGGTATGGCAATAAGATCAATCTGGTTTACTTACTTCAAGCCAGTAAACACGTACCACATAACCCATTAGGTGAAATCAGACCTGTAATAGAATATCAATGGTTTGCTTTAGTGGCCTAGCCTCTAATAATTTCCTATTCATTTGGGCCCCATCAGAGTAAATAAAAGAAAAACTCATACAGTAGATTTCCCTCAGACCTGTTTGTTGTTTAGTGACATTTTCAGCTGAATGCCTCTCTTATGTGGGGAATTTCCACTTTGACAGACAGTTGGCCTACCCTGATGACAGCTTGCACAATGACACACTTTCACATTATCTGTCACTCAACAAGACAGTCAACTTCTAAACACACAAACACACACACACACACACTTACCTTTTCAGTCGTTTAAAAGCTTTATATACAGATACTAAAATGGGCCCCACCCCAAAATAAGTGGAAGACAATGGTGTGCTTTCTGGAAGAGCCGGATGGAGAGAGTGCTTGTGTGAGCTGTAGACTTGACCTTTATAGTTTTTTATGGACCTTTTGCGTCAGCAGATGGATAAATTAATGGAGTGATTAAAAACATCACAAAGAGATAAATTGTGTCGCATTGTGCTCATTAAGCGTACAAATACATTTTTAATACAGTGTAAAATTTCTTTATCTTAAAGGACCACACCCGTGGTTTTGCATTTACATTTACTACAAATTGTGGATGTTTAACTGAACGTTCCAGGCATCCATTGGCTTCAGTTCATTTCTACATAGTATGAAAATCAATTAGCACACTCTCAAAACTTGCTTGTGTTGTTGAATCCGTCACAATGAGCATTTACATTATTAGTACAGTGAGGTAATGCAGTGCAGACATTTTATACCAATCTGCATCTAAACAGTATAAGGATTATGTAACACTGACAAAAAAAAAAAAAAAGTATCGACTATACAACTCACATTTCAAGAGCCACTTTATGAATTATGAAAAAAAAATCTAACATGCATTCAACAATGCTCAGCAGAAATGTGTATTTGATTTATTGATGATTTAAGACACTGGTATGTTTCTGTTAAGTTTCATGTCACAGGGTAATGTGTTTGATATGTCAGTGCTAGAAGCAGGATCTTGAGAAAACCTTTCAGCCGTAGCAAACTTAAAGTAAATCAGTCTTCAAATCTGTATTTTACAAGTCATTTATCCTCCTCTCCAGGTCCAACAGGCTACAGATGGAGAGACTACGGTGCCCTCACCATCATTATGGTGGGCATCGCCTTTGGCTTTCATCAGCTTTACAAAGTAAGTCTGTTCCTCCTGCCTTTTTCACCACGTTTCCTCACCAACTTTGTTTTAACAGCCAATGTTTCTCTAAAATTTGTTATACATATTATAGTTTGCATCCTACTGTAAGATCTGTCAGTCCTGCCTCTGCCTCTGATATTACATTTAAATTGGTGGGCTTAGCAAGTCCATCAGTTTATGATGAATTGCGGTGCTGGAATAGAAGGCGCCTCTGCAGTATGTAACATCACTCTGGTCTTGTTATTAAACCTACCCTGCTTTACGTCAAAGCATGATCTCATTTGAACCCCTTCTTTTTAACTTCCCCTTCCCTCCTCTCAGATATTTTTTTTTTTCCTTTTAAAAAATATAGTTGCTAACACAGCACACAACCATTTTTTTGACGTCCTACCTTCTAAAAATAATCACCCTGGTTTTTATCGGGCTTAGCAGCCCTTGAACATGAGCTCATGAGGCCCCTTGTCCCCGGTGACATTAATCCCATAGTGGTTGTTAGTAGTTGTCTGAGTGGCATGTGGAAGCCATTACTCTCGTTTTAGAGGAGGACAGGAGCTCCAGCAGTAGCTCTTGGCCTAGATGACAGGCCGTTCTCCTCTGTGTGTGTACCAGAGACAAAGGAGCACATATCTCGTACATGCATATGCCTACCTGACCCTGTCTGCCTTTCATAATGCTGCACATGCACATTCAGGGTCTCCTGTCCCTTATTCCTCTGTCCCTGCGGCCTTTCACCGACAAAAACACACACTGTACCAGTCCGCTGTTTCCCACATGCAGCAGGGTTTGCCAGCCACTGGTCGTCTGGGAGGTGGGATTCCCTGGCGGGACGGCACAGGTTGCTGTCATGTCACTGGAGCGTAGCGCCAGTCGCACCATATGTCCAGGCTTCTGCCCATACTTTATTTATGTTATGGTGCACCTTGTAAACACCACACTCCCAGCAACCCACTTATTAATTACCACGTGTTGACACTCATTTAATCTTTTTCTCTAAAAAGTGTTTATTACTTGCGCTGGTGTGGCTGCTTGCCACCTGAGCTGGAGAGAAAACCCGGCTCGGGCGGCAGAGAGCTGCAAACCGGCTGCAAGAGATTAAGTGATCCTCATTCAGCCTTAAAACCAAAAGAAAAACATTTATGCTCTTGAATGCAGTTCAGCGGGGCCATTCAGGGTCACATGGACATTGATTTTATTTGGTGAGCTGTGCTCCACTCACACATGTAAAGGATTCAGTGAGACGCTCACAAGCTGCTCATCTGGTTAACACTCACACTGGAGAACAAACCTCCTCATTTGGCTGTCAGACATGCATATCATTTTGGTAGAGTTCTGTTTATTCAGTGGCAGAGAGACGATAAACAACATAACATTGTTTTTGGTTTTGGAAGACTATTTTCAGTGTTCACCACCATGTTTTTTCCCTGTAGGCCTGTCTCTTGCTTTCACTGTCTCTTTCTGGGTTTTATTCATTTATCTTGCTGGAAATATGTTTTTATGGCTGCAACTAACGGTTCCTTTCATTATAGTTCATTCTGATTATTTTTTAGATTTGATGAATTGTTTAGTCTATAAATTGTCAGAAATATGCGAAAAATTCCTCATAAACCAAGTGTGCTTCTTTAAATTGCTCTTTTTTCTCACCAAGCATCCAACATATTTAATTAACAGTGGTATAAAATAAATTTGAAACCAGCAAATATTTGACATTTATGCTTCATAAATAACTAAAGTGACGAATTGATTATCAAAACTGTTCATTAACTTACTAATCTACTAATGGTTTCTACACCAGATGTGTGCTCATACCTGTATCAGCTGCCTGGACGTTCGGTTGCAGAAATGCATGCACCTAATCAGGCCATTTAGACAATGAGGCACTTGTCCAATAAAACAATGCATTTGACCCTCCACTGCCAAGTCTAGGTGGCCCTGTCTTTTCCTCATCTTTCTGCCCCTTCCCACCAGAGAGAAGTGTAATATTGTGCCATGCTTTTAATTGCAGAAATACATCCTTCCCCTCATTATGGGCAGCCGAGAGGACAGGAAGCATCTGCAGAGGATGGAGAGCAACATTGCGGCAATGAGTGGCACGCTGACACAGACAGGTGAAGATTAATATCTTCATCACTTTCTCCCTCCTTAACATTTTCCCTCATTTATCTGTCGCCAAAATCGGGGGGCCCCGCACGTTTTTAACAAATGACGCCGCTGTCATTTCGCTTTAATTTGAAATTGCTTGTTTACTGTCAGGCTCGGGCTCAATTAATTACGTTTCGCTGAAAAGCTCTTAACCTCGGAATATTAATGAGGAGTTGGGAAATGACAACTTTTCTTCCCCCCGCCCATCCTCTCTCACTCCCCCCCTTCCATCCGTCTCCCCCTGCACCAACCTCACCCCCATCCGAACCTCCACCGCCATCATCATCATCCACCTTCTTCCCCGTAGGTGGCGAGAAAGTTCATTTTAATTTTCTGTGCGTGTATGTGAAGTTGTGCGTGTGTGTGCATGCGGCATGGCACTGTGTGGCGTCTGGGCTCAGCACTGGCCCTAGTGTGATTAAGTGCACTGTGACAGGTGCGGCTCCCATGTTGGACAGGTGAGGAATCTCAACCTGGCTGTCAGGCATGGAGAGAGAGAGAGAGAGAGAGCAGGGAGAGAGATGGTTTCCTAGCTCTTTGTCAGTATAATTAAAAATCCAGGGAGGCGTAAATGAGAGAGGCACTCTGAGAAAGTTTGGTCTCGTTAGCGGTAGTGTTGAACTGGAGTGTGTTTTCACCTGAAAGGTACCAATCCCCGTTAGAGATAGGTGGCATGGCAGAAATACAGGCACAGTGGAAATTACAGCTTTAATGTAATGACAATACATTGTGTTTATAGAGTGTTTTTCAAAAAGCATTAAGAAAGCAGCTTGAGCAACTTTTATGAAATTGCAGAGCTTCTGTGGCACATGATGTGTGATTTAGGTCAGAGTTTAACTTTGTAAATATGAGTTGTTAAAATAAGATAAAAAAATGTGTGAAATCAAATGAATTCCTTTTCAATTTCATAAGGTCATGTTCAAGTGTAGATGAGCTGTGTGCATGAGATATCAGATCTATCGGAGTTCTTTATGCCCTAAAGACTGTGTCTCTTTCCCGTTTGCCACATTTATTTGTGTGTTTTCCAGCTTTGGTATAAAAATCTAATGCCTTAACATCATGCCTGTGGTTGTCGGGGTTGCGAGCTGCACACAGACAAAGAGGAGCCAAAACAAATATTTCCTTCACAGCCTGCGCTCTAACTTGAGTCATGAATACGGCCGTGTCAGTTTAAATATAAGCATCCTTTGTTTGATTGTCCCTTCATCTCCAAATTAAAACAAATTAAGTGTTTGAGTTTACAGCGCCTGTCACGGACCAACACAGTTCAGATGAAAATATGGCTGTTATCATTTTATCCAGTCACACCCATGCTATTGTTTTCTGGCTGGCTAAGGTAGGTGGAGGGCAGCGACTGTGTGAGATCGCGTGCAGAGTGCGCCACCCCGAATCTGATTAACAAATATATGCTCTTTTATGGTCATTTTCTCCCAACTATGCAAACACATTTCCTCTGGCTATTTCACTGCCCATTCTCTACTTATCACTTTTTGGAGATTTGCCAACTTCCAAACCCTGCTTTGTTTGTCGGTGAAGACAGGATTTCACAGTAAGAGTCCTCCGGTGTTTTGCAGCCACTAGGTGATACTCCAGTGGGGGGGGGGACTGGAAAAAAACAAAAAAAAAAAAACATGGGTCTTTTCTTCAGCCAGTGTGGGGAACTAATTTGCTATGACTGCAGTAGCCAAGCTGCTATTGTAGTTAATGACTGTTGTAGTTAACAGTTGGGGAGAGGGGTTGCAATTACACTGAGAGTTTTCTCCTTTCCCTTTGTCTTCCTCTCCCTCTCGCTCCCTCTCTCCTCGCTGCACTGAGTAATAGCGACCGACTGCCTCGCTGCTGCCAATTGCTTGAACCCCCTTTTGTTAAAGTTCATGTATTTCTCTAGTGCCGGGCGCAATGAGGTGATGTATCCTTTTGAATGGGGACCACATTAGTCTCTCTCGCCAGCCCCAGCTCGAGAGTAGGGGCCTTGACTCCCATTATGATTTGCCTACAACTTCACACAGACAATTAATGAATGGATCTTGGAACTACTTCAGCGCGCCCAGGCTGTAATGGAATTGTGCGGCTGTTTGGGCACTCTTTGTCGGTGGGAGCCATATTGGTGACCAGCTGGCCATTAAAGACAGAGACAGGCCTGGACATATGTAGTGTACATTATATCGAGGTATTTACTGAATAATTTACTGAATACACAATGTGCACCCTCCTCACAGCAGCTGCAAGCCTCACACATCATCTTGTCTCCGATTCTCTCTTTCGCACACACACACCCACACACACACACACACACACACACAGCCTCTTTTTGATTCATGCCTGGCCAAAGTCATTGACTTCATTACTCTTGGCTTCATATCTGTGATAACTGGGGAGAAGAAGAAGTCGTGCGTTTTTGTCAAGTGTCTGAACAGTACAAAGGGGTTCAGCTTTGTGGAGAGACTTGAAAAGAAATGAACTGTTTGGCTGAAGCGGCTGAAAAAGCGGTGCCAGTGGTAATTCAGGAGGCGCAGCATTACAGGCTGGCAGACTGACCCACACATCTGGATAAGCTGTTTTGCGGCGAGGTGGAATCAGAGACTAATAGGGCAGCTCTCGGTTTAGCGTGCACACCCTGTCATAGTGACACCTTTTTTTTTTTTTTTTTTTTTTTTTTTTTTTTAAAGCCGGGATGGCCGCGGTATTTTAGTTTTATTGCCGCCTTCAAAAAAGAGCGGTCGCACTCTGGATCACAAACCGAGTAACCAACTCAAACTGTTTGCACAATGGTCTTTTGGCCCCAGCCGACGATCCTGCTCAAACTCGTACTCCCGTAGGATTCTGCAGGCATGAAAAGATCAAACGTTTCAGCACCCCACCCTTATTGATACAACTCCACCCATTTAAACACAGGTGTCACTAGAAGATATTAGCTTCTTTGAAAGATCAAATATTTTGTCTGTGTTGGTTTTTCAAAAGAAACACAGCCTCCAAGCCGGGCTCTGTCTTTTGTCCTGGCCTGGGTTAATGTGAGAGGAGGGTTCTCTGCATCCTGTCCAGCCGGCTGCAGCTCAGGCTTTTAACCATTGGCCTGACAACCTCAGCAGTGGACCGCCACAATATCTGTTGATGTTAATCCTATTAGGCTTGATTTAACACTTTACACGCCCATGATTTATATGAATGTTTATTGGTTTTCTGTAATATAATCAGCTCGGGGAAACTTAATGCATTGTTTGGTAATACACGCATGACTGGAAGCAGGGGGCAACAAACTGTGCCCGGTGTTATTTGAAATCATACACCCTCGTCCAACACCAACACTTGAACTAATTCAATCTTCAAAGTCAATGGAAAAAGAACAATATTTATTAGGATTAGGGGGGACATTTTGTCTGGCAGCCTCCTCCCAAATGAGAGCCTTGTTTTTTCCTTTGTTGATCGTTTGAGGATTTAAGATGCATTAGAAGGCAGTGTCTGGGTGGATAATGGAAGGTTAGAGACTGTTATTTGATTTAAGTTCAGGCACTAGAGATTAATATCTCCATCCTATGTGCCCCCCCTCCTCTCCCCACCATCGCACCCTCTACCCCCAGCGCCTCGGACCAAAAAGCTGCGACTAAAGTTACCGGGTATTAGCTTTGATTACAATTCTTAGAGGACAGCTTTGATCAGTGACACAAGTTGAGTCTCATCAGTTCTGTCATCGTCTCTGGAAATAAAATGTTGTTTTGTGGCACCAAAACAACCTTATCACACAATCTGACTTCCTTTTTCTTTTTCTTTTTTTTTTTTTCTTTTTCCGTTTTGTTTGAAGCGTGCTCGAATTTGACAGTCTGTTATTCTGCTTGTTTCCACAGTCAGCCAGCTGCAGCAGACCCTGGTCTCGGTCCAGGAGCTCCTGATCCAGCAGCAGCAGAGGATCCAGGAGCTCTCTCAGGAGCTGGCTGCAGCAGAGGTAGCTACCACCTCATCAGCAGCTCAGCATTTACCACAAAACAGTTTACACTTTGCTAGAATATCAGTGAATTCAGTTAAACCTCTATTAAACATTTCTTTCTGCATCAGCTCCTCCTTTCACGGGTTTTACTGGCCAAGATTTTTTTTTTTTTTTACCCTTATTTAATTCTAACTTAATCAGTTCACTAAATGCCGTATTTGTGTTATTATATCTTTACTGCAAGCTGACAACAGTGAGATGAAAGAACTTTTCAAAGCTGGCAATATTTGCTGTAGTTTGAACATGAAAGTTACGGGCTGCACCTTTAAAGTCTGTTATGCATGATTGATGTTTTGGGGAAAGCTAGACAGGCAGTAACTCTAAAATTACAGAAGAGCTCGGTAAACGTAAAGATGCAGCTTGAAATCTCCAGATTGATGAGGAGAGAGAAGAGGTTTTCTCGAGGCCTCTGTGTGCTGAAGTCTCTCACACTCGCCCCGAGTCATAACTGCCGAAGACGGACAGTCTTATTATACTGTATATCATCAGAACACGAGCTGCAAAAAAATATGGTGCATCTCATCATGCGACCATAATCTTTAACCATATTGTCGTTCCTTTTCGCCTTGATTTTTATAGACAGTGCTCATAATCTACTCAGAATTGTAAGTGTCTTTTTTTTTTTTTTTTTTTTTTTGCAAGTGAATCGGACTGAGTGATTGTTCTAAAAACTTATGTGCTGGGATGAATTGTTGCTTGTTTTTTATAACACCGCTCGTAAATCGCTTTATGATCTCTGGGCTCTAAAAAAGTGCCTTGGAAGAGACAATCTTAGACAATGTTTTATGTCCACAGCTTGTTAAGCACATGGGTGTTTCACTGTAGCATCTGGATATCGCAGGAAAACATATGCGGACACATCTGCTTCGGCACAAACTGGGAGGAAAAATATGAATCTCTTCCCTGGACGGGGTTCATCAAAAACCGACGAGTCATAGCTCATGTTGCGCCGTTTCAAGTTCTCGGCCGCACGGTCTCTCGGAGCGGTGTCGAAAGCAAATCAGCATGTGCTAGTACATGGGAGCGATGATCTGATTTGACCCCATGCTGGTTTGAAAGAGAACTATCTGAGGTTTTCTGTCAGGCAGGCTTCTAGGCCCACTTAAAACAATGAGTTCCCTCCCGCATAAAGGGACAAGAGATGTTTTTTCTTTTCATTCGTCATCTCCAGATCACAGATTGGATTAAAAAACTGTCTACTTCATTTGCTATGAGTGCCTTGTTGGACAGCGGTAGTGTATAAAAAGTATAATTCACATCAAAACACCCATTAAACAAATCATAAACTCTGCTTTATAGCTATAGTGTTGATCTTAAATTTTCCCCGCGAGTCGGCACAAGGCCCTCTGTTGTCTCAGGCCATGGGGGAAATTGGGGAATTGTTTTCAGGTCCGGGATGTTTGATGAGAAACACATGTTGGAGCTGGCGAGCTACTTATCATTCACCGTTTGCGGCTTTCAGGGTTTGCCTCACCACGCCGCTCAAAGTGCGCCACGCTTAGCAATTATACCTCTCAACGCGGAAATGTGCCTTTAACCAGAAACACATGGAGACTTCTGTTTCCTCAGCTGCTAAGTAAACATTTCTCGTAGTTTGGAAACCGCTCAATTGCGGAGTGAGTTTACTGTCCCTAAACTGGGGACCTCATTATGGAAGTGAGTTTAGACAGACTGACTCATGTCCACACACGCGCGCACACACACACACACATAGAGCACACGCTGATGCTGCACATTTAAAGACTCCAGGGCCTGAGACAGTTCCTCGCTTTTTCACTATTTCTCTTCATCATGACTCTGAAAAGACACGCAGTATTATATATGTGTCATTAAGACACTGCTGTATTCTACCAGTGGTGTTGAGGATAGATTTGCCTCAGGATGATTCATCCCTGATGTTAAACAGCCAAATCTATTTCTGCTCCATTATCATTACAAATCTGCCTGTTAACTGTGTTTGCCCTGCTGTCTCAACTCACTGATCATTCTCTTTATTAGTGGATACTACATAGTAGATTAGAAACCGCCTCCTTGCTTGTGCGAGACGAACTGCCAGTGGGAAAGTGCATAAATAGAGTGAAATCAATTGCACTGTACCAGTGTTTCCACTCAAAAACACTCCTCTGGGGACTTCCTTTTGAAACTAATTCCATCATAAATATACATGCGTTACACGAAAACACACTGTCTGCCGGCGGAGTAACTGTGAATTAATTTGCCTTCAGACACTCTTAAACAAGGCTTGTTAAAGATCTTATCTTGTTGCTAATGGTCCACAGGCATTTATCTTCATTTAGCCAGATGCGTTGCCGTCCTTGGGTGCTGCTAGAGTTGATAGTCTTTTTTTTTTTCTGCGCTTGTAATATATATTTTTCTATTTTTTTCTTGAAGCACTTAGTTAACCAGCTGAAAGAGGCCGACCCCTGATGCACCCAGGCACCCACCCGAGACATATTAGTTACAAGGCTTTTAAACCAGTTAGAGGAAATCTTTACTATGCACAGTATTTACACAGTAAAAAACACATGCAGCCAGCACAGTAGTGGGTAATAAGGTACAAGCTGGCACCTCTCCCATAGGTTAGGTTGTGAGAGTTATTTTAGTTGGTTCACTTTGTTTATTGGTTGTTTGTTCATGCATGATGCTTTTTGCGATGTGCAGTGCCAAATGGAGGATTATGTTCTCCGCTGTTTAGGCCACAGTGAGCCCTTAGAGCTCTGCACCTGTACACCAGGAAGTGTGATAGAAGTCAAACATCAGAGGAAAGAAAAGAGACACACACTCTGATTCTTTTTAGTCTGTAGTTTTGCACATATAGCCTTCTTCAGGGTAAAATCGTCTATAGGAACAAAAAAGAGCTAACAAAGAGGTCACACATACGTAGCCTCTTAAATCTATACGCCCACATCCTAAGAACCAGCACATACAAAATGAATGCATGCATTTAAATCAAGCCTTCAAGAGAATACAAAACATATTCCACTCACACAAGCACGTGCAGTATTTCAGGTTCAGGAAAAATGTGGAGTTTTGTTTGGAATGTTCTTAATGTAAATTGTTTAATAAAGACGTAAATAGAAAGAATCACAGAGTGAAAACTTATGCAATAGAAAAACAAATGAGTTTAGTGAAAATATTATACATAAATATCAATAAATGCAAGTACAGTAGCAAAAAAATCTTTATCACTTATTGTTATTATCTGCATTGCAAAGTCAAACGTTACGTTGTGCTGTATATCCACAATCTGGGAAGTATCTTCACATGCTCTTTGTAATCAAAGCTGCTAAATCATGGCACAAGTTAAATATTTTGATCAGCAGTTCGTTAAAACATCACATCTTCCATGCTCGTGCGGTCTATCGGATATGTGTCAGCACATCAGGTGGGGCTTTTAAAGGCAGCGGTGTTACTTTCAATCTCTCCAGTCACTGATACCCCCTCCACTCAGCCTCCGCCCAGGCAGCTAGTGCACTTAACACAAGATCCTAACGCAACGTGTGTGTATATACACACTCACACATAATGTATCTCAAAGCTGAAATTCAGTCCTGGCCCAACATTTAATTAAGTTTCTTCAGACTTAATAAGACATATGTCAGTGGTAGTGTTGTGTGACAAGTCTTGATGTGAGATATTATATGGCGCGGCTCTGTAGCTAATGCACATTATGTATGTAGCTGCTGGTTAACAGTTTTTCTCGTGAGCCTTTTTGTCTCATGTTAAGTGATATAAGCGTATTGAAAACATCACATTTCAGTTATTTGGAGCAATTTGCATTTTTCTTAATTCTGTGCCTTGGTAGTCTTTTAGCTCAGCCCGTGCAGCAATTAATTTTTTTCGATGTAAAATGGGAGAGAAGCAGAATCCAGCCTTATTATACGGGTGCCTTAGGGAGGCGAGGGATTAAGATGGTTCTAATGAGGTGACGGCTGTAATAAGAGTGTCTTCAGCCGGCCTCCAATGCACCACCTCTAAAACACGGCTCCTTATCAGAGAGGTTTAGGAGTTGATAAGAGCCCCCCCACCAAAAAAAAACCTCCTTCCCCTCCTCGCCTCCTTTTCTGTCTCCCTTCACTTCTCCTCCTCTGCCTCCCTCCTTCCACTGTAAATGAGTCTGATCCCTTTCAGATGTGATTCAATTAATTTCTCTTAGATTTAATTACAAGCGAAAGAGTCCAAGTTATCCCTCTCCCCTCGATAGGGGGTCCGTGTTTCCTAACAAGCATCCTCTGGTGAGTCAGGAGAGTCTTAATTACAGTTTTTACTTTTCTTTTATCCCACTTTTTTCCCTTGTCTTCTCCCTCTCCTCCCTCTGGTCTCATCAGTCTATCCTCCCGTTCTCGCACATGTTTGTGCTTCTCATTCAGGAATGGACCGCGAATGGGGCGCAATTATGTACATCACCGCTTTCCAACCTTTCTGACTTCCGACCTATTATAGCCAAGCGATGACGCCACAGGTCACACAACGAGCAGTTCGACCAATGATTGTTTCATTTATAATTGTTCTTATCGTGAAGGTGAAGGTGAAGAAACATACAATGATTTGAGAAAAGTCAGAAAAAATAAACATTCTGTGTAAAAGAAATGCTTTTTTCCTCTTCTCTCATCTCCCAAATTTCCCTACATTCCCTAAACTTTACTTTTCATTTTGCAGAGACCCAGCAGTTTGCAGCTGTTGCAGTCTTATCATCGCATTTGACTATTACCATGTGATGTTTTTTTTATTTCAATAGGCCTTTATCAAAAGTTGTCATTTTATAGCTCCCTCTGTCAAAGTCCTGCCTATCCCTAAAAAAGTGCTGCGGGGACAGATTTTTGGCAGCAATTTGCCATTCAAATACCCTGTAGCATTTCATGCCGCACCAGTGTGTGCGATAACACAAGCCTTTGATAAAAGACAAAAAGAACAAAACAAACTGCTAAGCTATGGTCTGCCTTCATGAATGTGGCCATTGTTCAAGATCAGTCATTATCCAAAACACTGGACACTGGCCTAATCTTTTCTAGATAGTATGGAAAATTATGTAAAAACAGCATGATTCACACTCACTGGGCTTTCTGAGCAGTTGAGGCCATAAAGGTGACTGTAGTGGGAGTGTTTGTCCTCCTTTCTGTCATCGCCAGCAGTAGGCAGTTGTGAGGTTGTTATGGTTCTTGGTGACCTGACTACACAAAAACATGTGGCTTTTTTAGCATTTGCATTTGCCATATTTGTTTACCTTGTAGCCTCCGTCCTTTTTTTTTTTAAACAAAGCCTTTTAATTATTTTGTATTGTTGGGGCTGAGCATAGAGGAGCTGTTGAAAGGTGTATATTGACTCTGTGCTGCGACCCTGCGTGTGACCTGAACTTTGTGTGCGTGTGCGTGTGTGTGTGTCTTGTGGTTTTTCCGGTAGGCATCGTCTTCAACCAGCCGCGTCCTGGACAACCAAACAGTTGGAGAGCTGAAGGCTGAGATCGTCTCTTTGAAGGGCTTACTGCTCAGCAGGTAATAAAGTCCCCAGAACCCCCGTCACATGAAACAGTGCAGGTGTGTGTGTTTGTTCAAGGGGTGGATGGCTTACTGTTTTCATGCACTTTTGAGTTCCTGGTTGCGGCCCATTTGAACCATTTCATAGTATTAACAGGACAGCTTGACATTAATAATTTGCTCAAACACACCATGTGTTAACTTTGGCCACATTTTGTTTACACTTGATATTAAAATACTTTTTAACTGCCCACATGATATCATGCTGCTCTTTTTAGTTTGAACATGTCGCAAAGATAATGAAAACAGCACACTGGCAGATTGAAACACAAATAAAGATTCACATCATTATAATAAATGTGTCAGAAGAGCCAAGACGCCTGTCGCTTGTGTATTTTGTGTGTGTGAAAGTTAATGTTTGACTTTGGAAGCATTGATTTGATAAATCTTAACTGAGGGTGCACTTAATAGTTTTTTCTGAAGCTTTCAACCACATCTCAGACTTTTCCTTGCCGACGGAGTTTGCTCTGTTGTCGTCATGTGACTGAAGCATGAAATCCTCGACGTGGTTTAGGGATACATGTCCGTGCTCTGCCTGGGCAGGCACAGAGCACTTGGGGCAAGACACGGCTTGACTTCGTGTTTGTAATGAAACTGTTTTGGGTTGATGTAACTTGAAATCAGGCCCGGGCCGGTCATCAAGAGCACCGGGAGAAAGTGCAGAGAACAACTGGACAGGAGGAAGAGAAAAGGTGGAGCTGAGAGGAAGTGCATTAAATAGACAAAAGCTTTGGAGCTAAATGCTAAAAAAAAATCTCATCACATCATAATATCACAACTGGTATAAATGGCATCAACACTTAATCATGCAGGAAGCAGGGAAATAAAGACCTGTATGCCCCTCAGGTGGAAGTGATCCAGTTACTCAGAGCTACCAGAGCTTCATGATCAGCTGAAGTCCAGTCACTCAAAAATTATATATGCAGCATATATGAATATTTTTTTGAGCTTAACCATTTTAGCTCTGTCTGACCCAGCGACACATTGACAGCGGTTCGGCCCTATTCTCAGAACTGTCAGCTTTTTCATCCCACTGGAGCCGGCAGGCCCGAACAATGCCAAGTGAACTCCCATCTGCTTGGGAAGACTGTGAGATGTGGTTGAAAGCTGTAGGAAAAGCTACTAAATTGACCATGAGTTAAGATTTATTACTTAAGTGCATAGTTTCTGAAGTTCTGAGTTTATATTTTTGAAAAAAAAAAAAGTCAAAACAACCATCGTGCAATCATGAGTTTGTGTCTGAATAAATGCAATTAAAGATCACATACTGTCACATTGCCCCTCCAAATTACTTAAAGCTTAATCATTAATCTCAAATATGTTTAATCTCACAGGCACTAGAGGTTATAATACTGATTGCACCATTTCTTTCACTTCACAACTTGCCTGGTCCGATTAGCATACTGCAAGCGTCAGCTGATCTTCTCTGTTTTAATGCTTTTATTGGTAAGCAAGATAACTACACATGTGCATTATTGCTCCAATGCAACTTTCAGTCATTTTATGAGAGCAAAATACACATAGATATGAAAACGCATCCAGAGATATTATCTATATGAGTTTGTGTTCTCGTCCGATATAGATGCTTTTGTGAGTCATTTTATTTGCTATCAAGGTAAAGTCTGATCCAACACGTGTTAATGCTGCTGTAATATACTGCTGGACGTCCTCCTCATTCTCTCCAGCCTTGTTCCTCAATCTAGTCAGGCACAGCCCAGCTCAGTCTGGCCCATTAGCATGCATGATTATGTATCAGTGTCTATAATGAAGCCTGAAGTAAGAGTGTACATCAGAAAAGCGGGCGAGGACGAAAATTGCCTCAGAACTGTCTAGTTGAGCGTGTTTTGTTCCCCTCGTACATTCTAATCAGTAATAATCCCTTTGTCATTTGCTTTCTTGACTTCATCCTGACTCTCGCAATGAGTTTTCTGGCAAAGGCTTGAATCGCAAAATAAAGGCTCTGTATCACCATCTGTCTCCAAACGTGTTCCCTTCCTGTTCAAATGATCCAAATCATCTCCAAACTGTTTTTTTTTTTTTCTTCTTCTAAACCACCAAGAAGTGCTGATCCCATTACAATTCACCGTTGTCTTTTTGATCTTAAAAGCTGTAGTGGATGTAATTAAAAAAAAAAAAAAATCTTAGAGCTTCTTTACCAGGTGTGATGAACATCTGGTTGTTTGGGGGGGAAAAGCCATTTTCTCTGCCGTAATTATGAGAATTACATAGGGTGCTTTGTGTGTGGCTGCTTGCTGAAATATAAGCTAGTGTTGAGGATATGTTCTCATTCAACACCTGACGTAGGAATCTATATATTGTTTTGTGGTTGCTGTATGGCCAATTTCGGCTGATTACATTGTGGGAAAGCTCTTTTCACACATTTTGATCACAGGGTTGTTTTTTTTGATGAGATTGTGATCAGGCCTCATTTTCTCTCTTGTCTGCCCCCCATAGGAAACAGTTCCCCTCCACTCCCACTGTTCCCAAGATCCCCTCGTGGCAGATTCCCCTCAAGCCGCCTTCGGCACCCGGCTCGCCGTCCATCAACAGCAGCAGCGACATCTCCCCCGTCAGTAACGAGTCGTCCAACTCCTCCCCCGTCAAAGATGGACACCGCAGCCCCCAGGATGCACTGGGAGGGCCCGACGGAGCTCATGTTATCAACGGAGATGCCGGCCCCGTGGGCGTCGGCGCGGCGCTGCCCCTGGATCTGAAGGACCAGGTCCGCATGGAGGTGCAGGGAGAGGAGGACAAAAAGGAGGAAGAGGAGGATGATGTCAGCCGCGCAGAGGAGGAAGAGGACGGTCTAAGCATGCAGACAGAGGATCGGCGAGGTGGGGATGGACAGATTAACGAACAGGTGGACAAACTGAGGCGGCCCGAGGGTGCCAGCAATGAGAGCGAGGTGGATTAGACGACGGTGGAAAGCACAAAAAAAAAAATACTCTCCAAACACAGCTTCTCATCTGTGCTGACGGCTTTGTTTCACTCTGCTCCTCTCTGCTCGCACTCATTCTGTTTGTTTTTTTATGTTTTCAATCCATCTTCACTGTCTGTTTCCACTTGTTTCCGTAACAACTTAATCTTGAGCAAAAAGAGGAGTAGGCGTAGGCGTGAGAAGACGCAAAACTGACAAATATTTGAGTGTCTAGTTGACACACAGCTTACCTCGATTTACTTTTCATCATGCAAACTAAATGACTGCATGCCGAGCCAAGTACCACATTGTGACGTTTCTTTGAAAGGAGAAGTGACGGGCAATAGTCAAATCAGGAATGACTTTAATAGGCTTTATGCAGTACTAACTGTATGTGACTTACTGCTTTTAATTTTCATGATTTGATCAGATAATTCACAGCTTTGCCTTGGTGCCCTTGTAATTGTACTAAGGCTCTTCTGCAGACCAAAGAGGCAGCGCTGCACAGACTATCTCTCCTTTATAGTGCAGCTGTAGGTCAGGAGTCATATGTTGGCACTTCAGTCTCAAAGTTACCGTGAGCTTCCAGAGAAGCATTAGCAGAGTTTGTCTCCCTGTTGATGGCAATAGGAGAGGACAAGCTCTTCCAGGGCTGGAGCTTTTAGCCTCTTTTATGTGTCCTTTCGCATTGGTGTCAGTCTGTCAATAATTCACAAGGCCAGCAGGGTGGCATTTGGGTGAAATAAAAGCCCTGAAATTCGAGATTAGAATGTGATGACGGGCTTTGTTCCATGCCGGTGTCAGAGTGCTCATACGCTCAAAGGAGGGGAAGATAAATGTTTTTTCCCTTTTTCACTGAGGGCTGAATTGTGCATCCTTGCGAGTGTGTTTGTGCGTGGCAGGCGAGAAAAAACCCAGACTGTCTGCTGAGCTGTATCTGTGTCTCCAGCAGGGCAGCTGATTTGGTTTGTGAAGTATGTTAATAATCAAATGATCAACAAATAACAGATGTATTAGTTCATGCAGCTTGAAATGTCAAGGAGGCTAAAAGCGGAAATCTAATACAGAAAGCCCAGTTGCATTGTATTATTTTCCGTGACAAACCCTCCGGTCCAAATTATGTAGGGCCTCCTACAGTGAGTAATCTTTACAGAAAACGGCGCCAATATTTTGTAATTAAGCTGCAGTAAGACAACGAGAGCTGCCACAGATGGAAGTTGCAGAACTTGTATCACTTCTTTTCTTCTCAGTGTGGAGGTGGATGGGGGAAGTTTAGAAAAAAAATTGCCCCATGATTGAAAAGGAAAGTAATAAATGAATACTTGACTTATTGAATTACTCACTCTGGCACCAGCTAACAAGAAGAGTCCATGAGTGAGAAGAAGGGATATCAGCTCTCGTGCCATTTCCACCTCCATCACATGGCCTTTGTAGGAACACAAAAAAACAAAGGTAGATGGGCACTGCACATTTTCTGTGTCACACCGGTCCTAACATACTCATGTTTAGTAATGTTGGTTAAGCTTACGTTAAAAGTATTGAATGATGAGACAGTAACATTGCAGTATGCTGTAAAATATATATTTTTGATTTATTTGAAATAAATTTGTATGGATGAATGAGGTTGTTTGTAGAAGTACAGAATCAAGAGGTGTGACTTATGCTTCTTAGCCACTGTAGTGTCAGTGATTGGTCTGCTCTGTAACCTGCTGATTACTGTCTGAATTTCAGCCAGAGATGTACATAAGTACAATAAATTTAGTTTAACTCAAACACAATCTGTGTTATATTCATTTTAAACCAACTGGACACAACATTTGCTACAACTAAAGGACAAACGTTACTATTTTACATTTCTTGAATTCAGTTTCCATTTTACATCAGTGCAAATAATTTTTCCGTGTTGGTCTTTTTTCCTTCACTTACATAAAAATATATTTTGAAACACCCTCAGCTAAACACTTGACTGGCAGTAAAGAACAGGGTGCTGATTCAAAATCATAACTGAGTAATATGTTTCCATCCATCCGGTTCACATTAAATGAAAGAAATCAAATCTTAACGGTTAATCTCTGATATATTGTGATGTGTGAATGTGATTGTGTTCAGGTGCAGGAGGGTAACATTCATATCAGGAAACCTTTTCTAGCTTTTTTTTTTGTTGTTGTTGTTTGGCTAAACATTGAGTTTAGTAATAATAAAATCAAACCCCAGGAGACTTTCCATTCTGTGAGACTACTTTTTGCCATTAGCTTTATATATCCTGTAACATCAGTGCTGCAAATTGAAAAAAAAAATCCAACATGTCTGAACATCCAGTCATCCAAATCCAAAGGCCTTTGAATTCTTAAACCATTTTCAGGTCGGAGTTTCTGATTAGTCTCTTGTGGTTCCCGAGCTTTCTGTTGTTTGTGTCACATCTCCAAACCAGCTGTATCTGTACGACCAGATACAGATGAGAATACTACAGTACTTGTGTGTATACTGTGTGTGGAATCATGAATCACCCCGTACTGAATTTTCAGAAAGCATGACGGGGCAGGGACTTTCAGCCTTTCTTCAGGTTTCTCTATGGAAATGAGTAAGTGACATAGTTATGCATTGTATGTGTGAAGTTTTGTTTATTTCTGTAGGTGGCTCATAACTTGGTTTCATTTAGTTTCTGTTGTGGGAGTGCTGCCTTCTAAAAAGAGGGTTTCCTATTTTATTTTGAATGCACTGAAGATGATTCTTTATATACTTAAATTTTTTTTAATGCTTAAATTTAAAATGCTTTTTGCTTAATCCAACAGTCTAGAAAACAGAGGCAGAGAGAAGGAAAAGAGATGGTGCAATAGGTCAGTAGATGTGATGTTATGATCAAAAGCAAAAAACAGAATTGCTAAAAGGAAACAAAATGTAGAGATCGCTGTTTTTGAATTCTCACACTCGTGGGCCAAAAAATTGACAGTTGGCCCGAGGTGGCGCCAGAGAAAAGTCATGTTGTTACCTAAACCGGTGTCTATTTTAGGACATCTGAGAGTTGGTTTGTCAGGCTCAGCCTTACATTGTCAGACTTTGAGCAGTCCAAGCCGTCTGTCATTCCCAGCTAAACTTAATTATACTGTTAACATGCTAAGCATACAGAGCAATAAGCCCTAAGTATAGGTGAGATACACCAGTGCTGCCTATGGTTCAGCACGGTTACATGCATTAATGTTCATAAGTTATGTAGTCAGACATTAACTTGTGCATGTGACATGTATGAGTGTCTGTGTGTGATTTAAAAAGAGTTTACCACTGCGCTCTTAAAACATGTCAGACAATGGACAAACTAAAAACTCATCAGAATCGATGCATCTTTTTTATTTCACTCATTCTTCTTCTTGTCAAAATCTGACACCTATATTACCCACAATACAACTCAACCGCTGACGTTAGAGATTCGAGTGATATGCAAGAATGTTTGGTGGAGTCAGTCTCGTCTCACAAAGCTACCTCCCGATTCAATGCTGCTTTACATTAACATTATCATATAGTGAGTGTCTGTATTTAGTGCAAAATATGTAGCAATGTTTATGAAACTGTAATATTTCATACCGAATAACAATCCTCAGAACCTCAGCTTCAGTCGTTTATTGTCATCTCAATTTGAGCAAGAATGTTTGTACACTGCTCACACAGGTTGAGTTGCTGATATTCCTACAAGGTTCCCAGCACTGACCGCACAGCTCAAATCACACACTGCCACTATTTGTTTTCTTAATATGCAATTTTCTACCGTCTTGTCAATACAAGGTCCCACCATAGATCCTCAACCTAAAAAAAAAAGCTGGGCGGAAAAAGCCCATTTTTCCTCATACGGAGCATTCTGAATATCGCCATGCATTATCAAGTGTATGAATTTAATTTATCAAGGTCTAAATGATCAATAGCGTTTCACATATTGATGAGGTGTATAAACTTCTCTGAGGTTCGATACCACATCCCTTTGTAATCCATTAACCTCTCCCCGGAGTTCAGGCCAACCTTAGATTTATAGGGACCTACTGTAATAAATCCACTTGTACATCATTTAGTGTCTTAGGGGATTTGCAGTGCATTCCTGTCCAGAAAGCACCATCTATCCCACCTTCATATTATCATCTACATTTTAAAAGTCTAAACAACACCCAGCCTTTCAGAAGCCTTGTGCCTATATAGGTACACTTCCCAGGTAAAGCTGGTGTGTTAGCCAGCAGCCAGCGCCTCTCAGTGTGGCAGTGCAGTGAGGGATTGTTTGTCCAAAGCAACACCTTGGTTTTGACACCATTTGGCTCCCCGGTTGGGAGCCTTAACCTCATCAATCTTGCTGCTAAACGGCGAGCACTCAATAGGGTAGTGTATCGACGCGCTCTGAACTCCATTGTTCACTGGAACTGAGCACTCAGCAGGTTAGAGGGCTGAGTGTCTCCTTGGATCAATGCAAGGGTTGTTAGCCCATCGCAGCCGGTCGGAGGACTAGCGTGACTCCGTCTGCACCGTACGCACATCATCTCTACTCATTCAAAACTCCTTCTTGAGTCCTTGAGGCTTGATCCCGGTCCAGCTTTTGTTTTTTCAATGCACTGATTCAGGATATTTCACATCCCAGCAGCGCAGGTCCGGTTCTTAAAGCGCGAAGCTACGTCACCCAACGTGACTTCCAGACATCTCTCTCCAAGGGGAAGTGCCCTGTCAGAAATTTGCATAGGAAAGGTTGCGGAAGAGGAGGCCTGAGGATGAACTGCATCTCCTTCCTCTTCCCTGTGAGATAAGATGCATGTGGCATGCAGCTGGGAGCAGTCTGATGTAGTATTTGCTGCGTGATGAGGCCTGTGGAACTCCACCAGTTGCTTTGCTCCACTGGAAGTATCTTTTTACCCCTCGGGAATCTTCATTTGGACTGATGTTATCGCCATCTGCAGTGAAAATCTGTTAACCTTCTTTCAAGATGTTCACAGCTACGTCCATAATTTAGTTCCTCCTGTATATCCTGTATTTGTGGGGTCTGTGCACTTTTTAGCCACGTTGGCGGAATAGCTCTACAACGATTGGATGGAGTGCCATGAAATTTTGTCATGTTCATGATGCCCAGAGGATGAATCTTACAGACTTTGGTGATCCCCTGACTTGTTATCCATCGCTATAAAGTCAAAGCTTTCATCTATCAGTGACATATCTGCACATCTAACAGATGGATTGCTACAAACCTTTGTACCAACATTCGTGGTTCCGGGATGATGTATCCTTAAAACTTTGATAACTTTCCTGACTTTTCCTCTTGAACTATTGGATTGATTGCTGTGAAATTTGATGCACACATTCATGTCCCCCTCAGGATGAATTGCAATACATAATATGACCACTCAACTTAGCATCATTATACCTGCTAAATATCAGCATGTTAGCATTGTCACTGTGGGTATATTAGCACACTACCGTTAGGATAAATCTCAAATCCTCATCATGGTTTTAAGGTTTATAACTCAATGGGTTTTCAGGCCTAAACCTTTGTCTGACTGATGCTTTTCCTCAATAGTGTTTTCAACAGTTGGAGTAAGGAAGCACGGGTCACCTCCAAAAGCTCTCGGCGGCTGTCTCTCTAAAAGCAGCTTACCAGCTCTGAGCAGCCGCTGAACACTGGCTCCTTCCTGGTGAAAATGAGAACATTTGACAAGCCAAGGTCACCGGGGGGCTTTGCCTGTATAAGGCTTCAATCGCAGGGCCCAGCGAACACTGCAAAGTCATAAAGCACTTTGTCATCACTCGCTATATAAACTCTCAACAATCAAGTGGGATCACATTCCCTCCCTCCCACCCTCCCACTCTGTGTGGCCTGTGTCACTTGATTTTCTCCTGGCGCTGTTTCAAATCCAAATGGAGTGTGTGGATACTGGAAGGCTGTCATGTGCAAGGCCTCTTTTCAAGCTGAAGGAAAGCCTCGCTCACCTTATTGGCAGGTAAAGGAAGGCACCGGTGAGGGAAAGCCGCGCGGGGCCGTAGAGAAGCAGGGAGGTGGGCGCCGGCTGGCAGTATTTATGAATGGTCCAATAATGAGGCATCAGGAGCGCCGTGGCCACGAGAAACACGAAGGGAGACAAGAGGTAGAAAACGAATGCCCTTGTCGCGCGCTGGTGGAGAGCAGCGACGGCGTTGCAATGAGATTGGATTATCCGAGGGAAGGCCTGTCAGGCTGCTGAGGGACCGCGGCTGCAGGCGGCGCGGGGGCAACAGGTGCGGCGCTCGCCAGCGTTTGTGCAAATTAGACTAATCACAGGGCCTTGCTGTGGAACACCTGAAGCGTGCTAGTGGCCAAGCAGGGGGGAGAAGAAGAAGACAATAAAGGGGGGCGTGGAGAATCCAAACATCTTCTTCATGGTTATTTGTATTCACAATGGGCCTCGTGTTCTGTTATAGCTATTCAAGTCAGGACAATATAACGCAAAGTCCAGCTGAGGCTAGCGGGATGTCATTCAGAGCAAATTAAAATTTTGACCTGATGACGGCGCTGGGTGAAAAGTCAATTCATCCTGAGAGGGACATAAACATATAGACTACATCTCGTGAACTCCGTTAACTTACTTTGGTGACGGACAAGCTCAAATCCCACACAGCCACTAATAAAACCAAAGAAAAAATAAACATTGGAAATAGAGAAAATTCCATAAGTAGAGATGTAACTCATTAATAATGAGTCTTGCCATTTTCCAAAATTGCTTCAGATGAATGTATTTGTCCAAACAGTTAAAGAGAAATTTCGCAATGCTCCTGAACATCAGCCTTTTTCTCTTCAATGTGAGCAGAAGCAAAATACATTTTTAATCGATTCTGTAGGTCTATAGTGACCATTTTCCACTTTTAAAATCCCTGAATGTTTGCATAATAAATGAACCCACGAGGCCAGGTCCTATAGCTTTCTAATTGCAGTCGCTGAATCACTTCTTGTAGCTGCCCAGAGGCCCAAACTTTCACCTACAACAAGCCCCGCGTGAGAGCTAATGGCTAAAGTAGGAGGTCTGCGAAAAAGGGGAAGGCTGTACATTCACCGACCTTGTCCTCCAAAATTGGCACGGATTGTCACAGCAAAATACAATCCACATTTTCATGCCATAGTGAGGAGGAGAGCGAGTGAAAAAAAATAATCCCAAAATCCCTCAGTGGACACCCAATGTCTTGTTTTGGAGGGTCTGCGGTGCTCACAGAATTCTTTTGGTAACAGAAACCCATAGTGAATGATGGACGTTTTCTATTATTAGCATCAGCAGAATCTTCCCAACCTTTGCTTCTTCCATGCTACAAATATCACATTGCTGATGTATTCCATATTAAATTACTGAGTTTTAACTGAGCGGGCCTGTGCAGTGTCTGTTATCAACAACCATAATGTGGAAGATTAGCACACACATGATGCCCACCTGTTGCCCAGCTCTGTTTTATGAAGGTCACAGCTGTGATACTGAAACCGGTCTTTTTAAAGGCTCTCGTGATGTTCGCAGTGAGGAGGAGGAGGAGGAGGAGGAGGAGGGGGGGGGGTCATATTCAAGAGTCATTCAACAGAAATAAAGCTGATTGTAATGCTTTAATTTTAAATGTGTTGCAAGAAGCAGAAACAAAACCAAACTCCCCAAATTAAGTATTTTCTTCAGACTCCACCACATGTTGTCTCTCAAATGCCACAGTTGTGTTTAGCCCACGCTATTTTAAGTTTCAACTCATTCCCACCCAGTCAATGTAGACTATGTAGGAGCAGTGACATTAATGCTATATATTCATAGCAGAAATACTTTTTAAGGTCACTAAAATTTTTTTTACTCTTGCAACATCACCATAAGGTCACGTGATCAGTGTGAAGCAAACAGAGCTTGTGTCCATTCCTGCATCAGAGTATGATATTATTCATTAACTGAAGCTAGATTAATGTGTTTTGGCAATGATTCACCTCCTGTGTAGTAGGTTGCTAAAGCTAAATTTGTGTCTGCAAAAATGCAAAGTTCACAGAACGAAAATAGTGCCTATGATCACTTTTCAGCAAAGTTTAAGTCTTATCTTTTTTTCTGAGAATGAGAAAAAGGGAAGTAGAGCAGTGTTGATGTTTATGCACAGTGAAATGTTAATGAAAAACTATGCAGTAAATGGCCAAGTGCATTGATATAATGGATAAATCTGTAGTCTTTTTGTTTATTTATTTTATAGATACTGAGGATAACAGGAAGTGAATTAAGGTTGCAGAAGATTTTGACCATAAGTTTAATCATATATTATTCAACAATGCAAAGCAAATCTTACATTTCATTTTCATTTCAAACTATTTTTTCAGTCGCTGTTCTGCTCTTTGATGAGTCTGCAAAACAGCTTTGTTCCCATGTATAAGAAAAAACTTTCTGTTTTGCTTCCACATTTGTAGCAAAACCTTTTTTTAAATTTTTTTTTTTTTTTTTTTAATTTGACCTGTGGCTGCTCCGGGTTGAAAGACAGAAATGAACTGAGTAACACTTCCTGCATCCAGCCACCATGAATTTGGCCGTTTCTTCATGTAAATGAGACTCGATGTGCACATACATGTCGGCCGAGAATATGAGGAATTTATTAAAGCGGCTTATTAACAGATGTGTGTGAGTTAAGCGTCCTCTCATTCAGTAAATACCGACTTCCCTGCGTGTGCAAACAGACGGACCACTTCAACGCACTTCTGGAGAAAATCATCTTTTTCTTCCACAGAAATTACAGTTGAAAGGCTTTCACAGCATTAACATAAAGTGAGTCATACAGCGCCGGTGCCAGACTCAAACGGTTTTACAGCTCTGTCAAACGCTGTCCGTTGTGTGTTCCAGCCATCATCGCGCAGCAGAAACACCATGTTGGACCATTCCGGCTTATTGTCGGCCAATATGCCAGGCTTTTTCCCTGAAAGAAAACGATCCCATTCCCCTCGGACTCACGTCAAATTAAGCAAATTTACAGCTTAGCACTTAAGAATTCTCTGTTTGCCAAGAAAGCGGCGGCGGGCCTCACTTGCCAGTTAGCGGTGCTGCACTGTGGCAATTGAAGTGGAATGAGAATTACTCTGGCTTCTGAGAGAGTGCCAGGCCATTAGACTTTTTTTTTTTGCTCCAAGCTCTCTCCTTTTGGATAAGACTTATAAAGTGATGAAACACTCTCACTCAACTCCGGAGACCTCTGGTCCAATTCTGAAGCGAACTACTTGAAGGGTAATGGCCGCGTGGCTGCGAGCCAGCCCGGATCAACCGTTTTATGCACTTGTTTCTGGTTGCTGTCTGCTACTAGTTGTTTGCTCTGCTGGCAAAGTCGTGTTTAACTCTGGGGATGACTAATCTATGGCAATGGGCAAACTTGAGGCAAAGTAAAACAAATAGAACACAATGTTTGGTATTTCTTAGTAAACATTTATGTAACAGGCTTGACAGGAGGCTCATTTTTCACAAGCTGTTTAAAGGGCCTCGACGCTAATCTTTCCACCGGATTGTGTTTGTTTTTGTAAGATGACAACTGCGTGTTTACCAAATAACATCTCCCGTGTAACATTACACCCCCCCCCCCCTTTGAAAATGTGTTCACTTCAAACAAAGCTCACAGAAATACAGGAACTGTGTTTCCTCCCGACTCAGCACAGTAACACCACGTTTCATTTTGAGCTAGACGGCCACATTTTGACTTGCGGTCAAAGACACGAACGCACCGACACTCAGAATCAAACATCCATCAACATTTAAAATGCACCCGGTGCTCAGCAGCTGATGTATTATCTCATGTGGAGGACTTCTAGTCAAGTGTGTTGAAATAATGAATTTTAATTTTCAGGAAACTTCATCTAAAGGTCAAACTCATAATGTGAAGAGCTGAAGAGTGTGTGTGTGCGTGTGTGTGTGTGTGTGTGTGTGTGTGTGTGTGTGTGTGTGATTCAACTAACCTATGACACCCTCACATCTATGATAAAGTCTTGTAGATTCATATTAGTTTTTACTGAAGTGAATGTTTCTCATTAGCCATGATGAGCATCCATATCTGCTGAAGTGCTCTTGAGCAAGACACTGAATTCCTGCCCTCTCACAAACCCTGCCCTCTCTGCACACACGAAAACAACAACAAACGAAAATTGGAAGAGAAAAGAACGGCACTTTATCAAAGAGAAAATATGATGTGGGTCATTACCATGATGATCTGATCTGCAGCCTCTGAACAGTTTGTTCAACTTCTTTTCTGTGTGAACCGGAGTTTAATCCAGTTTTTCTGGTTTTTGAGGTTAATAAACACACCACGGTTTGTTTTCACTAACTGAATGTTCCAGCAAAACCACGAGAAGAATGCTTCTTTATGTCGCAAGAGAGAGAAAAAAAAATGTGTTGAAAGACAAAGATTTCTAGATACACCACCCTGTAAAGAATGTGAGGTGTGTTTATGGAAAAAGTTTGGGAAAAAAAAAAAAGTTACCCGGCCAGAAACGAAACACACAGGTGTTGCACAAGAGAGGAATATATGATTCAAAACCTGCTGAGCAAATACAGAAGTAGGTCTGTGCTTCACGCAGCAGAGGATCTTTAAAAGATAATTATATATTTGTATATTTGGAGGAGGATGAAGTCAATACTCGTCTGACCAGCGGTTGCTATGTTGAAAAGCTACAACAACCTAGTTCTCTTGGTGTGGTTGGGTTTAAATGTGGAAAATATAAAACGGACGGAAATCTCTCTTTTTTGCAGATCTTTGTAGACCAGCTTCGCCGTTTGATGTTTGAGACTTTCTCATGTCACAGCTCAGACTTTCCTATGAATGGTTTTAATAGTGATTCTTCCGTAAGACATGGAAATTCTTATTTTGTGCTTAAGGTATTCTTTTCCTCTATGTTTTACTCTTAAATAAAATCTTCTGCGTTGTTGCTGAATCCAAATCCTTCTTGTGTCAATTGTTTTGTTGTATAGTAACCATATGTAACAACCACTTTGTGTGAAGCTGAATGTCTCACACACACACTTTGATCCCTAAACAAAGATGCCAACACCATCACAGACCCCCGGTAACACACGCCGAAGAAGAACAGAAGCACATCCAAACAGAGCCACATAAGGCAAAGCCGCATGTTCCTATGGCCCTGCATCCAATAAGGTCTTGTTAATGGTAAATTGGATGAGTGTGTGTCCAATTCTCCATTTCCTCTGAGGTGTCTCAGCAGCAACAGCTGCTACCAATGGCAAAGCAGCTTTTTTCACACAGCCCCCTTTTCTGCCGTGTGACCGAGGTCTTTCCAAAATAAGCCCATACACATGCAAAAATAGATAAATGAACATCTATTGCAAAGGGCACCGGATTTAAAGAGAGGGGCGACAGAGGCCGACCGCTAAAAGAGACGAGGGAAACATCTCATCCAAAAACGTGAACTATAAATGGGCCAATGAAGCAGTAAAATGAGCAATGCAGCCCTGTGGAATATGCACTGGTGATACGTGATATACTACATACCTGTGGGGCCTGTCAACAACAAACTGGACAGTGTGTGATGATAAAGAGATGACTCCAGAGATCACATCTTCAGCATTTCTATACAGGAATTTCTTATCGCTTTGTTCTTATCATGACATAAGTCAGGACGTCTGTTTTTGTTTAACTGCAAAGACGTATCAGAGCTTTCAGGAATTTGCCAGTTGTGATTGTAACTTTAACGCTGACGTGAACAAGTTGCAAACCGGTGCTTATGGTAATTCTGATTTGATGTTAGTGTCTGTTCTACTTGCTCATCTGACTTTCTAAAAAGCTGAAACATGCTCCTGGAGTTTTCTGTTTATATACTCAAATGTGTGTCTACGTCTGGCTAGTAAAAAAAAAGCTCCTGTTCCTGTACAAAGATAAAATAATTATGTTGTTGCCATTAAACAACTACAGCTCTAATGAAGATTTAACAGAACTGTTTTTAAATGCTAATAAATAATTTTGGTGTTATCTTAAAATTTCGACTTGCAGTTGCAAATGCATGTTTAGCTTAGAATATGCATAGAAAAGGCCAGAAAAATGTTTCAGCTTTTCAAACAAGACGAATGAAAACTATCGCGTTACACTAACTAGGAGGTTCAAACTAGCCACACTAGTTTGAAGCTATAGCAAACTTGACAGTGAGCATGATATCGAGCCAAAAATCACAAATTCTGTTGACGTTGACTGACGAATTCTTATTTTTTTGGCCACTTGGGGGCAGCAGAAACAAGCTGTAAGAACAAGTTGAGCGATGCTAAAATGCTCAAAATCGAGCTGCACTCAGGTGAGTTCATCTCTACAAGTGACCCCTTTCGCCTTTTGTACAAGTCATGTTATCCATTGTTAATATATAAATATTTATAATAGCCGTATTTTACTGTGAGTTCCGCGTTTTCTTTCATTGAATCCACATTTTCTATTCAGGTCTAAATTCAGTCAGGAAGCATCAACAAGGCAGATTGACAAACTAGTGAACAGCGTGTTTGTTCGAGGGGTGTGTGCCTGGAGGCAGTTTTTTTTACACAGACGTGGACTAAACTGAACTGTATTGTTGACATCACATCTGACTGAAGCACCTCTGTCTCAGGCCCTAACAAAGAGAGCTGCAGGTGCTCCGTCATATCGGCCTGTAAAATACATACAGTTCAAACAGACTCAGCCAATCACAGCCCGCCACTGACTGACTGTTCTGATCTGGAGCGGCTTTGTTCATTTTCCTGCAGATATCACACCTGTACCCTCAAATACGCTCACAATATAGTGATAATGACAACAGACATAATTACACACATTATCACCTTTTTCCTGTTGGCTTCATGCAGCTATAGCTCCTGCAGATGGATATGGAAATATTGTGTACACCCAAACCTGCATATTGCTGGTGATCTTCATACATCTGTAGTTGAATATACACTATAAACGTATTAATGTTATTTTTACAATGCACATCGTCATGTCTCAACACTTTGTTTGAACCCATTACTGTGTGTATATATATGGATGTTTTTACACATTTCACACATCATTTTATAGTTTTTCTCATACAGTTCTCATTTGTCATATATTCATACTGATATTGTAAAATTTGCACTTGTTTCATAACGTGTTAAATTTGTTTCTTACAGTCAGTTTGCTCATCTTAAAATATAATCTGCATTTTTACACTTTCACACTTGCAGCACTTTCTTATTGTTGTGTATAAATAATAATCAATTTGTCTTCATTTCTCCGCTTCCTTTTACTTTTTGTTGCAGCGGCGACCGACCGTACACACAGGCATTATTATAGTTTCATCTCATCTTATATGATCACACTCTCCGGCACATTTTTCTCTCTGAGCTTTTCCAGCTCTCTCTCCCTCTCTCTGGCTATTACTGCAGGATTCGGGAACAGGCAGGCAGCGAGTCCAGGGCGGCCAAATCTTCATAAATCCTTCCACAGTGGCTACCCTCTTCAGACTCCACTGTACAATATCTGTCTTCATCTAAGAGTGCACAGGCCCAGCCACCTGCTTTTCCTCTGTTCACCCCCTCCCTCCACGCTTTGTGAACTTAATAAAAGCTGCCATTAAGCAGCGCTTCATCTGTTTGGGCCCTAATCTGCCTTATAGGCATCATGTGACCACATATGCAGTGCACACCTGTTGTGTGTGTGTTCCCAGCCCCGACTGTTGCCTCTCCACACTCTCACTCAACCTGTTCCTGGCACATCAACCGACCGCATGTCAGTGATGCATGCGTATCCACCACACTCATTATATATATATATAAGACATGGAGGTGTTTTGTAAAAAAAAGGTAAAGTATCTGCTGAGAGATGTGTCGTAATCTTCTTTGGCATTCAAAAAGACATCGAGACCGAAAACAGGCCTAAAGTCGTTCAGTACGTTTTTATTTCACTGAGTGAAAAGCTCAATCTTTGCATAAGACATGCAGAAACAGAAGAAAAACATAAATATAGCACAATGAAGATGAACAGCACTGTATCCAAGTGGAAATAAGCAATGCGACAAGAATGAATAGTAGTGCTGAGGGCAACAAATTCAAATAGACTTTTTAAAAAATTGCTTCATTGTCTACTTTTCATATAAAATGTCTCATGAATCTCGCCAAATTGAACGCTAACGGGAGATGGCTTTTAGTCCAAAAGTGCAATATATTTTACAAAGTCTAAAATGTTGCTCTGTGTATCCACTAAGCTGCAGTAAGCAGGAGGCTTTCATATTACATTTTTCCAGCAGTGGAAATACATCTCAGTTTATTTCCCCACCACTTTTTCATACCATCCTTTTTACTCTGTTAATTAAAACAGTAAAGTGATCTGTCGTTTCGGCAGCAGCCTATGCAGGATTTGGAGGTCGTTTCCGTCTGGTTTTTGTGTAATATAATTTTCATGTTTATTCTTTTTTTTCTGGTAGATTATATACAGGATGCCAGCTGGCTGACAGATGGTGATGCCTTTACCCGTGTTTTTTTTTTTTTCTTTTTTTTTTTTTTTAAAAAAACCATCACAAGGAAGAGAAGGAGGAAGGACAGGAACAGCTGTAGACGAAGGGACAGACAGAACCAGCATACTGGCCACTGGGTGACATGAGGGAGTGGGAGGAGAACCCAGCACATGGCTCAAGGAAAAAAATTGAACTAAGAAAAAAAAAAAAAAAAAAAATGCACCCTGTTAACACTGAGCAAGACACAGAGAGCCATCTTGTTAGCAGGAGCAGGCCTCCAAATCTCCCTAATGGTCCTCGGCTCTGATCTTGTTCTCACACCAGAATGTCAAGCGTGAACAACGGGCGACCCCAGCAACAAATATTGTTGATTCCTCTACCTGCATGAATGCAGATGTTTTTTTTGTTTTGTTTGTTTTCTTCAAATTCTGCGACAAAAAAAAAGTGTCCCAGTCGGATTTATAGCGGAACAAAGCGGGGAAAAGACGCACAAGGTCATGAAATATGAATCGAAGCTCTGAGCAGCTGGGACGGAGCCACAGGTCTGTGTTCTTACAGCCGTGGCCTATCTGTCTCTCTCAGGGGGAGACACACACACACACACACACACACACACACGCACGCACACACTTCAATAGTGTCACTGACAGATACAAAAAGAGACAGAGAGGTCGCTGCTGTGACCTTTCGCCCTGCTGTCGTCCAGCAGCACCTTTCCCCTCCACATGTGACCCAAGGCTGAAGCACTATCAAGCACTACATGTGTACTGTTAGAATAATTATAGTTTCTTTATTTTCAACTTTTTACAAATCCTGCTATTTTACACCCTCACACACACATACATACACACACACACACACACACACACACACAAACTAAATTCAAGTGCACAGCGTCTCCCAGCCCCTACAGTTATCTCAGCAAATGATGAGAAAACAAAACAAATGTCGCCTCTGCGCTGCAGCAGAGTCCCGGGAGACAGTTCAGTCTGTGAACGAGGCATGCCCACAGCAAAGTAAATATAAACCACGAATTTCAATTAATGAGGAAAAAAAAAAAAACAACAACCCAAAAGCACACACATAGAAAAATGACAATGAGTAAAACGAGTCGTTAAATAAAACAGAAACATCGATGAATGAATTCAAATCAGTGTATTTTAGTTTGAGCTTCTGACATAGCTTGGAAAAAGAAAAAAAAAAAATATATACTGCAAATATCATAACGGAATCTGCCAATGCTAAAGTATGAACAACTTTTTCCAAAAAAATCTGGGGCAATTAAAAAAGGTCACGCACACAAGCAAACTATGATGAGGCTATTTGAATTTTTGACTTTTTATTATTCATTTGTCCTTTTAACGGTTTTTCTTTTTAAAGGAAGCTGTTCATCAAAGAGCATTTTGTTCATATATAGTTATTTTTTTACAGAGGAAAATACTGTACAACCTTTTTTTTTTTTTCTTCTCAAAACAATATCTGGAGGAATATCATCTACACACATTATTATTCCCTATATTATGATCATTTATTTCCAATGCCAAGCTCAGGAGATAACTCATGATCAGTGTGTCAACTTCTCGGTCGTATATATTCGCTCAATATAAACCAGAAGGTGGCTTTGACAGATTTATAATTTAGTACTACAGTAAGTGAGCATTGCCATGAACTTCTTAAGAATTAATTTAAATCACAGTCCGTATTAGTGTTTCTTATCGGGGCACTGTTTGTTCTGGCGCGCCCGTTTCCTTTTTTCTGTTTCAAACTGTCCAATCACTGAAGCAAAATAAAAACCAGTCTTTAAATAAATCACAGAACGACAGTTCTTTGTCACACTAACATCTATTTGTGCATTAAAGCAAAAGTGAACTAAAACAACATCTTTAAAGCAAATTCCCTGTTAAAAGATATATATCTTTTTTTCAGACGGTAAAAATGAACCTAAAAAGTGCAATAACACCCTAAAAATTTCTCATTGGAAGGTCACATAAATATTAAATAAAAACCGTTACAACAGGAGCTCAACCACAGCCATAGTGAATGGAAAACAAAATGCCGTTGAGACATTTCCGTCTGTATATTTTCAACATAAAACACACTCCCTGACGCTTCCTCTGTCGTCCTCTTCGCTGCATCTGAGTGACTCATCATTTCCTCTGGTCAGTCTGACCCCCCCCCCCCCCCCCCCTCCTTCAATCCGACTCGCTGGCCGTTCATCACGACCTCGCCTTTGCTTACAGATCGATATGCTTCTGTTCTGACTAACAACACAACAAAACGACATTGTAATGCAAAGATGCAAATGGTAACAAAAATATTTTTAAATATGCTTATGAGTTATCTATCATCATCGTTATCATCGTGGTCAGCTAATATAAAAGTGCACTATCCACACACAAACTTGATTCCTCCGCAGGGGGGTTAAATTACAAGGGCTGAGCTTGGTTTTTTGGTGCTAGTCGAACATTTCTAGCAGAATGTCAGAGAGAACTGTTGAGACCGGCGGCTTGTTGGACGCCCGACTGCAGCTGAGACTGACCAAAACGTTTACTGGTCAATTCCACATGTCATTGAGAACAAAGAAAAACACCTGAGAGAGGTGGGAACAAGCAAAATGTAACTCCCCTTTCTCTCAGTGTCTAGTAATAATAATTAATAATAATAATAATAATATTAATACAGAAAAAAAGATCAAATGTTTGAACACGTCCTGTTTCCCCTTAGTGATTCACATCCCTTTTTTTTCTACGTATCCACGGCCCCTGCAGTTCATGTGCCGGAGCCAGCAATTTCCTTTTGTATATCATCGTTCACACACACACTTACATATATAGTTATATAGAGAGATTTGTTTTTGTTTTTCTAATGTTTTTTTTTTTCGTATCCACACACAAAAAAGTGAAAAAAATAAAAATAAATTAAAGTCAAACATGCACGCACACAAAAAGACTGATGTGTAGTAAAATGCTTTACATTGCTGCCCCGTGTGTAAAACAGGGCCTAATTCTGTGTGTCTCCGTTCATATTTTTTTAATGCATAATTGAATTAATAATGTTGGTCATCTTGTAAACATCATAATAAATCATTTTGGGCCATCATTTTCTCCACGCTGTTGTTGTTTTTTTGTTGTCATCTGAAGTCTCTAAACATGATAAATGAGGCCACTTTCATTTTTGTTTGTTCAAAGTACACAGGGTTTTTCTTCAGTTCCTACAGTCACTGTTCATTTTTTTTTTTTTTTTTCATGGGTCAACGTCTCGCTTTTCCAGTTGGGAAGAATCAGTGTGGTTAACGGAAGCATCAAAACTCTCGCCATTGTCCTTTTCTCCATCGGGCTCCGCCATCGAATCATCGTTGGAGTCAGAGTTGAGATCCTCCTCCGCCTCCTCCTCTTCCTCCTCCTCTTCTTCGTCTTCCTCCTCCTCTGCGTGTGCCTCCTCCTCCGGTGACAGGTCGTCTTCGGCCTCTCCGGATGTTCCCGTGGTGTCGTCCTGGGCTGCCGGCAGACCCAGCGGGGGGGCGGGGCTGCGGCCAGATCGCACCGCGTTGTGGTGCATCTTCTTGCTGAGGTCCAGTGAGTCGCTGAGACCCAGACCGGCCGCGTTCTTCAGGAAGAACAGGGAGCTGCTGGTGTCAGTGCTCAGGTTGAGGGAGCTGTCCAGGCTGAGGGAGGACGGTGGGTACGGGTGGTTGTACTCAGACACGATGCCGCCTGTTGGGTAGAGCATGGAGCAAGCGCTGCTGTTAATGGTGTGGGACAACCCGTGGAGGGCGGCAGGTGAGGAAGTAGACAGACCCACAGAGGCGGGAGGGACCGCAGACACACTTCCTCCCAGGTGGTGCACCCCTTCCTGTTTGGGCGACACAGATGGCAGCTCGCCCCGCTCCTGCTTCTCATGCTTTCTCTTGTGGGAGTCCATCTGGGACATGCCCACCACCGTGTGCTTGCACTCGGGGAAGGTGCAGTGGAAGTGCGAGCACTTGAGCTTATATTTGCAGTCGGGAACCTCACAATCGACGCTGGAGCTGAACTGGCAGAAGCCGGCGGCACTGATCACATCTTGCTTTCCGTGGTGCTTGCGGTGGGCCGTCACCTTGGTGCTGTCGGTGCAGCGGAAGCCGCAGCGCAGACAGTGGAAGTGGGTGCTGTTGCCTGAAAACTGGCAGTCAGGGAAGTTGCAGCTGAGTGAGGATTTGAAGCGCTTGAAGTCGTCCAGGACCAGGTTGTCCACGCGGTCGTGGTGCTGCGCGTGCTTGTACATGTGGGTGCGGCCGCAGAACTTGTAGCCGCAGTTCTCGCGTGTGCAGTGGTAGTGGGTCACCTTCAGAGAAAACTGGCACCCCGAGTCCTTGCAGTTCTCGTAGAGGTCGTAGCGCCGGAAGCCCTCCAGCATCATCCCCTCATCCAGCATCTTACGTGACGACGCGGTCTTGCGGCGCTTGCCAAACGGCGACATGTCCTCGATGATCCAGAAGCGCTTCTTTGACCCGGTGGCCGTGGGAATGGAGATGGTGTTGCCTGAAAGAAAGGAAGGAAGCACATTAAAGAATAATCAGTTGATTCACAAAGTAAAACCCACAAACTAAAAGCAAATTACACTGCGAGACCGCCCTAGTTGAAACTCTAATGGGCAACCTTACTCAGCCAGAAGTGGTTCACAGCTGAGTAAGCACAGAGAGCCACAATTTTTTTTATTCCTAATTCCCAGAATGATTAAAGGAGGGGGAAAATGATAGATTGACTTTGGAACATGACACTTTTACAGGGTGTCTCCAGCCTCCAAACAGAGGCGGAGCTGCGGGTCTTAACCGACCCTCTTATCTCCATGTTGTTTTATGAGGGGCACCCACCTTTTGCAACACCCTGGGGTCACTGCTAATGATGTGATCCCTGTTCTGCGAGACAGGAAGCAGTGGGCCTCGATAAAACTTGAGGCGTGATTAAAATAAGAGGCTGCTGATGCTGCCTTGTTAATGGAAGCTAAACAAGGCCCAGGCTTCATAGTACAGGTGCCAAATTTACTGCTGTGTCTCTAAATCCTAGCAATGCTAAAAGTGCAAACACACGGGAGGGCGTAAGAGAAGTCATTGTACACATTTCATCAGTTCTACACAAATGGTGCATGCTGGAAAAGTCCCTCTGATTTTCTCATCTTTCCACAACAGTTCTGCAGAGAAAGGCTGGATCACACAGTTAAATGCTGCACAGGACTCAATTGACAGCTGCAGTGTTTGTTTTTGCGCCGGGGATAAGTACCTGCAGCATCCTGAACTATAGGGACGTCATTTTTAACCGGAGACGGAGTGGCAATGATGGGGCTGAAAGCTGGTGTGTTGGTTGGCATGACAACACTCCGAGTGGCTCCCAGAGAGGCGCTGAGCAGAGAGTATGACAGACAGGATGGAGAGAGGAGGTATGGGAGTGAGGGGAGAGGAGGTCGGAGGAGAGCGGGAGAGAGGGATGGGGCCTGGGACTGGAGGCCAGGCTGAGGAGCGGAGGGAGGAAGAGGTGGTGGAGGAGGAGGAAGAGGAGGGAGTGGAGGAGGAGGGGAAGAAGGAGGTGCATTTTGGGTAGCGCTAGTGTCAGCAGGGGTGGTAGGAGCAGAAGTGGTGGCGGGGCAGCCTTGTCCTGGAGAGACAGGTTGACCAGAGAGGGTGAAGGACAGACAAGAGGGGAAGAAACACACAGACGGATACACACACAAAAACAAGGGTCAGATCGCACGCACGCACACACACACACACACAGAGGGATGGGAGGTAAAAAGGGAAAGATAAAAGATAAGAGAATGATACAAAATGAGGCCCATTCAAGACAAGTAACCCAAACACCAGCCAAAACAACAATGATGAGAGTAGTGGATCATATTGGCAACACATGGAGAAATGTGAAAATCACAGGCAGGCTCAGATTCAGAAAAAAAAAGCAGAGAAGAGCCCATTTATTCAGTAAGTTTGAGGGGAAAGAGGCTGTTTCTCCTTTCCTGTCCTTTCTCCCACAATCCAACCCACTAAAAGTGCTAAAGTAGACATAAAGCCACAGGGGTGATCTCTGGCCAAAAGGAAAATGTAATAAGCTACATACAGTGCAATAACTCAAACTACTGATGTACAAAATGGATGTTTTATGAGGATGACCAGGCAAACTGCAAAGGATCTCATCCACGACTCAGAACATAAGAATACAGAATTGTCATCAAGCTCGTAAAATATGACTGATGTGTCGCTACGCTATTGATTAGAAGTCGAACTACCAATTCATGAAAAACATGATTGAAGAATGCATGAAATGACAAGTCGCTGGTTTTCTGGGTAAGGTAGATGAGTGATGCTGAATGTGAGAGTGAAAATGTGTGTTGCACAACTTTTAGGCTGAACTATATTAAAGCTCTCCATGCTGACACTTTTATCATCCTCTCACCTGCTGGGGAGCCGTCGTTGCCTACAGGTGTGCTGGTGCAGCTCCGGTCCTGGTTGGAGGACTCGGAGGAGAGGCCCAACGGGCTGCCCCCTCCTCCCATGTAGTCCATGTAATCGTCGGTCTCATCCATGATGGCAGAGGAGAAGCCGGAGTTCATGCCAGACTGGTTCGCCACAGGCATCATACCGGAGGCGTGCTGCATCTCATCTGATCTTTGACCGAGCGGCATCACCTGGAAAACAAATTATCTACATTGTAAAGGAACATTAAAAAACATCTTATGGTTTAATGCGTCATTACTGCAGGTGTTGGCTCTTGGCGTGCGACCAAGATTTTTTCAAGACATCAAAAGTCTTTTGAAAGAATGAATCCTCCACTTCTGTCATTATATGAAGGCTTCAAAATGAAAAAAAAGAACAAACAGAACTAGAAAATCCACATGTTTAAATTCAGGTACAGGATGTACCATAGAGGTTTAGTTGGGAAATGGGGCACAGTCATGTGTGAAAAATTCATCAAAAGAATGCCATGAGTGATTTGTCATTGACTAGTATGACAGGATATGAGCGTTACTTGTTTTTTTTTCACATAACACAGAGTGAACTTGTTACTCTTTTACCTGAAACCGACTCACAGAGCAGGAAGCACAATTTAACAAAACAACCAAACCAGGCACATAAATCTCATAAACTTTGGACACCAGCAAATATGAGGTAGATTTCATTGTTTCTGAGTTGAAATAATAATAAAAAACAGATGTATTTCAATCAATAATATAAAAATCTGAAAATGAAAGTGAAAAATATTCTCAGAAACACCTTTTGCAGGAAACACTGCAGTAGCTCATTTGCATTTTTCATCTTCATTTTTCTTTTCACTTTCTACTATGAGATTTCCTCAGCAGTGCTTGTTGGAAGATTTTTTTTCAATCTTCTTTTTGCACCAGAAACCACAGTTTCTACTATATGTGTTTGTATGAACATTCATTTAAATGTGTCACATTAGGATATTTTTTTGGCTGAAACAAAATAATTGCGCCCTAATCATGGGAAACCAGATCTAAACATCCATGTTGCATAAATAACCTACTTGATCTCGTCATAAAAGGGTGTGTGATACCATTCAACACCTGGTTTAATTCGCTGAGGTGTTTCGCACGTATTTTCAGATAATTACCCTTTTCAGAATGGCATGTGTCAGATGTCACCGTTTGTGTGTTTATACCTGGGATGGGACTCTGTCAAAGTTCTTCCCCAGCATCCGCCTCATGTGTTTGCGTGCGTGTGAGGTCATCTGGTGCTTGAGCAGGAAGGAGAACTGGCAACCCTCGCGGATGCAGTGGAAGTGGCTGTTGACTTGGTTGTACTTGCAACCTGCGAAAAGAGAAAGCGGCAACACTTGTAAAGTCTCCATTCGCCGATTAATTTATCTTCGGCTCGTTGAGAGGCGTCTGAGAGCAGCGACTCCGCCGAACGCAATATCATCAGCGAGACGCCGTTGTGATTTGATCAAACACAAAGTGAAATATTTTTAGTTTTTTTTTAATTTCATGATATAGCTCTGACAAAAGAGGGATCGGGTTTCAAAGTGTTTCAGAGTGTACATGTAGGAGGAATATTAGATCACTCCAGTGTCACACTGAGCAAGTCAAGGCTTCTGTGCACTAAACCTGTGGAGCTCTTTTATTACACTGACATGCTTTATTCAATTAGGAATTTACATAAATAAATTCTCATTTTCTGTGGGCCAATAATGCGCACACCCCTGCAAACCAAAGTAAATATACAATTATTACCATATTAAATTCATTTTTCAAAGTATCTCCATTGTCATTTTTCCTTTTGTTCTCCATTGCTGTCTGCTTCACATTCTTCTGTTCTTTTCTCCTGTTTTAACCGGTCAAGCTCTAATTGCTTTATGATTTCAAATTAAATGAATGTTCCGTTTTGTGTCTGTTAATCAAATACCATTATATAAAAGCAGGCAGAAATAATTGAAAGAGTAACATGCTGGGCAGGTGCTAGCATGTCAGTAACCATGGAGCCCGGTTTAAGAGCACAACACGTCTGTGTCATCAAATAGCTTCTGCACACACACACACACACACACACACACACATACAATGTTTGAAACACGCAAAGTTGAGCAAATAACAGTAACCCCCCGTGACATGGAGGGCCTTTTGTGAGACAGAAACCAGGTAACATCATCAGCGGTGTTCAGTTTAATGTTGCTGCCATGGATACTGGCAAGCCATCAATTCTTTATGACTGGAGTGCTCGCGATGGTAATCCTTTCTGTTTTTTTCCCCCCAGCCCAAACAATACAGTTGGCAGATCAGGCTGGGGACAAAAAACAGCTGTTTAGGGCCTGTTTTTGTTTGCTTTGTTTCTGCGTTCTGAAAAGCTTGTGTAACCCGCCTGAAAAAAACAGATCACTTTTAATTCATTTCTGTGCGATGGCAGCGGTGGCTGTGAGGCGCAGCTTCAGAACACAAACAGGCTAAACCAGACAAGCCGGATAATTAACAAACACAAACCTAATTGCTCATTTCTGACAGGGGCAAAAGGAAGAAGAAAACAACCTGGATGTGATTGCCCCCTTTGACGTTATTGCTCATATAGTAGAGGCAAGACTACCTTTGGGACTTGAGGTGCCATTGTGAATATGCAAAACACAGCGGCAAAAAGCTATGAGGTAGACTTGTTTCGTGCCTCTTGAACGCCTCACGCAGCACAACGCTGTGTTTGCCAAAACTGGTCTCTCTCCCTTTGTAAACACAGAGAATATCCTCTTGCAACAGCCACTGAAAATCTATCTATATCTTTCTCAATTTAACACCTTTAATCCACACACACACACACACACACACGTTTCCTGGTAAAATATTATGAAAAGCCAGAGTGGTTAGTCATGGGGTGTTTGTGACACAGGGAATGAGAAAAGGTAAAAACACATCCAGGATGAGAGCATTGGTCCTTACCCAGCCGTCCACACTCCTCCCTCTTGGTGAAATATTTGAAGCCGTTGGCGGCACGGCGCTCGGCCTTCTCGTGCTTCTTGACGTGCCACGGCAGCTTGGTGGTGATGTTGGTGACGAAGTAGCAGCCGGGCCGCAGACAGTGATAGTGGCCCCTCATTCTGAACTCGCAGTGCTGATGAGTCAAATGTGGTGAAAACCAAAAGAGGTCGATTAAGATTATTTCATTATTTGTGTGCAAAGTTTCCTCCAAAACATAAACAGCCCTTTCCTTTCTGGTCATTTGGAAAACCCCGCATTTTTAAGTACGATGACATTTTTTTCTTCCCACAAACCCCCCCTTCTCTTTCTAACATGTCTGTACACCACCATCTGTTTGTGAGGCTCAGATCCCAAAGGACTGGGCCAAATAAGATCTGCTCAGTTCAGGAGATGGAGACTAAAGGGAGGAGGGGAGGAGAAGGAGGAGGAGGGAGGAGGGGGGGACTTTTTGTGAGAGGGGTGATTTTCGACACATTAATGAATTCATTTAAACGGTTTTCCAAATACGGGCTCATGAGAGCAGGCAGGGGCTGCCATTTAGGTTTCATTTGCGAAGCATTCCCCTGATTTTTGCCCTATTCCAGACAGCCTTGTTTACTGTGCAAGTGACAATGATTTATTGGGTAATATCAGCTAAATTGGCCTTTTCTGAGAAGAGAATGCGGCAGTCAAAATGACATCATTGACATATAAACAGGCATTACTGGGGTGAGTCGACTGTCTTTTTCTGCAGAGATGGAAGACGGGGAGCAGCGGTTGTGAAAGCCTTGAGTCAAATAACCTCAAACACTGGTCTAATAGATAGCATACTTCATGCTTAGAAAACTCTGGGAGATGACAGCAGGTGATTCAGCTCCTGGCTGAGTTATCAAGACGCACACTCACCTGGTTGGGACAGAGACACTGGAGAGAGTAGTAGGAAAACTGGTCACGGATGTTGACCAGGTTGTTGTTGGGGTTGATGTGGTCCAAACAGTGGGACTCGGCCTTGCCGGACGTCTTGCACACGTACTTGCAGTTCCCAAACAAGCAGTGGAAGTGGAACTTGTTTGAGTACTTACAGTCAGTAGCCAAACAGGGATCACTGGAAAAAATGGAGTTTAATGGAGTTTAATAAACACTTGGCCGAACGAAGAAAATGCACAAAGTAATAAGATGTGAATAAATGTGTCTCCTACTTTTCCTGGAACTGCAGGAAACCAGGTTTGACTTGGGGCTTTGCATTCTCCAGAGAGGTGGTGGCCAGAGGGGAGTTGGCCGGCAGGTTGGGCATCGAGGCCGGCATCTGAGGGATGCTGCCGGTCAGCTGCTTCCAGGCCAGCAGGGAGGAAGGAGGCGAGCTGTAGCCGCCGGAGGAGGTGAGGTGCGCCACATCCAAGGAGGGATTGTTGGCCATGGAGACGGGGGCGGCGGGCTGCAGCGGGGCTCCCTCGCCGGACTCCTTGCCCTCGCCGAACTGAGGCTCCGACTTCACTTTCAAGGTGGCTCGGAGGTGGAAGCTGGGAAAAAAAACAAGGCGGGAGCTCATTTTTATGTTGATCAATAAAGCCAAAAGCTAAAATGTGGAAAGGGTATATTTTCTGATTATGAACCGCCGTGACACTCACTTAGCATGTTTTATGGCCCCGTCCACGGTGCTGAAGAGCGCACCACAGTCCTCCACCAGGCAGTGGAAGTGCACTTTCTGAAGGAAGTCGCACTGAGCCTCGCAGAAGTCGTCTGTGTCAAACCTTCACACGGACAGATAATGGGGACAGTAAATTTGCTGCTTTCTCAAATAAACAACAAGTGCAAGGTGAAGTAGCTCAACTCCTCATCTGACAGTAAATGTTGCAGGTCTGTTGTACTGTAAGTCATTACAAATTCCTGCAAGACCGGATTCGTTACATTTCAGGGGGTTTCCACTGATACAGTTTGTGAGGATAAGCATTACAGAAAATACAGTGCGTACAGTACTTTTAAACACTCTGACTGTTTTCTCACTATCAAAATGAATGAGTCATATCTAACTGAGTGAATCAAACTGCAGCGACGTCCTGCATGTTTCATACCTGCGGAGGTACGTCCTCCAGATCTCAGTGGGTTTTTCTGGCATGGGCCTCTTCAGGACTCTGTTCAGATACTGCGCTGCCTCCGAGGTGTTCCCGGCCTGGCCCGCCTCCAGCTCCGTCTTCAGGTTCATGGTGTTGAACAGGGCAGGGTTCACCTGTGACATCTATGGAACACATAGCACATAAACAACCAGCTGCTTGGTTAGCAGAGCGTACGTAAGCTTGGCATATGTTAGCGAGAGTCTGAGAGTGAACACACACACACGCGTGCGCGCACACACAAATGTTTTGGCGAGGCAAAAAAAGCGCAGCCAGATTTACAAACACCCAGGCTTTTGCTTGAGTGCAGGCCAAGCGTGTTTGCCAAGCATCCTCTGGGAGTAACTGTTAACTCTTTTATGTGATGTAGTGGCTTGAATCAAACCCCCGAAAGCTGACATGACACGAAGAGCTGTTGGACAACAGGTCTTCAAGTTCCTTCACTGTCTGGGTTTAATGACTGCTTTGAAGAGAGCAGCTCTGAAGTTAAGCTCTCGCGGGGAGAGGTTAAAGAAGACGACACCACGTGTGGAGGGGAAGCGCGAGGGGGGGAGGGTTTGACCATTTGGCGAGGGTGAAAAAAAAACTGTTCTGTCATTACACCATCAATGTGATGGAAACCACCTAGCAAATTTGTATTAATCAGACAAGATGTATGATCGAGACAATGTCCATTTTAATCTTCACCAAAAAAAACACACACACACATTTAAATTTCCATACGCTAACATTTAGCGGGGTAAAAAATGAGGGCAGCGCCTTCCTGGGTTTTTTTTTCTCCTCTGACTTTTTAATCAAATAATTTACAAACTCTATAAATAAATGTGGAGCGAGGCGGGGGAAGAAAAAGTATAAAGGAGGAGAAAAAATGGACGGTGAGTTCAAAACAGCTCATCAAAAAACAAACATCTCTATATATCTGGCATGGCACCCAGCTACTGCTTCATTATATTAATTTGTGAGAGGTGCTGTGAAAATTACACTGTATGAAAAATGGCTGGAAAATTTAAATGATACAAACTCATCTTATTAGCGGTGAAACATTAAAAAACAAACAGGCCCCTCCGTGTCCCGCTAATTTGTCTTTGGATGAAAGGCGTTTGATGGATGGATCTTACCTTATTCATAAGCGAGGATAAAAGAGATGTATTCCCTGGTACAGGGTGTCCGTTTGATTCATTACTGGAACAAGGAAAATGAACAATGTTTAGTCAAGATTTGCATGAGAACAGTAAATATTACTATTTATCACGCAAGGTGTGCTTGAATAATGAAGAAGAAAAATGCTGTCTTCTTAAGAAATAAGATCTACTGTGAGTCGGAGGCAAAATTGGACTTGAAGGTTTATACTAACATCCTTCCTCACAAAAATGGAGAAATATGTTGTGGATTTTATAGTTATGTGCACATGTATATAAATGAGATATTTTTGATAAATAATTGTGAGTATAACCCTGGCTGCCAAGAATGTAGGAATCATCTATCAATCAGAGAAACCTCATTTCCTTGTTGATTTATGTTGTGGACGCATTAGGTGAATTTACAACAAGAATCAACATTTTCCACGTAGCGTTAACCCTTCATGCACCGTGCAGCCTGTGGGTACCTGTGGTCTTTCTTGCTCAGGTCCAGGCTGTGCTCCTGCGTGGAGTCCTGGGAGGCCCCGGAGTTGGCGTCCACTGGCTCCTGCTTCACTTGAACCAGATTGAACTGGCTGGCTGAAGCCGGCTGCCCATTCCCTGAGGATCAAGTGAGAGACAAGAGAGAGAGGAGACAACAAAGTTATTGTTGGTCAGCATTATTACCATATGACGAGATCCAATCTGACTTCTGTCCTGGCCCGAAAAGAATACTCCGAGTGATAATTATTGTGAAATTATGTCAGGCCGTCAAGCCTTTTAAATGGTGATTGAGAGGCGGGAGATATGAGGGAAAAAGACTCCTTTTTCTGCAGCACTTGTCACAACTCATTTGCCAGGCTGCCTCTTAACTGGTCATTAAGTGAGATGCTAATGCTGAGGGAAAGTGGCAGTCTCAGATTGGCCGCCCCCCTCCCTTCCCACCTTCCCAGGCTCCTCGTTGGCCTGACAACGGGCGGCAGCCAATGCCACTGAGCGTACCCACAAGGAACAGGGGTGCTATGTCGGTCAGATTGGAGCTGACAGCCAATCAGATTGGTTCAAGTAGCGTGACCTCTCGATCACATTCTCCTCCAAATAGGTATTCAGTGGATGCTGCGAGCGAGGACAGGAGCGCTGAAATGAAATAAATAAAGAGCAGGGGATGACGTGGGGTAAAAATGCTGACAGGAAGGTGAGTTCTGCCCCACCCCCCCGATCCCCAAGGGATTGAAATATTAATTTGTCCCGGGGCTATACAGAGAAAGCAGGGCTTTTGGTAGACAATAAGTGGCGTTTTATTTTTAAAAGAATACGTGAGAGGGAGGGATGACCCCGGCGCAGCCTAAGACTGGAGAGCACCAGTGGCCGTGATTGGTTCGGTGAGGAATCTGTTGTTTAGGAATCGGGGCTGGTGCTGAGGGATAGTGACAGGCAAGGTCATGGGCAACCAAGTGTGTGTCCTTGGCCCTCAGCCTGGTGAGGCCCCTCTCCTTTTTCTTGCTGGGGAGAAAACAAACCAGCCTACGTAAGGGGGAAACCGAGCAGAGTTCCCCCCCTGCTACAAGATGACCCAGAGACATATCAGGCAGAATAGGAGTGGAAAAGCCAGTCTTGGGCCTTGTCAGCTGAAAGCTAGGAGATGGGGAAGTGTCAGTGTCAGTTCAGTTTGACAATGGCTGAGGTTGGAGGGGCTGGAGGTGGCGTCGGGGTGGGGCTAAAGGAAAACAGCAGTCAAACAATTTTGCGTCTGGTTTGAGGTCACCGAGCGCGAACCGAGTCTCCGTCCAGCGCTCCTCCCATCCCCCCGACTTGATGAGAGTACACCCAAAATTAACTAACCAGACAGATCCTGCCTTGTCATTGACAATTAAATCAACAGTCAGAGCAAATGAGAGCACATTATATGAAGAGCAGCCACTCGCTATATGATCTACATATGATCATCAGGCGGATTAAAGCATTCCTTCACTACATCAGGGGATGAGTTGACTGCTTAAGGTGGATTATAATGCATGAGTCTCTTATTCTGCTGCACATCATGAAGTTATTTTCTTCTATCTACTCCACAAAGAAGGAGAACAAATGAGTTTGACTCAAAGCAGCTTCTTTCTGGAAATTATCCAGGAATAATGTCTCACCATGTAATTACTCCGGATAAGATACAGAGCTTGTGAAAGATCATTTGTACTGTGTGTCTAATTAGTAAACCCTTCAGATGCTTGAATCTCTGGGAAAAACACTTAGGGGTAAATTAGAGCGGAACATTAATAAAAAAAAAAATACTGCGAAAATACCAAAAGCAGAAACAGGAAAAATGCACATTTCACCACAACAGAGGTGAAGTTTCACAACCTCATGAAAAAAATAAACACAGTGAAAAATAGCCACAGATGCTGTGACTTTTCTCACACCTTTTTGGCAGAGAAGCGCAAGCCACTTCCTCCTCATTTTAGCCCCAAATGTCCTGTTCACACATTTTATGAAGCAAATATGAGAAACAAAACTGCAGCTATGTGCACACAACTTTCACAATAAAGTACGTGATTAAGATCGCGGAGCTTATTTCAGACCAGCTTTGTTATCCAGCTGAGAGATCTGAGATGCAGCCTCTCGGTGAGACGACGAGAGGGGTGGTGAAGGCACCATCTGTGGAGGCCCCACCCTCAGTGGGGGCCTTCCCAGTGTTCAGACTACCTGCTGGAAGCCCAGAGGTGGAGCTCAGCCTGACAGCCTGGGCTCAGCTCGGCTCCCCGGAGCAGCTGCCCCGGCTCTCTCCCAGGGCCTGTCCTGCTCCAGGAACACCACCAGGAATTGTAATCCTTCCCAGTCCCAACATCCGGAGACGCTCCCCCTTGCAGCCCCATTTACAATCCGCGCCCCACCTGCTCAGGCTCAGCACAGGAGGCCCCACTGCTCCCGCATGCAAGACTGTGCTCTGCAGTGCATTATCAATTTAATGCTTTAACTTCATTTTCATTTTCAGAAGCTTTGTTTAGAGCAATATGATAAACATAGACAAGGCAATTACCTCCAAAATTTATGTGAATTGTGTTTATGCTAAACAGATACTGACATGTTTTTGTGGGAACAGAAGGTTTCTAGAAATTCAAAAAGTGTGCCTTTGCTGATGCATGCAAGTGTGTCTGACTTCTTGTATCGGTGAAAAAAAAAAAAAAAAAAAAAAGCCTCTTTCTCAGCTCTGGTGCATTGAGTCATTTCTGCCTGACTGATTTCTGTTTTTTTTTTTTTTTTATCAGTTTGCATAGAGGATACGGAAAAAAAAAAAAAAAAAAAAAAACAACATATTTTTGTTCTCGCAATTTCTGAACTTAATTTCATTCCACCTCCATTTGCTTGGAACGGGCGCAGACATAGATAAGAGACCAGTGATGAGGAAACATGTTCGACACAAACCCCAGGAGCCCCCACTCTGAACATCATAAGAGACTTTTACAGGCTCTACTCTCCCCTGTCAGCGCATTTATCTCCAAATGGATTGTGGGTATCTAACAAACGATCAACACAATAACAAGCCCAGAGCACAGGACCATGCCTCCGGTATGTCCCTTTAAGCCTGAAAGCAGCAGTTTTTCTGCCTTTCTCTTCACCGTGGGATAGTGATAGAAATGACCTCTGAGTGCACTTTCTCTTCTCTGGATGGAGCAGAGTCGAGTCCACACACAGAAAAAAGGATGTGGTTTTTACTATACATGCAGTTTATTCATTTTGGACTAGGACGTAGCTCAGAGCTTATAATATATCTTAACATTTATGTCTCTAAATAGAGTAACAAGTAAAGTTATGCTTTACAGTTGAATTCTAATTTATTCATGTGCTTATAATTTGCAAGTGTGTTAAATTGGCTCAGCATTAATCAAGAGTGAAACAAATGATTAAGAAGCCTGTGTTACAAATTAATCTGTCGCTTATTTTTAGATTTATTGATTAATAGTTGTTTTTTAAATTGCTTGTTTTATCTGACCATCAGTCCAAAACACAAAGATATTAAATTTAGAATAATATCAAGTAAATGAGCATTTGAGAAGCTGAACCCAGCGATTATTGTTGCTTAATATATGACTTTAAACCATTTTTTGATTATTATAAGTGTTTGAGCACAAATGACTATTTTTCATTATGTAAATTTTGCACATTGATGACTCCTTGTGAAGTGACTGACCTGCGTCTGGGTTGGAGGGCTTCAGGGCAGCAGCTGCCAGTCTGGCCATCATGGGGGATATCAGACCTTTGCTTGCCGAGATCTTCTCCATGATGGAGGAGGTGGCGAAGGAGGTTGGGGTGGACGCCATGGCGCCGTCCGCCCCCGCCGTGGAGCAACCTTGGGTCAGCGAGTCGGTGGGCATGGAGTGGGCCCCGGAGGATGCGGCTGATATCAGGCTAGCGGCTGGCGGAGGTGGTTGGAGAGGCAGCCGGGGCATGAGGGGGAAGAACGGGTTGGAGGCGGCCAGAGCGCTGTTGGACAGAGCGAGGGCCACCGGCATGTTGCTGGGCAGGGCCTGGGAGAGCAGGCTGGACATACGCTGGCCCGCGCTGGACAGCGAGGGCGCAGGTTTGAGGGCGTGGCCCGATGTGGAGGAGGAAGAGACAGCAGTGGTGGGCGTGGCCAACAGGTGCGGTACAGTGGTGGACTGCTGGGTGGTGGGCGAGGCACTCAGGCTGGAGTTCTTGCTGCTGATGGCCGAGAAGTCCATCAGGTCATCGTTGCTCGATTCCTCTGGCTCATCCTTCGGCGCCAGGAAGGTGGAAGAGAGGCCCATGACGCCGGAGGAGCGGATGTGCCGGCGCTCGTGTTTGCGCTTATGGGAGGTCATCTGGCTGGTGGAGGTAAAGGTGAAGCCGCAGCCTGAGCGGATGCAGTGGAAGTGGTTGGTGGCCTTGCTGTACACGCAGCCCTCGTACTTGCACTCCTCGTACTTGTAGAACTTCTTGAAGCCATCTTTGGCGTAGGCGTCATCCTTGATGTGGTAGCTCTTGTGCTTCTCAATGTCACACTTGTTCTTGAAGGTGAACGTGCAGCCTGGGCGCCTGAAAAAAAGAATGGCAAACAAAGGGAAAACATGATTAGCTATGATGCTCTGTTACAAAGCCACCTCAGTACCTCAGTGCCGTTGGGAGTCATGGAGCGGGTCCACATGATTCAAATACTTCACAATGGAGGAATGATAACTGAGGCGGTTCAGTAACACAGCAGCAGCTCATTGACACGTTGCCACCTGCAACCTTTGCCAGAGGGATGCATTCCAGGGAGGGAGTCTGAACCAACCAAGTGATTCTCTGTATCCATTGATAATAGCCGCGGTGCGTGCTTTTCAAAATAAGAGCTTGATGCAAACTTGTGAAAGTCAATAAAAGTGTTTTTTAATTATCTACTTTTTCATATACACATTGTTTTTCCTGGAACTGTGAGTTCAAAAATATTGATGGTGCAGGCCAAGAAACAGGGAAGGCATCAGGTGTGATTTCACTTGTTTGTGCTGCCTATAATTTTTTAATTTTTAATTATGACTGTCCCTTTATTCCTTTCTTCCGCTGCAGATTTGTTGCTTTTTTGCAATTTTTTTAAAAATTAAAATATATAAGTGAAATGTTTTGTGCATTTCAGCATAATATAAAGTTTAGAAATGTAAAATATAAAAAAACCCACATCAGGCCAACTTACCTGCAGTGGAAGTGTGTCGTCTTCTGGCCGTAGAATTGACACCCGACTGTGCCACAGTCCTCAGTGGCACGAAATCTCTGGAAGCCATCATTAATCAGCTGGGCATTCTTTTTATGGAAGTTTTCATGGGTCATGACATCTGAGGTGCTGGTGTACACCTTGCTGCAGCCCACCTACGAAGCGGAGACAAAGCATAGCAATCGAAAAACAAGATCTGGGCTCACAGCAGACATGAGAGTTTCAGTTTGCAAGAGCTGTATTGGCTACACAGAATGTGGTTAAGAAAATGCTAGTGGCCTAGAAATGGGTGGAAGAAGGTTGTTTTCACACGTTCACAATTTAATTTGTGGTAATGCACACTAGAGCAGTACTGGTTTCAAGACGAACCCGTGAATGGGAAACAGTCTTGTCATTGTGACAATTGGAAAAAAAGAAAAAAGTGAGTGAAAGAGCCAGTGGTCACAGCAGGCAGCTGAAACTACAGTACCTTCCTGGCAAAGCTGCCTTTAAAGAAATGAAATTCATATTTGGAGTGTGACATGCAGTCACCACAAACTTACTGTAACTCTGAGAACAAATTTCAAAGGTGGAGGGGGCAGAGGAAAGCAGACGGGAGAAAGATGACTGTCTTGGTCTTTAGTTTAAAATGTTCTGGTACTCGGGAGTCAGAGCCAACAGAGGGGGGAAAAAACAGGTAATGTTTGAATTAAAAGCAGCAATTGTATATCATCCCTGGCACTTTTCACCCGTACAAACCGGGCAACTTCTCCATATTGAGTCAAACAATGAAAAAAATGCCACTCTGTTTTTTTTTCCCCCTAAATTAAGAGAGCCGATGCCAACATCTGCAGGTTCTCAGGGACTGTTAAAACAAGGGCTGAAATGTCCTAATAACAATTACGCCGTTAGAGGGGTTTAAAAAAGAATATATCTCAAGCCATCCTCCGCTGCGCTGCTGCCCCGCCGGCGAGAAAGCTCTCAGCACAATGACACATTGAAAATAAGCAGATGTGAAAAAATTAAACAAATCCAGAAGGGGGAATAATCTTCAACTGGCTGCTTGGTACTAAAAGATGAAAAATGTGTAGTTTATATAAACACCTAACTGAATTTCATCCATGCCAATTAAGGAGCGAGAGAGCGAAGAGGTGGAGAAAGAACCAGGAGCCTCACGTGTATTCACCCCTTTTCAATTTTCTTTTATTTACTTTAGGACATGTTTCGCCAAACTGCGCTTTAAAGACACTTTGGTGTAAATGGAAAAAGTGTGGAACGCTTAATTCCAGGTCACAGATGTAGGTAAACTGTGTGACTCAAACATCCTGCGTGTCTTACGAGTGACTTCCAGGATCCGGGCATCATCTAGATCACAATGCAACTCCGTTGTTACGTCTCTGATGTAAACTGACCTGAAAAGACGTCACGGCCGCAGAAAAAGTTGTTTTAAGGTTCTACCGGAAAAGAGGTTTTGGGCTCTGTATGCGCAGTGTGTGATCTGGTTTACTGACAGTTTGTTGTGTGGCTCTGGAATGTAAATTGAATGATGAATTATGCATTTATCTCCAACACTATATTTCACTTTTTTTTATCAGCATGAGCGAGTTGTGGGTTATTTGTACTGTGTGTGTGATAAACACGTGTGGCTATATTTGCAGATATCTTTCTGTTTCCGTGTGTGCATGCATGCGTACTGTAAATGCTTGTGGGTTTGTTGTGGGTACGTGCGTAGGTGGAGGAGGAGGTGTGAGTCTGTGCAGTATACCTGCATGCAGTGGTAGTGGGTGCTTTTTCCATTGAGGTGGCAGCCATGGTAGTAGACGCTGCAGTCGTCCAGGGGGCTGAAGCGCATGAAGCCATGCTGCAGGGAGTTGTCCCTCTTCTTGTGCATGTTGTAGTGCCTGATTACATCCTGCTTACTGGTAAACCTCTGCAAAAGGGAAGGGGGGAAAATGTATGGCAACAGGTCGGTGTTTATTTAAACCAGTCACAGAATCAGCAACAAGTCACTTTATCTCTGTGGAAGCAGCAGCTGCAACATGCAGGAGCCAGTTTTCATTAGGGGAGGGCTGTGCACATTGCAATGGAGAGGGCCAGGATGCCTTTAAAGATGACGGCTTCTGCAGTTATTGATTTACTTTGCATATCTCAAAGTTGTGTCCTATCCAAACGCAGCACCAAAAGGCTCCAGGACTTTCTGAGCACGGGAGAAGCTTCCACATGGAACATGAAGTATGTTCCCCCACACACCCACCGTCTCTACAGTATGTTTTCCTTTCCACCAAAATGTATTTTTTTTAATTAAGATGAATCAATTGACATGCAAGATCACAGTTCTGATGTTTCTGGCTCTGGAAAAATTATGTTCCATGCAGATGGTTTCTCAGACGTGCACAGGGGAAAACGGAAGACAACAGAAACAAACAAACAAGCAAGCCAACCAAAAAACGTTTTCCCTTTCAATTCGCTGAGATATGATTCCATTTTTAATTAAAGCATTAACACTCGCTTTTGGTGAAGGCTTCGCCTGTAATGATGAGTGAATATGCAAAGAGACCCGCCTTCTAAAATTACAAAATAATTAATTAAATAAATAAAGAATCCCTCCCACAGCCAGGAACGAGGAAGGGAAAACAGAAAAGTCACTCCGCAGAGACCTGCAGCAACCAAATCTGCTGTAATTGGGCTTAAGCTGATGTTACAGAAAGTGTAACAGGAGAAGTGCGAATCAATGAGACAGTTCTGTCTTCAATCCATATTTATCTCCAGTTGAGGGAAAAACATCAGAAAGAACTATTCCAAAAAGCAACTAATTGCTGTACAAAGTAGGGTAATTGCTCTGTGTCATGTGTTCCACTTGCGCACAAGTAAAAAGCTAAGATCTCACACAGCTGTTCAGTCCCTTGCTCTTGGCCTGTTTCCCACTGCATATTTCTGAGATGTTTGACTCCTGGAGGAGCAAACACTTCATTAGGATTTTTAATCTAATTGATGAATGCTTTGCTTTTTTGAATCGTTTTTCCTGAAAAATCCGCAGCTCATTTCTGGGCTTTGCACTTTCTGGTATCTCGCAGTTAACGATAACCGGAAGATAAGTTGAAGTGCGGTCATGGTACATTCGATCCATCAAGCCGTCCAAAATAGGCCATGGAGAGAGCTGACTGGGAAAAAGATCTCATTTTCAGTTGAGTGGTGATGAAGGTTGGGAGCCACTTGCTACATTTATTTTAGGATTCCCACTCGTGTGGCAAGATGCACACTCTCCCTCATGTACAAGCCCATGAAAGGAGAATGTTAAGACTCAGCCAATCGCCCGGAGGCTGGCAGTGGGATAATATTCCAGGAGAGTGTGTCATGTAACATTTCATGAGTTATCGCTTCGAAAGGGGCTGCTCATCACTGCCTGCTTGTTTTTTTCAGGGTATTGACATCCCCGAGAGCTGGCTTCCAAAGCATATCTGTGTTTCCACGCAACGCGAGAGCAACAGAGAAATGTGGACCTGACCGTGGAAATTGCCATGATAACCTGAACTAACACTCTAAATAATGACATGAAATGATTTTCCTTTGTATTCCTCCAAGAATGTGTCCCATCAGACTGTGAAGTGGGATTCATGCAGAAAATGAAAGCTTGGATCTGTAATGCTTTTCACCACATAAACAATATTTATCGAGCGGTAATCTCTCTTGATCGGGAGCAGACAAAGGAGATTACAGCTGAAGATGGCTTAATTCAGAAAATTGTTAGGAAAGGAAGGAAAACACACAGAGCTCTGGTTGTGCGTGGATTTTTTGACATCTTTGACAAATCTTCCTGTGTTTGTCTAACTCTCTCAGGCCATATGCTACAGTAAACACAAGGCCTGTATTATGATCTGCTCTGTGTTTTTTCTCCTTCCTGTGCCATACATGACAACTCCTGGGACCGGGACGAGATTAATAACGTGAAAGGGGATTAAAGGCAGGCCTCCAGTCAATGGCAGATGTCTTTAGAAAAAAGAACACATAGATGAAGAAGAGCCATATTTCAAGCATATTTACAATTAACCCTCGTGATAAAAGGACAACTGTCAAAGACCAACTGTGCCTGCGAACTGAACGGACGTAAACACCCGTGGCCTGTGCAGCAAACCAAACTTTTCATCTTTGGCTGCAAAAAGATGATACATTATGCTGTTTGTCTGTCCTCAGATTTATGCCAGGACAAATGAAACAGTGAGGGTGGCACAAAACGTCTTAGCTTTCTCGTTGTGTCAGAATCTGACGTGCGAAGCGCTAAAGTTTGCAGCATTCGAGAATAAATACAAAACACATGTTTGGATGATGCTCAAAAAAGTGATAAAGTACTCACGCTCACCTGGTAGTTACACTCAGGGTCCATGCAGTGATAATGCTCCCTGTACTGGTAGGCACAGTGCACGTGTCCACAGTGTTGACTCCCAGAGAACCTGAAAACCGAGTTGCACGACACATTTCAACAGTTACACATTTAACACAGAGCAGTGAATTACAATGACATCAAGGCCTGGAAACACATCAGAGCGTACTGCGCAGAGAACAGCCACAGGGATGAAAAAGCTGAATGACAAAGCGGCTCGGAAAGGTGTTTGTACGATTCAGAAATAATCAACGGCAAATCAGTGATGATTAGCGGAGAAATGATTTGAAATACCAGGAACGGGCACAAAATAACAGGTGAAGGAGTTTTCAAAGGCGCTCGTCTCACCTTCAAAGTAACGCGACTCACACCTTCGAACCGACTTCTGCTTTCCACACTGCTGCAACAATTTACCCGTCTGTCACACCAATTTCAGCCAAATTAGCTCCATTTATTTCCAAAGCAGCCGTAAGAGACACTTATTACACTGAAACCCTTTCCCTCGACACGCATACACACACCCACTCAAGGATCGGGAACCCCATGACTACTTTATTTCTCGACGCTGTGAAAAGCCTTGTCAAATCAATGCACAGTTCTTTCAGGTTAACCACAGTTTTACTCTGCGAGGAGGACGGGTCAGGTGTCCGGTCTGCTTTTCACCCCAAACTCCTTCGCTCTCTCATCTGGACTCCAAAAACTGATTCTCGTCTGGCACTAGTTAAAAAAAAAAATGCTGCTGCTTGCTACACTACAGCCACTTTTACGGTGGTGATTATAAGCCTGACGATGATGACTGTTAAAATCCTCCAATTACCAGTGAAAACACACAAATAAACATTTGCACTGCTGCTGCCAAGTGCTCCATCTGCTAGTGCAGAGGAGAGGGGGAAAAGGGGGCTAAGTAATATTTTTTCCATCTCTCTTTCAGTTTTTTCCTTGTTAGGATTATCCCAGAGCTGCATTTACAGATCACTTTGCTGAGTTCATTAAGCTAATTGAACGGCATATCCACTACTCTTTTTAAGTTGGCTCTGTGAGTGTGTGTGTGTGTGTGTGTGTTTAAAATGGAGATGGAGATAGAGGGAAGGCTTGATGGCTCTTTTAGAGAAGACAAAACCAGAAGTCGAACGACGTGCGTGCACACAATAAAGCCAACATATGTCCCAACCATTAGTGTTTTCTATACTCCTCTTTCACATACATGCACATGCACACACATTTACACTTATGAACGCACAAAGCCCCCACGTCCCCCTGAGACCGTGGCCCACCCCTCTGCTCATTGCCCAGCTGTATCACTTTGCCTCTGGACAATTCCCACTTGCCACGTCAGGGGGCCTAATGGGCCGCTGCTATTCAGCAGCAGATTAAATATTAATATCGCCACGATACAGAGATTGCAGCGCATCTCCAGTTACAATAGAGACACACAGATCAAAGTGCCGAGGCAATAGTGGGTGCATGAAAGCATTTAAAGAGTGAAAACTGCGACTAAACAGTACGAGGGAAGCTCTTTAAAACATCAAACTACAGTGTGGTGAGACGCTGAAGAACTTTTTTTCTCTTTTCACAAGGTTTGAGTACGAACACGTTTACAAAGCTGGTTTTTAGTATTAGTGTGCACTCATTAGCCCTCGCTCCAAAGAGGACCCTCCCCCGCTTCTACCTCCCCTCTCGGTGCTACATTTGCCCTTTTTATGAGCCCTCCTTTTCCATTTTTTTCCTCCCTCCTCTTCTATCCTTTCTCTTTTTTTTCCCAACCCCAACACGGAAATTGAAACTGTATCTGGGCTTATCTGCAGCCTCCCCGTGCATCAACTGCCGAGATGTTTAGACAAATTTTATGCATTATGCAGCGCAAATATCAAAACAGTTCTTGGCAGTGCCAGCAGAAGCCTCATTAAAAATTCCTTAATTAAATCTTCTTGCAAAATGTAATCAGTCCAAGGAAGGGGTTTTGTGTGTGTGTGTGTGTATGTGTGTGCAGGAGAGGACGCGTGTGTATGTGTGTGTGTCTGTCAGTGCCAAGGCTTTGATTTGTGCCCTTCATGTTATGGCTTGGAGAAGTAATCATTAACGCCAAAGCCACTTTGGCTTTTCAAATGCTGTTTTTCTCTCTTTTTAAATGGAATAAACAAACAAGTGATAATCACCTTTCTAGTGTCGGCTCAAAATGAATCCAGAATGGGGGACATTGTTCTGTGTCCATTGAAACGCAAGATACCTCCCCTCCCCTGATGTTTTTTTGTCTTTGTTGGTGTGAATGACTGACTTTTTACATCCGCCCGTTCCTCGCGTGTTCGACAATAAAAACCGGAGGAGAAGAAGAACCCGGCCTGAGCTCATATCCTCTCTGTGTCAGTTAACAGCGAACAGTACTGAGCTGCGCAGAATTATGTTCTCCTCAGTGTTTTAGTGTTATACACACCGTGAGTATTTATTCAACCAGTTACAGTAAGCTACCATCAAACCATTTCACTTTCATTACCCCTCATCCTTCTACTTGCCCACAGCACATAAATTGCAGTCTTTTCTTAATCAATTTACTGCACACAGAACATTCTCATACCGGTCTACGGTCTAGTTATATCACTGAATAAAACACACCATCAGAGGAGGGGGAGAAAAAAAAAGGTTCATCTCTGTTTTGGGTATATTTTTTCATTGGTGTAGCACTTTGAGGGATTTGCATACCTGGCAATATATTTCTGGTAGAGGTTGATGTCATCGCTGGCGGGTTTATCTGGTGGCAGGCCATTCCTAATGCAACAGCAAACACAAAAGAGACAGGATTAATGGTGAGGTTGTGCTGCCTGTTGTTAATAAAAACAAACTGACACAATATTTACTTACAAGCCGCTCCCAAACTTTGGACTATCAATATACATTTTCTTGTGGCGTAACAGCGTTTTCACGTGCCGTATGAATCAGGGATGGAAGGCGCACACTTTGATGCATGGTCTCCCAACCAATGAAAGGCAAAATGCAGGAGCAAAGGGACATTAATCTTTTATGGGGGTATTTTGGTGAGTGCTTGTATGCAAAACTGGATAATGGGGATGTGGAAGAAAAGCTCTGAAAAGGTCTTTTCTGGTAATCTCTGAGGGCCTCGGCTCTAATACTGATGTCAAGTTGTCTCCAAACTGTCTGGACTCAAACGAAGATGTGAGACGACACTGCGGCTTCCAGAACTCATTCAGATTCAGTTCAAAACAGGAAATCAAGAGGAATTCATCACATTACAGAGGCGTGCTGACGAATGCTGTGTGCTTTTTGTCGCCTGTGATTCCCCTCATGAAGCAGGTAGCACTTCTGTCTGTAGGATGACAGTCATAATACAGTATTGGTTCTGCTTGCTCCCTTTCAGACGTGGCATTTAGCTCCATGTGAGCAGCTCCACACGGGGGATGACCCGAGGTTAATCTGGCCCAGAGGGGAGGATGCGCCGCCAGACATTCTCCCAAGCACCCCCTCTCCTCCCTGTATACAAGTACCAGACTGGGTCAGTTAGCCAAGCTTGCAGCTCCACCGAGCCCCAACCTGACAAAGGCCAAAGCCTGAGGGAGAGGTGCCTGAGGGCTCTTGAACAGTGTCTTTGATAGGTCTTGACTAACTAGAGACAAGGTCAAAACCAATCAAACAGACTCTGGGAGCTGTTTCCTACTGGTAGTGCACACGACTATAGGCTAGCTCCCCAAACCCCTCGTTTGCTCCCTTTAAAGTGCACTCGTCAGGCAGTGTCGAGTCGGCCCCTGTGACTCGCCGGGAGGTTAGTCATGGCTCCAAAGTAATTAAAGGGAGAGTTGTTACACCCTAGCCAAACGAAAGAAGTCAGTCACTTTGCGATGACTGTGCTAAATCAGTCTCCATGGAGTGCTACAGCGAGTAAACACTTCATGTGCCTTCGCAACTCATCATGTCGTGGTTCTATTGGGCGCTGTGCGCTATTTCACACTACATTCCTGTTGGCTGCTGTGGAGGTAGCAATTACCTTTGCGTTAGGCTAAATGACTCACAGTAGCAGTTAAGTGTATGTGAGCTTCACATTAGCTCCAAGGTGTTCCACTGGAACTTGGGATCTTTTCAATCCACCACTAAACTTTATGGTGGAATTTTAATGACAAGTTATGTGGCTTATTAGCTTATTTTTAAAAGGTAAGCATTACTTGAATATTCCTAGACAGGATTTAGGTATTCTCAAAAATCAGCATTATCTATTTCTGTTTGTATTTTGATGCAGATTAAAAACTTGGGGGAGTGCTTTGTAGTTTCATATTATGATGTTTGAGAAAACTTACTTAACAGAGGACACAGTGCCGGTGGTGATGGAGTCAGTCTTGGAAAAGCTGGACTTTAGGTAGTCAGATGTGTTGAAGCTTAGATGTCCTGTCTGGTCCATTGTGAGCCCTGGGGCGATGCTGGCTCCAGCTGCGCCTACGGTGGGGACACCAGGCGCTCCCGGGTTCCCTGGTGCCGTTGCGAGGACATTGGGCATCAGTGAGGCTTCGGGATTTCCTGGCATTAGCTTCTGAATTGTTCTGATGTCGTACTTCGAAGGGCGGCCCACTTTGCCAGTCTTAAAGGCGATGGCTCCGCCCATGTCAGGGTTGCCCTCGCCAGGCTTGAAGAGGTGCAGAAACTTGACGTTCTCCAAGTCGTACTTGGAGGGTCGCTTGTAAGCGTTACCGTTCTGCTGCTGTAGACTCTCGCCGCTTTTCAGCTTCTGAATAAAGAAGTCATACTTGGAGGCTCGGGATGCCATGTTCTGGATGTGAGAGGGATTTGGTGGCTGAGAAGTGCCCAGCTGAGGTCCTCCTGGCGGTTTGTGGTCCAGGCTGGAGGGGTAGATCTGTGCCTCGGCCCCTGGGAGGCACCCGGAGGTCTGGAGCATGGTAGCGCTCTTTTCTTGGGCCAGTTTTGAGTTGAGGTCGTCTGGTTTGGGTGGGGAAGCATGCATGGGCCAAGGTAGGGTCTCGCCGGCTTTTAGCTTGCGAATGTACTCTTCGTACTTGGAGAAGCGAGCACGCCGTGAGGCCTCCTCACTGCTGAGGGATGAGGGGTCTGAGGTAGCGGCTTTGAGCTTCTCAAAGCTGATCTTCTTGGTCAGCTCATCCCTTACCTGCTGGTCATCATAACCGAACATTCCCAAAAATTCATTCATGGTGTTGGCTGCATAGTCTCGCAGGGCAGATGCTTCTCCTGCACAGAGAAAAAGAAGAGTTAGATCCTCCTCATTTTAAAGCTTCTACCAGTAAAGCTGAAAACTTATTAGAGTGATTGTGAAACTGAACCCAACTTAACCCATTGCTCAAGCTAATCAGCGGCCAACTTCATGTCACTTAATCAGTCGACCAAATGGTTCTGTCTCGCTTCACATTGACTGATGCTCGGTCGACGAGTGTTAGATTGTCGCAATGCTTTGTAGCTGAAGTGGATAACATAGACTACATTTGACAATTTATCCATTTGTTTGGCATAAAATACGTTAGTTACAAATGGACTAATCTGGCAAAGTACTTTTGTGTTACAAGTGCAGAATATATTTTGTCAGCCCAATTAATGAAACAACTCTCTCTCACCTCAGCATTTTAGACCAACATGCTGCTACATTGTGATAATGGAAGACTGCTACACTACTAACATTATAGTTCATCATTTTTTCTACGATACAGTAAATGTATATAATCGATGTGATGCTCTTATACTTGTTATTTCAGAACTCTAGGAAATATAACAACAGGAAAAGTGATTCTGCAGAGCAAGCAACAACATCTGTCTGTGTGTTCATGTGTCTAGAGTCAAGCAGTCTGAGGCGATGCTCTTCCTGTTTTGGTTGCACTGTTAGTCAGTCCTGCAGAATATGCAGGTGACTGTACAGAATAATACTGAGTCAACTAACCTTTTCTGATTTTCTGTGCTTAATAGTTTATGCTTTCATAATAATAGTAAATCTGCAGTTATGACTTAATAAGAGAATAACTTTTGAGGTTCATATTTTAAATAAACATTCTGCATGTAAAAGCATGACATCTTAGTAAACACATTAAAAGGCCATATGTGAGACAAAAATATATAAGGGAAGCTTTAGAAAAAAATCTGATTGGAAATTTACATCATGGCTGATGCCGAACGATTTGAAAATTAGTCTAACTACTATCTGCTGAGAATTTATGACATGTTAAATGCAGTTCATAAAATCTTCAATGGATCTTGGTATTTGAAAATAAGATGATTATTGCGTGGCCTTCACGAGTGAAAAGAACAAATCCTTTCCTCCTTTCCTCTTTTTACACATTTGTGAACTGAAACATCGCTTTCATTTTAAGAGTCCATTAAACTGGACAACTTCCCCAAGGACATAGGCGAAATATAGTCAATGTATAGTTTAATTGCATTATGTGGAGATTAATTCTGGCCCATTAACTTTCATCCAGGTTAGTGCAAGGGGTCAGAGAGTGGGGAAAAGGGAAAAATGATTTGGCCTGAAAGCAGTGGAGAGACAAAATTCTGCATGAAGTAGAAGAGCGTGGACCGAGAGGAAAAGGTACAGAGAAAGTATGTGAGAGAGACTCAAAGACAAAAATAGAGGAGGAGGACTTGTGAAACAACATTTCCCAGAACAGCACAAAAAAATCTCCTGTTGTGTCAGTTTGCAAGTCAGGCACGACACCAAAACACAGACATGCTAGTAATGCAGATGATAATTTCACCTGGGTCATGCAAAAGGTTTTGGCTCTCTTTAACTCCTCCTTGGCACAGTCACAGGACCAGGGTCCAAATCCTTTTTTTAAAAATTTGTTTTATTGCTTTTTTCATCACCGGAGCACAGATGGGCTGGCGAGAGGCAACACCGCCCAGCACCCGGGTAATTAATACACAAATATTTCTGCTCTTGTCTCAGATTTCTCAGTTATTGCTAAATCAGTCGCTGTGCCCTGCTTTTCACATGTCCTGCGCAGCATGTAAAATAATCCCCAAATTTCCATTCACCGTGTTGGGGTTGCTCCTCTGCACAGTATGAAAGAGTATCTGGTGGATCGAAAGTGCATGAAAAATTTAAGAGAAATGGATCAGGTATTTGAGAGGAAATACCTGCATGTTTGCCACCGATCGCTTTATCAAATCTACTGTGTTTTCACATGTACTGAAACCACAGTGGTGACATATACAAGTATCTCATTCTATACTGCGGTTTTTGTTTTTCCTTAAGTCGTTCAAGTGATAGCATATGGCGTGCAAGATTGCTGGAAAGACATCTGAACATGTCAATTTAAAATGCAATTTGGCTGAACACTCTCGTCATTTAATTTAGGTGTGGACAACCTTAGTGCTTGGTTGGATTTTACTGCTACTGTATTTATGAGGGCGTATCAGGTCACAGTATATCATATAGCTCCAAAGTTAGGGCAGACCCGCCCACACCAATATGAGTTAGAAAATGGAACTACACTTTACTGGTAGTTAAAAAGAGCAAGGTGGAATAAACATCACTGAATAAGAATGAGATTTTAAAATGTCCAAATTAAAAAATATATCTCAATCACTCTCATCATTCATTCAAAAATTGTGACAGTTGATTCTGTATTGACTGTGAATAACTTCCTATTTACTGGTGTTTTGCAGCATCAAATTAAAGAAAACATCTCTAATTTTTGTGGGTCAATTGCTAATTATTGTAGCGAGACTAGTGGTTTCTGTCATGGGAGCAACCACGTGCCTCCGTTCATATTGCATCTGCTGAGAGTATTATCATCACCTTCTCCAAAAAAAAAAAAAATTAGACGAGTCTCTTTATTCATCAGCGGAGCCATGTGACGAGCTATCAGTGAAAGGCAAATGATTGGACTTGAAGGGATTATGACTGGGACCGTCAGGAGATAACCTTTCTAAAACACCATGTAAATGAGTTTTCTACTCGGGCCCTGTGTGGCTGCCTCTTAATGAAGCCACGTGACACCAGGTGGGACACTACGTCTGGGTGGGTTAAGGTGAAACCACTAATGCTACCACCCACCCCGATTATAAAAATAAATATTTAAAACTCTTCTTTCGCTCTTATTGTTTTCTCCTGACATCTCTCTCTGCTCTCTCTCCGGTGTCACTGGAAAATCTACAAAGAAGTGGCTCCTAATCTTGACACTTCAGTCGAGCAAAATCCAACACACTTGTCTATATTTGAGGCAATTAGGCCACATTTCCCCTCCCAGATATGATAACAGATGGGTATTATATCTCCTTTTGGCTGACCAAACATGGCCATCAGTGTGGCACAGCTTCTCTGCACACAGGACTGAGAGGCAGAGGTGTCGCTGATGATAAAAGTGCATGCTAGTGGCTATATATGGACCAATCTAGAGTCTATACCCGCTAAAGAGCGTCAGTCCTGAAGCACACATGCACAACACGAACCATTTAGTTGAAAAAAAAAAGTGTTAATAGCATGCAGTGTTTTCAGAAAGTTCTGAATAGTGAGATTCTTTTATATGGAACAATCATTTAAATAGAGTTTTAAAAAGCAATTTGTGTTCACGTTAGTGGATTAGTTTAAGTGTGTTCTGTTTAAATGGACACAGGTATCCTAATAAAGAGTTGTTTTGAATAAATGACATTATGTGTGCATTTGTTTGGACTAATTTGACGCTTGCAAAAACTGCTTCAAACTTTCTCGCTGTTTGGTTAGTTAATTAACAGGCAGTAAATAGAGGGGGCTTTGAAACAGCTTGAAATGAACAATAACCTTTTACAGTGAACCCAGAATTGCAAATGGAAGTCATGGTCAAGCCTGTTTGATCCATCGCTATGAGCATCTCTGTCATTGCTTTCATAGTTTCTATTCATTGTTTTTTTTTTTTTTTTTTTTTTTCCATTGACTGGCTTATGAGGGCTCTAATGCGACATCTAAATTATCTAGGAAAAGTATTCTGGGGTTTTGCACTGATAGGAAATCCGCACGATGCCTCAATGTGAGGAGTTAAATGTTTTGAAGGTCGCAGTTTCTCTCATTGATCTTGCAATGTTTGTTAATTACATTGTCACTGATGTTGTGAGAGATAATTAAGCCACTATGTTTATATGCATAATTACGTGCACTCCGCATCAGCCTTTGAAAGACAGCGGCGAGAGAGAGAGAGAGAGAGAGAGAGGGGGGAAAAAAATGTTTTAATTGTGAGCTGAGCAGAAACATGGCAATATAGATGCCCTAGTTACAATCAACAAAGAGCAACTCTGAAAAAAAACAACAACTCTAAAGACAAGATTTGCAACTGATGCAGTATGCTCTCCCCGCAGTCTTCAAACACTCTGGCTTTGTTGTGAGATGTAAAGTAGTAAGGGAGCCAGTGGAGGGAAAGGTGTAGGCCTGCTACACAGCAGTAATACATATTTACAGACAGGCTTTTTTATGGCCATGAAATAAACACAAAATGACTAATTAAAACCACAAAGCCTTTTTCATTTGCCTCTGAAATGAAACCTGCTTCATTTTCTGAGAAGCCCCTGCCCCCGATTCTGCATGTGGCCAGAGCTACTGCTGCCGTGCACTTAGTGAAAACAAAAAAGAAATGAAGACAAAAAAGAGCATGTGTACATGACTCTGAGGTAGAGACCTAAACCTAGATGAAAGACCAAAAAAACTGTTAAACTGAGGTGAGCAAGCACAAAACAAAACTTGTTTTTGTACCGCAACAACCGGTCTCGCCTTCAAATTGCTGTTTTTTTTTTCCCTGGGTGTCTGTGAAAAGGGCTTTATCTATTCATATAAGCGAGCTGTGTTTTTTTGTTTTCTTCCTTTTTACAGCTCTGCATTTTAACTTCTGCAACACAAAGGCCAATCTCTCCTAAAGTGCACATGTGCCTAGTTTCAATGGCCACAAAGTGTTTAACTGTAAAAAACAAAAGGTGCTTTCTTAAAAGATAGTTTGTGCTTTCGACTCATAGTGTTTGAACTTCAGAATGATTGTAGGAAGTCTCTGGCAGCTTTATCTATTTGATAATCAGCGAATTAAACCGAGAGAACATCATGTCACAATTAAACAGGGGTTATTATGAGTCATTTATAAGAGCACATAGTATTAAGGAATATATTAAAATATGTTCATGCCTGCTCACAATAAATACACGGAGCCGCTGTGAGAAGGTAATAACATACTTAAGGGTGATTCGGCGCTGCAATATAACTTCCCTATTTCTGACTTCATCTGACAACTGATCTCTTGGATTTGACAACTGTGAAAAAAAAAACTTGAACTCCTCCACGGCAGACTACAACTCCATGTAATAGAGGAGCTTGAAGCAGTGGCTAAGTTTAGTGAGCTTAGGGAAAATCAAAGACTCAATATGTAATCCTGGGTGTAATATGAAGCTTAGCCTGGTCCTGCCATGCGCTCTTGGCCCACAGCTGCTGGGAGAGTGCATAAACGGCCTTACGTTGTAAGCCTACTCCATTTATGAATTTCTTCGTACAGTTAACCACACACTGACAAGTTCCTGTTTTTCCCCCTGGCCTGCCAGTTGAATCTGTCTTTGGGGTAATAATGTCACTGGCTATTCATAATGTAACTCTAGAGTGTCTCTTTCCAATAATGGGCACACTTAAGCTTATGTGGATGTGGCAATGTCACCCACCCTCTATGTGAGCCTTTGCCCCATAATGCTATGTAGAGGAATGTTATGAAGGGCAAAGGTAGTGTTGGTTTGAGATACTTGGACTTAAAAGGGTCGAGTGTAAATCAGAGGCGTCAGACGGAGACTGATTGGAGGACAGAGAGTCAGAATGTACCTGGAGAGGAGAAAGGTGCTTGGCGACTCGGGGCCTCGCTCGGTGGCATGTAGGTGTCATCTTTTGAAGGCTTGTCTTCAGCTTCTTTGTTGTCATGGAAAGTGCCATCCGCCGCCACGGGCTCGGCCTCCTCTTCATCATCGCTGCAGCCTTTGGGCTGTACCATGTACACGCCCTCAGGAGGGCCATCTTCGTCAGTGCTGACTTTGAGTTCGTGCTCCTGTTCGTCCTCGGGAGCCGGCGGCTCGTCGCCGTACTCGCCGTTGACCCACTTCTCGATGGCCTCGCGTCTCTTCTGGTCCTCCTCTAGGCTCTGACTTAGGCTCAGGCTCTCGGGGAAGTTGGTCTCGTTGTCATCGTAGTGGGAACTGCCACGCTCGCTGTTGTCTGCTACACTCTGGTCTCCCTCTGCATTCTGGGAGCTGCTGTCGAACACCACCTGGCGGCTCAGCTTGGCACAGATAGCATTGAGTTTTAGGCCACCTTTCCTTTTGGCGGCCATCTTGGATTTTCCTGAGGTCGTTTCAGTGCATAAACTCCTTTCAGCTGAAACAAGAACAAAAAAAGGATATAAGATTAGTTAAACTTGTTCCGCATCCAAATCGTCTGTGCTACGGTTCGAGAAATATAACTCCACTTTTCACCCAATACACCAAGCTTTCCAGGTCAGTAACTTGTATAACTTGTACCGATTTTAAACATCACAATGGAAAAACAACATAGAACAACAGTGACTGCTGCTATTAATAACAACCAAAAGCACTTAACAATAACAGCAGAAGACTGGAAGCACACACAGAGATACTGTACATATCTTTCTAAGTCACACCTCTTCGGTCAGCCTCAGAGTTTAACACAGCGGTGGGAAAAAAAAGGAGAAAAAAAAAAACACAGGCAGCTAAAAATCAGAGGCAGATAGGTATCAGACCCCCTACGGTCCTACAAGCAGCAAGTACACGGCTACATAATCCTTCACATGACAGCGCTATAGAGACACTGTGAAATGTTATCTTCACTCTCACCTCAAGAGGCTGTGGTCCTGCCACTGAGTGGGGGGCTGCACAGCATTAAAGCTGTCAGGATGTGGAGTGAATGCGCCGAGCACTTTTGGGCTTTTTAGAGCTGTGTTCTCATGTTGGCTATTGAGCGGGATTAGACTCAATAAGAGTTTGCGTAGAGGCTGCCGGTTTCACTTTATTAAAAGGAAAATAATAAGCCATGCATATAAGCTCTTGCTGTCTTTTGCTGTTGATCTAGTCAAGACAGCGACGCGGATACGTGGAGCAAAAAAAAAAAAATGTTGTAGTTGCTGTGTTTTACATATCTTTGCTTAACAAGACATACTGCACAGTCTCAACATTTTTCCCCCGGCGCGGCCTCTCGGAACAATAGAGCATGATAGAGTGTGCTTTGGGGCAGGAATGGGTGGCATTATTTCAACCCAAGTGGGGCTATCTTTATAACATGTCCTCTGATGAGGCAGGAACAGCTGCCTGTGGCATTCCATATCCAGAGCTGCCTTTTTAGGGCAGAAAATGCACTCTAGTACCTTTCACTTTATTTCCAGAGCCACCAAAGTTCACCTTCCAACAGCCTTTTCCTGACTCAAAATCAAGGCCAGATCTTTATCAAGTTGTAAATAACTTCTAAAAAGCAAGGAGGAGGTGACCGCAAGTTTATGATATCAAAAAAAAAAAAAAAAAAAAAAAAAGGCAGTGAAAGTACCAGGGATCAGATGAGTGGTATGTTAAGTTTTGCCAGTTGAGTCTCTGTGAAAACAGTAAAACAGCACACCACAGCACAGATACGTCTTCTTGTGCGAAGTTGTATTGAATCTTAACTCGGTCACACGGCAGTTAAGCTACAGTTGAGCTACAGACGCGCCATTTCAGCAGACAAAAATATGTGATATCAGAGGTAACAAAGTTCTATCTTAAAGACTCAATTCGCTCTCTATAACAATGAGTGCGAGCCTCTTCATTTTCCCTCGGCCATAAAGCCAAGCACAATCATGTGTGAGCCATTGCCGGCATTATGTAAATCACATCGGTGCAACATAAAATCCTGTTTTCATTTTCTTTTGCAAAGCTGTGGAATCATTAGAGGATATACAATTTGAAGGAGTTTACAGATCACCCCGTAGCCAGACAATGCACCCCACACATGCTTTCTCAGTTACTGTATTTACATTGCGGGCTTCCTCTCTGAAACAATGACTTCAGGAATTATGTAGTTTTGAGTGGGCCGTATATCAGTGGCACATTACTCTACAATTTAGTGTTAGACAATTGCAGGCGGGGGTGAAAGGGTCACCTTTTAGCAGACAGCGATTTTGAAAAAAAAAAAAAAAAAAAAGGAATCAGCTGGAAAAACTATTAGGAAGTGGAAGACATAAATTTTCAAGTTTTTTTTTTTTTTCAGAAATCCTCTACAAAGGAAGATTGAGGTCATTTGGGTGTTGCAGTGGAGGTCATTTTTTCTGTTTACTGCGTTCAGTATTTCATGCTTTAACTACCGATTTCCTTTGCATTGCAATCTCGAGCTCCTTGTAGGAAATGACCCCGACACAGTTGTTTCTTTCCATTAGTGAGTATTTATGTATGGTTTGCTGTTAACAATAAGGGCTACTGGTTGAGTATATAAGCAGGCCTGTAACTGAATTATCAGACGTCTTAAGTTTGGCGTTTTCTTTTTAAAGGTAGGCCGTGCTTTAAAACAAATTTAATATTGTGAGCTTCCCGTGAGGAGGAACATGCTATGGTTGGATGGTTTATGGAAGCTGTCTAAACTATTATTTATGCTGAGGGTTTCTGTCCACAGCAGCCTTTTGCCATTGCTTACAATAGGGATTGCTATGGTAACACTAAGCTGTTTACCTCAAGTCGTTTGTGTGCATGATAGCGTACAATGAGATAAAATCTGTGGGGACCTACATGAAAGAACAATTTTTCCCTCTGGGACCGACTCCCCCACCTCCCTGAGAGTCCAGTAAGCATTCTGCCTTATTAATGAATATCAGAAAGAAAAACAACACTGTCACATGCATTGGACATTATTTACAGCCTGTTTTAGCCTGGTGTGCTAATTGTCAAGGAGGAGACACCTCAGTAAGCACTGGGAGTTGAAAAAAAAAAAAAAAGACAGGTCTGAATTTGAACACAACAGCTGAAACTAATTTTTCCAACTGCTTATGTTAACTGTGACACTATTTTTACTGGAAACAGTGCAGGGCCACAAAGGAGCGCCATATACTGTCTGTATAAGGCCAAAACCTGAGGAAAAAGTCAAGAAACTATTTTGAATACGTTTTGGAAGAGGTCAGGTTCTTTTTCATCTTCAGTCAAAAATACGTGCATCAAAGTTCTTCCCGGGTCCTGTTTCTTCTCATGGATGACACGGCCCGCGTTCAAGTCTAGTCCTCCGTGCTGACAAACTTATTCTTCCACAGCTCTAAGCCCCACAGGTCTTGTTGGTTTTTTGATGCAGAGTCTCTGTTTGTGTGCCAGAATGATATCATGCCCAATCAAGTGGTGTTTCAAATCCTAATAACGCTGTTGGAAGTGCATTATTTGTGTGAACGTGCGCAGACTGTAATCAAGGCAGCTACGGGTAAAGGATGTGGGAGTTAACAGTGGTTGTGAGTGGCAGGGTCACGGCTTTACCTCGCTCTGACATACAGGACGAGGCAGCTTATGTCCAAAACGCTCGTGTAATCATCTTATGGAAGATGTAAAGTCACATATACAACATATAGAAAATGGAATAACTTGACTTTATTGTTCATTCAAAGTGCAGAGCTGCACCATAAACACGCCGACTCCCTGCAGCGTTGTCAGTTTGTATGGAGCGAGCGCGCAGGAGGGTCTGTATATAAGAGGGGTAGATATTACCCGTTTAAACTGAAGCTTATGTCTTCACCTAATCAAACACAGGTACAGGGCTTGTTGTAGATTCCTGCTGAGTTCCAACATGACTGACACAGGGACAAACCCTCGCAATATCAGGAGTTAATTAATACAAACAGGGTCTGGGAGATGTCTGTTTAGCTCAGGATTATTTTACAATATGCAACCGAGAGTTGCTGTAGCTCTTTAAAAAAGCCCAGTTATAACTTTATGAACCTTTGGCAGATTAATCGACAAGGCTGCAGCTCCCTGCGCATAGCTCAGTGAACCTTTTGTGTCTCCGGCTCTCCAGGGAGATGTATGTGTGAGTATGTGAGCGTGCGCGCATGTGTGTTTCAGGGAAATCACTGAGCCACACAGGCAAACATACACAGACAGACTTGAAGATTACCATGTTTTTATTTTTGTAAATTTACGGCTTGCAGGAAGAGAATGTTTTCCTCTTCTCCCTCTCCCCCCTGCATGGTAGAGAGGCTGCGGCAGCCGCAAGGAAGTCAAGCGGAAAGCCACTGATGGACAACTACGCCACGACACCCAGACCCCAGCATCTGGCCCCTCTCTCATTTTTATTACACAAGAATAACAATAAGCAGGTCGCCGACCCCGCCGTGAGATTTTGCCAGTTTTCCAACAGTCGGTGCAGGCGATGCTGAGAAATTTCCATTTTTCCGCATGCATATTTAATTGAGTTTTGTCCCAGTGGTGCGGAAATGATTTGTTTTTTGCTCTCTGTTCACTTGACTCCTCTTCGGAGTCGCTAACCCTGATTAAGACGTTCCCGTTAATTTCCCAGCGCACACCTTTTTTTTGTGCATTAATGGTTCTGATCGTCTAATTAAAACTTCTCAGCTCGGCTGCTGATCACCGCTCGTTGTGCCTCTGACCTGAAGTTTTAATTGCCGCATCAGAAGCGATAATAATAATTTTGAGGTTCTGATGATTAAAAACAATGCCACTGCCAACTAGTTGATAGATGGGGGTTTAGGGGTGGGTACATCTGAGGAGAAGTTTATGTAGAGAAGGGATTTAGAAAGCGGGCTGTAAAGGCGGGTATACACTTCCAAGGAGCAAGAAGGGTGGGGGGAGACTATTGTAGGTGATCACTGAGGGGAAGGGGGTGGCAGAGCATATGGAAATCTCCCAGCCCTCCTGTCCCTCAGAGTCTTCCTGAAGAAACAGGTTTGGCTGAGACTGGGACTTTGCTTTCCCCACCTCAAATCTAAATCTGCCACTAACTGATCCACTTTGGAGCTCTACTCACTCGGCAGGTTTTGCCAGGTTGGGGAAGAGAGAGAGAGAGAGAGAGAACAAGAGATAGAGAGAGAACAAGAGAGAAAGAACGATAAAGGCACATAAAAGATGACGACAGATCCAAATACCCTCTGCTTATTTTCATAAAAAGATAATAGCACAGTAGGCGCAGTACAAAAGGTACATTGTTCATAAAGTGACTGAATGGAAAAAAGGAACCTACGCTGACTGTTGTCCCCGTCATAAAACATGATACCGCTGAGATACACATGATACGTAGATTACTGTCAAAACAGGAGAAGTGAGCTGTTTGTGATCTTCTTCTCAACTGTACTTTCACACTGTACTTTACAAATCACGCCAACTGCAGTAATGATAGGAAATGATTCAGGCATGAAGAGAGAGAGAGAGAGAGAGCGAGAGAGAGAGAGACGATGCAGCCGGGAAACTGCCACCAGCACCAATCTGTCACATTTTGTTCTTTTTTTAACCACTGGATTTCTAATAGATTTTTTTTAGGTTCCACGACAGGATCAATATTTTGCTGCAAAAGTCACTGTACATGCACACACACACACACACACACGAACATACAGTCAGGAGGTGGCTGTCTTCTCTCCCCTGCCCCCTTTACCCTCCCCCTGTCCCTCTCTCTCACAAATGTATTTTATTATTAATCAGTTGGTTGCACATCTGCCTGCTTGTTGTTTTTTTTTTTTTTTTCCTCTATCAATAAAGCACTTATTGCTTTTAGTCTAGAATGTGACCTTGCACACTGCGTGCTGTCTTTCTGGGGGTGCTGACCTTGAAGGACCCGTTTGGACTATTACACTGCGCAGCTCGGTCCACGGGGCTGTTATCAAACACGAGCCCTCAGCCGAGTGTCACGCTCCCGTCACACCGCCGCGAAACACAAAGAAGACGCTGCGGGACAAAGGCACAAACAACCGGCCCCAGACACACACACACACACACACAGACTGCACAGGACAATGGCTGAAGAAAACAATGTATATTTCAAGTGCAGGCGGAAGAGGAAAGACGTTGAACTTGAGGGCAATCAGGCAGGAAAGTTGAAATCTAAGGACAAATACGCCCTCCGGCTTCATCACAAACAGGGTAATTATGGTGTTTTCCAGAACAGAGGACAAGCAGCCTTAAATGGTCTAAGGGAGGGGGAAAAAAAACCAATCTGACATGAGTGACAAGAACCATTCTGACAGCCACGGACCAAAACAGCCAACTTTTATTGAGTTTGCTGCTTAGGGTAATTCATGGGACACACGGCTAACTTGTTAAAATTGTACATCAAATCTGGACTCACAGCTGGCACCAGATGATGACTTAATTTGTAAGTGTGTGTGTGTGTTGCGGAAGGCAAAAACTTTGCTTTAAAAAAAAAAAAAAAACACAGTGGCACACGATCCCATTCTTCCACAGGCTGAAACAAGGGAAATTTATTCCTGCAGCTTTGTTTTGAAGCCGGGCTCCCATGTTCAGTTTCAAGACACCAGGAGTGCAATTTGATAAGCCAAGCGCCATGGTAAATGAGCAGACGACCCTGTGTCCCTCCCTCATGGTTGCTGCGCTCGGTGCGGCAGCAAGGCAGTGTGGGTAGTACAGTGGAGAACGGGCTCAGCGGTGCACCTCTCAAGGGCCCTTGAGCTAATATCTGTACAGATTAACTGCTTCAGTTGTATTTTGGTCACGGGGATCTCTCTTCGCCTTTGTGGCTTGTTGGGAGGGAGAAGGGGAGACGTGTGTGCGAGTGTGCGCTCACGTGTGTGTGTGTGTTGTTAGCTACGCACTTTCTTTTCCGCAGCAAAGCGAACGGCCCGCTCGCCTAAGAGGTCAGGAGCCGCCAGACTTGGTGCGTGTCACTCCGTGTCATTATCTTTAGGCCATATTTAATTTACCAGAATCTGGAGCCACGCTGCTGAGTAAGTCATCCCCATCCTCTTAACATCACCTACCCCCTCTATCTCTCCACAGGACACGCACACACACGCGCACAAACACACACAGTGTCAATCCTCCAGGGTAAACTCTGCACACGCCGCTCCATTAGTTATCAATTAAGTCTGGAAATCTCCACCTGGCTTACACACACAGACGAAGCCGACACACATACGTACGTAGCAGCCCTCTTGACAGGAAGTTGTGGAGAGCGTGCCTTATTTGAGTGTGGGTGAGAGAGTGTGTTTGTGTGTCCGTGCGGGTGGCACTTTTGTCCATGAGGTTAACCTTGATATGAGGCCCTGTCAGGCCAGATAATGTCAATCAATGACAAGCCCTCACAGATAACCCCTAATGTGAAGCCTAAAAAGCAAAGCTGTTTAGATCTTTAGACATGCCCCCTTTCACCAGCATATGAATTGCATTACAAGGAAATGAGCTGTGGCATTTCTTTAATAAGACTCTTAAGACATTTTGACAGCATATAAGGCACTCTGCCGTTAAAAAAAATTAAATAAAGCCCCCGCTGACAAAGCCTCCTCACACAAGGCAGCTGTGATGGGCAGATCCAAGTCCCTGTTAAGTGGAGGAGAGGAAAAGACACGCAGGGAGGGGAGAAAGAGGAAAAAGAAGGGTGGACCTTTCCCTTCTTTTTTCTCAAGCTCCTGGGGACTTCTTAATTGATTTCCAAGGTTATGTTTCAAATTTGTTTTTCAGATACCGGGGGCCTTGTGAGCGAGAGTGCGAGTCAATGTTTTTCAAGCAATTTCCCTAAATTCGGCCCGGTTTGGAATGTTTGCATCAGATCTCGCTGACCTCCTTCTCCACCTCCTCCCTTCGCTCTTTTTTTTCTCCCCTCGTTCTCTCCTTGAAAAGACAGAAGGAGGTGACATTTACCCCAAAAAAGCATGTATTTCCAGACAGGATGCCTGCGCTGACAACATCGATCCCTGGCTACCATTAAAAAATTTGCTCTGCCTGACAGACTTTTCCTCTTTTGGACTTTATATGTGGTAGAATGAATCACAGGTGCCTGTTAAAATGTCAGGTTCTCTACCTGTCCTAAAAACCTGAGGCCTTTTCAAACTTTTTTTTTTTAATCACGCATTTCAATGCATTCTTCTAATGAAGCACAATTAAATTTTGATCAAAACACATTCTTTGTGAGAGAGGAAGTGATGGGGATGAGTCTTCCTGCTCCTGGGATTTGCATTTTTTAAACCCTGTGGCTGTAAATCTGCTGCCAGAACTTTAGTTTTACTTTTGTGATAAGTTGGATGACAGTGACAAAAGGGCTGAAACATGATATATGATAATATGATACGATAATTTAAAGTGTGTGTGTGTAGGTGGAAAAGTGTGCATATGTGTGCATACACTATAAACACATATGTTAAATGGCTGTGAACAATATTAAGTGTGTGTGTGTGTGTGTGTGTGTGTGTGCGTGCTTGCAGGCTTGTAGACAGCAGGGCATCGAGCTCCGTGCTCTCCTTCTGCTCCTCTCTAGTCTAGTGGGCTGCAGGTCACGTCATTTACTTTGAGACACACACTGTCAAATACGTGCGCTGGCATTTCTACACACTCAGGAAAAAGCCGATCCACAGCGAGGATAAACACACGACTGTGTCAGTGAAAAGTTCAATGTGAAGTGGAGGCGGAACTAAACGTGGCAGTTTTCACCTAAAACAGGAACATTCTTGTTTCTGGGAGTTCAGTAGACAGAGGAATGTGACTGAATTTGAAGGTGTGATAAAACAACACTCACAATGAGGGAGGAAAAAAAAAAAGAAGAAAAATGACTGTGAAACGATGAAACGAGCAAAGCCGCTTTACAGGAAAAAAGAATGCTGTCTATTTTGGGTCCCAGTATACAAAAGGAAGTCGTGCTAAGTTGACTCAAACAAATAAATTTGCTTTTGATAAAACCACAGCGACTACTTTTGCATTCTAGACCAAACCCACTTTGTTTCCTGCATCTTTATCTTCATGACTTGCCACATTTGTGAGAAGCCACTCACTAAATTGTCACACACAAACAACTGAAGATTTTCAAACGGTGCAGCGTTGGCGGCTTAAAATGTAATTTTATTTGAAAAGTGACAGGTTAAAGGAAAAGCCTCAGAAGTGAACATGGAGCGCTTGCCTATTTGCGCTGCATCCAGCTGCCCGTTTTACATTTCTCCAACATTAATATTCCTCTTATTATTATTTTAAAGTGAAAACGGATACTCTGTTGAAGTGCAAATCTGATGAATTACGGGAGCAGATTGCTGCTATTAATTATTAAAACCTATTTTATAAATATTCAGGTCTGTCATGCATCTAATAATGAACGCTTTAGAGGAGGTTACTTCCCGTGCGCATCCTAATGTGTCAGAAATATCACTTTTAATCACGCTTGTGTCAGCGAGTGCTGGGTTTGAACCTGCCGAAAAAATCTACCAAATCAAGGAAACTCAGCTGGCCCACTATTGTGCTCATCACAGCTCTTCCGTTCCCGCTGTTTCGCGCGATCCAGGTTCTTCTCGTGCCCCGTCTAAAGAGGTGGTGAACACCTCGCTGCTCCCCGCTGCATTCTTACTGTGGTAATTTGAATGGAGAATAATGCATCGGCAGCACTCTACCCTTCTGGACACACCTAGTCCCAGCGCTACTGCTGCCATATGCTGTGTTGATACATATTCATAACACTTTCTCGCGTGTTGAGCGTTGGTGTGCAATGAGGCTTAAATGAGTGTCTCACAACTTCAAATGCGGAGAGGAAAAAAGAAAAGAAAAAGCCGGGGCACAAAGAAAGTTGGACCGCTCTCTCTCCCCCTTTTTTTCTCCTCCTTTTTCTTCCTCCCTCTTCTGAAGAAAGAGGACGAGTTCGGGTGCTGATAGGTGATCCCGGCGCTTTTGTGAGGACGAGCGAGAGGCTGCGGAGTTTCACGACTGTCTTCGGGAAGGGCTGCGAGAGGCGGCAACTGTCAACATGGTTGGGTAAACTGCGCTGTCAGGTGGGCCGGCTGGTCTCGCTGGTGGGGCGAGAGTCAGTGGCACTGTACCACGACCTCCGTGCACCGCAGCGGTACGTGCATATGCTGCACAGAGCATGCACGAAACCAGACAGAGACACACACGCGTTGTGAAGCACTCTAAGATTAACGCTGTCAGAGCTACAATGATACCCCTTCATTATCTGCACACGGGGCCTCCTTCGTGCGCTTGCTTGCCTCACTGTCCTCTCCGCTGCTTCTCTATGGAGGTAGTAATTACTAAAGCTAACATTTCTTGCTCTCCGTGCCTCCAACTACCCTCCACTTCCTGATTATTTCTCTCTTTTTGCAGAGCTGCTTCAAGTGCGTTTGCCAGCTAGCTTTTTTTTTTTTTGACAACTTGTGACACAGCTGAAGGTATGCCAATGTTGATGGCAGCACCACTGTGGCTCGCTGTGTGTGTGTGAGTGCTGTATTATTAGATTATTTGGTGCCCAGCTGATGTGCAATAAAGGCACAGTGTGGTACCCCAGATTCAGATCAGTCCTCTGGGTCAAACACTCATTGTGGTACAACAACAGAGAAATGCTTGATGTACCACTGCAGTATCTCTTGTACTATACATTGTTGGTTTAACAGGCTGCGATCAGAGAGATGCTCCCTCTTGCATGGCATTTTTCATTACCAACAATGCTCTTACTCTCTGGCTTTCTTCTTCCTCTCCCACTGGAACTATGGCTTTATCAAAGGTGATAGCTTGCTCGGGCACATTTTCTCAAACGTCTTCTTCAGCCAGCCATTTCCCAAGCCGCTCTCGGGTAAACGTCACTCATAAAAACCGGGGAAGATTTGATGGCGAGATCAAAAAGAAAGGAAGGACAGCGAGGAGAGCGGGGAGATGGGGTGAAGGGGGGGAGGAACGATAGCCTCCTCCCCCATCCGACACCAACGAGTGCTGAGGGTAATTCCTCCGAGCAGGGCCTGTGTTTTCAGACGCAAATACAACAAAACGCCGGGTGCTGCCACGAGACATCAAAATGGGCGATTTTGACTTCAGAGGGTCTTCAGATGCTTGAGGAGTCGAGAGAACAGAAGGTACCAGCAGGCTGTTAACAACCAACACGGGAACCACGCCAAAAAGACTGTCTCCTCCCAAAATGCCAATCGGCACCAGATCAGTAAAGGCTTCCACCATACTGTAATACCCCACCTGAGCACTTTCATCTGCTCAAAGTGAATTGGCTTGAAGTTTATCAGCTGCTGTGTATCTGCTGTTTATTGGAATAACAGACTGAAAAGTGAAAAAGCCACAGGTAGGTGTGATAAAGGCAGAAAGACAAAAAACAAACCACACACAAAGAGTTTTTTTTAAGGAGACTTCAACAGGTGCCTTGAAAGCAGGAATTTCACGTCCTTTGCCTCACAGAGAGATTTTCATCAGGAAATCAAAGACTGACTTCGTGCTTGCGAGACCTGAGTTGTGTTGTGACATGCATAGAGGGATGTCCGCATTTTCTCCGGTGTTGTTCTCGCTCATTCTTGGAGCATTAGGCTCACTCTAAATAGCCTCAAGGAGATTAGGCTGGCTCATATTCAAATGCACATTTCTTCTAAAACCCACTCCACGAGTGGGCCAAGGAGATCAGTGCAGGAGCCTGGTGAGCCGGTAGTCAGAGAAGATTGTGTCATGTATAAATCAGCTGAGAGGAGGAAAAGAGACAGAGAGGAAGAGTGGGAGAGAAAGGCTGAGGTAAAAGACAAACAAGTGTTGGCTCTGGTATATGAGTTTAGTTAGCTAGAGAGTTAGTGCATGAGTTATGGCTAGCGAAGGGGTGAGGGACGCTGTATTTATGAGGGGACTGAGTGAGTGTTAAATCCCTGGTAAGAAATAAAGTCGTCCCTGAGCGAACAGGGGAAACATTTCACTCAGTCTAAGAGGTGCCTTGGAAAAAAAATGAAAGCCATCCCTCTTCCAGGGGAAGCACTATTCCGTATTCCCCCAAAATTACTTTATTCCTTAAAAATGCTATAGATCACATCCAAGTGGATTGAATCTCATATTTGAATAGAGAGGAGGATTCTCCGTGTGCAAAATATCAAGGGAGCCCATGAGCCAAGGAAAGGGAAAGAATCTGATTCTTCTAAAATTGCATGCGGATTTTCTGAGGGATCTTTGGCTAAGGGGGGCTGCCAAAACACACAGTGCACTTGTTGCAGTGCAAAGGTTCATCCAAGAGAAGTTTTCCACTGTGGTTTACCCAGGAAAAAGTCAGTTTTTTTTTCAATTCAAATATTTGAATTTAGCTATCTAAACAAATCTCAATATCAATCCATCCATCCGTCCATCTAAATGCACATACATTTCATTTAAATTCGCTTTTACTTGCGAAAAAAAAAAAAACTCGCAATGTTGAATGGAGTCGAGAAACAGGCCAGAAACAAAGGAAGGCACGTGGCCAACAGAAAAGGAAAAGCTTCACATTACACTTTGTGCACATCCAACTCTAACTCAGAGCTCTCTCCAAAGCCTGCAGTGGTAATAACAATTATTACTTAAAAAGGCTATATTTTTGCATTAACTTAAAAGGCTATATCTTTTTCTTTCCCCTCCAGCCTGTGCGGCCTCACTTACCCTAAGTATCTTCATAAATCACCAGTTACTGTTAACATGTACTCCACAATTCAGTCATCAATCTCCTACCAGGTCAGAGTGAAAACAGAGGGGGAAATGTCTGCTTAGTAAAATGTCTCTCTCGTGAATGCTGCTACCACCACCCACTACTCAAGCACACACACACACACACACAATATGAACGTAGAGCAGTAGCGTAGACACACACACACAGTTAAATAACAAACACACGCGCCCGGCACGCAGCAACCAGAGCGGTCCTATGGGACACGGGAGCAGTTGCCAGATCGCCACAGTAACGCAAGCCAAATTCAATTCTGACTTCACCTTTCACTCGGGAAGATCGCTCCATTTGTTATAAAAACAAATAAACAGCGAGCGTGAAGTAAGAGCCGGCCAACTTCTGCCTCGTCTTTCTTTTCTTTCTCTTTTTTCCTGTGGGCCTCGACAAGAAACATCAGGCCCGGGCCGCAGCAGCAGGCTGTTTTCGGGAGGCAGACATCCACAGGGCCGCATGTAAATCTGTGTTTATGTTCACGGACACAGTATTTATTTAACCAAAAGGAGAAAATCTAATTGTACACGAGGAGGATTATTCCTCTCAGAACGGCGTCTCCACGAGGGAGAAAAGGACTCTTTAGCCTTTGTTCAACAGACACTGTTTACATCAGCAGAGTGGAAAATCCCTCCGCTGACAAACCTCTCCATCACAACATCTGTATCTAAACAGCCAAATCAATCTCGAGCAACACTACAAATTATCTCACGTCGCCTCCAAAAACATCTGCCCTTGACATTAAAGCGGAGGGATTTTAGGTGCTTTTTAGTAATTTCTATTTTTAGCCAGCGGAACGGTGTATTTACATCACATTTTCATTCCTTGTAAAGTCAAATAAAGTGTATTTGCCTTTGATCGCTTTAACAGCCTGAAGTGGCTTCATAGTAAATTAAAATTACTAAGTTAAAAAAGTACTATGGAATCAGGATAAAGTATTCAGATCACGGACTTCAGTAAAAGTAGCAACACACAACTTAAAAATACTCAATTACAAATTAGTACTTCAAAAGTGCTGAATATTAAATACAGAATATTATCATTCTTGATGAATGCGCAAGTAACATTTTAGAGTCGTGGATGGTCGAGCTGGAGCTTTAAAACTACTTGATATACTACTTGTTGGGTAGTTTAATCTGTAAGAATGCATCACATTTTTTAAGTTGATCATATCAGAAAATTTGTTAAATAACTAGTTGCTGTAAATGTGAAACAAATGCTGGGAACAAAAAACTCATTCCGCCATTTCCCTGAAATGTATTTGCGTAGATGTATAAAGCAGCATAAAATGTAAAGTAAAAGTACCTCAAGATTGTGCAGTAAAGTATTTGAATAATTTTAAATAGTTACTTTCCACCACTGAACGTCATGACTGTAAAATATAAAAAGTGGAAGTGAGGAGTGCCATAAAGCTCAGCACAAAAAGTCAACAACAGAACTTTTGAGGAAGCAGCACACCATTAAAACTAATTAAACACACCACTGACATCCAGTTCACTATAAGTACAAATATGCATCTGTAATTAAAAACTACATTTTTTTTTTCCAGAAAGCAAACATTACACCTGCTCTGTTTCCTCACTCTCTCTCTCACACACACGCACACTCTCTCTCTCACACACACTTTGACACCACCCACCACATTACTACACATGCGTGCCTGACTCATGCCAACTGCAACTAGTAGCAGACCCGTTCACCTCGAGGTAGCACTCAACTCCAGTGTGTGTGTGTGAGGAGGGGGAGAGAGAGAGAGAGAGAGAGAGAGAGGGAGGAAGGGAGGGGGGAGGGAGGGAGGTGGGTGTGTGTGTATGTGTGTGTGAGTCTTACCTGGCAGCAGACCGCCCTCTGCGCTCTGTCTCACCTCTCCCTCCTGCCCTGGAAGAATTCTCTCCACAAAGCAAGGCATTTTCTCCTCAACTGCTCTCTGCCAAGGCTCTGCTCTCTCTCTCTCTCTCTCTCTCTCTCCCCCCTCTGTCTCTCTCTCCCTCCCTCTCTCCTTCTCACTCCTTTCCTCTTTCCCACTCTGTCCTCCTCTCTCGCTGTCTATCTCTCCTCCCTCCTTACCCTCCCCCTCTCTCTCCTTCTCTCTCTCCACTCCCTCTCTCACCCCCCCCACTCTTCCTTACTCTGAACACAGATGTCGAGGCTGTGCGAGTTTACCCACTTTACCAGTAGGGGTCCTTCATCGCCCTTCTCCACCCCACAGCCACACGGGAGAACAAAACACACACACGCACACACACACACACACACACACACACACAGGCCCCAGGAAGAGAGAGCCACTTAACGGGCGCCCTCCTGTCACTGCTACAATGAGAGCCCTGTGCCGAGCAGCACGGCTGTGTGTGTGTGTGTGTGTGTGTGTGTGCGAGAGACAGGTGTGAAGTGGGTGGTGTGCACAGGGACCTGGCCCTCGGCCCTTTCCAGCCCTGTTCAACCCTGTTCGGCTCGGCTCGGTCCTGGCTCCTGGCCCCTGCAGTGTAGTACAGTAGTGGCTCACACACACACACACATGCACACTCACTCACGGGTATTTGAACACACAGATTGACTTACAGTGGGTCCCTCAGAGCCAGCAGCCAGAGAGAGAGTGAGAGAGGTTGTGGGGATGCACAAGCACACACACTTTCACTCATACACAACGCAGACACACACACAGAACAACTGCTGCTGTTTGCTACTGCTGCTGGTGACAGCGTAACATGTGCTTTGTGCTCTGCGTGTGTGTGTGCGCGCATGCAAACACACGCATTCATACACAAACAGCAGCGGATGCTCTCGTATTTCAGGTCTCTGTCTCTCCGTTTGGTTTTTCTGTCATTTAAAAAACGGCTTTCATTGACACTGGCATGTTAGATTTGAAGGCTCTCAGCTAGTGTTCAGTGGGGAATTTCTAGTTTCTCTCCTACTTGTGGGCCACTTTTCACATCGCAATAACAGTACCGGAGAATATTAGCTGTCCTGCTGAAGAATGTCAGATCTCTGTTTGCCTTTGATAAGTGCAGATTCCCCTGAGTGAAAGAAAGGAAGATCTAACTATCAAAGTCTCAATAAGCCTGTAATTACGTTCTGTGCGCAACATCGTGTTAACGGCTGAATTAAAGGTGGAAACTGTAAGAACAGGGCAGAAACCATTGTTTAAAAGTAGACAGGAGAATGTGAGGACACATCGCAAACAGTTTGCGTAAGCGACAAACTAATTCTGGGAAAGAGAAAGGACTAAGATTAACAGTATGTGGAACTTGATCCCATATTTTTTATCAAATATTGCCCAAGTTTTATGACACTTTATATTACAGGAAAGCAGTGATCAGATCAGGATCTCATGCTATTAAAATATCAGAACGGTAATTATCAGGCCACGGTTTGTGTGAGGACTTGTTTTTTCCATTTATTGCTGCCTGGAACAGGATAAGGGTATCTGAGCTCAAGACGTGATATCCCGGACCTGCTTTTGGTATCATTTGAACAGAGGGTGGATCACTTTTATTTGAGTTAAACAAAGCCGTCTAATGACACAAAAATGGTAGGCGATACTTGACAGACTAGACTCCAACGCCCAACTAGGCTGCCTTCAAAACGTTGACAGAGAGTAATAAAGAAAATAGGATGTTAAACGAGCAGGACACGGATGTTGAATAAAGCCACCAGAAAGTGTACATACAAAAAGTCGTGATAAGCTAATGAGGGCAACAGAGCTGTGCTTTTGGTTTTGACTCTTATCACTGTTTGCATCAGTAGCAAATCTCCCTTGACAGCAAGACTGAAATCAAATACAGGTTTTTAGGCAGATGAAGGAAAGTCATTTGTATTTACAGGAAATAAGAACGATGCACTCAATCATTATTCCCTTGCTGTGCTAACTAGAACGCAGCCCCTGTATTAGATGTTGGAGGAGCAGCACAAGGACAAGTAAAACATACCTTAAATAGACTACAAATGAAGTCACTTAACACCCACTCGCTTCCCTCGCCACCCCCTGCTCTGTCTGTCTTCAACAGAAAAAGCCTGTGTTTGACTATCTCCCTCTCAGGTTCATAGTTGTCTTTTGCTTTTTAAACAGGCACCTCGCCTGTCACGGTGCAGGAACGGGTGCATTCCCCTTAAATGGCTCCTTTTGACAACTGATCTGTAAATACAGCCGGATCTGCAACTTCCCTCTTTCTCTCTCGCTGCACTCTCTCCCTTCTTGTCTTTGCTCTCTCTCTCTCTCTCTCTCTCTTTTCCCTCTGCCCAAACTCTAAACTCCTGCCAGACCCACGCACACACAAACACAACACGAAGGTCTCACTGTGACCCCCCTCTTCCACCCATCCCCGACTCCCACCCCTCCAACTCCCCACCCCCCAATCTCACGGACGCACGCACACACACGTCGAAACAACCATACACACGCATTTACCCCCACATCCCCCTCCCAACTTCCCCAACTCCATTCCCCCTGCCTCTATAAAAACACAAATATGCCATAACTCAGGCAGTGCTGCCACATAGCCTCCATCTTGCCCTGTACCGGGGAGGGGGAGGCCTCTCAGGAAGGTCACCAACAAATGGTTTTCCGATTCACTGCCCCTGAAATAATTTTGTGTATTAAAACCTGAATCTGCACTTTCTGGCCTGAAAGCTTTTCTAATTATTCCAGTGTCCTTGGGACAGACACAGATCCTTCACACGCCGGGGGAAACAAGCTATAGAGCAACCACTACAGCCACAAACACCCCTCCACCTCCCTCCCTCTATCCCTCCATCTCCCCACCTCCTCTCTCCTCTGCTCTCCTCTCCTCTCCCCGCTTTACAGCCACCCCCCTCCCCAATCTGTTTTCAAAGCGTGTCTGTCCTTTATTAAATTGTTTTCTTTTCCACATTATCAGTTGCCATGGAGACCTCATCTCTCGGATTATTTGAATTTCATTATATCTATTGATTTGGGAGCATTTCATCTTTTTTATTGTTTTTCTGTCAATTTTCGAAACGAATAACCATCTAATTTGCGTCAGCGCTGATTACGTTCGTCCCTCAATAGAGGTCGGCAGCTGCGCCGGGGAAACAAATCAATGGAAAAACATCATAAAACTCGAAAGTACAATCAACCAGGATATGGGTGACATTCCGTGGTTGCTGAAACGAAGTCATCAAAAAATATATACTTTTTTTTCCTGCGCCTCTGCATGTGTGGGGGTGCAGTGAGGAGGACACATATGTGTCTGGGCAGATATATTACTATATTTCAGCAGATAATATACTATGGTAAATTTCCATACTGATAACAGCCCCTCCCTGCCTGACCAAAACAAAAAAATGCTTACTGTATCTAAATAATTTATGCAATTTTAGCATTTATATATAAATTTTTTAATAAGCTGCTTGGAGCAAAGTGGCCATTAACAAAACACACAGCTGTCCAATGGGCTAAGCCCAGCAGATCAATTGCGCTTTTTTATGACATGATAAAATGCTTTTAAAGCAATTTACACAAATATGGAAAAAATGACTTCATGGGCTTCATTTATTCATAAGGACGTATTAGAAAAAAAAAAAAAGTCTTACAAAAGCCAGACAGGAGAGATCGTCCCGGTCCTAACTGGAACGGACTTGCTGCCCTCTCCACAAGGACATAAAGTTTCATTACTGATGCACGCAGTCAAAGGCAATTTAGCAAACACAGTGTGCAAAAGAAAACATCAGCATATTGCAAGTGTTCCTGTATTAGGCGGACCTTGCATGTTGTTTTCCAATTTTGATTCATTTTTGTGGGGGCAGGGTGTGGGGGTGATGGATTTTTTTTTTCCTCCCCCTGCCCAGTGTCACCCTGACCCAAAGCCAAGGGGACGTAGCCTCAGCGACAGGGATGCGCGCTTTCTGGCCCACGAAACCAAGCCAAATCGTGTGCCAGACAACGGGGCCTCGCAGCAGGACAAATGTGTACACACACCTTCAGCTGTACAGTGATATACAGCACATGACACCCAGGCTCATTCTGTGAGAAAACAGGCCCACAAATATTTCAGTGGATCTGATCATTTAGCATCTTAGCGCAGACGCGCACACACACACACATTATGCACAGGGGTATTGGAGGAGGAGGGGGGGGGGCAAGGCAGGGCCATTTGGAGGCTAATCTTGTTTCAAAGCATCCTCTCTTCATGTGCCGACAATGTGCCGGAGCCGCTCTACAAAACGCTGCTGCTGTTGCTGCTGCTGAAGGCCCCATGTTTGCAACACATGTCAACATTTGACAAAGCATTACTCCCCCCCCCCAAACAATATTCTCCTGCTCAGGCCTCTGAAATGAGGGCGCTAACAAATTAGCTTTTTATGTTTATTTGTGTGTGGGTGTGTCAAAGGGGGGAGAAAGGGAGATCTCATTTTCTAAGGCACCGGTTCTCAACCCGAAAGAGAGAGAGAGAGAGAGAGAAAGAGACAAAGAGAGGAAGAGAGAAGAGAGAAAAGAAAGAAAGGCTGAATGTTTTGGAGTCACGATTCTTCTCCTGATTGCCCTAGCTGTCTCAGTTGTGCAAAACATGACCCTCCCCTCCCTCAGCCATGACAGAAACACGGGCGACTGGATAAACACTATTTTATGCAGTGACTAGATGAATTGTCAGACAGTAATTACAGTCTTCCTCTCGCCCCAACAAAACTCTACTGTACAGGCTCTTTCTTTGACACCCAACTGCAGTAGCACGTAATATAAAACTGCAGGTGTGTGACATGTTTGTCAATGCCTCTCCCAACTAGATAAATATAAATATTAGACCCTGTGACAACAGTGAATTGCTCTCTGCTGCTTTCAGCGATGTGTTAATAATCTGTGGCTGAAAGAGGACTTGTTGTGTGGACGGATGATGTTATCATGTGCAGTCAAACGTTGCAGGGGCCGGCTTTGTAGAGAAAGTTTGGCCTTTTTTTTTTTTCTGCCACCCTTGCAGTTTGTGCTTTCCTCTCCTCGACGTAACAAAAATAACACGGTTGCGTCCCAAACTAAACATTCCCACACAGCGGATGGTAGTCGGCTGGGCCCTCTGACACCGATGTGCCCGGCGGAGGCTACTCGCTCCTGACGCCTGTTCAAAAAGAGATCCACGCAAATTCGCTCGGCAAATGAGGTATTTCGTTCATTTGGTGTTGTCTCGAAATATAAGAAACGAAGCTTGCTCCTGCATCAGTTAGGAGTTCTTGATGAGACGCACTCACACACTCTTTCTCTTACTCTATATGATTCATCCGGTCAGGCCGTGCCCCAAACGTGGTGCAGTAAACCATGCTGTCAGTGTCCGAGCTCTAAAAAGCACAATTACAGAGGACCTCGACTGAATAATTTAAAGAGCATAATTATTGACCTCTATCCGAATTCCTCTGAAAGGTACATTAAGATATAGAAAAGCTCTGGAGGTGGAAGTAGAACTGAGGGAGTGTGTCTCCCCAGGCCTCCCTAATGCACTCTCCTGCTGTACTCTAACTTCCTGTGGACCCCTAATGTGCCCGCTGCTCGCTGGTCTGATGAAGACTACGGTTAATGAGGCCCCTGTTTCTGAAATGAAGTATCTCTGAAACCATCAACATGCATTACTATCAAGTCGCCACCCCCTGCCAAACCGCACGTACTGTATATACACAAACACACACCACCACTGCCACTGTCCCAAACCAGCATACAGTACACACACACACACACACACTCATAGACCACCAGTCCTTAACCCCCCCCCCACACATACACACCCCACCTTTTAGTGCCACCATGGGTTCTGGTAGGCTAGACCAGTCTGGGGTGGAAGTGGGGAGGTTTTTTTTTTTCTTTTTGGAGGTGGGGGGTGTTTGAGGGTTAACTGTCCCTCAGGGGGCTATCAGTGAACTGGGCAGCCGTCACTGCTGGTGTCCCCGGTTCTCGACTGACAACCAGGCTCTGACAGATTAGCAGCTAGTCAAGAGGAATCCATGGCCCAGGACACAATTAAAATAATCACTTTTCTCAAATTTGGCTGTATGTATGTGCAACTGGATTTGAATAAAGAAGAGTGTATGTGTGTGTCTCTGTGTGTGTGCGTGTGTGCGTGTGCATTGGGGGGTCGTTGAGAGCTGGCAGCAGGCTTGGGGGAGGATACAGCGAGATGAGGCCTTTTTAATTAAAAGAAAATATTTGTGTTTGCATACTATCGCGGCTGGAACCTGGGACAATTCCGAGAATTCTGGTTGTTTAATGGCTCGCTCTTTAAAGTGATTTGAGGTTTTTCCAGATCCTCTTTGCATACATGTATTTTTAAAATTTCAATTAGGCTTTACATTTGTGAAGTGAGATTCAGAAGTTGTATGTTTTGGGTTAGGATTACCAACGTTTTGCTTTTATCGTGTGATAAATAACCACGTTTCCATTAAGAAGAAATTTCTTTAAGTTGGACTTATTTATGAAGAGAACAGTGCTGCTATCTCTGCTGTATTTCAACCAGGAAGGATAGAGGGCACTGAAATAATTAGGCGACTTCTGCAACATCCTGAATGCCAAGGACAGGTGGATTAAAGTATTAAAACAATCGCATTTCAGTCTTGAAATAGTCCTGTGCACGACTCAGCACCATGCGCATCCGTTCAAGTTCAGCTGCCAGCTCCATAACGCCACAGGAGAGGGATAGAAAAAAAAAAGCCCAATCCCATTAGCTACGTACATGCATCTCAGCAGACCTGCTGGAAACGTGAGCAAATCTCGCTGAAGATTATTCCTCAAAGCTCTCGAATGATAATACATAATCGAACAGTACAGAGGATTTCTCTGAAATCTCACTGCCATCGAGCGTTAATTCGTGTTTCCCCATTTGTGTTAGAATCTGGTGCTTTCCAAACGAAACAGAACAGACTGCTGCAATCAGTCGCCTCTGCACCCGAGGAGACATTTAACTGCTGTCCTCCAATTACGGGCCCGAGAACGGAGCTCCCTACATTACGAGAAGGAAATTATTTAAGACAAAGGTTGAGACACAAGTTCACATTTGATTCTATTTACAGTGCAAAATTAATAAGAAAGCAAAGTGCTTCACGGTGCTCAAACATTTGGGTGAGTGATCTTCAATTTAATCTGGAGTGTTTAACAGAGACTATAGGAATAAAAGCAACTTAGCAAGCAGCTTATTCTTCTGCAAAATGTCTAAAATTTCCAGCTATAATAAGAGAATTAAACTACAGACACTGTTTAATAACGTGAGAGAAAAAGGGTTAAAGATACCTGTTAAATTCTTTTAAAAACTCCATTAGTGAGCTCATTACTATCATGAGGTTTTATCTTATCAGAGACTCAACCACTTTCATCAGCATCAAGCTCTCTAAACTGAAGCATCCACTTACATAGGTGCCAAAAAAAGGGGATGAGCGAAAAATAAATCTATGTAAGTCTAAAAAAGTTCAGCTTCTACAAAATAAAAGATAGTGCGCAATGCTTTTAATTTAATTTTGTGCGTGTATATATAGCATAGAGGTTACACAAGCAGTGAAAAGAGCCTCTTTTCTTACAATTGACAATAATTAAGGTGAGCTGTTCAATGAAATCTAAGCCTCTTAGCCCACCTCCTGCCATCTGTGGCTCCAATATTAGAGCTCGGGGAGGTTCACTCTTTCACCTTCTGGAAGGAACAGGGAAAAAATAAGTGTCGTCTACACCGCGAGTCAGAGTACCACGGTCAACCTGCTTTCACAGCCGTTCCGTGGAGGTGGAATGAACCGTCTGTGACAGAAAACAAACAGGAAGCCGAAAGACGAGAGAAAGAGAGAGAGAGAGAGAGAGAGAGAGAGAAACCTGTGCCCTTCAGTCTCCCCCAGTAAAGACGCTCTTAACCAGGTCTGACAGCTGACAGCTCCTTGGCAATTGGGGTCAGTTAAAGGAAAAGTAGCTCAAGTTTTGTTGGGGCTTTGGCTTCAGAGATGTTCAGGAGCCACTGCCCACCGCAGCATCAAAGGGGATTATAGGGACAGGGCCATCTGTTGCCAGAATAAGCGTGAGTCCTTTTATGTCTCTGCCTGTATGGTGTGTGTGTGTGTGTGGGTGTGTGTTTGTCAGTGTGTATGTGTTTGTGTTTGAGAAAGACACAGAATCCCTCATGTCTCTGTACTTTTAACTTAAAGGGCAGCAGAGGAGAGGGGTGCAGCCTACACTAGGGCGGACAACTGGTTTTAATCTGGGCCGGGGGCACTAAAGGTTAAAATCAGGGCAAACAGGGCATCGCCATCACACGGTGGACTCCCTTAAAGGTTAAGTGTGCCGGGCGAATATGACGCTGCAACGCTCGGAGTCCATGCAATCAGTGCCAATTTAAGGATTCAGGGATATTTATGCTTGGCACCGGTTTAAAACAGGATTTGACTCTAATCACATATAGTGTGTCTTTTGTCATCCAGGCAAAACATAGAACTTCTTTTTGTTGTGGGTTTATTGGAACACAGTGCCAACCTTGTTCCCCCTTCACCTCTCTAATTTGTTTTGGGTCCTGTTCCTGGCCTCCGCCTGGGAATGTTTTCTCCTCGATAGTCTGCTACCTTTTAGCTGAGCCGCCCAGTGCTTGACCTACTGCCGACACTTATTTTCAGCACTCTAATTGTCGTTTAATCACATATCAACCTGTCACTTAAAGACCCCCTTTTTTTTCAAGGGGGAACATTTGCATATGTTGTAAAACTAATTCCTATCGAAAGCTCCAGTGGCTGTGAAAGCGGGCGCTCTGCCTCTCTCTCTTTTACTTTCACACCCGTGCAGACAGTAGATGCAGTTAAGCACAAGAGAGAGACTAAAGTCTAGCGTATCTCACCTTAACAGACAAAAACACACATAGGCAGACGCCATACCTGATATTCTCGATTCAGGTGGTTTTATCACATTTGTTAACAATGTGTGGTGACACGTAACGTGTTAGAATAGGGACAGCGACGAGAGCGATTCAGAGCGCATGTATCCGTGCGAGCCAGAGCGAAGGTGACAGTGAATGTATAGTGTTATAAAGGAATCAAGTAGAGTTAATAATGTATCACTCTTCCAAATGTTACATTCATTTGTTCACACTTAGATAAAGCTACTGCAAAATAGGTTGTGCCGGGTTTGCCTGGCAGACTACACTACATTTACATTATCACCCTTATACATCAAGGAGCCATGTTCCGCTTGAGTGGTGGCGGCAGAGCAGAGGGGGGAGTGAGAATCATGTTTTTCGGGCCCAAGGAATGCCAGTCCTCAGGAGATCGACCCCTCTAATTACAGAGCGGGGGAAAGAAAGCTCTTTGTTCCACCTTTTATTACATTAATTGATAAAACGGAGCTCGGGTGGAGTTGTTTTATAGGGGAGGGAGGGGAGCTGGAGGGGATAGGGCTGGGGGTGAATTGAGGGGGATCCTTTGGGCAGATGAAGGTGGGTGAGAGGCTTTGGGAGCTGAGGTCCTATTTTCAGAGGACCACTAATCCCGTTAGGGGCCCTGATGGTGGCGCGGGCCCGGCGCTCTGCTTTCCCACAGGCCCCGGCGGCTGCAGAGTTGAGGAGGGGAGTGGCGGTGGCAGGGGCAGACGATGGTGTGGTGGGTGAGAGTCCCGGCAGCGTTGTCTGGGCCCAGGCCTTAATTAACTGTCTCTTCAGGGGGTACTGAGGGCCACACTGAGACCCTATGTCACAAACGCCAGCAAGCAGATGAGAAGCTTTAAGAGGAAGTGGCATCTCACCCACTGTGGAATCGCAGGAAACCCCGTGGATCTTTAATATGGACCCCATACAGCTCAAAGCCATATAGATGTCGCAGGACATTAGCAGGGCTATTTTATGACTGGTTATTAGCTTAGCACAAATTGCACAGGTGGTTGATATTTTTAACAACTTTGCAGCCATTCAATTATAGGCTTAAGATGAAAGTTTGAGACACAGGAGGAAAAATATTCGGAGATCAGCGTTTACTTTAAACGATTTAGACATTATTATTTTTCTAAACTAAAAGGACAATACGTTCCATTTCTATTTGTGCAGGATTGGCCAATCTTATTTGTCAGTGGTTAAGTAGCTGTAACAGGCTTTGTCATGGCTGTAATCTGCTTCTGCTCGTTTAGGCTACCTGCAGACAACAGAGGCTGAGGAGTGCTGCTACAGTGGCCAAACGGAGTCTGAATATGTTACAGAGGCAATTAAACATGTTGGTGTGTGTGCACGCACACAACAGTGTCAGAGGTGCTAAGCCGGGCCAAACACGCCTCATTGAAATGTCCATCTTAAAGCCACCCAAGTTCCTCATCTCCCCCGCCCTCCGACAACCAAGATGCTTCAAGACTGTCAAAAGCATTTTCCACAAAGCTGAGGAGAGGGCAAGGAAAAAAAAGGGACCTGCCACTGTCACATGCATGCTCGCGCGTGCACACACACTTGCGAGGCTGTCAGGTAAATTAGATCTGAAAGCTGACAATTTCTGACCATATTTCCTTGATTATTTCGAACAAATGCACACCAGCCGCTCTAAGGAGATTAAAGTGACATAAAAGTCCCGAGTGGGAGGAGGGAGGGCAGAGAATCCAGGTCACCCCCATTTGTCCCCCTGCCTGACAGCAGCTATATCGCTATCCAATCCAATAAAAGTCCCCCCCTCCTTTTGCTTTAATTAATTTTACAGCTAGCTTGCTTAATTACTTTCAATCAAAATCCTCTTGCCATCACAAAATTAGAAATGGTTCAACTCCATTAGTCTAAATTCTTCATTTACATACACAAAGACTGTCAGCTCTTGCTAAGCAAACGGCCTCCTGCTTGATGAGATTGTTTTTTTTCACACACTCTATCACTCTCTCGCTTACACACACGCGTGCGACTGTGGTGTTAATTTTTTTGAAAGGAGAAAAGTAGCATAAAATTATTTGATCCCTTTACTTAAGACATTCTCTCCCTAATCAGGGTTCAGGTAAGCTGTGGTGCACATCATCCAGAGGTAATGGAGAGTTGAGTGCACCTCTACAACTGTCGAAATTGATTACATCCACAAGTCTGTGTCAAAAGAAAAACTGCTCGACCTGAAACAATGCAGCACATAATATGCGCTGCATACAATATAAGGGATAAACAGAATTAGTAAGGCAGTGGCCAAGATCATGTAATTGAAGCTAACTAGTTCTTCAGCAGGATTAGCTATTATTTCCAAAGCAATAGACGAGCTGCAGATTACGGTGACACATAGTGCTCCATAAATCTGGCTCCTTTGTGGCAGGGTGTCACCAGTCCCGACTAGGCTGTGGAAACTAGCGACGCGCCACCGCCGGTCGGCTGCTGCGAGCAAAGCAACGGGATTTTTCATAATGTTGAGGGCCCATGCCCTGTCGCCTGATCACTTCAACTTGGCACACAGACATCCTCTCCATCACACACACTGCCTGAGGCCTACACATCATCAAGAATTAAGGACATGTAGATAGGGTGTGTGCACTGACCAAAGTGAAAACCCAGGCACACAAGCACACACACACATACTCTTCACACACACTACTAGTGCCATAATTAGGTCCCGAGATGAGGGCATTAAACTGGTATAATGCACTCACTGCTGCAGTACACTAGCACAAAATATATCGACACTAAGCCTACATGCTCATCTGTGACACTCTTCTATTGCTTTTATTTCCTTATTCAAATGCACGCTCCTCAGCAGGCCAGGCGCAAAACCGCACAACACAACAGTCTCTGATGTGCTGTGTTCAGATCATCTTACAGACGCTGGCCTTTTATAAAGGGTGGAGCAGTGCGGGGAAAAAAGAACACCTTGGAAAGGAAAGATGTGAGAGGAGTTTGTCACAGTATGGAAACGCTTATAAAATAATCCCCAAGTGTCTGCGTGGGTTGGTGACCATGGGTTGGTGCGAGGCAAAAAAAAAAAAAAAAAAAAAAAGGAAAAAAAAAAGGGGGGCATCCCTTATGGGCTGAATACAATGCCGGTCTGACCTGGCCTTTTTACTCTGTGTCTGCAATCACCGGTTTCCCTTGCCCTCTTTAACCAGTCCCCATTAACACTGTTAATTATCCAAATCCATCATTCTTGGGGTAAATGAAGACTGCCTCTTTAATTCAATTTAATAGGATCATTTTCCAACTCACGTTCACTTTAGCCCCAGCTGCCCGCCCACTTGTCCCCCATTGTGTCTCCCCCCCACTGTATCTTGACTCCCTTGGCTGTATCTTCTACGGTCTGCCTCTCTCCCATTGGTGGAAGGGGAGGGTGATGAGAGAGTTGATGGCAGCGATGGGCCGACACACTGTTGATCTCCCATGCCTTGTCTTGGCTCGGCTGGTGGCGAGCAGCAGTTCTTGGTTCCCAGTCTGCTGTGCTCGCTGCCTGTCTGCCGCACACACACACACACACACACACACACACACACACACACAGCAACACACACACACAGGCTCACAGTACCAGCCATGCTCACCGGGGCTTAGCTAATCCTGTCACATCAGGCCACGTTGGCTGAGTTGAGGCCTTTAGCAGCAACTCCCCCCAGCCCCCCACCCCACCTCGCCCCAACCACCACCTCCATGCACCTCCACACTTTGCCACCACTCCTTCACTGACTCTTCTCACTTTCTCTCTCTCCCTCTCTTACTTCTTTGTTCATTTCACAAGGTCACGGGTGGCCGACTACAGCACGCGAGTGGCGAGACGGGACAGCTGACGAATCCCTGTGTGTTCCAGCCTTATCTTATGGCAACACAAGTAAATAATGTGATATTCAGTAAATCATAAACAAACACATAAAAATCACAAATACTGCAACTTTCTAACTTGTTTTTGCAAAATTACATTTAAATGTGATCATATAATAAATTTAATTTTTCTCTATTTTCTCAAAAGAAAACCTTCAAGAGGCCATTTAATGATTACTGTTACAAACCGGCATGCATATCACCTGCCATGAAGGCCCGTCACCGAAATGTGTTTATAAAATATACAGGTGCCATTTTGTCTTTTCTTGCCTGTAGTGTGTCATAGTGGTATCAGTATCAAAACACATTTTCCATGCAGCGTTGCCTGGGTGTGGAAACTGGACACTCGTGCCCTTTAATCTGACTTTCAATCTATAAAAGTACAGCTATATCAAGACTGACTTGGGCTGTGTTTTATATGCCTTCTAAGATTTTCCTTACACAGAACTTTCCATGCTGACGCCGGTGAGATTTTCCCAGAAGTTCAACTACAATTACAAATCACAGAAATTAGAAAATGAAAACTTATTTCTAACAAAAGATAATTTTAAAAAAAGGTTTGTGTGTCACAACGCTGTCCTCTAAATTCTCTTAAGAATGCGCTAAACATTGGTTTTCCTTATCCCATTATTCAGAGTGAGGCTTAATTTGCCCCCATTTCCACAGTAGACCCCCTCCCATCCCCCCACGACTGAACACACTCGAACCCACACGTCCACACGCACACAGCGTTCCCTTTAAATTTTTCCCAGACTTTCATTGTTTAGCCATTTGAGACAGACTCTGGGAGAGTTTCAAATGATTTTAGCCATGATTTAATTTGGTTTGTTAAAGGGTGATGTCAGCACAATGGGAGACGAGCCTCTAAATCCACCACATTCACCCAAAATGCCCAGATGAGATAATCATTGGTGACGTCTACGAAAACACTTATTATATTTGCCCATCGCCTGGCTGAAGCTGTTAAAACTCATCAGCGTTATTCCCATTTTTTTTTCTCTGGGAAAGAGAAAAAAAAAATTTAGCTCAACTTATAGTGAAAACTGTCACCCCCTTTTAAAGAGACAGTGGTACATTGTCGCGGCTGTGGACAGAGTTTATAAATGGAAAAAGACAGGGCACAGGGCTATCGGGTGTCTATTCAATACTCATTTTGTTTGCACCCAATACTAATTAAATAAAACACGCACAACTTTTTAATTGGTTTTGCAGAGATCAACAGTTTCAAGGAAGTTGAAAAAGTATAGTGTCCACTGTAGTTACACATATGCATCTCCGTAACAGGATATTCTTACATGCTTGGAAGTGTGAATGAGCGCTGCTGGTCCCTTGACCTGTCCTGCGCGATTTGAAAGGGCTCGGGGCTGACAAGGCAGCAAAGGAGATAAGAAATGGATCAACGTGAGCCTTTCTCATAGCTTAATTTATTTTAAATCCAAGCCCTATTTACACACTGCACACCGGCAGGCCTTGTCAGCTCCAACTAGCATTGAGATATTTAAAACCATTAATGCTGTACAGCGGCAGCCTGAGCGTGTATGACACAAGCTGTCGCTGTGTGAAACAAAGCCAGATCTCGAACTGCCACAGCTTCCACTTTTGAGCACAGCACGGCTGCAAAACCGGGCAGTCACATGCAGCAATAAATACAACTGCCAGACGTTTTGAAATTTGAGAAAAAGGTTAAAAAAAAAAAAAAGTGCATGTGTATATTTTTCATGGTGAATGCACAGGCCAGATTCAGTGCATCTGCAGCCCCACAGAGGCAGGGGTCAGGATATGAAACACACAGCCTATCCGCCTCCCGGCAGGATATCCTCATGGATCAGCAGCGGTAGCCATGTTGACCCGCCCCGTTATTAAGGAGGCTAATCTGTTCAACATGTCAATGTTAGCACTTTTAGCTGCGATTAATAAAAGAAGACCCCAAGAGTGCTGTGTGTGCTTTTTCACTGCCCCAGGTTGTTTTCATTTGGTTTGTATTTTTAGTGGTTTTCGCTGTTTGGTAATTCAACAGTCCTCTTTTCTCCTATTAGCATAAACAGTGTAAATTATTAACTTTGTTAAAAGAATTATAATCGGCTCTGAATCCTGAGCTCTGTGGTGGCTTTGTGTGTTTTTTTTCCCCTTTTCTGCCACTGGCAAAGAGGCACTATGGCATTGCAGATATCATTAAAGCCAATGTAACTTTATATTTTATAGATAGGGAACAATGTGCATGTGATGCCTGACTTTGTGCCCATTTATGTGATGCTTAAAATGTATGGCCCAGTGGCTTTCACAGGCTGGTAGTAATAGAACTGCTCTCTAACAGACTTGCTTTCTAAGTGCCTGGTGCTGTGTCTTAATTTGTAATCTAGTCAAACCAATTGTCCGCTAGCTAAAAAGGTCACCGAGACAATAGACTACACAGCCTCCCGCAATGTAGAGAAAGCCCAGGGTGTCTTTTGTAGCTTTTTAACCAAAGATGTAATTAAGACACCTTCATCTTCAGGGGTGAGGAGGGCACCAACAGGAGTGTGCTGGAAACACAAGAGGAACTTCACATTACCGGAAACAGAAGTAAGATGAACGCTAAGAGAGAGCGTTCGGTTAGAGGTGAAAAGCACCTGTCTCCGCAGCAAAATGTCACCACCGAGGACATTTTCTGTGTTTACCTGCTCGTGCAGTCAGCGTGTGATTTTATACATCGTGACCGACGACTGTGGTGAAGAAAGCTTGTTGGGAAAAACTGAGTGATGCAAAGCAACACAGGAGAGGCAGAGGGGGGGACTTAAAGGACGTGATTTATCTGGGCTTGATTGCGTGTTAATCGAGGTTACGTGTATTAAGTGGAATCTAATTGGAACAGACACTGGCAGTCTGACAGATCGACATGATGCAGATGGATTGGGGGGGGGAGAAAGGGGGGAGCGAGGGAGACAGGGAAAGGAAGAGGGAACGGAGAGAGAGAAGGGTAGTGCAGTCGAGGAGAGGCAGAACAGAGGCAAATGAAATGTCTTTTTTGCGACTGTGCACGGCCGAACGGAAAGAGAAATAAAACCACCAGAGCCTTTTAAGCAGTCGAACGACAAGACACAAGACTCTTCCGTCGGGCTCGTCTCACGTGCGTCCCATGATTGGCGGCTGATGAGACATGTAACCCTTCTAGAGGAGGACACACACGGGCGAGATTGTGAGTGACAGGGCACAGCGCTGCAGTTTGCCCTCCCCCTCCAGTTGCCACAAACATTCATTTCTTCTTTATTGGAAATGAGGGGGAAAAAAAAAAAAAAAACACCCCTCCAAAAACACACGAGGTAAAAAGGCCGAGCAGCAGCTGCCGGAAAATTCTCACCTCGACGAGGGGACGAGCAAGTGTTCGACCGGTCCTTCAGAGTCTGCTCCTCCTGACAGGCGACAACTGTTTCGAAGGCCCTCTCCCCAAATCTGAGGCATTTAGCTCGAGGGCTGAATGACCCTTTCAAATGTTACCAGAGGAACAGACCGTAAAAGATGGCCACCTGTTAAGGCCGAGCAACTGCTAACTCATAACTAATATACCAACAGGCTGTGTGGACAAACAAGGAGACGAGAGTTGGAGGAAAAGGTTCAAATTAAGACTTGAAGTTGAAGATACGGTGACGCATTTCTGCTGTAGCATTTCTCTGAATCGGTCAGCGTGGCTATAATTGGTAACACAAAGTGTGAGTGACATGAACGGCCTCAAAGCAGCCGAGAGCCCAGGAGCGAAAATGAATGTCACGGTGCCGTTATCTAAATCTGGGTTAAAAACACAGTGGTTCCCAACGAAAGGGTCACTTCTACTCATAGCTGGCCAAAATGTTCTACGTCAAAGGTATTGAAAAAAAAAGGCTAATAAAATGTTCACAAAAAGCAGAGGAGAGAAGTAAAAACGGATGAAAGGAAGAACTACGGGCATGATTTAGAGGCGGTTTGCAGGATACTACAGCACTCGAAACTTCACTCATCAACACAAAATGCCCAAATTGTTCCCGACATGATCCCGTCATAGCGCAGAGACAGAGGAGTTGCTTCGGTCATCCGTTGATTTGATCCATTATGACTGTTACACTAATGGCATTAATAAGGGCAAAATTGCTATTTTGAAACACAGAATTTTCATCCTCTTCATTTGGCCAACCTTATCGCCTTTCTCCTCTTCCTACATGAGAGTCCACTGTGAGTGTGAGTGTGTGTGTGTGTGCATGTCACGGCTATAAGGTCATCTCTATTTTCCAGGCTTGGTGTACAATGTCGTCGAATTGCGACATTTTGCACGGTTTAAAAACAACAACATGAGCTTTGAAATTTGATTCCCTGCTATTTTTCAATAGATCGACCACAATGTTGTTTTCACCAGCTGGCTCTGATAAAACACTCCAACCTCATTTAACACTGCCTCCATGAATTTTGACCATATGTACATTTAGCTTTAAAAACTGAAAAACTGTGTTATACTTCCATCCAAGTGTATCAAAATGCATCTTTGCATGTTCGGTTTTCTCTGTCTGCAAGTTTCCTGTATATTTGTGCTGAATGTGAGTATGTGTACGTTCAGCCCTCATCAGCCTCTAACATTGAGAGGAATGACACTCTGTGATCAAGGACATGAATTGCTCATTGATTTTTAGGGGCCAGCTTAACTATCCATTCCGATTGATTTTTAGCTTTGCTGGGTGTGTGAGTTATGGCAGTTTTAATGTATCATCTGTATGTGTACTCATCACCCACTGCAACAGGATTTACAATAGTCTGTGGAAAATGCATATACAACACTGCGCGCAAATGTGAGACAGGGACTTTCCTTCTCTTCTTTTTCGATTTTATATTCCATGAGGTGGAAACCATAAAAGCTCTTGTGTCTCTAAAACCTGTGTTATAGAATGGATCAGAAATTTTCAGAATCTGCGTATACTGTGATTTTCTTGGTCTGATCTACAAACATGATATCTGTTATATGTCTCTGGCTCTTCCCAAGGTTTCTTCCACTTTCTCCTCTGTGATAAAACGTTTCTTGGGGGCTGTTTTTCTTTACCTGAATCGAGGGTCTAAGGGCAGAAGTTGTAATATGCTGTACAGATATTTTGATTTTGCACTACATAAATAAAATCCGACTTGGTGAATAGGGCGAAAAACATCACCCTTGAAATGTTTTTTATACCTTAGCCATTATCTGCTTGGTAAATGATCTATAGGCAATAACATTGTTTTTTATCTTGATACACTCATGGAAAATAAAACCAAAGCATGTGAATGAACTGTAACTCCCTTTAATGCTAACCAGGGCAGTTTAGAGCGCGCATTTCAGTATCACTTTGAGACTCTTCAAAAGTCTTTTTTTTGTTTTATAAAAGCGCCCAAACACTCATCTTTTTACATTTAGGAGGATATAGGATAATAACTCACATTACCTATCAATTAACTATTCATACAAACTATTAATAATCAATGGTTTGATGATGTAAGAGACAAAGTCAGGGCAATGTGATCCAAAAGGCGGTCTAAAGTCATCTGTCAGGTAGAAAGTCATTAAAATAGGGGCTCGTTTTCCTGCGCCAAGCTTAGGTTTCACTGAGGCAGGGATACATTTCTATTCTTCAGCAAAAGGCTGCGCTCTCATATGATATCATCTCCTTTAGAACATTACGCTCAATGGCTTGTCTTTTTGTCTTTTGTGTTTTTTTCCTCCAATTTAAATGGCCCTTTTTTTTTCTCCAAATGGTTTGGGTGAAGCGGTCCTCCATGTGAGGTAACTGCCTTTTGTTCAGTGAAAAGGACTGCATAAAGCGCACTTTACTCCATCCTTTAAAAAAACAAGTCTGCTTAATTAATGTTTTACAAGTGCTGCTGTATTCTTAGTCAAAAAAAAAAAAGCCTCTATCAAAGCCGGCAGGTTCAGATTACGTACGCTAATTGAAATTCTGAATTTCTAAGCCAACTTCTTTTTTTTCCCTGCTCCCGCTCTTTCTCCCTGCGCACACAATAAAGCCTAGTGTTTTGTAGTCCACAAATGACATCAAATCATCTAAGTAATATGGGCTTTTCTTTTTTTCCTGTATCCTCATGTTCTGCTAGTGGGTTCATGAGACAGCTTAATAAAGCAGTAAATGCTTGGGGAAGCCTGAGAGCCTACTGTGTGAGGGTGTGTGTGTGTGTGTGTGTGTGTGTGTGTGTGTGTGCGCGTACACGCACGCACGTGTGCAGGCACATCTGTGCAACTGTGCACACGCATGCTCTCATGTTTTACCTCCACCAGGGACCTCAAAGCAGAAGGCAAAGCCGGGTTCCACACTCAAGCAGATTTTCCCAAAGAATAAAGCAAGAATAAAGCCAATGAACAAAAGAGAATGACTAATACCTAAACCAAAGCCAAAACGAAGACACTTATCTCATGGGCTGTCATTGATAGAGTCCATATTAATGCAGTCTGAGCTAAATGAATACAGCATAATTTCCATGTTATACATGCGCTTGGTGCTGGAGGAAGGCAGGCTGTGTGAACAGCTGCAGGTGTGGGACTAAGCGAGGCTGAGGCCGAGTTTGGACAACCATCACAGACACCAAACGGCACAGAGGAAACACAGGTTTCCATGCACTGGTGGCGATGATCTTAGATGTAGTGGGAGATTGGATCAACTGGGATATGGAACGAAATCTTTTTAGCTTGGCTCGTAGTCTGCACATACACCCTTGTTTGTTTTCTCGGGGAAGGTTTCAACCTTTCCTACCATCATTGTTTATCTGCAAAGGTAGCTGTAGCGGGCAATTACATAAATTACAGAGTTTAAAAAATGTCATCCTTGATAACCTTTGTTCGAAGTTAATCATTGCAGGGAAAGAAAACTGCTTCTCTTCACTTCTCTTTTATATTTACCCAAACTCCCTCCTTTCAACAGGGTATTATTTTATTGGCTTGTTTTGCAAGCATTATAACTTTGCATTCTTCTCCCAAGGTCAGTTTCTAGTGTGCCACGAGGAGTATTTACACATGGGGCTTTTCAGGTCAGTTCCATTGTATTTACATCAAATAATTTTTGATAAGGGATGTAAAAGACCTATAAACCCAACATCATAAACGGGAGGTGTAGTTGAAATAAGGACAAAAGATCAACGGCTGAATTTTTCCTTATCTTAGACACGTTGATATTTTTGAGTCAGCTCTCTTCACTCCCCCTCCTCCCCTCCCTCCCTCCCTCTCTCTCTCGCACGGAGCTGAGTAGAAGCGCGGACTTGTTAGATTTAGTCCAATGGCTTCCCAGTGCGGCCAGCAAGCAAGCTCTTGTTTCATAGAGAAGTACCTCCCCTGTTATCTCCCTAGCACTATAATCACTTAACAAAGACTTGGGCATTTGCACAAATTAAAACATCAATAATGCATAAGTGCTTTTCAGTTTTGAGCTGTAGTGTCCCTGTATTGGGATGAAATACCCCCTCCAGCAGTGGAAAAACTCTGCTCGCCATCTTCTGTCCCACAAACGACTTAAAGAAGCCACGGCCCGGCTGCGAGCAGCAACCCCCCTTCTTTTAAAGTTGAGGCTAAAGCTGTGGTGAACATTTGGGATCTGCTTTGGTAATGGGACAAAATGGCTGGGCTGAGTGGGATGCGGAAGTTGTTTTAAAGCAAGAGGTGGTAAGTGGTGGTGGTGCATCAATGCAAACAGGCAACACCCTTGAGTGGCGCAGCGTGGCATCCTTCCATAAACAACACCACCGCCGTGTCCCCGACATTTATGATTTGTGGTCAGAATGGCAACGCAGGCCTGATTCCAATCCCAGTCTGCATGTTTGCCCTATCGTTACATGGCTAAATCTGCCCGACCTACTCTCTTATTTTCCCAGATGAAAACACCAGACGTTTCATATGGTTGTCAGAGAGCTTTGCTTAAAACAAGTCATATGAGAACATTACACTTGGACAAGGGAAGGGAAGGGCGGGGGCATCATGGGAAAGGAACTTAGTGACACTTTGAAACCAGGATGCTGTTCAGGCTACTGTTTAATTTGAGAAAGAAAAAAAAAAAAAAGCTCCTTTATATTTATTACTGCGGTTGTGAATATGAACCGTGTTGCGCTGACTACGGAGGTTGGAGGAGTTAAGTATTATTATTGGACTAGTAAATCCATGACCAGTACTGTTCCAACACCAATAGAGGACAAGCCATCCTATACAGATGGCCTCAAGGACAATTAGCTGTAATGATTGGTTGCCACATAAATGAGGGAAATTCTATTTGCTACTGCACTTGCTGATGATCACAGACCAAATGCCTATGACAATAATATGGATGGCTGCTTTAAACTTGAATATTACTTGGAAAAAGCTGCTTAAAATACGGCACGTTGGAGGGAAAAAAAGGATCTGTCTCTTTACTTAGAAAATAAGGAAACTTGAAAATACAAACGGCACATTATCGTGAAGAATAAAGAGATGAGACAAATAGCGTGGTGATCTAAAATATTATCTCTTCAATCATATCCTTTTTCCCCAGATATCTTCATTTCTCCCCCCCCCCCTCCCTTCTCTGTCAGTTAGTCTGGCAAACAATCCCCTTGTTAGCAAACTGTTAAGACAGCCGCTTGGTACACAAATTGCGCTCGACCAAGCGAATTTGTTTTGCAAGGGTGACCTGTTTAATCATCTCATTTTCTTTGGCGGACATTTATTCATCTGGTTTCCACGGTTACAGAGAACATTAAGGGGCTACAGTAATAAGGCTGGAGAGTCAAACAGGTAATAAAAAAATTAACGCCATTTTCCAGCAGCCGAGGACAGTGGGTGAAATGAATCAAGGGAGAGGGGAGAGAAGCAGCGGGGGGAGCAGGAGGGTAGGGTGTGTGTGGGGGGGTGGAGGGTGGAGAGGGGGGCTTCAATATTGTCCAAACAATAAGCCTTAGTGGTTATTTTACTCTGTAGATCAGGTGGTGCTGTTATGGACATGACACTTTGGGCACAGAGCAGGAGAGATAAAGCCTTTAAAGTGGCCCTGCTCCTTTTTTTTATTGTCATTTAGCGATTACATATCAGAACAATTAAAAGTTAGCCTGAGATATCTATTAACTTTGCTCCCTCTTTTTTTTTTTTTTTTTTTTTTTTTTTATTCCTCTCTTGCTTCAGATGGAAGATAATTTGCACTCCTGGCAATGCAACGTGTCAATAACATGCAAGCGACTGCATGACATTCAGATGCCCTGGTGAGAAATGTTTCGTAGTCCTCCCAAGTTGAATCATGTTTTCTAATATTGTCTTTTGAACAGATGAGCGATGGCTGCAAACAAACAAAAAAAAAAAAAAACAGAGTTGGTCTCTCTCAAACTACGCGTTGACCTGCGCACTAATTCACAGCCCAACTTCTTGCCAAATATAGAAAATTCCGGCACAATAGGGGGAACAGGTGCTGAGGGCCCATAGAAAGTGACGAAGCCGGGTTGCTGCTGAATGCCAAATAAGGCAGTGAGACACGTTGCACCAAGGCACAAAACAACCTACTGTTATGTGATTTTCTAAGTCTGATCACCGTTTCCCCCACATAGTTCAGACAATATTCAGGGCTGTTTTCCACTTTAATAATAGCCGAACAAGAGAAAACAGGCAACAAATTTGATGCATTACTCATTTCTCCACTCCTTCCAAAAGTATTTCTAATTGACAGCAGGGCTTTGGCACTCCTAAAATATGCACAAACGTTCTCAACCTAACCCTTAATCATTTAAATCGTCTGGTTTAACCTGTATTTGGGCATTTTACGACTCTGCCAACACCTGTCCCCCACCCTTGTGAAAAACAAACGAAATTGAATTCTTTCTTTGTCTGCTGTCGTGTTACTCGTATATACGTCGTTCCGGGGGTGGCTCCGGTGTGACTGAGGTCGCGGAGGGAAGCGCAACCGATGGCAGACGGCGTCTCTCAGGAGAGAGGAGGGAAAAAGAGATGTCAGCCGACCCCGGCCTCACGCGCACACACACACACACACATGCACGCACACAGAAGCGTAGGGTACACGCTATATCATCAAACACACACCGCTCACGTGTCAGAAGCGCTCTCTCCCCCCCCTACCCTCCTCCTCACCCCCGACCGAGCCACGGAGAAACAAACTCTCGTTTCACTGTACACGCGGGGTGAAATCCCCAAAAGGGGGATAGAGAATGGACAGCAGCGAGGGGAGAAAGAGGCTAAGCTGTGGCTATGGGACTGCCAACTGTTCTGCTAACAGCCTCTTAACAGGTGTGGGCTCTAGAAGCATGTAATCCTATCAAGTTACCAAGTACAAAAAAAAAAAAAAAAAAAAAAAAAAAATGAAAGACAGAAAGAAAGAAATCCGGCAAACTCCTGAGCTCTTCCCCTCTCTCCCCTCTATCTTTCTCCCTCTCTCTCTGTCTCTGCTGGCAGTGACAGAAATGAACAGCTGGGCTTCAGATTTATCATGTACAGACAGTAATTATTGCTGGTGCTGCCTGCTACTGACCCAAGTGAATAGAATGTCACATGAAAAAACACACGGCAGAAGGGGGACCTGAAGTCGAGCGGTGCCGGGTTGGGGGGACCGTGTGGAAGATGTGTGTGTGTGTGTGTGTGTGTGTGTGTGTGTGTGACACAGAAGAGAGAGAGGAGGGCAGTGTTAAAACGTCACCACGTTCCTGTTTGCAGTCAATTACGGACGAGGACAGGGGTATTGGCTCTGTAAGTCGGCAGAGCAAACATTTTCTTGCTCGCGGTGAAGGTGACGAGGGGAAAAAAAAGAGGTGTTTGTTTGTGTCCATTTTTTTTTTCCCCTTTCCTCCTCTCAAAAATAAAACTAGTGACAGTACGGCTGACAGTGAATTCCTGTCAAAGAAAAGGTGACAGAGAACTGAAACCAAAAGATGTGCTCGACACTAAAGACAGTGGCGGAGCGAGAAGTCAGATTTCTCTCAGCGACTAGTCTTCATCTTTTTTTTTGCCTCACGTGTATGATTAACTAAACTCGCCAACAATTATTGATTAATAAAAAAACAAGGTAAAGCCACTGATGTTGGGCCACGTAAAGTGTTTCCGTCATTATATCAGCCTTGTTCTGACCTAACCTGCTGTATTGGTTCTCGAGATAAGAGGGTCAGGAGATATACTATCAATTTATTACCGGTGTCAATCACTGTCTTTGTCATTAAATAGTTAACCCCGCGTCTGCCGCTTCCTCTCCCACACGCTCAGCTGTACGAAAGTTGTGGTCTGTCACAATCCATACCCACTAACCTACGGACGGACACCTTAAAGACCCCCTGCCACATTTAAAAGGATTAGTCACCACATTTTGTGCCGGCTTAATCTCTCTTTCAGCTGGCCTAATAAGTGTGCTTCGATAAGCGGAGCATGCAAATTCATTCATGGCCAGTGGAGACCACGCTTTCAGACAAACGCGCCAAAGTCTTCCACTCTGCTAATTACCTCTTCATTTTCCCCTTTTCCCCTCTTATACAGCATATCGACGACGAGAGATTATTCTTCTCCCTTACTTTGCATGAAATTATAATTTCATATGTAAGATTAGGAAATCGAGTCGAGATGACGGGTGGGGGAGAAGAAAAAAGTTACCGGAAGCTTCTCCTCTTGACTCTGCACACAAGAATACATGACACGGCACATTCAGCGGCGAGATTAAAAGCAGGGTTTCTTTTGGTTACGCTGAGACAAATGAGTAAGAAATACAGACGAAAAAGACTTTTTTCTTTTTTTTTTTGAAAAGAAAATAGTGCAAGATAAAAGTTTTTTTTCCAAATTAATGACATAATTTATAATTCACCACCATCCCTTTTAAGATAGTATAATTAAAAAGGATATTTCACCGTTTCCATTTCCCCTAATTTTTAGTAGAGCACTTTAACAAACATGCATTATCTGTGATAATAAAAAAACTTGGCCTGTTATATTTTAGATAATAAAGGCAATGAAGACCCAAGGTGCAACCTGTTTATCATTCTGGAATATTTCTTCACCGAGTATTAATTAGGCCATTACTCCAGATTGGTGACGGGGAGCTTTGAGGTTTTAATTAGGTGCTGGCCACTGCATGAGTGCACAGGATTGAAGAAAGGGGGTGGTGATGCCACTTGCCTTGCTCCTGGCCCATATCAAGTAGCCCTGAACACTTTGGCTACTGCGGCAAGATGCATGGCAGCCCACGTGCATCTGGAGTTTATTTGATCGTTTGATCTCTAATGTTTCCTCTTTCTACCGGTGGAAAAAAAAAAAAAAAAAGCCAGTTGGTGTGATTTGGGTATTAAAAGACGGGGGTTAAGGTAATTATGGCGTTGGGTGGCTTGTGTCTGATGACTGGGCACATGCTCAATCAGGACTCAGCTGTCCCTCTCTTTCTGTCTAACCCCCCTCAACACACACACACACACACACACACACACACAAACACACACACACCTCCCTCCCCCTTGTCTGCTGTCTATGTTCCCCCTTCTCTCCCCCTGCCACTCTGCTAAAACCAGGCATAACACACACAGCCTCGCGTAACATCAATCAAATACTGAGAGCGGACCATAAAACTACACAAACATATACGCTGCCATTAACTACTGTATTTGACACTTATTTAATAGTTCTTCTCCGGTGTAGGTCGAAATCAGAAAAGTAAATTTAAAGACAGGAAGGGAATTAATTTAGACATGAAAATTAAATGAAGATATGAACTGGTGAGTTGCTGCTTTTTTAAAATCTGAATTTAAAATGTTTTAATAAAATTTCTCGATGACATTTTTAAAAAAAAAACCCAAAACATCTCAAAATAAAACACGAATACATTTTTTTCTTCAAACCCTTAATTTGAGCTATAACCCAAAGAGAGTGATGTAAACTGTGTGCATTGCATATGTTAGTGATAAGAAAAATCATACGTTTTGGTATCGTTTGAAATCAGTATTTAAAAAATAAATGCTGGGAATGTGAGTGTTTTTCCTCGGTTGACAAGGCGATACTAATCACCTCGTTGCTGAGAAGCACTCTTCCCTGACAAGGCTCCTTAGAATACAAGGATCCCCCAGGAGAAATCGGCATGAAAGAGGTTAAAGACAATGACTCGCATTTTTTTTTTCCTCCAAATGTCTCCCTGTTAAATTTATTTCAAAACTCTGTTAATCTGCTGTACACAACATTCCCATTAGCATAGCCCAGCCCCCTAATAAAAATTCCGGCTAGTTTAATTAAAAAATGTAAATTTACTGTCATCCAAGGAGCAGCAGAAATAGGAGTGCAACAGCATATTTTATTGCTTAAGACATCAAATTGATTCAGGTTATTGCTAAATTGTGATAAAAGGTTATTGAGGGCCTTCAGAACTGGGCTTGTTTTTCTCCCTCATTTCATCCTGGTTTTTGTGGAAGGCCGTAAAAGATGGAGAGGGCCACAAAGGGTTAATGAGACAACTCAGTGAGGGAGAAGGCAATCAACATTATGACTCACAAGAGGGTAGAAAAACATTTTCCGAGCTGACGAAAAGTTTGAAATTAGGGTGTGTCACAATAACAGTTGTACTTGTTTGTTGTTATTTTAAACTATAATACAGGACACCTTAAATAACCAGACATAATAACCGAGCCCTCATGTATGTCTGAAACCCTGTGGTCACAGTGGTCTACTATAAAGTCTCTCTGGGTTTTATTTAATCAGAATCATCATCTTTAGGTCGTCGTTTATTTTGGGGTTTTTTTTAAATAATATTGCCACGTACAGGTTAAAGAGCACAAAAGCCTACATGGTGTCAAGAGTGCAGAACGGCAAGATTAGACAGCAAGAAGACAGAAATAATTGTTCAGAGGACAGACAAGACGAACAGAGAGAGAGAGAACATGAGTGGCAAATAAACATAGTAAAAATAACAGCCTGGAGCAAAACCTGCTTGAATGAAGTTTCAATTACAGAATTTTTTTTTTTTTCCAAAAATTAAAAAAGACAAATAAAGAATAATTCTGTGTATAAATATATTTTCTGAGCATCCTTTCTGTAATTTAAAACACTAAAAGTAACAGCCTGCTTAAAAATATCCCCACAGCCTTTCTACTAAATATTTATACACCGTGTGAGTTTAAAATAAAACGTTTCAAAAATAGGGCGGATAACATTTATCAAAGTGTCGGAAAAGTTTGGTTATTGAGCAGTAACATTTATGTATGGTGGAAATACAGAAATAGAGACTGACACACACACACATGTATATGTAGGAAGGGAAGACACTACTCGGTGCAAACAGGGGACACACACACACACACACACACACACACACGCAAAACAGAAAGAACTAAATGTGACAGAGGGCTTATTTTAAAACACACACAAACCCCCTCTTTCAAGTAAAGTGGCGAGGAGAGTGAGGCTCTTAAGGTGTAATCCAGTTACAACAGGACAAGTTTACCTTCCCAAAAGTACGCACTGAATGACTGTTGTTGAGCTGACACTTACAGCTCTGATACAGTTTGAAATTATCTGCCCCACAGGTGCATTTGCACAAAAATGCTGAGAACAATCTTGTACAATATTTTCGATAAATTGTTTTATTTTTGCTCGAATTTTACCAAACACATGATGCATTTGATTTATCAGTTTATATTTTAATGTAACGTACACCTATGTGCTGCATATACACCAATTAGAAGTACCTGTAAAGGTGTTAGCACCTCTCCTTTTCCCTTTACATGTGTGACAACATAAGCAACACAACAGTTTGTTTGCTTTGTCCCCTTGGCAACAAACCCTTAGGCCATTCAATGTACCCTAATGGCACTACCAGTGCCTCTGTGGGTAAAACCAATACCTGTACTTCTACACTACCAAATGCTGGCTTATTCAAAAACATGTAATTAAATGAAAGAACTGAACAAGCACAGATGGAGAAAAGAAAAAGCCTGACAGGGAGTTGAACTGGTCTCGTGTCCTACGAGAGAGAGACACACTGACAAGAGAAAATGAAACTGGCTTTGTGAACTTTCTTCACATGTGTACTTGCATGTACGACAGCGTCATGAGCTGGAGAAATGGGCAATCATGTTTGATATTGCAGTCACCTTTGGGCACTGTCAAAGAGCTATAAATAAGGGTGTCGCAACACTTGGGTATACATACGCGCTGGCACATAGTTTAATCATGAACAACTTCCTCTCTCAGTATATTTAGTCAGAGATAAAGGCACACCTTTAACTGTCAGCTAATAAAACATATCTGGCAAAGACAGAAAAGAAGAAGAGTACTCACCATATTCAGGGAAGTCGAAGTTAAATCCTCTCAGACATGTAACTTTCATAATATTACTCAACTCTGTTAGAAAGTCATTCGAATGTTGGTTGGTGGAGGGGGGGAATAAAGCGAAAAAGTAACTAGATAAAAAAAAGGCTTCCTTCAATCATGCACTAAACTCCTTGACATGTAATCTGTCAATAGTTTGTTGCTGAGATAATGCCGGCTGCCACGAGCGGATTTGATTGGCAGCTTAGGGTCTGGCCCCTCCTTCCTGTGGTTTGACGGGGGGGGGTAGGTGAAAGAATATGGAGCCTCCCCCTTCCCTCCTCTCTCTCTCTCTCTCTCTCTCTCTGTCGCTCTCTCTCTCTCTCTTTCTGCCTCTCGTGAGCTGCCTCTCTTGCTCACTCTCTGCTTTGCCCCCGTACACACACACGCTCAGACCAAGCTGTTGGTGATGTTGTCTGAATAGGCTGATAGGAAATTATGGCAGAGGAACCGGAGCAGTTTTTTTCTCCCTCCCTCAGTGGGCTGGCCTTTTCCATCTTTGTGGTCTTCTAGCCTTTCAACTCTCTTGGGGTGGAGCCTCCACTGCCTCTATTCAAATGAGGGGAGCACAACACTTTCAGAAAAAAGGTTTTGAGGAGGAAGAGATTACACGTTTATTAAAATATATTATTTTTTTACTTACTGCGTATGAGTATTTGATTCTTTTAGGCTAATTATTTAAATCAAATGCAATGTGACTACTTGTGAAAGCTTCCTTCAAAGCACCAATATGTCACTATTGTTTCACACAGAACTACAGTTATGAAAAGGATATTTATAAAAGACAATTTTATAAAGGAGTCACCTGACTATTCAATTGAATGTCATGTACAGAGACATAGCTATATCACGTAGATCTCAAACTGCATAAGACAAACATCCTCTGATGTCTCTTGCCAGAAGCATCCAGAGTTTTTCTTTTTTTTACATTTGACAAACATATTACTCCAACACTTTAGCTTGAAGCACTCTTTCGCCTCTCTGACAAAACAGAGATCCTCTCCGTTTCAGCGCCATGCAGTCGACTTTCTCTGCCGTCTCTCCCTCGCTCTTTCTCCTTCCCTCCCCGTGATAAGCTATCAGTTTTCATTGTAATTTCAGGTGAAATGATAAACGACAGCCGTTACCAGGTGACAATGAATACTTTATAAGACGAACCCCTTATTTGCCTGGCAGTTTCTTCCGCAGTGGCATGCAAAGTGCCTCTGGACCATTTGTACATAATGTCCATATACTGTAAACACGGCTGTGTGTCAAGAATGTGGAATTCACAAAGTGACTCGAAATGAGGAAAAAGTCTGAACTTTTCAACCACAGTTTTATTTTGAATAAAGGTGGTGTATAGCTAGCATTTACTGGTTGTAGAAAAGAGGAAATGAATAACTTTATGGCTGTGAACCATAATGCAGCATTACATAGTTCTGGCTTCAGTTCCTGAGTGTTGACAGTAAAGTCCAAAGTATGTAGATAAAACAGGTTTTGGTTGATTTTGAAATTATGATGACTCATCCTAGTTAATAAGAGGGAGAAAAAAAACCCTTTGTCTCCTCCTTCCTCACCCACATAAAAGAAATGTCCTTAAAAGAGTTTCTATCAAAAGGTCCCACCCTTGATATAACATTGTACTGTAAATACTACTTCACATTTTGTTAGCCATGATAAAAAAAAAAAAAAAAAAATGCAATTGTTTTTCATGACCTGATTTGGCAACCGCACTTTTTTTTTCTGTTGCAAAGGTGCTGGATAAAATCTTTTGTCAAATATCAGTCCTGTTCTTAATTAATCACATATTGTACAAACAAACACATTTCATCTGGTGGATTAGTGAGACCTGGTGAGGTCTGACGCCCATGTGGATCATTACTGAGCAAACTTTAGGCTAAATGCTCCCTGACCACAGTAACATGTTTATAAGTCTCGGTAATTTACTGTGATATCAGTAAAGCAAAGATGTAAAATACTGTCAATAAAGCTAAAATTTAACAGTGACTCAGATCGCTGGTGCTGCAAGTTATAACATTTTAAAAGTGGGGAGCAGCTTAATGCCAACCACACTGTGATGAAAGACGTGTAGGTTATTTTTAATTTTAGGCTTAAAGAACTTATAATTGACATTTTCATCAAATGTTTGTAGCTATAAATAAGATATGAAAACATCTGCCTGGTGCTCGGTGATGCTTTGCTCCACTATCACTCCCCAGTGAAACTTCTACAGTGTCTCTAAACTTGATATTGGGGACGTTTCAGTTCGCAGGGTGAATTCAATTCATGTCCACAGGAGGGAGGGTTTGTCGTCCATGCATTACAGCCCTCTGGCCCTCGAGCTGCCATCTTTGGGGGCGAAACCATTACTTTTCAAAAGGAGCTGTGGGGCTTTTCGTTTGATGTGGTCTGAGGGTATTGTATGGTGCATGCGGGAGAATGTTGAGGGCAAGGTGGAGTGTGTATGCGTGTGAGTGTGTGTGTGCGCGCCGCCGTGCGTGTGACATGGCAGGGGTACATCAGTCAAAGGGCCGCCGGGCCAGACGTTTGGCTGCCCCTGACAGTGCACTCCAGGAGGGGCTGGTCTGGTGAAGGGCCCACTCCGAGTCCTCCATTCCCCAGGACAAAAGCCAGGGCCCAGTTGATAGATGTGAATTCAGTGGCTTTTGTGCCCAAAGCCCAGAGACATGCCGAGTGAGAAATCTGACCTTTGCCGAGAGTCAGATTGTGTTTTTGAACCCCTCTTGCTGTCTCTGGCAGTCCGGGGCAAAGAGTGAGCGAGCGAATGAGAAGCAAAGGAGTTGGTTGCGAGTTGGCGTGGGGTGGAGGTCTGTCCTGACTGGTGGAGTGTACAGGTGGGGAGGGGGCGTGAGGCACTTCTACTGCGTCCAACTTTAAAACACAACAAATTAAAATAGTTTGTGTTTTTCAGCCGAGACAATGGATCAAGTTTATTCTTGATATTCACTGTCATGTTGTTGTCAAATTGGCAGGAAATTGAACGTGTAAAAGCTTAATTCTGAAGCAGGGGCTTTTAAAGTGGGATTCAACAAGAGTTCACCCTAGTGTTATTCGAGGTTGTCTGTGATGTGGGATATTATTCCCTCTCACGTCTGTTTATATTGCATTATATATTTATTTTTAAGCAGAGAAGGAGCTGAATATTAAACTTACACACAAACACAGCCAGAACAATGATGATGGCTATACACCACTTCTTGATGATCATCATTTGCATTACTCATGACAATGATTCTTCAGAATCTCATTTGATTTTCATAATTGCTGTATAGCTCTATATACAGCGACATACATACACTCTGAAAATCATGGCAAAATCTCATTATAGGTGCACACTTGAAAGAAATTAACATTGCGTTTGTATGAGGTATACAGTGTATTTGTATGTCAACATGCTGCAACGTCTTTCTTATGTTTGTGCACCGCTTACGATATTACGTGAATTATGATATATCATGTTGCTTGGCTGCTGTGTGCTGAGAGCAGAGATTTTGTAGATAGAATGGGCCTATGTTTTTGAGTCATACATTTTTCTTGACACTGCTTTCATCCCCCGGCCATAATCATCATATCTCCCCCATTGCTCTCCCGGATGCAGACATCCATAATGCAATCTTCCTAATTTTGATCCCTCGCAATCTGGTTTTTAAAAGGGAGGGGAAAAAAGGGACATATTTCTGAAGGCTTGCTCCGTAATCATTTTAGACAGATAGCCTTTCCCATCGCAGATGAGCAAATATTTGTAAACCAGCTATCTAATGGAAAATTAGAGTGAAATTAGAGTGAAATTCATGACAGTGAAATCCGATTATCTGTAATTCTATTATGCCATCTTAGCCCACACAGCATATTTTTGTAGAGTTTTTTCCATAAATACCTATGCCAGGGGTCCTGCTAATCAAATAAAATTGAAATTCATCTTCCCATTAAATTCAATTAGCTGCAATTTCTAAAGCCTAACAAAGATTTTAATTACTAAATTATAAAATTCTCCCTAGCCAAATTGGTGAGAGAAAAAGTGCATACCCTGCTTCTGAAAAACAAACCCATGAAAGGAAATTGTTGATCAAAAAAGATATCCAGGGGAAAATAACATTAGGGAGAGCACTGGGGCCTTTATTCAGCGAGTCTGGGTGGGGAGTGACGTGTGCCAAGCGCTAGGCTCCTGGGCCGGAGGAAATGAACTTAGCTGAGGTTCTCTCTGTCTCTAAATGTCTGCCCTCAGAGTTATTATGCTGTAATTGACTAATTGACACCTTAATTTCATTTATGGGGCTCCTGTGTTCATAAAGCAACCTCTGGGTGGGGCAGTGGTCTTGAGCGGAAGCGAGGAAGTCAACATCCAGGACAACAGGTAGGGCCTTAGGCCTTCAGTTCTGTCCTCGGCAGATGACGATTATGCATTTGATAATGAAATGGTCAGGAAGAACATACTGACTTAGCAGAGGCTTAAGGAGCATCTTACTCATATGTTTAAATCCCTCTGATGAATGCTGATGGGTAGTAATCATGCATGTCCAGTCTTACAATCTGGCACTGCAGACACAAATGACCTCCTTCAGGGTCAAAGCAGTTTATTTTTGGCAAGGAAGGTTCCTACACTGCCAATTGAGGATTCAAGCGATGTTTTGGGTTTATTCAACCTCACAGGTGATCGTGCATGAGTGAATGCATGCATCCCGGCTCTGTTTCATCCAAAATGAGAGCGTTAGCTGTTGCAGAGAGCGCACTGCTAACAGGACAGCTCTGGGGTCTCAGGTCAGCCACCAGGTCCATTTCCCAGCCACCTCCTGCTCCTCACCAGTGGGCCACTAAAATAACAGCTCAGCACCCTCTGCAGACTACAAAGCTCCATCTGAAAAGGCACCTGCTGCTGTTATTCACTTTAGCCCCTTTGGCAGCTCACTCTGTCTGTTTAAAGGACACGTAGAAGAGAAAGACTGACTGGGAAATGATGAATTATTTAAGTATGATGTCTAATTGTTTCAAGGCAGACATCTTGTTTCTGGAAGGTAAAGGCTCGGGGGCGGGAGCGGGTGCACATGCGGGGGGAGGAATCTTTGTGAAGAGGTCTGTCTGTCTGTGTAACGCAGGCAGTCTCGTACTTGAAGTGGCTGGGTAAATATGACCAAACTGAAACTTTAATCTGCTTTTTCCACACCCAAGCTGGCTGGGTATTAAAGCTAATCTTTTTTGTGTGTCATATGGTGGGAGATATAGATGGAGCTAATTTTTTAGAGACAAATCTGATATTTGTCAACTGGTTGAAAAAAACCAGGGGATTTTCTCCTAATCCTCCCTTGGATGTGAAGGCGCGTTAACAGCAAAATGCAGATGGTGTTCTGTGCACGGAGAGTACCCAGCACTCAGCGCAGTGCATACGGAAAGGCGCAGCTAGCCTCGTTAGGGCTCAACACAACCTGCAGATAGCGACCCCCCCCCCTCCACACACGCACATTCAATTAACAAGTCACTTGTGAAAGCAGAGGCATATTAGTTTATTCCAAAGCGCAAACTTTGCAAAATACATTTCTTGGTTGTTTTTCTTTACTTCTTGTTTCCTTGCTGACATAACATCCTTACTTCCAAGCTGTGTTCATCAAATATTCAGTTGCAACTCAATTCCAATAAGGAAAAGAAAACAAATTATAAATAAAATGGAGGCATAAATCTTTCAGGATCCTAATTCTAACTTTCCCTTGGAGTGTTTCTGTCTTTATTTTGTCACATTAAGCAGTTTTCTTTTCCGTTCCCACTGCTAGGCGTGGCTGATTTTACATTGGTGGGGAGAGCCCTTTATTCTTCTGTTCTCTTGTTTTGGAACAGTGTATTTTGTGGTGTCACTTCTTTTATGCACAATTATCACTTGTGTAAGTTCTGGTTTTGTTTTTTATGAGAGTCAGAACAATAAAACTGATGGGACGTTCTTTTTTTGGTTGCAGTGGGACTGTTGTAAGCTTGCACTTCCCCCTGTCAAATACAGCTATAATATGACTCCAGCCGATCGCCACAGTGATGCAAACTTGTCCTGACTGCTTCATCTTATCCAGTATTTTGGGAAGACATTTTCTCTGGTCATTTTAGCACCAGAATGCAACATGGCAGAGCACTTTGGATGCATTCCTAAACTGCTTTGTAGCTCTGCATTACATTTGACATTGCATTGATAGTTATCATGCAGTCTTTCGCAGACATCAGGTCAAATATATTTAGCGTCACATCTGAGCTTCAAAAAGAAGAACAACTCAGAAAACATGCAAGAGGAACATATTTTATATGTACTGTAATGCAGTAGACTGTATTATTGTGTAGTAAGAGTGTGTACTTCTAAACCAATTATTGAACATATAGCGTCTAAGGTTGACAGTATGGGACAGAGCAGATTAATGTGAAGAGGATAGGGAAGACGCTGACAGCATAAAACCTAGAACAGGTGCAGAGGGACAAACCACAAGACCTGCAAACTCCAGATAAACTGAACTTATTTGCCTTCACTTACGCTCTCACAGTATCTCACGGAGTCGCTTGAATAACAAGGGACAAATTCTCCAAGAACAGAAAACATCAAACCAGGATGACTACAGGATGCTTTCATAAAAAAAATACTCACTCACAGATCAAAATGAACTCTTCTCACTTTTCTGAATTTAAAAGGTAAAGACTGATACGCAACAGGCAAGGAGGCTGTCTGCAACCTGCGCATTTGTTTCTGCACAAGACAAAGCTCACTTCTATCGATTAGACCTGCTATAAAAAAAAAAGTTGACATTATATGCACTATGAAATTCAGCATTTTTTTAACCTTCAGCAATGCTTGTCATTCGCTTGTAAAATAAATATATAAATATACACTGGGAGGAAGAGAAGGGGGGAGAAAAAAAATCGCTAAAGCTCTTTTGCTGTAATTGGCTGAATAGCAAGGGCAGCAGAAAATTTACAGGCAGACAACAGTGTGAAGGGGACTCGGTCACAGTGCAAAACTAAGCCCTCAGCCCCAGCGAGGGAGTAAGCAAGCCAGAGCGGCGAGCGAGCGTCTAGGTGCCTGTCTGGCATATCTTAACCAGCATGAGGCACTTGTCTCTCCATAGCTTTGGCGGTAAGCTGCAGATCACAGTCCATTTTCTGGACAAGTTAAGTAAATAACCCAAGCAAGCATGCATAAGACAGTGACAGGGAAAGAGAAATCCCCCAAAGTCACAGTGGTGACACTCTACTAAATCCAATCAAACTGAGGAGGGAGAGGGAGAGAGACTGAGAGAGAGAGAGAGAAAGAAGGAGGGAGGAAGATATCCTCTTTGCTGCCTGTGTGTGTCCAACAGCATTGATGCAATAACACCTCATTCAGTGTTTAGCCCTTCTCAAAGGACAGGCAGGGATAACACTTTAAACCCTGTGGCTTTATCTCCTGCAGATTTTCCATAAAATGCCAAGCCAGGGAGCCGGGGCCATGTGACTACCATGTAGGTCAGGGCAGATGGGGGGTAGAAAGTGTGGGAGGTGAAGGGAGAGCGACAGAGTGGGGGAGGATGGGAGTTTTCTAATGGAACTGTTGAAAATAGCAAGCGGTAACCAGATTAGGTCAATTAAGATTCTGTCTGTATCTGTTGCTGACTAGAACCAGAGTGCGGATTCAAACGTGAAGACACACACACACAGACAGCTGTCGAAATATAAAGCAGAAGAAAAAAAAATGTTGTATCCAAAATGTCCACTTTTTTGCGAAATGTGAAGTTTTGATGACGGAGCTGACTTAAGATATAAATGCTCGGCCACAACATGGTGAACGCATTTATATGTCGGCGTGGTCAGCTAATCTCAACGCGAGGGATATCCAAGTGTCAATTAGGCAAATGCAACCTCAAAAAACTGGGCTGATGGTCCCTGCATTAAAGATCCTCTACCATCAGAACTGATATGGCAAGATGCCTGTTAAAGTGTACAGCAAAGTGTAAAGCAAATGTATGAATAAATTCTTCCAGTGGACACGAAATGAACATACATATTCGAGTTTGGAAAGTCTTCATTAACTCAGAATGGATAACAACTTACGATAGTCAATAATTAGGCAGCTTTATGTGACCAATGAACTAAGATATACATGTAAAGCCTTACACTTTATCTACGGGTAAAGTCTATCAAAAGTGCAACCAGGCGGTGATAATGGAAATTAACAGCCATCATTGAACATAACTAGATCTGTTATGTAACCTCTGCACACCACTCAACCCACCTTACACAACCTGGGCAAAACACCTCATTTGCAATCCCATATGCGTTATTTTTGTGCGCAGCTATGGACGTGTGATAACTACCGCCTTGGAGAAAACAAAAGCTGTCACGCATATTAAAGATACCTGGAAGCAGGTAAGTCCTGACCTTATAGCTACAGTCGACAAATTCAATGCACTCTGCAAATTTAGCCTCCAGATCTTGGTTTCTATGAAAGCATTTTGAACCGGTTGATCATTATCCATGACATTTTCAGAGTACTGAGACATGTCAATATTCTGAAGCTCAATGGGCTTGTATAATTGAACTAAGGGCCCTTAGTTTCCATATGCTGGGGGCATGACGCTTGATGGAATACAAAAGACGGACAGGATTAGGCTTTGTGCTGTTGACTGACCTTGACCTATATTTTGACCCACGTCCTCACTCAATCACATGATTCTGTTTTGATCGATGAACCTCAGGTGAATGTGCCCAAATAGCGACCGTGCCCCTTTCTGAATATCTACATTTTTTTCTATTAGTCCCGAGCACCACCGGCTAGCTTTGTATAACCTGGCCTCAATCAAACTCAAAGGCACTATCCCTGTGAAAATAGTATTGATCAAAACTAGCATCTAACCATGCATAAGAGCTTGTTTCAATTGATTTTTCCTCTTTGAGCTGAAAAATATCATAGAGTTGATATGAATTAGAGGGTGTTTTGCTTCAATTCATCAACGCAGGCCCAGATAACACTTGCCTGTTGCCAAGGAAATATGATAACAGTTTTTTGTCTGTTCATCAACAATCAATTACTTTAATGCACTTATGCTTGTGTTTACAGAGAAACACATGACGGCCTGTAGAAGTCAGCCATAATGCAACTCGGCGGTTTATAGCAGAAACATATGGGGTGATCAAAAACATTTCATTCCAATGCAAATAAACCACATCTTGGGTTTCATGTTATGTCATGAGGCCACATGCTGCATGACATGTCTAAATGCAGGTTATGCACATGATGTCACATTTTGCTGTTTGTATGATATAATATGATAAATAAATGAACGTAATAAGGTACATCTATAAGTCGTTGAACAAAAGTTGCAGCCCACTTGCATCTATCTCGCTTGTCACATCACGCTCAAAGATTTGCTGTCTCTAATACCCAAGCTCAAGGCTGATCAGTGTTGTTCTCGTGACACTTCCCCTAAGGCCTCCTGACATTAAGCCTTTATAAGACAGTTATGGCTGTTACATTGGTCTTGCAACATAAACTACTTTTTATGCCTTTACCATCATGTTTGAATAAAACAGCTACAGCAACAGATTAAACTCAATAGGCCAATAGGCTACTCCTGCCTTGTTAACGGGCTATTATTGTACTGTTATCCTTGGAGTGTCTTCTGTAGGTTTTAGGCTTGGGGCCTTAATATTATTGATGTAGCGGAGGTGCAGTGTTATAAAAGAATGGACTAGTAATGCCTGTTTCACTGTCCATGCCCAACTCTCCATTCATATCATTCTGGGCCAATAAGACACATAATAATAAACCAATATGAGAGGACTCGTGCTTAATAATTCTCAGGCAAAGACTCTTAAGACAACAGGGAAAAATCAACTCACACTTCAACTTCCTCCGAACCAAAACAGGAGATAGTAAAGCAGTTCAGAGATTTAGAGACATGTACAAGTAGATCGAGGGCTTACCTTGCTACTAAAATGTGTCTATCCTGACCCATCAACTTAAAACTTTAAATCATTTTACTTTCATTTCACTCTCACAAACCTCCTGAATAAGTTATCATCGTGCGCTGCAACTCGAAATATGGCAATACATTACAGACAAGATACTACTACTACTATGTTACTACTTTGGTCAGTAGTAACTCCATTTTTATATTTTGTAATCAAAAGTTAAAGTATAGCTGCAGGACTCGTAGTGATTAGGTTGCATTTTTTTGTGCGATTAATTTGCATGTCAATATATTTGTTCGAACTCTTGCTTTAGTCCTGAGTAATTTCACATTGATCATGATTATTACACTGTAAGGTACTTTTGGAGAGGAGGTTGAGTTTCCTGAGCACATCACGTCACTACTCCTTAAGTCAACGGTACACGGTCAACGGTCCACTTTTCCATGACCAAGAATATTCAAGCTCCAATCTCCAAGCTCCTCTTGAATCACAGCATCTCAGGGCAAATCTCATCCAACCCTGTTGCTTTGCCACTGCTGAGAATTTTGCCAATCTCAGTGACGGCTGCCAGAGAGATAGGCAAGGCTTCCTCCAAGACTTCCGGATCCACATCCTCCGCAGAGGGCGTTGGTCACAGTTCTTTAAAATGTTCTTTCCAGTTCTTGACAAAGAGATCAGAATTTTTCTGACAACAGTGTGGACTTGCCTCCCTGGAATTGGAGTTCTTTAAAAGATTTTAATAACATGCAAAAAAGGCTTAGATCAACAGAAATATCACATTTTTCTAAGAATTTGGCTCATTACTGGTCCATTATTACAAAATAATTTTTCACATCAAAATTTAAAAAAGCATCTAAGACTGATCATGCAAAGGATGTGTTTGTATAAGAGTCTTTTACAGGTCTTTGACAAGACAATCACAGAAATATTAACACTGCTTTGCAACACAGGACACAATAAAAGCAGCTCTCCTGACTTGTTTAATAGATGAAAAAAAGCATACTTCACTTATTGGCAAAGTTTCTTAAAGCTCAACATACCTACCCTATCCAGGTCTTTGGACTGAAAATAATATGATGCTCCATCTTTCAAAGATGTACTTTTCCTAAAGCATTGTTGATTGCCCTGTGTCCATTACTTGGAAGGATTATGATAATATTCCACATTGTGCTCGGCGTGATGCACAGGAAATTCAATACTCAAAAGGTTAATGCAATCAATTAGGATGACAAAGGAGTAAAGTAAAACCCTCCTGCTCGTGGAAAAAAGAGACAGGAGAAGAGAGGGGGAGAAAAGGTATTGAAAGCTTGAATGGATCCACAGAGAGAAAAGAGGCACTTGAAACGACAGAAAAATGGCATTTATTCAGCGTGTATCATCCAAGGCTAACAAAATGAAACACACACAAAGTGTACACACAAAGAAGGGAAAAAAATGGCTCTCAGATAGTGAATTGCATCATTCAGCACTCAACCAGTTGTAATTGAACAATACAGGAGCAATATTTTTGTTTGAAGGTAATCAGATACCTCAGCCAAGGAAAAAGTGCCCAGTACCAGAGGCTCGAACATCGATTCATAATTCTCATAATGTTCTATGGACTTTTCCTCCGTTCCGAGTCAAGTTTTGTCTCAGCACTCCATTCCCATGTGCATTGTTGCATGGGCTGAATATTAACAGCACGACAATTGTGTATGGGAGCGATATCTTTTGTTATTTAGATAGATGTTACAATGTTATACAACACAAAGGAGTCTCATCATTGCAGATAAATGGATAAACTTGGATGGCGGTATTGAGCTCTACAACCATTGTAATAATCCATATTACCTTTTCAGGCTCAGTCTGTCAAAATGGTGATGTATTAATCACATTTCAGCAATCCTCCGTGGCTAATGATAATGTTATGAGAGTCTGGGTGGCAATATTTCGCTAACGTCTGCAACGCCTATTTTCTGCCGATAAGTTGTGCAAGGAGAAAAGCCTAAAACCTTGTAATCCACTTAGGTAAGGCAGTAGACTTACCTACTTCTGCAAACACACAACCTCATAAATCTACTGCACCTTCACATTCTTAAAGACTGCCGGGCTTGAAAAAAAAAAAAAATACAGCAGGTTCTTCATCCCACTTTGTTTGTACCAAATGAGGACATGTTTCACATTTCAAACCATTGCACAAGTCCCACAACTGTACATGCGCAGACAGATACTGTATCTGTCCTTAGGTCTCATTCATCTTGAAGGAGAAAATAACCTCAAAACACACGACCTCAGTGCAGTCTCCAACTTAATATAATTTATAAGACATCTTCAGCAACTAAGCTATTTGACATATTGTTCCTAAGTGGACTGTTATAAATGAGAAGAAAGCAAGAAAGAAAGGATCAGACTTAAACATTGATTTTCTGCCAGGCACTTTGAACTACAGCCTTTTTATTCTAACATTTCCCAACTTCCATTCAGCTCTACTGTGAACAAATAAAGAGGTATGAGGACAACAAGCACAAAAGCCAGGGTTAGGCGGTAACCAGGGCTTTCTGTTTTCAACATAAGAATTCCACTTTTTTTCAGGGGCACAACTGCTGTAATTTGACCTACATCACATTTTTCTGTTTGGGCATTTTCGGGTCCGGCAGCCACGTCACAGAAACAATGGGCCAAAATGGGCTTTGAAGTCAGGCCTGAATGAAAACAGAGGGGCTGACACATGAAATGCCCTCACAGCTGGGCTGCCCCCAGTCAAAAGAAAAACAAATACTTTGAATGAGAGGGGGACACGCCGCTCCTGTCTGAGCTTCCTAAGGCCCTGAGCCACCACCGGGAGGTGGGCTTTCACGATATGCCCGTAATGATGGATGGATTGGTAGGAAAGTCTATTCACATGGAGATGTTACATCATAAATATTTACACAGGGCTGCCGTTTCCATGTAGCCTTTGCTTGTTTTGACACACTGGAAAAATTTAAAAGGACAAAAAGTGTAGGAGAGAAAAGTGCGGAAAATGAGAAGGTGGCTTCTGGTTTTTGTTATTATGCTATACTGAGTGATACAATAATACTAAATTGAGTTTCATGAGTTGTTGCTCTTTTTTCCTCAGCGAGACAAATTATCTTTCCTACGGCGAACTGTGGGCTTTATTTACCTTTATCCATGACTGAATGAACTCCTGTTTATTAGAGAATCATTGCCCTCCTACACACAAACACTGAAAAAGCCAACAAGACACTAAACAAAGTGAGACTAAATTTTAATTATAAATCATTATCCAAACCAATTTTCCCGTCTTACGTACAGAACAACAAGTAGAACAGAACCTTAACAGAGCTGACACATATTACAAGCCGATTTTTAGCAAAACGCCACTTTAGTGAAAAATCTGCTTTATCGTTCACTGAGAGCAAAGAGAAGCAAACAGGAGACAACACTGTTGTTGGTAAGCAGCCCTACAAATTTCTGCTCAGTGAGCTCAATTAAAAGCCCTGAAGCCCCCTGAGATTGTCCCTGGAACCAATGAAAACAAATTTGGCAGTTTAATTTTCTTCCCACTGTCTAAGAGAGGGACTCCGCTCTGGGAGTGTTCTCTCGCCGAAGTCTGTGGGAGCCAAAAGGAGAGCAGGGGCGGGGGATGTCATGCCAGCCCCGTGTTAGAGCCAGTTGGCCTTTATGATTAGTTGCATTAACATATATCAAAAGCCAATTAAACTAACTGTACTCAGTTATGTTGTTGTTATGTGGTTAGACAAGGGGAAACCTAAGTTATTCTGTCTAGTCCGCACTACAGTCGACTCATACTTAACTGTGCTTTCCGAAGCAACCTGTTTAAAGATGTCTTTGTGTGTGTGTAACCATCCGTGCATCCTGCTGTGAGGAGAACTTATGGGGCTGCACAGAGTCAGATCTGCAGCTGCTGATAGTTATTGTATCTATGTGGAAATCTGTGGATAGTGTCATCATCATGTTGTAGGGAGGTACACTGGGGCTCTGATTGATGCAAGGAGTGTGTCTTCTCTCTAGTGTGTGAGTGACACCGCCAGAAACAAAGGAGTGTGGTGTAGCCCTCCGCCTCAATTCACGGCCACGCCACCCCCCAGTGATAGTGAGGGTCTCCGGTTTGACATGAGACAGCCCACGGTGTCACTTCTGAATGTTTAGATCCCTCTTGACTAGGAGGCCAGGGGCAAGGGCTGTTGTATGCATCCTCATGACAGACTCCCACATCAGCATTGTGCTCATACCAGCTAACATCATTAGCACAGAAGGTTTCATCTCAGGGAGAGAGAAAAAAAGCAACCCAGTTTCTTCAAGTCACAAGTCATTAGCGTCCTCTCGAGAGTCAAATTGTACAGAGGCAGATTTTTTATCAGCAACAAAAGGTTTTATACTCTTGTTAATTTGGTGGATGTCATCTGTACTTAGATGTCTGTGTCTAATGTCTGTTGCAGTAATAAATGCCATATAGTGGAAAAATTATATTATTTTATCAAGATGACAATGTGGGATGTTGCCACAACAAGATCTAGACATAAAGCAGGCATAAAAGAATATCAAATTATAATTAAGGGAGCAGCGTAACAAGACAGATAACAGAGTACGACATACATGCTGGCACATTTATGAGAAACTACGGTGTTAAAATACATTTATTTGTTAATGCCAGTGAATTATATTATTGCAAATTCTGGCAGATCATTTGGGTTGTTGTACATTTTTGTAGTACTCAAAGACGAACCACTGCTCAGCAGCTGTTTATGTCTGGAAACTAATAAAATGTCATTTCTTATATGTCAAAGTTTCGAGTCGTTGCAGCCTGGCAGGGTTTCTAATGCACAGTGTTAGGGGTGCGTTTTATACTGTATAGATCCCTCATAGCAGGAGAGAAGAAAAGAGAGAGAGAGAGAGAGAGAGAGAGAGAGAGAGAGAGAGAGAGAAGCCCTCTTTGGAAAACAGATACATCAGTGTGCCTGTATAGTGTACGACATTGCTGTGAGTTAATCAGTTGGAAAATAAAACGGTGGGATTCTAATAAGTCATTTGTCAATTTTTACAACCCCCAGACACATTGATCCATGGGGATTAATGAAGATGCCTGATATTGTTGTAGATATGAACAGGGGAGATGGTGGGGACAGTAATCAGTCATGTTGGGGATTTGTCCTACCTCGTTTTCTCTTCCTGGGGAGTCACTCCATACAGGGGCTCACTTCATCTGAGAAGGAGAGCAAAGGAGAAACATTAAAAACCAAGACACTGATTATTCCGATGTATATGAATGCGCATGCAGGTTCTCGAGAAATCCATACATTTACCCAAGTCATCTCATCTACAGAGGCTGACATAAGGTAACAAGCTTCCAGATGATGCAAAAGGAAAATGTGTACTTTTGTTCCCTCCTGTCCTTTTGATATACAGTATGAAAGTGCACAGATACCCAGGCCCCACATCACAGCTGGGGGAAAAGGGCTGGCGGCCGAGGGAGGGGCAACAGGAAAGCTGCACTTTGTAAAGCCCATTGAAGCAGGGGGAGCAGTTATAGAGTACAGCTAACTATGTCTGTGCATATTTCAGCAGTTTGCCAGTAATAATTTACTTACAGGCAGTAATCCTAAAATCAGATTTAGGTGGAAATAAGTGATAGCAGCTTCCAGCCTCCTCGCCGAGAGTGACTCGACACAGTCTTGCAGAATTAAAAAAAAATGAAACAGCAGTGGAACAAATTGCATGGCAGGGGTAAAGTTATTCCTGGATCAAACACAGCTTAGATAAAGAACATAACCGACGGGTCAAAGGCAATAGGAGAGATTGCATAGTGCTGCTTCCTTATTCAAACGGTGCTAAAATCGCGCACATGGCTGAAATATAAAGTTTGACGATTGCAACTATATGTCTTTCTCTCATATGCAGAAAAGTGCAGTGTCTTATGTGACATCCATTAACCCAGGCGCATTGTTACTTCAGGACAGAAACTGACTTTGGCAGAACCAGTTGAGTCACTCTTAAATCCTCTCAAAAGTTTCCTAACCTTGAGAGCCCATGCATCCCCGAAAAAGTAATAATAATTCTAACCTGCTCTTCCTACTTATTTTATATCTCCCCTCAGCAACCTAACTTCTTCTCGGCAACAGTGCAGTTATTAATTCATGAGGCACTAATTAGTTCTTTGTTTAATTTTGTGTTAAACAGACTGACCGGAATGATAACGACTCGCGCTGTAGCGCTTCGGTCCCATGCCACTCCTGTTTGCTACAACAAGGGAGCATCGTGCGACTAGCATGATGAACCCAATTCCCTTCTAAGTTGCACTTCATTAAGTCAAAATGTGACAAGGAGCTTAGAGGAAGAACTGGCAGATCTGATCATACATAACAATGCAGGCCCAGTAAGTTTGAGGGAGGGTGTGGGGGGGGTGCTGGTGCGGGAGGTGGTGTGGGGGTGGGGTGTAGTGGATTCCAGCATGCATGTTGATAATTTTCTATTTTTAACCCTTGGGGGCCGTCTTTCATTTTCCTTTAATTGTTTTTGTTCAGAGCTGCAGTGTCCTCTTTTTAAATTGCAGCTCCTATCAACTCCCCTGATCAACCCCCTGTGCAACATTGCAGGCAGACAAGTAAACAACAGGGTTGCCCTTTTGCATGATGTAGTGCAGATGCTCCAGTAAAACCAGTGACACTTTTACCACAGCACATACACATATATATAGGCACCTACTCTAAAGGAACAGTCGCATGACATGTGAGAGAAAATAATGTTTTTGGCCTCGAAAGTTGAAAAACCTGCTGAGTGAACACAAAGGTAACTGCGAAAAAAATTTATCATTCATAACGTAAGAATGTGTTAAGGTGGTTCCATCTGTCCATATTTAACATACCTTCTTTCAACTGTTTCTGAAAAACATATTCCATGAGACTTATTATTAGCTACAGAGCTGATGCCAAGTTTTCTGTGTGGAGGCTCATAATTAATTGTCCCCAAAAAGTTCAGGGCTGGCTAAGGAACCCCTCCCATACATACTCAGATGAGACGTGACAATATACACTTTCACTTGACACAACGCGAGAAGCCCTGCACACTGTAGGTAAACCCCTCAATAAACTACAATCAGTGACTTTGTACATGCGGCAGATAGCGCTTTCCTTTGCAAACTGGGGGATTTTTTTTCCCCCCCCACTGCAAATCATCAGCTGACAAGCTCCGCTAAGATGTTTAGCCTCTCCAAGTATCTTCCCACTGGCTGAAGATATGATAAAATCAAAAAGCAGACAAGTAATTACACTGTATAATAGGCAAGATTGGCATTTTCAAAATCATTTTCATGTGGATGGAAATGACATTGCATAGACTATTCTGTATTCACTGGTGCAGATAAATAAACAAGGCATGGAGAAGAAGGGGGGCATACAGAACGCACAGTACAATGGCAAGCAGGTCAGTAATTAGAAACTCTGTTTGCACAGTAATAATTTTAATATATTCATCAGGAAACAGAGCATGCCTAGCATGATAAAATCCCATCAAGGAACATATCCCGACTGCCTTAACCTTTTAAACAGGCTGGCAGCACATTGTTGAAAACCTGAAAGGTCTAAATAAATAAATAAATGCACACGTACACAGAAGTTATAATAACATGCAGCTACATCCGTCCCTATATTTTGAAATTTCAACACAGCCAGCTGTCATTATACCATGACAGGGATATGCAACCCTTTTCTTATCCTTAAATTCTCAAATCACTGCCTGCAGCTAAATGTGCTTCTGAAGCTTTTGACCTCCTTTATCCAGGTGTGAACAGGTTAAAGCCCTCCAACACTGAAACGCGTTCGGCTCTGATTGCGTGAGTGCAAAGAGCAACACATGTGTGTAACCTTGTTTGTTATTGAAGGTGGCAGCGATGATGCTATGGAAATTATTGCAAATTGCTTAAAGGACTCCTGACACGCAAAAACCTTGACCTCACAATGCCATTTCCCGAAGACAGAGGAATGCGTAATTGTTGGAGGAATTCAAGGTGGAGCACAAAGGTAATCACCACGAACAACGTTTTTATAGAACTGAAAATAGCTCAAAGCCATTCATGTGTGAAATATACGGCTGCATGCACGCACGCATATTTTAATGTGATAAACATGCAAACCAGTCCCGCAGTTCTTTAAAACTTAAAGTCAGTAAACAAGTGAAGCTGACAGATCGCACCATAGTGTCTCAATTATTAGAAAATAACAGGAACACACAAACAGGCACTCAAGTGAACAGAACTGTTTAAATAATAGCCCTCTTTGCCGTAATGACTGCCAATCTATTGTCTGAGCTTCCTGGTTTCATTTCCCACACATAAACTCAGAAACTTACAAGTTTACGTGACCTCATTCTTCATGAAACAACCTCTAATTACATGAAGTGGAAGCCGCAACAAGAATACACTTCTCGCTGAATGGGTCTGTACTTTGTGTCTTCTAATCTGTGTTTGGGCCTGACTTTTTCAACACGCCGCAGAGTGAGAAAGTTACCATTTACTCATGCATATTTGACAGCACCTACTAGGCCCCTTTTTATGCTGTCACTTCTGGCTCCTATTCTTCCTTTCCCCTAGGAGAGGACAGAGTCGGGGGCTTGAGGGCAGCTACCTCCACAGTCCCGCTGTCCCCTCCTCGCCTAATTTTTGTTGTCCGGCCCTTTGAAACCTCAATCTCATGCAGAACCAAAGAATGGTGATCCATGTGCAACAAGTGCCAGTGCCATGGAAACCCCCGTTTTCCCCCCAAAATATTCCTTTTTATCCCTTTTGAAGACCTGTCACCGGGCAGAGCAGGCATCACACGACCCCGGGCCAAGCCATGACAAAGCCTATTTTCTGCCTGCTTCTTGATTGATTAAAAAAGACTTTTTAGTAAAACCATGTTAAAGGACACAAAAAGTGACACACAGAAGAAAGGGCCCTCGGGGATGGCCCAATCAGACGGGTTCCCTGGTAATATCGCACAGAAGAAGGAACAATATCATAATCGCCACAAAGGAAGGATCAGGGCAAGCGTGAAACTCGACAACAATGGTGATTACGATAATGATAGAAAAAAGTTTGGGATTTGGAAGGTACTGCAGGTTACACCAGACTACAGAGAATAAGCAATTTACATAAAGTGTGTGATTTTTTTTTTTGCCCAAACTGTAGTTTTTATTCAGACATATCATCTCACTTTTTTTTATTTAGACTTCTCCATTGTGTCTCTGGATGTTTTAGTAGTCACTAGTGCAGTGATGGTTCAAAACCTGCCTGTTCTGAACAGACTGATTGCTCGGCCTCTGGTAATGCTGCTTGCAAAATTATCGACCAGAGTCAGCCTGCAGTTCTGGATGCAGCAGTTTCAGACCCACTGTTTTAGACGAATGCAACACTTTTCTTTTATAAACTTTATAAAGATCATCATAAAGTTACAATATTCTACCAGTTGTAGTTTATTGAGGCGATGAGCCACACCTACATTATTAAAAATAATAATCATTTAATTAAAAGACACACTGCACACATGAAAAGCAAAATGTACAAATCTTAAAAATGTCACATTACGCGATTAAAAAAATTGGATTATAGACTGACGTTATCAGCATTTGCGCAAGATGGTGAAAGTATCATTGAAATCTAACTTTAAGAAGTGTTTCACCCAGACATCTTGAAATCTTTATCTCATTACTATTGATAAAATTCATGTATTCATGCTAAAGCTAGCAGAAGTAGACCATTCTCCTGACATGCGAAGGACATGCGTGCGTGCAGACGGACAGATTTCTTGCTTTGTAGTTAGAATAAAAACTGCGCGAACCCAAACCTACCGATTTCCTTTTTGATTAACGACGCTCTGCCCGGCCGATTCGAACGACAGCACATTATCTGAGCGTATTCGCGCCGTAGTGCACCTCCAGATTATTACAAATGCTTTTTGCATTATGTTCCTGCCACACTTGAGAAAAATTATACATGTAGTGTTGTGGTTCATGCGTGATACAGGATCAATATTCTATGCATCGGACATTTTACTCCTCCAGTTGACCTAAGTGACAGACCATTTAAAACAGAGAGAGACCGGCTCTGCACGGCAACAAAGGGAGACCACATTATTAATTTATCTCAAAAGCACAGGTCGATATGAGAGGCCTATTGCTTACATGTTTTCTTTTTTGTTGGCAGTTTTTTGTGTCATATAAAGTGGCTTTAAATATCTCTTTCTGTGATTTGATAGTTGAACTGGAGGGGGGTGTCAAGCAGGACAGAAATTAGCAGTGTTGTATGAAAATCGTTCTGTAATAGTAGTAAAAAAAAACCAAGATACTTTCACCAGCATTAAAAAGAGAAAGCTGCTTCTGTCTCTTTGTTTCTGCGCAGAGATGTGGAGGAGATATTTACCAAGACGATAGGGAGGGGTGGGGGGTGTGGAGAGGAGGGGAGGCATTAGAAGCGTCCACACATGAGCAATTAGTATTCCAGATCCTGATGGTTCTAAACACAAAAAGGCCTCACCAAATCCCCACGGCGGAGGTGTCAGACGGAAAATGACGAAAATCTGCTCCTTGACAGGGAGTCATTTATATTTTAGCTTCGTTCCATTATCTTAACGAATCCATCATCAGCCAATGCAATATTAACAGCAGAAAATCAACTCATTAGATCCAGGGGGATTTAATCAAGATTGCAATCATGTATGCGGTTCCTGGAGAGTTGGCTTCTTCTTTTTTTTTTCTTTTTGGTCCTTTCCACGTAATTGCCGCATCTCAGATCTTAATAAATTATTCTCGATCTGAGATTGATGCCTTTTTTTTCCTTGCCTCTCACGCCATGCACTCACTGTCTCCAACTATAATATTTACCATAAACATTATTATGTCATGGGCACACAGTTTAAAATGGCCTTTAGCTAACTCGCAGAAGTAATTGGCTTCTCCATTTCTCTCTCGTTTCCTTGCTAATTGCCCGGTGATATTGCTAACAGTTCCCTCAGAAAGAAAGAAAAGGCCTCTTTTACACAAGCTGGGATATGTTGCTAGGATTTTTCAACCTTTATATGTGAATGTAGAAAGAATTTCCTGTGTTTGATACTGCTTAACAAGACGAGCAAGCAGATGAAAGAACATTCCACTTTTGATATGTAAAACTTTATGTGAAACCCGGGCATCAGAGAGAAAATAGAAAGAGCTCAAATTTCAGGTGGGGATATTTTGGTCTTGTTTCTCAGAAAAACGCTGAGCAGAAAAGGAGCTGCACCAGATAGATAACTGCCAGAAATATAGGATTTTTCAGATCTCAGTGGGGCCTGGATGTTTTGTAACTGTGTACATTTACTTGTGTTACATTTATTATTAACACCCAGATTGTTAAAATAGAACTAATCTCAGCAAACGCATTGGTATAAAAACAAAACTTGGGATGTCATAATCATTTCATTGTTTAAAGATGAACATATGATGATATAATGTACCACCATATAATATCACTATTTATACACAGCACTATATTACTAATATTACTGACATGGACAGCAAACACAACAAATCTGACTCTCTTTAAATATGAAGAAGGATGTTGAAAGTCTAACATCTGTATCTCATGACACAGCTGACACATTTTAGATTTTGGTAGAAGCCAAAAATGTATGTATATTTTATATAGTCTTTCATAATATGACATATACTGACTCTTCCTACACCTGTAAATAACAGCTAAGAATGATCATGTTAAACGTTATAGTGATAAACATCAGCAGGTCATTAACAGACAAACCAGGTCATTCTCCCAGACATCCAGCCTGCTAACACAAATCTACAATTGTTGTTAGCTTTCTCACATGAAACGGTTATGAAATCAAACGTCTGTGAACATACACAACTGGCCTTGAAACCAGAAAACCAACACCCTTATCATATCATCTCGGCAAACAGCTCGGAGCTGCTTCATTATCAGCGAATAAGAGACAACGCGCAGAGTCACACCAAGTGTTCTTAAATGATTGGTTTCATGTCTGATTTGGAGATTCTGCATGGGAAAACGCGGTGTAAAAAGTCAGTGTGGCAGTGGTGTAATCATGTGTCGTGGGACACAACAGTGGTTTTTCAGAAGATAGACAGTAAACATGTTTCAGAGCTGGTTTGTTTTCAGTTTTCATGTCTGAAGCTCTGAACACTGACTAGCACTTATTGCAATTTGGGGCAGATGGAAATATGGTGAAAACTGAAAAAAAAAAAAAAAAAAAAAAAGCACAATCAACTATTTTGTCCATAATCCAACTATAATACGACACATAATCCTTGTCAACATTGTTTATTTTTATGCACAACTCTTTTAGTTAGTCCCCATTCTCTGCACCTATCTCTCATATGTGTGGCAACAGGGCTTCTTCCCCTCACAGGCAGGATTAACTCCTAACATGTTCAACATGATCCAAAAGTGTAAAAACTGTCAAAGAGACCTTTAATCTGCCTATGGAACAAAGCCTTTTGTACAAGGACTAACCTGACCTTGTCACTGTGAGTTTAACTTACTGTCTGTTAGGCAATATAAAGCTCTAGCCAGCCCTTCTCCTCCGCTCCCTCCCTCTAAGTCTTCCTCCCTCCCTCGCCACCTCGGCCTCGCTCCGTCTCCCTACGCACAGAATCGGGGGTGTGTAGCTACAGCACCAAATGCTGTGTTAATCCCCGTTTCTCTGAGATGGCCAATAGTAAATCCGAGCCCTCTGTAAACCAATCTCGGAGTTTTTTATCTTGATTTATTAGATTACGAGTCCTGGGTCCCTGAGCCCATGCTACACATACTAATCCTAATCGGAATAGACAAGTATTAGCCCAGTTCAAGGGGAGCTAAACAGCAGCGGTGGCCAACTTTCAGTAAGAGGGAAACTACAAGCTTATAGGCTTGATGGGGCTTTTTATCCGTTTTCCTTTTTTCTCCACTTACATTAGTAGAATGAGTGTGTAATTAAATACATAAATCCTGACACACAAACCCTCAAAAGGCCTAAAACCACTGAACCCCGTCCAGTTTGGCTTTATTTTCCCTGCACAATGAAGTTACTGAGCCAAGCCCAATCATTTGTATTTTTCTCAGATTTTTAACAGTGAGCAAGGCAAACATGAAAGTCCCATTGAAAACAACTGCAAGAATTAATTTTACATCTCAGTGAATTCAAGGCAGTGTTGTCAAATTATAAGCAACAGGGCTACATAAACTAATTTTCCTTGGTCCAGAGAGTGTTAAAAAAAAAAAGAAAAGAAGAAGAAGCAATGAATCACTTTTTATCTGTGATAATAAATCGCATATAATAGAAAGGTGTCTCTCTTCTGTTTGCCTTCTGTGGGCAAACAGTGGCCACCGAAACATCACAACCGGACTGTTACTAACCTTAAACCACAATGAGAGGATCGTCTCCAGCATATTGTAAATTGCTGGTCTCACACTGCTTTCAACCAATGCAGATGGCAACTGGGTTAGGCTGGATGGAGTCCATGTGACACATGAGGCCAGGGCTGGGGAACATTAAGAAGTGTCTGCTTGTACACTAATGCTGGTGGCAGCTGTTAGTCTGCCAAAAACTGCAGCAGCAGCAGCAAGGATATCCTGAAATACTATTGAAAACCGCTAAACCTCCTGCTCGCTGATGTAAAGCTATACAGCTGCTCGGCGCCAGCGCGATCACTGATCAATCTGGGAAAGTTAAAAATGGAGCCGGGTTTGTGGACTAAATCTGCTGCTTTTCAAAGGTCAAATCTCTTGATCTCGAGATGGATGTTAAGTCTTTCTTTTGATAAAGTTTTGCACAGCAGCCATAACACACGCAGCATATGCTTGTGCGGCCGTATATTGTAAATGTGTATGTCTGCTCATGTATTTCTGTGCATGAGTACATTTTCGTGGCATCACCACGGCGCGGAGGTTGCCCATGCCCGCTGCCCTCGGGGGTGACAGGGGAGCTAAGGGAGATGTGACAGCCATGTCTGCTCCCTGTATGTGTTTGTTTGCCCCTGAAAATGAGACACCGGTTTCACTGCGGCCCCCTGGGCATGTTTAGCTCTGCCTCCACCGCATCGCCTTCATCTGATACAAAGTGGAAGTCCACCCGACAATAATATGCATGTCCGCTGGTGGGGTGAAAGTGGATACATGTACACTTCAGAGCGTGGAAAAAAAAAAAAAAAAAGTTGATTGATTATCACTTTTTCTGTTTCGCTGAAGAGATTGAAGATTTTCCTGCATTTGTTATTCGGTGCTACAACTCATAACACAATAAACCGTGTCAGGACAACAAAGCATATTTCGTGGTAATGTCGCCATAAAAAGCCTAATACAGCGAATAAGGTATTATGTGGTGAAAAAAAAAAACTATGATCCAGTGCTTCTGTATGCCAAATAAAAGTGAGGAATAGATTTCCTCTGCTCTTGTGTTTTGTCCTTAGACCTAAGTGTCACCAAGTGTACTTTGCAAGGAATATTCATTTCCTTAGGAAGGCCTCGTCAGCCTTGTGACCCAATCCATATCCATTCTGTCCTGTCTGCCCTCCCTAGTCCCTGCCTCTTTTCTGTAAGTGGCAGATATTTCACCTGCCTATCAGTTTCCCTTTAAACGTGCTGGTATATGCAGGAAAGGCGCCCATATAGGGTCACTGACTGTCCTCTACAAGGCCCTCTTTGAAGCTACTATCTTGCTGGCTCTACCTCCCCCCACTTCTTCTATCACTCAAATTACAGCGTGTAGAGGTCGCCGGTAGAAATGGGTTCAACAGAGCTGATTAACTTTGATCTAGTTTTACATATTATTGGGATGGAAAACGTACAAGTCTTGGGTGGCCCGTGACTTAAAAAGTGAATCATAAATTTAGGCCTCCCTAATTTATATTTACAACAGGGAAATAGTGGCCTTCTTTAATTTTTCTTCAGCGCCTGGAACAGAGCCCGGAAGATGTTCGTCAACGTAGCTCGACTGGAGAGCGAACTGTATCTGCGAGAGTGCGCTTGTGCATGCAGCCCACAGCAAAATGCAGTTTACTACCAAATAATGGGAATCAGATCATTTCCATGCAGAAATGTGCGACGGGAAGGAAAGCAGCTGCTTCAATGCGAGGAAGGTAGGAGGAGGTTAAAAGGAGTCAATGGAGGCTAAAGAGACAGCAGGTCTACCGATGACAGAAAGAGTGGCCAGGGACTGCAGTTCAGGACTTCTGGAAACCACATCAAACAGACTATGGAGCGCTGCCAAGACGAACACACACCAACTGTTGCAAAAAAAAAAGGAGGGGAGAGGAAGAGAGGAGGGGGGGGCAAATGGAAAAAAAAGGAAGGTTTAGTAACAAAATAGAAATGTATGTTCGAGGATCAGAGAATAAAGATAGAAATGCAGAGGCATTTTAGTTTACTGACAGAGAATGAGAGAGTTGTTGTGTGCTTCCAGGAAAAAGTCTTTCATCACTATTAGACACAGTGTCATCAATATTTTCTGGAAACTAAGTTCCTTGGTGAATGTTTGCTTCATTCAATTGCATCATTTTCCAGTTTCCCAGCATGTTTTTTAACAACCACCCAAAGAACAGGTGTGAACTTGCTGCTTTCTGTCAAAAGCAGGGTATGAGCACATAAACACAGGCAGCTTATAGGAATGTAATTAAAGTTTGTAACGCAAATCTCCACAGAAAGAAAACAATGTGCACGTCAAAGGGTTAAAGAAGTGTAAGTGTAAGAAAAGTGTAAGAAGTGCTACTTGCCGATATTTACGTGCAGCATTCAAAATGATGAAATAATGAAAAGAATGATTTTCAACATTGGTGTGTTTCAGCTGAATCAAACCTCCGCTGAGATACTCACTGTGATTAATTTAATGGAAATTGATTGAATGTATTATGTGCAACCTGGGCTACTGTACATTTTTTTTTGGAAGATTTGCAGCTCTTCCTCATTTTATATCACTGTAAACTCTTGGGGTTTTTGACAGTTTAGGTCAAATTTACAGGGCTGTGATTCCAGTATTTTTAGGCTTGTCCGTCATGGAGTGCGATACGTGGTGCTGATCTAAAGAACTGTGTTTCTGAGTGGGAGGCCTGCAGGGGACCAGGTCCTTGTGGCTGAACTGGTTGGTTGGCCTGCACAGATTGTCTTGTCTAATGCTAAGGAAACAGCAGGCTCTCATTTCGCTTATCACTTCGACTGTGGTGGCTTATTAATGTTTAATGAAAATGAATGATTGAAAATGAAAGTGATCATTTTCTGCATATATCGACAACAACCAATCAACTAACCCTCTAACCAACTTTCTCTGCTTAAACCAAACCAGATCTTAACTGCAGTGTTGTCAGATATTAAGGACAAAAAGCTTTACATATCTGCTGTGATCAGACTTACACTGTTTGCCTGAACAGAGCGAGCAAACTATTTCGTCTCATCTTTACTCATCAGTCATTTACGTCATCGTTAGAATTTAGTTGACTCACTGATTAGTCAACTGACAGAAAACTGATCTATTCTTTTACATAGTTCGAGGTTTATGTCTTGTCTCTTTAGGTTTTGCAGTGAGGGTCAGATAAAAACCAGCATTTTGAATACACACTGGGAAAAGGGAAATTATAATTGGCATTTTTCATAATTTTCTAAAGTGTAGTCGTTTGTAGTTAGCTGCAGCACATTAGTAAGCAATGTGATTATCCTGGTGATTCCAGGACTGTGGTTGCATTCGTGCTGTCTGTATGCTTGTTTCTGAACGCACAATAGAGCAATCCAGTGCGAGTCCTCTTTCTGTTTTGGCGGAGGCTCCTACATGTTTCTGCCAACTCGTACCCGGGAACAAATAGAATAATGACACAGACAGCAAAACAAAGAATTAACCAATTTACAATGCAGTGGCCTCAGACACAATGTTATCAAAGCTAATTTGAGACTGATACACTGAGATGTTATAAATATTCTGCATAAAAAAAGCTTCAAGGTGTTTCTTTTAAAAGAGATAAAAACTTGTCTTACTGCTACTATCAGTCTTTCCCTGCGTGTTCACAAGCCTGGAGTCCGGCCCCATTCTCAGGCCTATCAGCAACCAGCCACTTGTTCAGAGGAGCACCTGACTAATACCCACTATAATGTCACTTCTATATTTGTATCCTGCTAATCTGCTCTCAGGCTCCAATCTTTTCCACTTTCTTGCAAATTTATCACTAGACTGAAAGACCGGTGCCAGATCCTAAGTGCCTCACCCTTTTAAATTAAATAGTGGCATTTGTGATAAAGCCACTAAATTCCTTATCTAACTGCCCCGAAGAGTCTTTCAAGGCAAAGTGTCACTTTTCCTAAACTGGTGCACTTGTGACGCCACACCACACCCTATCTGACCACCACGCACTCACACACATGCGTGCGCGCACACACACCCACAGACTGTCAGTTTTCTTGTCCTTTTCAAGGACAGAATCAGGTCAGAAATAGAACAAAACACAAGTGAGGCATGTTGTGGAGCAGACAGCCGCTTTCCACAGAGTGGATCCATAAATAGACAGTTTGTGGTGTGGTTTTCATTCACACTTTAAACTTATTGGACTAATTCGTCTGGTTTTCAAATAAGACTTTTCTGTATTAACAGTTCTGTAAACTATCTGTCACATGAGTAGAAAGCAATTTCCAACCACAGTATCCCAATATAAGAGAGACTTGTGGAGGAAAAACTTCAATACTGCTGTGCTTCACTACCAATTACGTGGGAAGTTATTCAATTACTCAGACAGGTGATGTGCTTCGATAAGCCCGAGGCAATGACACAAGATGTCTCTGTGTGTGTCTAGTGCATTTAAAGTCCCACGTAATTTCACCTAAACTAATACGACTAAACCCGGAATAAAGTGTGCAAAACCTTTATTTAAAAAATTGTTCTCAAAATAAAGCCCACGGCCAACAGCGCTATCTTAGGTTACGCTGTCCTGTGCCTGGACTCGAAGGAACACAAGCCTGTCAATAAATTTTTTTTTTGTTCACTTCCTTCCCATTGTGGATTCGTGACCTAATAAGGTGCTGTCTGAATTCTGGGGTTATTTTGAGTTTGTGTGATAATGCTCACTCTAACTTTGTCCCTCTTTAAAGATTCTAACAGGAGGCGAGCCAGGAACTTTCAGAGAGCTTGATCAGATAAAAGGGAGAAGTTAAGGACTGTGAAACACTACTACTGCTACTACTATTATTACGACTACTACCATTATTATCACTGCTACTACTACTGAGACTTCATGTTAATTTAATGAGATGTGTTCATATAATAATGCACAATGTCTGCACAAATACAGGGTAAATAAATGACAGACATACTGAACGAAAATTCAGTAAATGTGTTTGACCTTTATTAGCACATAGTGTATAAGCACATAAGTACACATAAGGAGAAGCAGAACTAGTACTAAAACAATTTCTGTCAAGCACATGCTGCAAAAAAAAAAAAAATAATGTGTGTTTTGATTTTCATTGCCACTGCTTTTGTTTTCGTGCATTCATGTGTTTTGGCCTTTTCTTGGGTTTCTAATCTGTTTTTGATATGGTGAGATGTGACTTCCTACCCCAGGCTGTTCCATTGTTTTCCTGCATTTTTAGAGGAATGAGGTTAAAACAAACTGTTCCTATGTAGAAGGTCAAACAACATTGTTATGAAACTCAGAAAATGAGACTAAAGGTAACGGCTAGAGACCAACAGGGTATTCCTGTTCCTGAGCGAGGCCCCGTAAACACCACTCTGTTGATCTATAATTAAGAGGAAAAATCTTCACTTTGGCACCGTGGGCTCCTTGCAGTGATACTTCCTCTTAATCTCAGTCTCTTGTGTTTATTTATCAGTTTTCACATTTGTACGCTGAAGGGCTCCTTGATTATTTAGACAAGGCACAGGAGTATTTCCTGGGCCAACAGTGTGAAATCTCTGATGCAGGGATCCAAGCAGGCAGTTTGCTTAATGCTTGACCCTTGACCTCTCCTGGGTAATAATGCCTCCATATCTATCCTCACACACGTAGCGGCGCAGAACAATCACATATTCAGATGCCTTGAGAGGCTTCACAAAGCCGTGAGAAACACTGTCGAATAACCGCGGCGTGTTAGAAAAAGTTTCCACACTGGTGGCTCTTATGTCATGTGCTCTTTGAAAAGTGATCCAACACGTCTAATTTATGATAATATTTCATTTAAAACGAGAAAATATGTTGAATCCAACATGCGAGAAGTGAGAAAACATTTATACTTTTCCCATGTCCCAGTCCCTGACCTTTGTAAAATGTTATTGCCCTCCCTTCCCTTCTCTTCTAACACAGCCAGAGGAAATCAGCATTTAGCACTTCAAGCAGAGATCCAGATTGCCCTCTGGTTAACATCTCTGGCATTTTCCATTTTCTTCACTTTTTTCCACACGTTCACCCCCTCAGCTGTTCCTTCCTTTAGTCATACTCATTTCACACAATACATAAAATCTGCCACAAAGTCATGAAAGCGGCAACTGCAAGCTGAGAACTGCTCGCAAATATAAAGGGCTCTCAGAATAGATAAATAAAATCTCTGTTATCCAGCTGCCCTCCCTAAATCACTCCCAACCCCTTCAACAAGTGGTCACAAGCCGGGGCAAAGCAGACTCTTTCAATAGCACATGACAACCACAAAAGAGGATTCTTTTAGATTCCAAAACTGATTGCTCAAGTTTTACAAGTAAAAACTGGGCTGAATCTGTATCTTTGAACATAATTACAGTATGTCCTTGTATCATCCTTCCTGTTGGTGAAGTAACCGCTTGCTGCCCTGCATACATTCCTGGGAATTTACAAAAAAAAACACTCCTCAAAGAGGGGAAGTGGGAGGTTTTGTCAAGCTTATTTTCAGTCAATATTTCAGAACTTCAGCTTTTTCTGAGCGAGAGGAAACGGACTGAGAGCACATAAGTCAGACATTCCCCGTATTTCACATATTCATCACAGTATGGGGGTTCACATGTGGAAGGAAGTTTCAATAAAGCGAGAGGTTAAACGCTGTAAAAAAATCTGCTTGTTTTCTTTTTCATGTTTTGTTGAGTGAGACTGAATCCCACAACTACACGGCCTGCCAAAGTGATTAAGTTTTTACTGTGCTGGCACTACTGCCTCAGTTTCTGCAGAGCAGTCCCAAACACTTCATCTCTGAAGGCCCGAACATACAATTGCAGCCGCAGCGCACGAGCGAGCATAAGTTGCCAGAGTTACTTAACATGTGCTGCTATGAGCCTGCCAGATTTTCAACCAGCTGCTAATATTAGAGCATTTTAGCTTTTTTGGAGATTGATCAAATAAGCCGAGAACACCCACGGCACAGTGTAATGGAGTTAGTGTGAGTGGGATTCAAACGCCTTCCAAATAAGATATGAATTATGGTACGACTGAGGCGATAACATTGTTAGGCTCAATCTCTCTTTCGGCAAAGCAAATATGAATAACATTTTCTTAAGGAAGGCGTCTTCTATGCGTCTTAAAAAGAGGGGGGAAAAAAAGCTGCACAGAAACACTTTCCCTTTCTTGGAACATTAAAAACAACCACATAAAGCCAAAATATCCACTTCTGTGAAGGTGTTTGTGACCAGTATACAGAGAAACCACTGTACAAGCAGTGGTCCCTTTGCTTTCACACACCTAAGAGTGCAGTGGTCAGACTCACCGAGACAATAAATCCACAGCCAGCCCAGGGATGGTCTCTGAAATCCCTACAATCAGGCTGCAGATAAATGGTATTTTGTGCTGACTGCATTGTCTCCTGCCTCTATTCTGGTAATCTAATGTGTGCAACATGCTCTTGGTCACCTTGACTTTGGTTGCCATAGCGCTCAACACAAACATATCCCCACCCAGAAATATACCAAATAAGGCTTGGGGGAAAAAATCTCATAATCAGACAGCACAGAGGGAGAGGCAGATATAACCTTAAATATATTGTAAACAGGTCAAAGCTATTCCAGTGTGTACATATACGGCGCTCGCAGGAGGTTACTGGTGACACACACGCACGCACGTCTGGCTAATTAGTATACAACAATAATTGTCCTAAGCTCAGCTATTGTTGACTCAAAGAAAATGATAATTGCACGGGCATCAACAAAAAATAAATTGAAGTTCTTTCGAATGGAGAGGTCTTTCAGGACAAGTCTGTTTGTACTGAAAATGACCTTTAAACACCTTCCACCAACACAGAGGAATCAGGCTACAAGAAGGCAGCCGTCCTGTCTAGCTGTCGACCCCGGCAGATGTGAGTTCTGAAGAGTTCAAAAGAATTCTGCACGGGGGCACCGCCATTTACATAATCCTCCAGATATATTCCCCTGCAACCTAATCAAATTATTCACAAGTCTAGCCCCTAACTATGTAGACCCCGCGATACACAGCCTTTCCATTAACCAGCCCGCGAGCCTTAATCGTATCGAACCAACCAATGTCACTTTTCCCTTTAGAATGGCCGACAGACACCGCAAACAAAGAATGGCTGTGTCTGACACACAAAGATTTCAGACGAGCAACATCTTTTCCCCCCCTTGTCCACTTTGTTTGGCATTTCTCATTGTCCTGGGATTTTATTTACTTTTGAAGAACAGAGCGCACTAAGAGAAAGAGAATTTTATCACTGGAAGTACACAATCTTAAGACAATGGGACATTATGTTCAAATGATGCTTTCAAGGGAAGTTGGTTGTTGTAGTAATTAGCAGAGCCGAGTTTGAGCTATTGAGAATAACTTTGAAAGACAACTGCAGATGACACGAGGGATTTCGATAATCATGGGGTTGGGTTCCCTCAGGGCCTAATCCGAAAAGAAGATAAACAAAACTGCTGATTCAAATACAAGTACGATTTATGCAATAACAGAATTTCCAAGCTTGAAAATATGGCTTTTTTTTTTTTGTCTTTGCGAAATTGCTGATGAGTAATATGGATAATTTGTGGTGCATTTATACAGTTGTTGCTGCCTGCACAGATTCTGTTGCACAAATCTTAATATAGCTAAATAATGCAAAATAGCAACACTGCAATCTACTATTTTTACTCAAGAAAACTTAAATTTCATTGACTTTGAACGTGTCACAATGTTACAAATATCATGCATAAAAACAAATAATAGCCTTATAATAAGTATTTGATCCCAGCACTGCTTTATTTTCTGCATCTGACTTAGCATTGTTTGAGTCTGACAAACATCATCTCTTTGTTAATCAGCCTGTTGTCGCTTTGTGTTCAATCTGCTGCCGGGGGGTGAGGGGGGTGGGGGGGGTAAAGGGTTAATGGATCAGCCAAAGTTTACATCCCATATGCGGTCAATTTTCAATGACTTCTTTTCTCACATTGAAATAAACTATTTTATGTCTCCAAATATGCAGATCATTTTGCTTAATGAAAGATGCTTGACGTCTCAGATCCAATTAATATGCAAATGCAAGTGAGGATTTATTTGTGACATTCTGTATGGGTGAGAGAAAACAAAAAGGCTTCTTAACAGTAACACTAATTGCTGTGACTGATTGTCACATATCATCATTCACTCTGAATCTTCTAAATACCAAAATTCAGATAAAAAAATCTCATGCGCACATGGTTAGATGTATTTATTTTTGTCTGTTTATTAGTTTATTTTGTCACCCTACGGTGCATAATGTCTTGTTTTGGCGTGATGACACCGGCGCCACCCTCTGCAGTTTGTCTAAAAAGGCGGATGAATAAATTCCCTTGTATATATAAGACTCATGAACACACTGATTACAGTTTGCCCAAGTGGTCCATCAGATGTTTTGGGTGCACTTTACTTTTTATATTGGATAATATATTAAAACATGTAAAGGCTACTTACAGTTCCTTCTCCTGATTACCCATTACCACTTTTTAAAACAATACAGTGAAAAGGCTGCACTTGCACAGTTGTAATGCTCACATTAAGTGTCACATATACAGATTTTATGGCTTTCACGCGTCCTGCCTCTGTTTCGACTCATCGCGAAGCCAGACTAATGCAATCCATCTTTGACGTGAAAAACCTTCAATCAGTGATGTATTTATCACTGTAAAATAAAATCAATAATGTAACTCTACTATTAAAATCCTTTAATGGATGAAGCAATATACTTAGCTGTTTGCATCATCCTCCAGCTTTAATGCACGAGGCACTATACAGGATAGGGCTTACGTTTTTGAGAACCGTAAAGCGTGACCGACACCTATTGTGACATATCGCTTCAACGTACACGATATATTAAACTTGCTTATTTGTCTTAGGCAGGATTTAAAAAGAGTGATCACTGAACCAGCGCTTTATAATGCGTGCTATGACTAAATAAGTTGAAAATGTTGGTGTGGCTAAAAGTGACAGAAATTCTGTGCTATATTGTATTTAAGGTAATTCAACCTTCAGTGCAACAGTATAGTCCAGTAATAGAAAGCCAGACTTGATGAGCTGCTTTTGTCTGTACAGGAAAGCACATGTACTACATGTTCCCCACTGGACAACCTTTAGCCATTTTATATAGCACTGAGCGGAGCCGTGATTTAGTGCACCCCAATCGAGAAACACTTCCGGGGCTGTAAAAACAACAATCAGCCTCTTTGGATTAAAAGGCCATATGTCCTTTAACAACAACCAAAAAAAAAAAAAAAAGAAAGATGCTGACTAGCAGTAGGGTGGGCAAAATAAAATGATCCACTGACATCGTCTCTAATGCTTTTAATCTTCTCGTGATATCTTTATAGCTTTTAACCTTGCTTTGTAAGGCAGACAAATCTCCCTGCTTGGCTCAATGTTAGTTCAAAGAACAGCATTTGGATCCGGATTTGGAGGTATGTGAGAGGCTGTTTCACCGTGGATATGAAACTGTCAAGGTTCTGATAATATAAAGAGTAACTGTAATATCTTTACATTCTATGTTATCGCTGCCAGTTTTAGACCTGATGGAAACTGCAAGCAAATGCAGGTTAGTTTTTCTGTGAAGTTCTTCAGAGATACAGTGGCTCCGTGGAAAGGCGTGCTTAAGTCTCCCTTCTTGCTCAAAATCATAAAACAAGCAGTAGGGTTGGTAATTGGTGTTTTCGCTGCGACGGCTCACAATAGTAATTTTTGCAAAACGTCTTGAGAACATTTGCAGAGCACTCACGTTGCCATCTGCTATGTTTGCTGCATTGTGGTCTAGAGGAAGATTTTAACCAAAGTTCAACTGAAAAGTTTCTTCAAATGACAATTGATAATTTAATAGTAATTAAATACATTTTACAGGCATGGGACAAAACACAAAGAGATTAGCATTACTATTAATTGCCCTGTATAACCATATTAAAGACACATGTTTGGCTTTCACTTTGAAATGGTTTGAAAAGGATCTAATTCATCCACAAAGAAAGAAAACTGAATGTATATAATATCATGTTAGTGTTTGGAGATTCCCAATGTTGACGGCTTGTGTAATTAGTTCAATCAGGTTGATCGCCCCTGAACCTTTTTGATCCGTTGCAGGTTTAGGTACGGCAGGGCACGAAACATCTGACTCACATCTGGAAATGAAGTTGGAAGCTTGTCAAGTTGCCTGTGTTTCAGCATCAAATGACAAACCTCATTTTGGGAGTCACAATGTCGTTTTTTAAATCCACAGCGATCCGAAACATCTGAGCGTGTACGAGCAGGTTTTGCTACATTTCAGCTATAAAGCGGCGTCTAAGTATCAGGGTTCAGGTTTCTTACGTTGCTTCTGAATCAGGGGAAGTAAAATTAGATACTCAGACCTACATGTCAGCAAAATGACTACTGCACAGGACATGTGCAACACTAGACAGGCCAAACATATTCATACCCAAAGCTTAACAAGACTCCGCAAAGTCTTGAGCAAACGTATTGCTTGTGTCTGAATCTGTCAGTGTTTGTGTGTGTACTTGATGTCTGTTTGCATGCCGACCTAGCCTCAGATTGCTGTTTGAGGATGTAATTGCTCTGCTCCTCTCCTCCTCCGAGTGGCCCAGGATGGATCTGCGCGGGCTGTTTAGCAGTCAATGGCCGGTGCAGATTGTAAACAGATCTCCCATGAATTGCGGGTTTAGCGGTTTTGTGAGTCTCCAAACAAGGTTCTCCCGATAACGCCATTCTCTCCCTGACAAAATCAGCCACTTTGCTGCAAGGGTGTGATTTGAGAGGTGCCAGTCAACGTGATTGACAGTATTAATCCCCCACAGGAGCAAATAGGAGGAGAAAACAAACCATGCCCTTATATAAAACATGCCCCTGTTTAAATCCTACTTTGGGTAAATATTTCAACTATCTAACTGCACAAGAACAGCAGAGGTTATTGAGAACAAAGGCTGCATAATTGAACAAATTAATGTTTAAAAAAAAAAAAAAAAAGCTGTCTTAGCATAAATGACAACTGAATCTGGGACACAATGCTCTACGAGAACAGGCTTCATTTACATCATATACGTGCAACCCAATGCAGCGCCGTCACAGACGAACTGTACACAACAGATAATTAGAAGGATATCTATGCATACATGTAGATTTTACCCCATATAAACATAAAGGCTGGCGCAGTAATTGCCAGTGATGCCATTACTTTCCATTTGCTTTCTAAATTCATCCTTGATTTGTGTGCTGCCACCCTGATTAAGACCTGAGACAGTTGCACAGCTCTGACACACAAAGCACACTGTGACTTTTAAATTAAACATTAAGCTTTGTTGGCCACTAGGAAAGCAAGTCATCAAGCATTAAACACACATATAATTTTCAAAGAAGTGGACGTTATGGGTAAGTCTTGCAGACAGTGGCCCTGACTTACCTGATGCTGACAGGACATCCATATTTAACACAATACTTAATCACAGAAAGCCAAAAATCCTGTCTTCTAGGCAAACTTTAAACATGCACAAACCCTTTATACAAAGTGTTCAGTATCGCCGAATGAAAACATTTGATATGACGTCACGTGCCAATCCATGTCTAAAGACAAAACCACTGACAGAGTATTTCAATTTCATGGGAAACAGTGTGGTGGCTGTGATAAGGCTGATGACACAACCAAGACGAACACTGCAGATTTGTGGAAACTGTACGGTGCGAATCGAAAAGCTCTCACTTTCCATAGTCAGTTTGACAAGAGAAGAGTACAAAAAGAAAATTTCAGCACAGAAAATTAGAATTACACACCGAAATCTCGCCCCTTTGATAATCACCCATTTGATGCTATTTGGCTTGTTTCCAATTTCATAATTATATTTCAGCTATTAAAAGAGTATGTTTACAAAAGCCCAAGTGGCCTCTTATCATATTCACAGTTACCTTAACAAACTACAGTAGTTCTGTCAGAGTAACTGGGAGCCAGAATGTGTCTTCAATATTCAATATTCATTTCTGTCAGTTATTCAGTTAAACCAATGATTTCCTCAATGAAACTAAAAAAAAAACCTCACAAACAGCCATCAGAAAATTCCACCTCAATTTTCATTGTATAGTCTGACCAACAGCTAACATCCTAAACAGCTCACATACAGCCAACAGCGTCAAAAATAAAAATGTGTTGTATTTAAGATGACTTTAAAAATGTTTGCTTCTTGATGTAACCAGCAAATGTTTGGTTTTATGACGTGAAAAATGGATGAAATCTGGCGTAGGTAAAATTTTCTGTTCGTCACTAACTGGTTACTAACCTACAGTAGTTTATACCTGTGTCTTCAGTCAAAAATCTAACTGACAATAAAGCTGAAATTATACTTTCTCCAAATCTACAAAGCTGCCAGGGATCGTATGACAAACATTTCATCATCTGCCCACGTCCATGAGGGTCTACATAGACTATCTGCATGCGGCACAAAATTTATGGCTGCAGACTATGACCACCGACCATACACAGCTCTACAGACACCCGATGCAGTACAAACAGAACCGCATGCACGTCTGCCATTCCTTATGACCATGATGCAACTCATTGTGAAAGTAAGAGTGAATACAGACTTTGCATTCTCTGCTTTTTTAAATGAATGCATGAAGTGGAACATTTGCACAATAAATCAAAAACAACAATATCTGGCGCTAAAAGCAAAAGCGACACTGTAAGCTGAAAGCTCGCTCGTGCAGATCGTGTCCAAGTGACTTTAAGGATCGCTACCTAATGACAGAGGCATTGTATATTAAACACATACAGTCGTCGTGCAATTCCAGTGATCAGTGGGAACCCAGCTGGTACAGAAGCACATGCTCTATCTTTTTTTTTTTTCCGTACAAATGATGTGAAAATGGCCCATTATGGCGAGGAACAAAGAGGATAGGCCCCATGTTAGAGCCAACCCCTCACTGATGCCCTGGTGACTCGGCCAGCCACTCTCCCAAGGCCTACTCCTTGATTAAATGCATAATCCACTACTCCCCATCCCCAATGATTTAGTGTGCCTTTAAATCAGCTTGCGCACACATAAAAACCTCAAATAAAAATCACCAAGAAAAACCATTGCACTCTAACTGTTCTATTAAAATGATACCCAGCCCAGCCTTTCTTCTCTGCAATACCGTTTATTCCACATGAATGCATATCTTCATTTTTTTCATAGGTATGCATATAAAATATTTAAAGTTTAAAATGTCACCGTTGAAACATCAAATGCAGGAGTCTCTCATTAATCAGCAAGGATGGAGGTTCTCTTTTAAGGTTATAACCCTTTGAAAGAGCAAAAATTACATTTTTGACCTTGAAGATGAGACAAACTCATAAACGTAAAATAATTTGCAGTTTAAAGGGGAAAGAGATATCGGTTACCTCAGCCAGCAGTGCTCTGGGATGTCGGGGGGAGACCAAACAAGTCTCATTTTCATATTTACATCCAAGCTGTTGAGATTAATTTGAAATCACACCAAGAAAAAAAAGAAACAAAACTCAGAGAAAACATCAAAAGGGGCAACTGTCAAACTTTCAAATCCATGGGGCCCGAGCTATCTCCCAACGTGAGAAACGCAGACTTTTTTCTTACAGTTTTATTAAATGGTGCATGACATTTTCATTACTCAAGGAAATTAAATTGACTAATTTTCTTACAAGCCCTGTACGTCTGCTATTTTAGGGAGGTGCACAGAAGAGAGCAATTGTTTCAACACCTACACAAAAGAAATGCAAACGGGGATGTGCTCTCGGAAGAAAATTGATTTCAAAGCCTTAAAGGAAATTTGTTCTTTAATGGGGGAATTTGTGGGGGGGGTGATCTTTTCCTTAAAACTGATTTTGATCTGTTTATTCAAGTCAGAAGAACATAAACACATTCGCACACAGCATTGACAATAAAAATTAGAGCTTCTTCTTCAAGAGCAATGGCAACATGGTGTTGGTGGTTTTACATACATATTTTGCCAATGATGCTTAACAGAGACACCAGGAAATAATTAGACTGAAAGCTCATAATCCACAAAAGAAAACAAACATTATTAAGTGATAAACTTCAAAGATCCATCTTCAGTGTTTTTTTTTTATTCATCTTTAGTCGTGTCATTAATCTTAGGAAAACTATAGATCAGTCCAATATTTCTCTTCCATATGCTCTCCAACACACACTTGTTTCAAAAAGCCGATTCGAGAGATGGTCCACACGAGAAAAAAAAAGAGTCAGTAGAGGAAGAGTGAAGCTTCGCTCTGACACCGTGAGGAAAATATGGAGTCAGTCAGGACCTCGACATTGCCCCTCCTCTGGAGATGAAAAGGCTGATTACCTTCACCTCTCAGGGGTGTAAGCCACATGGCTGACAACATCATTGGAAAATAGACTACTGAGCTCCTTTGGGCCCTATAACAGCTTACATTTAATGTGGGAGGAAAATTCACACTAAAAAGGAGGTGACACCACAGCCATACTCTCATATTGTTGAATACATTATGAGGGAAACCACTTATTTCTTGTTGTTGGTTGTGAAGCAGTAATGGGTGAAAAAGGATGGAGAAAAAAAAAACTGTAGGAAATGAACTGGGAGTTAAAAAGGATAGTTTGGATAAGGCAGATGGTTCTCAGTTACTAATGATAACCTACAATCCTGTTTAAAATGTTCATCCGGATGAGTAGAAACAAAATAATACATCACATGGTAGCGGATTTCTGTGATATTTGTCTGTAGCCGCTGTGGTTGACTCGCAATTCAATTTACAACTCCTACCGTGCACTGGAATTACCTGCATAATGTACCTCTGAAAGCTCCTGAAAAGACTCGCGCTTAATTCTGAACACAACAGTTGCTGCTCAGAAATGCTGCGAGTCAATGCAAAGAAGAAGTTATAGAAGCTGAAGAAATAATCTAAACCAAAGCAGTAATTGTTTTTAAAGTCCTCCACTGTCTATGTAAGTGACACATTTCGAGTGCAACGGGATAAAAAAATAGCGTTTCCAAAATGATATCCCACTAATCCTTTGATGAATAAGCTGGAACCCTCTGTATGACCTCTGTGTTCGTCAACAGCAACCACAATTTAGTGGCTGCCTGAACTCTATTTCAAAGGTTACTGAATTAACTTAAAATTACTTACAATGCTATTAAAATGCTGAGCTCTTTTGTTGTGGCTGTAAATTAATTTAAAACCTCAGCGATTTGAAATATTCTGAGACATGTCATGAGGGGAGGAGGGGAGGTGGGGGGTGGACGATAAAAAGAATGGCAGAAGTGGGGCTTTCTCAATGCTTTTGGCTTGGCAAATGCTCGCCTTGAATGATGAGAAAAAGAAATTGGGCTTAACTGGAAACATATGGTATTCCACTGGAGAGGAAGCCTTCGTAAGAGGATCATGGCTGCGTAATAAACGGAGACAGGAGAAGGGCACGTGTGGCGGTTTGGGTGGATGAGGAGTTTTTCTAAGGCGAGATGGAGCCAAAGTCTTTTTTGAAAGAAGTAGTGGTGGTTCGCTCGACCTCTCTTGTTCGGAGCAGTGAAAAACAGAAGACTCCAAGAGGCGGATGAACAAACATCCATAGACATCCATAGAAAAGCCATGGGAGTTTCTCACAATGCCATATGTCTTATTTGGCCTTTATGTCTGTAATTATCACTATCTGCCTGGATGCCCTTGTTTTACCCTGTGTAATTTTGTAATTATAATTAGGATTTTTTTTTAATCTTGTCTCTATGTTATTCTTGATATGATTGCTGGAAGGAAATGTGTCTGCCTTTAATAACCGATATAGCATCTAACTGCGGCTTTTGTAGGCTATATGTTGAGAAGCTTCAATCCTACATTTGATTTTTTTTAGTAAACAAAGTGTTTGTACATTATAATCTTTAAATATTATTTCATAAGAATCATGAAACCCTATATAAGATAAGATATTCCTTTATTTGTCCAACAATGGGCCAATTTACGAAATACACAGTATATCGAAATAATATTGACGACAAACTTTGATAGGTGAGGCAGTAGCCAGGATCTCTCTTTTTGGGCTTTTAGTGTGCTGGTGTCTAGTTTGTATGTACTCTGCACTAGGGCATATGTCTGTGCTGTAATCATAACAACAATCTTTTACAGATTGCCCATAATTAGAAAAGCTCCTCTCCAAACCAGCTCCATGTTAAGAGCATGATTGCAGCCAAATTGAGCAGTAATTTGTACGATGTGGACGTGGGTGCTGTGTGAGGGGAGAAGTCTGATGGTTTAATGCCACTTTTATCTGGCCTGGTTAGCCTGCCTCACTCAATCTAAACACATGGACCTTGGGATCAGACTGGGAAAAGAGCCTCTGTATTGCATCATGGTGAAACAGACATCAAGCTGATTAAAAAAAAAGGGGGAGAAAAAGACAGAACCAGAATACAGATTTTTTTTTTTTTTTGTCCTTAATAACCCCAGGAGACCCATCATGGATGCTAATGGAATCACTTGCCCTACTATTATACAAAAAAACCTAAACATCACCTGGCTTTCTGTGTGTGAAGAACAGATGTACTCATTATTATTCCACAAAGCTTATCAAGGCCACGCTACTGAGAGGTCCAATAAGACTGTCCTGTTACTGTACCACAGACACAGCATTTATTCACTGCTGCTGTGTTTATACTTAGTAATGTCTTTTTGAACCTGGAGAAGAACTGTGCAACTTTATCACGACCTCTGATACAGTTAGATTCCACCTTTCCACAGCGGCTTATTAGAAAGGACACCAGATCAAGATTTCTTCAAACAGCTCCCTTGTTGTTTTTGCTGCAAAATTCTCACTAAAATAATTGTAAAGTTCTTGCTCATCGCATCTCTTAGGGATTTTTTTAAAAAAATATATAAAACCATTGTTGATCTCTAAACTTGTGTGTATGAGCTTGTTGGCTTCTGCAACACACTGCATAAAAAAAACATGTGCAGTGTGTAGTTCAGCAGCAGGGATTTCCTGGTAGCCTTTGTGGCCTTAAAAGTATCTTAATAACATATTTTGTGATGATGTTTCGGGCGGTTTTATACATTTGTGGTGCTACCCTGCAGTTTGGCGAAACAATGGTCACAAATTATGAGCTTTTGACTGTCATCAACATTGTCTTAAAAAAGAACGTGACACTTGTTTTTTTGAGTACAATGTTTTTGTCTTGCGGATGAATTTTTTCAACACCATTTTTCTTTTTTAAACACTTTTTTCACACCCGCAGATTTTTTTTCATTTTCAGACTTCAGGCCCAACCAACGCTGACTCGAGTGACATCACTTGAGGCAATTTATCAGACTCCCTCTGGAGCTACAAAATGCCTATTCATATGCAGTCGAACTGTAGCCATACTTTGAGGTGTAAAATTGGTGGAGTTCCCTTTCAAGAGTGCTTGGGACAGATCTCCATGCTATTGTGCAAACAAAGCAGGAATGGAAAAATGCGATTGCATAGAAGTATGAATCAAAACTGTATTTGTAATAACACTAATTGTGCAGCCCTAGTTTGGGTATCAATGACTAATAGATTAGTCAACAGAGCACGTCGGTCACACAAAAGATGGCCCAGTTTAAGTTTCACAAAAGAACAAAAAGTCATGAATTTACTTTGATAAATAAATATGAAAGGCACATACAAAACAGGAAGAAAAATAAGTTCTGGGTCATGTCAAGTATATTATGAACAAGGCGTGACAGCTACAGTATGAGTACACCTGGGACAGAAGCTGTTTTCCATTTCATAATGAGAAGTTAAATACCTCTTTATTATGCTACATCATTTATTATGTGCATTTTGTGTTTAAAGATATTAAATGACTTCATTCAAAACCAGAAAGGCCTCAGCGAAACGACAGCATACAAAATTAGGAAACCCTTAAACAGAGTGGAAAGACTGGGCAGTTGATGGCTGTATCAGCAAAGGTATGAGAGAATGTCTCTTTCACCCACCATAATTACTGCTGCCAATCCAGAGTGATTTTATAATTCCAAAATCCTGACACTTCACAAAGACTCTATAATTGCATTAGGATGGCCTTTCACACTTCAAAGGTCCATTAATTATTTTTTCCTTGGACCTGTCCTGAAATATATCTCGCTTTTTTTTTTTTTTTCCCGAAAGCCACCTCATGAGAAGATGTGGAATTTTTCATGAAAACACGAAAAATATCCACTTGAGATGACCGCTTGCTCTCCTTTCCTTTCCGCCCTCAAAAACATCCCAGAATAGAGCAATGATGTGGTGCTAAATACACAGTGAAGCTTAAAGAATTTCAGAAATGGATTGAGAGAGGACAGTTTCAAGTCCAAGAGGCAGATTCAAGAGGAGTAAAGGTCAAAACAATAACTTTCGACTGCACCATGAAACCTCATGAGCAGAAGTGAAAACAGATTTGCTTGGAGCCAGCCTTTCACTGACAGCAATCCTAAATGTAAAAGGTATAGTTTCTTAATAATATATTAGTTAAAGGGTGGCAAGTCTACATTCAACAGTTCTTGCCAAAGGTCTCTATGTCACAACAAACTACTGAGGATATTTGGCTCCTGACCAAAAATGTCTTCTTGTCACTTTTGAGAATCACTACAAAACACAACCACATTTCAGACACCCAGTGCACATTGTGGATTACTTCACATTTTAGAACATGTCAACTCAACTCGACTGGCTAAAGACTAATGGAAACACGCCTTTCCCAGATGATAAAAACATCACCTGCAGGAAAACAACAAGTAGAGCACAGAAGTAATACCTGTGCTCTAATTTCCAACCAATGCCAACTGAATCACTATGATGCAAATGTTTCCCTGGACTGTTTTTGTTTTTGAATGTTGCAATATGTGAAAACGGGCACTTTCAAACTTTAACCAAAAAGCTAATTAAAACCACAAAAAAAAAGCTAAAAGAAAAATTGACTTTTACAATAAATGTAAGCATAGTCAGTTTCATTGCAAATGCTCACTGGCCACTATGTTGGGAAGTTTTTGCCTGCTGCTCCAAAGTGTACAAAACTGTTCATCTGGTATATTGTGATTTCTCCTTCAATATGAAAAGCAACAGAGCAGTTATATACAAAGTCAACCACCAAAGCAGACTGGATGTCCATACAACTAGTGGCAAGCCTTTTCTTTAAATATTAATTTATGAGCTACCATTACTTCGCTTAATATCTCCTCATATATCAAACGTTATACATCAAATAATATTGTCAATTATTTGTTTTGAAATCAGAAACGATTCAATGAGTTGGATTCCAAAGATCCATCTCATGAGACCGACTGAGATTATTCAGACATCTCGTGAAATGTTTTATTTTGTTTTTCCGAGGCAGCTGCAACAGGTGTGAATCCTTGTCTTTAAAACATTAAATCAAATACTACCACCGAGCCATAAAATCCAACGCTGCACATGCAAACACGGTCTCCCAGTCCTTTGCAAAGTAAACTGCTGTGTTTTTCTGTACACTGAATCTGTCTGTTTGCCTCTTGAGAGTAAAAAAGGCTCTTCTTGTCTTGACTTGACCATTTTAGCTCCTGTGGCAATAATAACATAAATGTCACATCACAGCCGCTGGGTGATAAATACAAAACTGAAATACTGTCTTAACTTTGCTTTTGTCGATTGAGGTTTTGCAAAGACGAGCGATTGTCACCGACTGTTAAAATCTTCATTTTGCACATTGGGCTCGTCAACACCAGAGTGCAAGTTTGACCCTTCAGGTGTTTATGAACGACGACTTGCAGCACAGCATCCATTCACACGAGCGGAAGACTAATGACATCATTCTGGAATAAAGTTCGTTAGCATATTGCTTTCCAGCCAAGTGACAGCTTCAGATCTGCTCACTTAAGAAAATTGATGAGATCCATTGCCAAAATGGTGCCCTTGACAGACATTGAAATGATGGCAAGCGTTAAGTTTTATGCGATGTAGTTGACTCCAACATAACCACGCTACAAGCTCTGATCAACTAGTCAACCCATATGGCATATCCACAAACACTGCTGGCAGCTCTTTCTCTTGACACATTCGGTTTTTAAATGCAGCCTCTCTTCATCTAAAAAGCAAGACTATTGTGCAAAAAGTTGGCCGTCCCTATACTCCCGATGATAAAGTATCACAAATAGGGACACAGAGAAATCTAACAGCCGTTTATTTGGTTCAGCTGCCTGATTGTTTCAGATACACAAGTGCCACACATTTGGGACTCAAGAGGAAGAGGGAGTGGCGAAATAGCATTTAAACAAACAGACAGACATAAAATATTTCTGGAAGATGCTAAAATCCCTGCAGAGCACCAAAAGCATGGGGCTTAAAGATTTACTGCAGTCCTCTTATCTGTCATTACTGACGAGTGTGAAAGAGACGCAGACATATTCTACTTCATGCATTTCTGTTCTGATCCCAGTCCAACTCCATTAAACATTTGTGTTTCAGAGGATGTGTCAGCTCCGTTCTCAGAGAAGTGCCTGGATTTGAAAAGAAAAAAAAAAAAAGAAAGAGGGAAACTCTCAGAAATTAAGTTCTTTAAGACCATCTTTCCCCTCTTCTGTTCTTATTAAGAGATCTGTTTCTTTTTGTTGTTTTTTTCTCATAAAGCTGTGCTATGTATGAAAGCCCTGGAATGAAAGCCAGTACAATAGCATTATGGAACAAAGGCAGGAAGGAGATTGGGGGGAAAAACAGGGGGAAAATGGCATCATCTCTAAACTTAATGAAACAGCATCCTTTCATTTTTTCTAGTAATTATAATAAAGATGGAAAAACATAATAAACGTCTCCCTGCCCCCACCTGCTAACAGTAATTATAATAGACTCAACAATAAATGGTAAAGCAGCACAGAGCTGCATCTTGGGAATTCTCAGGAGTCTGTGGATTAGCTTGAAAAGCCTGAATGATTAAAATACACTAATTAAAATTTTGTGTTCCTTGGTAACTCGTCTTCCAGGGCCCCTTGTGCTGGCAAAATGGGAATAAATGCGACAAAAGCAAATACTCTTTTGGACCTGAATAAATAAACAAGTCTAATCAACTTAGTGTTTTTACAGAGCGAGTTACATAAAAACTTCCTTGGTGACCTTTCCTCACACTCGTACTTTGCATCCACCAGGACAATAGCAACAGTATTTTGACTGTATTGTTCTAATCAAGCAAGACTTTCCAGACATACCAGACAGGTTAGATATGCTATTACACTGCTTTTGATTAGACAGTTCAGCCTCACTGTGACTTCTAATTTCTATTTAGTGTCCAAATTACTGTCTGATTTAAGGACATTCGAGCTGCTACAGTTATTTCTGTTAAACTACACAGTACTGCTGCTCATGTTATCTGTACATATTGCAGAATATGTTGCACATTACTGTTTTGGAGATGATGAAATACATTATACATTTTAGGAGTTTCAACACAATGCCTGTTATTTACCATAGGTGTGATGCATAAGACAAGTGCAAGCTTGTTATAGAGTCTGAGGTGGAGTTAATCTATAGTTAAAAGATCAGACATGGGGGGGATCAAAGCGCTGGAGGCTGCAGGTACAATGAAATATCTGCCGTGTAATCTGCACAGGAACCAATCTCACCCCTTTTGCATTTATAAAGTAATGCTCTAAAACAGGCAGAATGATATTAGAAAGATGTTGTTTTTTTTTAAATCAAATGCGATTTCACCTTGTGTGAAACAGGCTTTTCTGAAGAGCGCCTCCGCTCAGGCTCTCCCCATGGTCCCCCTCTACAGAGAGTATACGCTGAATCCTCTTATATTATGCTGTCTTGGCAAATAATGTCAAACTGTGGTTTAAAGTCAGCGGGGACAATATCATGATATGAAAGAGAAATTCCCCACTTTACAGCAGTCTCGCTCTCCTCTGTAGCGCTAATGATGCCAAGGTAAAGTGAAAATCAAAAAGACAGGGAAAATGAGTGTATTGACCACATGTTAGACGGGCATCAAATCAAACTTGTTTTCACTGTTACACGCCCAAACACATACACATTAATGCAGAGGTGCATTGTTGCTTTGTATTAACAGTAAAGAAGACGTCATGGCTCTGGATCTGTCAGTCAGGTCGGGCTCTGGCTGAACCCTGTCTGGTCACTGGGACTTGGCCCCTTTCTACCAGGGCGTCAAAATAGAGCTGTGTTCAAAAACGCTGTAATCCCCGCGGCATTACCGACGAGGCTAAAAAGATTCAAAAAGCCTGCTTACAAATTTAATTACCTTTGCAGTTAACCAGAGCTTAGCAGCCAATGACCTGATATTTCCACTGAAGACCAGCTAAGGAGGGATGGATTGGAGACGGACGCGCCGAGTGGGCCACAGAGACTGGCAAGCGTGGCAATCCAGGGCGGCTCAGAGGCATCCGGTGGGCATACTCAGTGCCAGGCAGGGCAACAACAGCACACATGTGGCCCTATCTTCTGCTGGAGTGCAAATTAGATACAGTTGATTAAAATATTGAGTCATTTCACAGTCACTGTTGGGGGAATAAAAGGAGTGCAAGTACTGAAAATGTGCCGTGATGTGTGTGAGTGTGTTTGCATGGACGAGACAGAAAGCGAGAAGGAGACCAAGCTCTCTTTCCAACAATACACACATTTCTCATTTATAGAGACTCCCTTTGACAAATATGCCCTTTCCCAGAGGACAACTCGGAAACACCTCTACTTGCAATAGCAGAGAATTCAGTCAGTTCACAACAGTGTAACAAGAGTTGGGGAAAGCAGCGTTGTATGCTTCATGTTCTGCAGGCGCCGTTTAACACCCGTGTCCCCCCTTTTTTCTTTGTTCCCCCCCCAAAAAAAGTGAATATGACTTGTGGTATAAAAACTTCTGCCTCGCTGCAGTACAACAAAAGAAAATTAACACTTTGGGGTTGCCCTGGTAACCTAATTGCATCACAACACTGCACACAGGAGCCAAAGTAACTGAATTTTGATGAAAAGGCGGTGATAATTTACGGCATTGAGAAATTAGTTGCCGTGGCGACGCGTTAATTACATCTCAAATTAACAATGCAAGTGTAGTGAAATTAAATATAAATCATATTTTCTGCATAAATTACAGGGGTTGATTAGTGCGGGCACCAGGAGAGAGAGGTTGAGATTCCAAGGGCCTGTCACATCCCCCTCCTCCTCCTACTCCTCCTCCTCCTCCTCCTCCCTCTCTCTCTCTCTCTCCATCTTCCCCTCCTCCTATTCCTCAATGCCACCCCTCCACCACCCCATCCTGACTGGTTCCTTTAAAGACAGGGACTGGATTACACCCGAGGACACAACTCAACCTGAGCATGTTTGCATTTTTACAATAAATTAATCAATGCAGGGCAAGTATAGCTGGCCTGGCATATTAGTGCATTTGCATGTTTGTGCGTCTGCCAACACTTCTGCTTTTGTAAGAACATGTGTTTTTCTGCAGGCACATGTGCACAGTTGATATATAACTGTATTTATGCGCAATTAGAACAGTGAGATCTGAATTTGGTATAAGTGGGATCATTGTATGCGTTTGCTCGAGGGGGGTCAGTGAGGCACTTTATAAACTCCCGACACAAGAGGAACTTTCACCAACTCCGATGCATCTCTGTTAAGTGCTGCATAATGCATTCATAAGTGCCACGTAAAAATCTATTATCGGTCACACCCAGTCTTATTAACACAATGCTCAGTGCGCACTAATGATCAAATTTTAATCATTGAAATCCAAGCCTTTCAAACTTCAAAGGTGTGCAAGGTGTCCTGTATGGTTAGAGCAGATCTACAGTTTCTCTACATCTACAGTATCTGCAGGTGTGTGTGTGTGCGCGTGCATGAAGGAGTGTGCGCTTCTGTGGGTGTTAAGCTGTTTATCCGAGGTCTGTGTAGGTCTAGGAAAGACAGAAGAAGGGAGACAGAAAGCACAGCAGAGAGAGAAAGTGAGTCTCTCCTCCCCATGATTCCTCATGTGGCCCAACTTCCCTTTAAGCATCACAAACAAGCCTCAGGAGTGATGTCAAGGAGGGAGGGAGGGAGGGAGGGAGGTGGTGGGGGTGCTGAGCCGAGAGAGAAAGCTGAGCGCAAACACAACAGCAACAGGAACCAACTTGAGCCATCTAAATTATTCATACACCAGATGGATACGTTTCCCCAGGATTTCACACTAAAACTATGCTATTCAGCTTCCCCGCGCGTTACTCTGCCTATTCAACGGACGGCGCCGAGGAATCAAGATAACTATCACTTTATCTAAATCGTTTCATGTCTGATTCATATCAACTTTGAAGAGTGGAAGCCCCTCGACACCGTGATCTCACGTTTGTTCTATTCCACAGGCACAAAGAAGGGGGAACATGTTCTCTTTCCTCTATCTTCAAAGACGTAGGCGCTGCTGTGACCTTGTCTGAAGGATATTATACAAATCAGAGGGTCCTCAGAGACGCATGTCATGTATATCACTGACTACACCTCACCCATGTGATGTGCGCATGTAGGCAGCCCAAAGGTGTTGAGATTAAAAAAAGAAATAGATTGATAATATTGTAAATCTACAGTCATGTGTTTTTTTTTTTCACCACTGGGCCAAAACTTCCATCCTTTCACACACATTAAGTTAGAAAAGTCATGTGTGTTTTATACGGGTTTTTTTTTCCTGTCACAGAAAAGTCGACACAGCATTATGAGAGAGTCACATAATGCGTTTTTTATTTTGTGCGTGTACATAAGTAGTATAATTCAAAAGCTGTACAACATATAAACACGCCAACACTTGAGAAAAAAGACACATCTTGTACTTTAAGACCTTTTTCCAGCATAATGAAATCATCAGTGCAGATACCCATGTGTTCAAAAGGAGTTTCTGTCAAAGTCAGATGATTCACACAAGAGGAAAATTGCATGATTTGCAAAAGGTGAAAGTATAGTCAGTCTTTTGTCTTGGTGTGGGGGATACTTTCCCATCATGCCTTAAGACACATGAGGTTAATAAGACTGTTAACTTATGGCCCAAACATCCTTAGCTTAAAGAAAAAAATAATAATTTCATTTAAAGTATGATATTTCTAGAACTGTTGCTTACATTGGGCTTATCAATACTGAATATCTCCGTCAACTTTAGCTGTCAAAATCAGGACTTGATAATTTCCACAATTTGTCCAAAAACACAGTTCAGCAACAATTCATTCGTGCGACCGAGACACAAACCATAATAGATGGGTGTTGATGGTTTAATGAGCGAGCTTGCCAATGGACGGATTATCTTTTTGTACACTCCCATGAGAAAAATTCCTAACTTCTTTCACAATGCTCAAATTCAGAGATGCTGTATTTATAACCAGTTGATGAAGCTGACAAGTTTTAATATATGGAAACAATCAAATGGCCATTCATAAAGAAGATCTCTGGCCCCTGTCAGTTAAAGGAGTCACTTTTGACGTGCAAACATAAATATTGTGTTTACAGTGTTTCTTTTGCCACAGCTATTAGTGGGCAGCAAACTAATCACAAATACCTGCCAACTAATCCACCCCCACAATAATTACTATGTGGTATGTGGCATTGCACTCCCCCCGCCCCCTGTCAACAAATTCTACTTTTAATGCCGACTGTCCTGCCTCATTTCATGGAAAGTAACTTCCTGTGCTGGTACAAGAAGGTTGGGATGACCTCAGTCCCTGGGGTGCTCCTCTGCCGTACTCATCCATTTGTGAATGAAGATGACGACTTTTAAAAGGACAAGACATCATTAAGAGAATAAGTAGCTTTTCCAGTGGTCTTTTTGCGCCGCCCCCCCTCTGGAAGTAATTCCGATGCATTTATACAGAACTGAAAGTGCTTGAGACTGGGAGGGGCCGCAGTTTAATGGTCCAATAATGTCTTAGCCAAAGCGTAGTTGTCCTCCCAAGATGGTACAAAAAAAGTAACACACCGAGACTGACCAGTTTGACGATTTAAGAGGCAGTTAAGGAGGAGTGATTAAAAAAAGGAAACACTCAGGAAAATGCCGCTCTTTATACAGTAGCACAGGAACGAATGAATTCCATCAAAATACCACATGTCAGCGTGTGACACTGAAAGCAGAGATTGTCAAATGACATTTATTTAAGTGGCATATCTCATACTGTAAAGAAAAGAGAAAAGGTCATTAAAAACAAGTCAGAGACCTCGGTATCAAGCTGTAAAGGATCTGTCATCTCTCCTCATTTGTCTTTCCCTCTCTTGCTCCTCCTCTCACCTTTCAGGTTACTGTCGCCTGCAAAGTGCTAAAAGTCTTGCTAAGCATCCCGTGCTCATGCCACAGGAGGTGCAGGTGTGGCCGCCCAGCACCACGTGGGCCATATCAAAAACCCACCACCGTTTCCCTGCTGCAGGAAACTGGCACCTATACTCTTGAAATTGGGATCGATAAGCCAAATAAAGTCTGTTTCACATGTAGTGAATTTCCCCTAAATGTCACGTAGCCTACTGTATGAAAAAAGGCAAGACCTTCCCAACAAGTTTAAATAAACCCTGCAGGATAATGCTGGCTCTCCTGGGGGAACCAAAAGCTGATGGCTTTGAAACAGGAGGGAGGGTATTTTCAGCGGGGCTGCCCAGCATGAGAGATCCTGTATGTCTCACAGCTGAGCTTGTTTTATTGAAAGGTTGTTTGAAAGGCCCTGAACCCAAGACATCAGTGGTCATGTTTGTTTGGCTTAAAGAGGAGCAGCATTCAAAAGCTCCACTAAAAAGAACAGTTCAAATAGTCAGAGCGCAGGAAAGAAAATGAGATGGGTTAGTGCCCACAGCAACTTGGACACATACGCAGGGAAGATTTGTAGAAATTAATAAAATGGCCTCAATATAGCTTCAATTACAGCCTCCTACAAATGTGCACAGCGCAAGCATAGCTTCACTGCACTGTGCAAATAAGTGGCAAAACCAGCGCTGTTATCAGGTAATGGAGTCGGAGGAAGAGAGAGGGCCTTTGTGAACTTGACACTCCCATTAGGCCCCTACTGGAAAGTGCAGTATTTGATCAGGAGATGGGAATTGAGCAAAAATGAACTGAAACTAGATCCCACATGACTTATTTTCCTGTTGGCTCTCAGCTTTAGGTGTCACTCAGACTTAATAAAGCTCTCCAATTTTCATTTTATCACAGAAAATAGACTGAGTAAAAATAAAATCAGTCGGTTTTGCCTTAATGGAGCAAAGTAATGGCGAGGTGAAACTGACACAACACATTTTGTCCATAGTAATACTATCAAAATGAAAGCATATTCACTTCTGGAGTTTTCCAGGAATCAATTCAAACTGAATATTGGCCTTTTTCACAGACTTTATTTCATAATGGTTCCAACAAATACAGCACTTTGGCAATAGCCTGTCACCTCGGGTGATACCAACACAGCTATTTCACCCTATAGAGTTACAGTATTCTCGAGCCCACACTGAACCTCCTCCACCAACCTATAACTCTTATTTTATTTCCGCACTTTATACATTAGAGGTACATTACACCCATCCCAGTAGATAGGATGAGTCCACTTTTACACCCAGGTGTTACATTGCAAGGTTAGGTCATTTGGATGGCTATGACCTTTGATGGCTCCGTCTTCAATGAAAATGATCTGGCGATCTCCGCATTGACATGCACACAGATGCCCTTGTCCTGTACATTCACACTCCGGTGATAAGGCCAGAGCAATTCACTCGGGAGACATTATGGAAATATTCATTTGGGAATTACGAATTCTAATTAGAGCGTAAGGCCACATTTCTCTGTCTTAGGTGTGGAGAGACGATTGCACGATTTCCCAGTGATGTGGGCTAAAAAAGCAGTATATGCCGCATTTTTCTTTTAGCGCAACGTCTGACTAGTATGTTTATCATTCCTGTCCTCTTTACAGAATGCTTTGCTTTTAAAGAAGTAATTAGATCAAGTAAAGTGAGAGGAAAAATTCAACAGTGAGTCCCAAGTGTTCTGGTGTGCGATTAATTATTCTGAGGAAGACAGATGTAAAATTGTGTATGCCCATCAGCGCTAAGACTTTCTGAAGATTTATCATTCATGTAAATCATGAATAAAATATTTCCTTGTTGAGAGAAAATGCTACATCTGTTTGGTGCATCATTTACTCCCGACTGCAAGAAAATAAGCAAACAAATCTGACCTATTAAAGCTTGTCTTTCGGCACAAAGTGGACATAGAGTGTGAATTTGACAATATGTATTTAACTGCATACAATCACATCAGGGAGATTAAAAATTTGTTCAAAAAGCATATATTGTTTTACTCCTTTATAAACTTAAAAACTGCTGCCGTCATTGATGCTGTCTCAGGTTAAAAATAACATCACAGAGCCAAATTCGCTCCTTCAAAAAGAAACTGAATTAACTGTGTTTCATGCATATGAGGCACATGTGTGCTCCTCTTTCCCCCAGATGTATGAATAAATAAGTAAAAACAGTCAGACGAGTGCGAGAGTGTCATGGGGATCACGGACGAGGCGGCGGTGGTGGCGGAGGTCGAGCCACAAGCCACCGGGACGGTAGCGTCTCCAACCGCCCCTGGCGACCATCACGTTGCCATGCTCCGGAACAGACAGGCCTGCTCGCACAACAGATGGAACTAATGATGCGAAACAAAAGAGATCATTTCACTGTGGTCCTCTAGGAAGCCACAAAGAGAGGCTTGGAAGTTTGAATGATGGGACCAGGGGACTTGCATGGGGTTAGATATGGGTAGCCTTTTTTTTTTTTTTTTTTTCTTGGAGGTGGCTCTGATGAATAGGAAAAAAGGCCTTTGATGTTTCTTACAGAAAGCGGCACATTAAGAAGGCAAATGTAAAAAAATAAGACAAATGGTAATCAACATTCAAGTTGAGCTGAGGATCCCCACTAGAGATTTCTGATTTTATGGACTTCGAGGGGTGCTTATAAAAATACAGTCACATATGGGTCATCTGACATAAAGGGGTGAAAAATGATGAGTAACACACTCCTGACAAGTTTTGACAAAATCCCTCTGTTCACATCCTACCATGTTTAATTATTCAACCAATTCCACAAATAGCCTCAACATTAACTAAATACAGTAATTACGGTTAATTATTCACTGCTGTAGTTGGATCATCTCATCAGGCCTGTTTCAGTTTGATAGCTAAGCCTTTCTATATCTCGTCACACGCCGCGATTAGCTAAGAAAACAGAATTTCAATGCCAAAGTTTGAGGCAAATCTATACAAGACTTTAATATCAAAACAGTCTGGTGAGCAAGGTTGTAAAACGTCTTATAAAGCAGAGCTCCGTATGTGCGCCGCCGGGTTTTTTTTAACACTGCGTTGGATAACAGTTGTAAACAAACTGCTGTGTCCTGAACTGACAAAAACAAATCAAATTTGAGCTGAGGACATTTGCATATCCTGAGGGACAGGATTAGATTTAGAGGTCATCTCTTACGAGCCGGTCCTCAGCAGACGCCAATGTAATGTTTCTATGTCAAGTACATTCAATTGCAGCCTATGTGAGACTGGTCTGTTTTTTTTTTTTTTTTCGAGTCAGACAGTCAGAGAGAGGGAGCGCGGCTCTTTAAATACAGTGTGTGAACCGAGAGAAGCCAAACACCTTGGGATGGGATTTAACCAGGATGGAGCGGAGTGGAGCCCAATCCATGCCCATCCGCACACGGAAGGGATCACTGGGAAAAGTTCAGCTTCGACGCTGACACAAACAGTGGAGCAAGGCCTGTATTAGAGTCAGGTTAGCAAAGATAACACTATCAGCCTGATCCCCATGGGTACCAAATGCCGGGCCTTGCTGGCAAATAAAGCTACAGTGTCTTGACTCCTTGGCACATTAGCTCTGATTACAATGACCTTCATTATATCAGCTACCCTTATTACAACACGTAGAAGGCGTCTCTCCCCTGGGCAAAGCACAGTGGGGGAAAGAGTAAAGGAAAGCGGTGAGATTCACTAGTCAGGCTCGGGCTGTGAAAACCAGTCCTAAGACTTGCACTGTAATGTACGGTTAGCACCTGTGAAAACACTCATAATGTCGACGACTGCTGACTAGTCACTTCACCTCAAGTGGGCGTATGGTTAAATTCAGATTTAACTATAATGTTGGTTCGTGTTTTATGACCAATGAGAGTAACAGTGCAAGAAGTATGAGCATTTGAGCTATTTGATGAACTACAAAAATGTTCTTTTTGTTATGGAAACAGTCATAATAGTTGTTGAACAATTGGAGTAAAATGACTGTGCTGCAGCTTTCAACACAAATATAACCTCACTATAACTTGAATGTCTTTTTACTTCCTTATTGTAGCAGAAAGAACCACAAATATCTTGGTCTAATACAATTTTTCATGGATTTCATTACTAAATAACATGCTTGACTATTCAGGGATTCCACATACTATGAGCGCAGATGAGCCCTGTTTAATATGTAACAATGTTGTTAACCTCAATTTCCTTCCCAGTCTGCCCCTCCACAGGCCACATTGTTAGCTTGAGCGAGCTCTTGGCAAACGTTTCCGCCGCGGTGGTGACTCTCATTCAGTCTGACCACCCTGCAGGCAGGGGGATCCTCTCCCACAGCCCCAGCTCGTCCCTCCTCCAGGCCCCCGCTGAGCGTCTTCCCCCCCTCCCTCTTCGCTGGCAGGTGACTCAAAATAGCAGACGTTGCCCTGAGAGAGCCGCTCCATCGCATTCACTTAGCGCTGCCAACACACCCCAACGCGGGATGAGCTGAACTGTGGGGGATCTGAGGACCATCCCTTCAGCCAGCAGGAGGGCGCGATGTTTGTTTTTGTGCTGAGATACAGAGGAGGGGGGGTGGGTGAGGTTTATCAGCTTGTTTTGGATTAAGAACAAATGAAGAGATTTTAAGAATTACGAGATGCGCCTCAAAAGCGAGTCGAAAACAAGAACACCTGTAGGATAATAGCCGGAGAGTGACACATACGGTATCAGCCTCTCATTCACGTGTTTGTCAAAGTATAAATCCTGAGGAAGAATAGAGGATACAATGGCAGCGTAGCCAAGAGTGCACTTAACAGAATCAGAGTTTAAGCCATGTTGATCCCCTATGACAGTACGTTAAAAAAAAGCAAATAAAATTGTAACTTAATTATAGATTTATAATGAGTCACTGCACCACTGCCAAAAACAAGTCCCATACCAAGGCAAACAGGCACCTGTCGAATGCTCTCTGCTCGTGGGTTTTCATAGCTTAATTAATCTAGGCCTTGGGGTATCATGACTCGTGCGTGCTGCTCGTGTGCATGTTTGAGACAATTAAGTTGTTCCTCGAAACAGAGGTGCAACTTCAACATGGAGCAGAGACACCAATACTGCACATTACACGGCGCATTTTGTGTTTCGTGAGAGTAAAGTCAACCATCCAATAATTTGCTTCCCACTGACGGAAACAGAAAGTTAATGACGACTGAGTGAAGTGTTTATTCATACAAGCGAACCACAAATCACTTGGTTTGATCTCTCATCGACGGCAAACAAATCAAGCCGACTTACACTTTAAGTCATGGTATACCACGTGCAAAGAGACACAAATATAAGTTTAAGACTCACCTTCCTGTTGAATCTGCGCTGAAGCTGAATCTGCTGAGCAGTTATCGCCTCGGGCCGACGCTCACTCTACCGCCATCTGATTTCTGCAGATAAACATAAATCAGCTGTTTACCATCACATGTAGTTTCTTTGAAAAGTGAGATTTAAAGCACTTGATCTTGCGAGGATGATTTTTCTATGTTTGAAAGCAGCCTCTCGGATGCAAACAGACTGATGTAAAAAGTTTAAGCCAAGATATCCTGACCGTGTTTTCCCAGCCAGGTGTGACCACGGGAGCAGCTCACGATTTAGGCCTCAGTTGGTTAAAGCAAAAGAAGAAAGCGGGGCTCGTTCACTGAAGGCCAACTGAATGAAACAGCTTTAAAGGCGAAGCTGGTAGCAGTTTGTGTCTCTCAAAATCAAGACGACATCTCCCATAAGCCCGTTTCTTCCTGTTCATCAAAAAGTGGACGAGCATCATGTTTGTACGTTTACTTAAAAATCCAAACGAATGCACTAATGAATTATTGATGTAAAACACAAAAGAAATAACTGGTGACCAAAATGAATTAGGACAAAAGTATGAAATTCTTATGACTGCTAATTACCACTTTGAACGAGCCTGATAACTAAAGAGAAAAGGTATTAAATGCAATAACTATTACTATTGCTAATTACATTTCCAATTATGTCACTAATGAGAACGGCTTAATTATCAGCACATTGGATAAATAACAGTTTTGCTTTGGAACGTTTGTGATGGAGGTGGCGATGTGGCGTGAGTCCTCTGACCAAAAACAAATGAGATAAAGGTGTAACTTCTCAAAGTAGCAAAGCCTCCTAAAAATGAAATGATAAATAATGATCATTTATATGCACAATGATTAATAGGTTTGACCATGTCATTTGTCCTGTGTGAAACTTATTCTTAAAGTTATCAGAGGGCCTTTCTTAGTCAGTGCTTGTGATGCCATTTTCCAAAAATTGAGCATCTCAGTTTTTTTTTTTACTTTACTTTATTTTCATTAATGGACCTTTTCATCTTTTAAGATCAAAGAGAAAGAAACACTGTAAAGGCAGGCAGACAGAAAAATACTGTAAATGCTGAAGCTCAATTTGCTCAACCCGTTTACTTCATGAAGAGCTGAGCTGCACCAATGCACCAAAAATAATGAACCTACAGGTCGGTTATCCAGCGAGTCAACGTATGGGTCTAATTCAATGGCTGGTCAATTAAAAATGTTTCCTCTAACAAAAATATGACCTGATGTATTTTTCATTTGAAAAATAAAGAGTTTTTACAACACGCCAGAGAATTAAAGCACAGCTAATGTGCTATTGCAGGATGGAAGAGAGTTTAATATTCAATTAGTTATGAAATGAAAAAGGGATATGAGTATGTTTTGCAGAGGCCGGGCACAAATCTGCAATTATTGCCTGCTTTGGACAATATATGATGCGCTGATCTTTCTTGTGCACGTGAATTTGTTAACTGGCTGCTAGACAAACACAACCACAACACCCCTTCTCGCTGATCCCCAACCAGCCCACACCCCGCACGGCTGTCACAATATTGCTGTATCACACCCTGAGAGTCTGGAAACGCTGTTGATATTTCTCCTGCTCCTTCAGGGTGTTGCTCTACCTTTAGGAGAGCGGAAGTGTTGCAGAGGACCGTGTCTGAGTGCCAAGTAAAGGCACGACGGATTAGAGTCATATCTTCCACATGGCTGCTTCCTAATCCTACCATCTGAGGTAAACACAGGACCAGGTGAGGCAACACGCCTGTCTGAGACACCTCTGGAACACAGAGGGATCTCCTCCTCAGCACGGGACTTCCGACCGGCACAGGACTCGCTCACAGTGGGTTCCAGTAATAATTGGGACATAATTGTTTTCTGGTCTACTGCTGATTCATATAAGACATTACTAATTCAGTGTATTCTTAAAAAAGCTTTGTATATTGGTCAGGCTGTATTAACATGGTAGGGAAGATAATACCAGGAAGAAGAATCTCTGCTAGGTGGAGGATTTTACATTACCAGGAGGAGCAACAAAGTTTGGAAATCTGTAATAAACACATGAGCTGGGTGGTTACCGTGATTAGTAATAGCCACAATGGCTCAATACAAGCTCGAGTTAAAGGAGTCAACAGATATATCAAATATCATTGTTTGGGTTAAAACAGCAAAAAAAATTCATTTGGACCAAAACATTTATTCACGTGATATAGTGTCTGCATATACTTTTCTTGCAATACATGCTATCTGTTCTCAGATCAGAACCTGAACATCTGGTTCAGCTCTTTGTGTTTTTCATGTGTTCAAAAAGTGAGCAATAAGGTGATACTGTGTGTGTGTGTGTGTGTGTGTGTGTGTGTGTGTGTGTGTGTGTGTGTGTGTGTGTGTGTCACTGCCAAGGAATGCTGCCAACTTTAGTTTCAAAGTCTCTCACCTCAGAGGCAGGACGAGAGAGAGAAACAGCACAAAACAAGACTTGAGTCCTGTTTTCAGATGGGGCTGATTGAGTTTTAAAATATCTACATCGCTACACAAAAGCAGGTTTTGATATGTTATGGCATGACTGTTTTTCAATACATTTTTTACACATGACTTCACAGCTTGAAAAAAAAAACTGTACACACCCATGGAACAGGTACTTGAGGTTAAAAAAAAAAAAACAAAAGCTTGGGGAAGATGGGTATTTCACAAGTAAATGAGGTATGTACTTTATGTTATTTGCCTCAAACTGGTATTTTCCATTACGCTGACGTCTCTCTCTGGGACAGGAAAGAACAAATTAGTAGGCAACGCCTCCAAGCATTTAACAGGATTTATTTATCCAGGTTTGTTTTTATTTTTGCTTGTTTGTTTTTTTTGCATGCAAATATTACATAAACAATGTGATTCAGTTCTAAACATAATAAACAACATTTACAAACAAGTCATATTAACAGTAAAGTGAGTAAAGTGGAAGGAAGATGTTTTTGTTTGTGAATCAGTTTGATTCTGTTTCCTTGTACGTTAAATGTTTTTACAAGCCGAATTTTTTTTTTCCTCAATCCCCTTAAAAAACTATGTTTAAATAAAAACAAGGTACACTAAAGTACACCGTAATACTATAAACACATCCCAGGGCCAAGCCACTTGTGAAAGCCTTGTCAGAACATGTGAATGAGGGAAGGTTCTGAAAAACTGCATATTTTGATTTTGGTGATAAAACAGCAATCACAGGAGCTGAAACGTGTTAACTGTTCAGTGACTGTCAATGTTGTACCAACGGGAAGCTGTTTGATCAGGTGATGAAGATTTGTTAAGTGATGAAAAAAGGGTTCATTAAAATCAATCAACCTCTCGGGGAAACTTAGAAAGTAAGTTTCCTGTCACTCTTAGTTGTTGCAAATCAAATGTCTGTAATACACAGTCGGTGGCTTTTATAGGGGTCTGCAGATTTAAAAAATAATTTAAGAAAACTGAGCCCGAATCAACCACAACAAAATCAAACTTCAGGTTTTGAGAGCGGTGCAAAAGTGCTCATACTGTAAAGTTAATGCATGACAAAAAGAGAAAATCTGAACCTGAATGGCGAGATTTTCTGAGGTTATGTTACTGACGGATGCCCTTGGGCATGAGCATGAGATAAATGTACTGCACAATATACGCACACACTCACACATGCACTCACGTTTGTCATGCAATGTGACTTGAGCAAAAAGGCATCCAGGTTCATCATCACCCTTCCTATAAATGCAGCCGGCACACCTTACTTTTTTTTGAGTCTTCGCTGACAGAAAAATGACCAGGTTTAAAGATTCTCACTCACAGAATAGTGAAACGTTATTTACATCAGTATTAACAGTGTTAACACTATGTATAGGTTTCTTTCAAGATCACTTGATCGAAATGAGTTTTTAGGATTTTCACATCGTGGATACAGACAAATCCCCTGCCTACACCACGCTGTTCACGTAATCACTCCAGACTGTTTCATTCATGCTTTTATCAATGATTTCAAAGTCTTCCAGCCACTGTTGGTTTTCCTCTGAAATAAAATCCAGCTGCCTAGTTTCAGTGTGTGTGTGCGTGCGTGTGAGAGATGACAGAAGAAAAAAAAGAATCTGGGCAAGCCTTTTCTTTCTATACTCTCCGGGTATTTAGTACAAATCAAGACAAATTGTTACTCTATTAGATTTACATGTTAGTTTAAATTGTTTAAATTTCACTCAGACTGCGCAGACTGTGGTGTCGCCTGTTGACTTTAGAGCCAAAGCTTTCACGGCTTCATTTTTTAAAGGCACTGCAGACGTCTTAGTGGAGGGCTCTCAATCCACTGATCCACAATCCACTTTATCCTATTTTGCACAGCTCCCTCTGAAGCCACAAACATTTATACATTTATAAAACTATGTCAACAGCCTGACGTGTAAAATCAGTCGAGTTTCCCTTTAATTTGTAGCTGAATGAGGAGCAGTTTAATCTAACATTCACCACAATGTAGTTCAAGCATATTTAATAAAAGTAAGCACAATATAAGTTGCTATTTCATCATTCACCAATTTCATCTCTTTTGTCCAGAAGCTGGTTTTGTTTATTATCTAAATTAGAGCAGCTTAAGGACATTAGGAACTTTTCACTACAAAACTTCTGTGTGAAGAAGGAAAGCTTGAATCAATGTGAACTACAACGGTGACACGGTTTAAAAAACAATCTCAATGTTGATGCACCTCATCGTCATTTGAAGAACGTCATGTGGTCATACTTGTATTCAGTTTCATGGGTGTTTTAACACATTTTCTTCTGTGAAGGAGGATAAAAACATTTTAACACCGACCTTTCCAGCCTGCACAGGGTGGTTATTTGACACTCCAAAGATAGATTTTGGGTGGAGTATCACTAGGTAGCAAGCCAATTTTAAAAAGCTATTTTAAACTCACGTTATTGGTTATGGAACAGGGAGTGTCATTTTAATGTTGTGACTCCACCTGCTCCACGTTTCAATTGTGGATATTACAGTGACCGCACCGGCCGGGACAACTAGGTTCACTAGGCCAGGATCAGATTTGGCTGTTTGCCTTCGTGAGCATCCTTATCATGAAAATCAGATGATAGCAGTCATTCCATTCGCCGTCAGAATGACTCCAGATGAACCTCAGACTCAAATAGAGCTCTTTACATCTGAACGCAATGACACATGCTTGGACAAACCAGACTTACCCAGTGTTCATATGAACTGCTCTCAATGAACGAGAGCAAATTTAATCTATAAGTAGCCATGTTTGTTTACCTTGTTTGTCTGTTTGGGCCAAAAGCAGTGGCTATGATTAGTAGTGCTACAGCATATAGGAACAGTTTCATCAAGCACACCCAATCAACAGATTGAGTGTGCTTGAATCGGTGTGACTGTTGAGTCCTGCCAATTTAAAGAGATTGTGTGAGTCTAGAGCGAGTACCAAGTGTGAACATGTTGATTATGCATGCTAGGAGTGGTTCGCTCTTTTATTGGAAAATTTACACCCGTGCAGTGATTTATATAAATCAGTAGTGCCCACAAAGCAGTAAAACTCTAATTGTTTCTTCCATTTTGAAAGTCTAGCGTCCATTAAGGATGCAGTGAGTAATAAAAAGGACTTTTAATCAATCCTCTCTTGTTGATGAGTTGATGTGTGAATGGGCTATCCTACCTGACAGTGCTACCATATGTTGATTTCTTTTTCTAATCGCCAACAAAGAGATAGAGGAAGCTTATTTCATTGTAGGTGAATGCCGTTAATATATGGCTTAATCAAAATGCCCTGAAGAAGGAGTCATCTGAATCGTTTCTGGTCTTTTGATCGGTTTTCTTATGAGACTTGCTGAACGAGCAAATTTGCCTCTTTTTGCTTTTGTCCAACTCTCACTGAAAAGTACAACACACAGATTCTGATCCAAAGCCAAATGAATACAACCCCTCCTGTCTTGCCAATACTAGTGACTCTCATACTACTACGAAGCAGTTTTAAAGCAAGTGCACAAGCATGTTACTCTCTTTTGCCCACACTGCAGTCTCTGTAGTGACCCTTTCATTGTCAGATTAGACTGGCCGACCCCTCCTCGACCGGCTGGCATGGCCACAGTAAATCCTGGAGACTGCTCATGCTAGGGACCTTGAGTAATTAATAAAATCCCCATTACATGCCTTGTGCCCGTTGTTTGCTATTTCAACACCCCATTTGTGCCACGATTACAGTCATTATCAGTCACCGCCATTAATTCTCTACCCGATGCCAGAACTGCATACTAATAAATTGGGCTCTAAAATTTTTTTTACCTTTCAAGGAGTTGGTGTTGGAGCTGCGCCAGGAAGTGCCACTCCAGATTAGGAGTCATCTGGTGACTCGGAAAGAGCCCTTTCAATAGAAGACTGCTGCATCTTTGGAGATAGTTCAAATTTCCCCTTTGATTATTTTCCTTTCCCCTCCAAAATGAATCTTTATTAAGCTTAAATCCTGAATAAAATGAAATTAGCAGACTGCAAAACATTGCTTTCTTTTCTGACTCTATTCCCTCGTGCGTGCATGCAAATTATAATGCTTATTTATGTAAATGAGGTGTCGTCTTTAATTAGTTTTGCTTGAGGGCATTAAAATACATGTATTCTTTCCCCAAAAATGATTTGTTTTGTTGCTCTGTTCAGTTTAAGTTCAAAATGAATGATTATGCCTGCTAAAAAGGTTTATTAATTCTCTGGTTTCCTTTTTTCTTCTTCCTCTTTTGGAGAATTATCTTCTCCACCCAATTCCCGGGAAGAGTGTATTCTCTGTGAAATGGAAAAGCCTCTTCAGACAGTACTCTGAGCGCTACTCTGACGAGCACTTGTAAAGGTCCCAGGTTGAAACCACATGGCAGAAACGCACTTCCACTTATCAAACCTGAAAGCACTTGGCCAATTCTCTCCATACGTATGTGTTGGGCTACATGACTGTTTGCATAATGACACGTTATTGAACAGGAGATCGGCTTAACTGCGATACCTTTACATTCACGTACTGTATGTATCCTAATGCGCTGTTTAACCACTGGAAAGAACATTGTGCTGCGATCATGTGTTGATTCTATTTGCATTGCGCTCATACATCATGGACATATACACTTAGAACATAGCCCGTCTTGAGAGCGAGAGCCGCGTTATTAATCAAATGTTAATATCGATGTAAATTCCGACAGCCTGTCAGCTGCCCCGGCCCGGCTCAAAACTGCAGCGAGCACGACCTGTTAAATGACGTTCCGGCTGATTTGGGTCTTATTTTAATATTTGTTTAAAAGGATTTGCAGTGTTGCCATAAATCTTCCGCTATGCTCTGTTTTTATGCATTTACCATTGATTTACAGTTCCTGGCTGAGTGGCGATCGAACAAAAAACTGCTTTATGTCATGGCAGAAGGTGTTGGGTCAACTTGTGCTAGAAGCAGCGACTGACTGTGTCACGCAGTATTTCAAACCACTTCAGGTTGAAAGTGACCAACTGCGGCTCCGCTTATTGTTCAATATCATATCAGTATTCAGCATCCCTTCGACTGCTCAGATGAGCTGAAGTGGCAAGTTAAGATGCCCCCTCCCCAGCCTCCGAGAATGATTTATGGAAAGGAAGCTAAAACCATTATAGCATTTTTATTATTATTGTTCTTTCAAGGCTAATGCAACAATAGATTTTTGCATGATTGATGCGTTACACTAAACATTAGAGGATTACATTAACTTTGCATAGAACAGCTAAATGACATGAGATTACTTATTGTTATTTTTCCTCCACATGATCATACTGTAAACATTGTACATATAGTATTTCTTGGCACGTATTGATTACTATATACATACAGTACGCACACACCAGGTAAACAATGAACATTAATGCCGACTGTCTGATGAACCGGCTTCAGTAGTCTGCTTTCAACACTGCTTTGTAGTGAAAACTATAAATGGCAGCGCTTCAGAGATTAAACAAATGTAAGTGACTTTGATAACCTCTCATCTGCCCCCTTCATTCTGCAAATTATTAAAACTCTGGGCTCTTGTGGAAAGGAATATGGCAGCAATATGCTGATACTTCAATCAGCTGGGAGGAAATTCCACATGTAATAAGGAGGAATCGCTGCTCTCTATCCTGCTGTATCTACCATTCGCTTCAGCTGTCAGAGAACTCGCTGCGGCCATAACTTCTCTTTCATGGCATCTGTGATAGACAAACTCTTCAGACCACATCAAACCTCTCACATTGATCCCGCGCACATCAAGCACATGCACAGGCACGGTCCAAAGCCTTTCATAAGACATCCTCTCAATTCATCATTTACTGTAATAAAGTTTTTTTTCCCAGTACATCCATTTAAAACCAGGCAATATAGCCATAAGGTAGATATCTTGACTCAGAGGGTTTAGGTTAGAACATCCTTTGACATCATCTGTGTCTTGAGCTCATCCATGATAATGTCTCTGTTCAGTCCCGTCTTACATCTAGTTTCTTTGATGAAGACCTTGCGTTTGTCTCCATAATGAATCTCAAAAGAGATAAAGCTGCAGAGCTGTCTTAGCTTTCAGAATAAATGTCCTGTAACACTGCTGGAAGACAGTGAAGTTTTTGATTCAGTCTTAAATCAAAGTCAAGCAGCGCCGAGACACATCCTCCATTAAAATGTTGACGCACACTTTGGGTGCCTTTTACAGGCTTTCGTGCTTGTGTGTTTATCATGTCCAGGCCATACAGGCAATGATGGGCATCCAGCCAGCTGATTCTTTCCCCAAAGTGCTAATTTGTGCCACTCTAGTGTGCACAGCGCTATAATTACCTGAAAACGTAAACTGGAAGCTATGCCTGACAAAGACAAGAAACTGTAATAAAATTGAGCTTTTGGTGCTCAGTTGTGGCGAGTCTTATAAGACATACTAATGGGATGTTTAAAGGATATGGCACTTTTCCATTTGTCTTGCGGAAAAATCTTGGGCAAAACACCTGGTGCGCTAAGTGTCTGCAGTCTGAACACTGAAGAGCAGCTAGCAGTCATGGCGTCCTTTTATAAAGCACTGTCACATCTAAAACATTTTCTATTAACCATGCACCGCTAGACTTGTCATTTCTTGATTGCCAACTTAACAAATTACCAAAGTCGGATTTCAAAGCCTTTTTACCTCGTAAATGAACTGAAACAATAAAATAACCGTCCGTCCAAAAACATATCATTCAAATCACTGAGCTCTTACTCCACCGACGTGCCGTGCGGTAATGTTTAATGCATGAAAAATGGGTTCTCTGTGACTGAGGAAAAGGCTTCAGGTGTCTTCACTACGGCTGAAAGAAGGGTTAGTCGCTCACTGAGGGAAAGTGAGGCAGGTTTCATTGCACGCTTTACATGTCGCCACCTTTAAAGCCGTTTAAGCAACAAAGTGCCGGACAATTACTTCGCTGTCCGGCCATCAGAAATCAAATGAATAATGATTAAAAACACACATATTGACTGGCTTTATTCGGTGAAAAAGCAAGTTATTCCCCAACATCCTACCTCAGTCAAACTGTAACTGAAGTACTTTCTATCTGTATGCAGTCTTGAAATATACTTAACATCTATTTCATGTTTTTTCAGCAGTGTAGTTTCAGCACTTCACAAAAGGAACACAGTGTTATGCCTCATACGGTATGTTGTGATGGCCTGTAGGTACATTCCCATTTCTCTAAAAACACACTGTTTACCGATTTTTTCATCTGATGTCTGTGACCACAAACCTTTTTGATAACTATAGGCCGATATCCGACCTTCATCAGTAAGATACTTGGAAAGTATAGTATAAAGTAAAGCATACTTGATTTCAGTGCAAATTAACTCCTTTCTTAAAGACAATAACATCTCACTAAAATAATCAGCGACCTCAGACTCAATTCTGATGAAAATAAGGTCATTTCTTGTCTTTGGTACAAATGACCATGACATCTTTATTAATGGGCTTGAATCAAAGTGAGATCATGTGTTTGAGAGACATGACTGTTTTGGCATTGCACAAGGGAGCTGTGTTGGTCTATTCATTTTCTCACTATACATTCTGCCACTTGGTGACGTCATTATGAGCGTTTCTGTAATTATGCAGATGACAAGCAACTTTACACCAAATGACGCTGCAGCTAGAAACTCCATCACTACTTGTCTTTGGCAATTAATAAATGGACGAGCAATAATTTCAAGGACAAAACTGAAATTCTACACAAACAAAAAAAAGAGTCTGATCTAGGCTTCAAGTCCCACGTTAACAAGGTGACAAAAACATCATTGTACAACATTAGAAACAAAGCTAAAGAACGACTATTTATACATCAGAAAGTTACTGATTCATGCCTTTTTTTCAAGCCGACTCGATTACTGCAAAGCACTTTTTACTAGTCTCCTGAAAGAAAACCACTTCAGCCTTCAGCTCAGTTCAGCAATTAACCAGAACCAAGAGGCAAGAGGAGCTCTGCACTGACTTCCTGTAGCATTTAGATTTGAAGGTCCTCCTTCTCATATACAAAGCCATCATCTGTTACTGGTTTATTTTAGGTTCCCAGTAACAGCAACAATCAGATGCAGTCTTTTCAGTTACCCCCCAGAGCTATGGAAAACTACCTACAAACATCAGGGAGCCAGATATTTTTACGAGAAAGCTAAAAACATATCTCTTGACTTTAGCCTTTAACTGGCTGTGACTTTCCTGATACAGGCCTGAATCTGTTCGCACTGCACAATGGACGGCTGAACTTCTTTTAAAATTTTGCATTTTACTTGATTTTATGGATTATATGCAGTCTATTTTGAACTCTGCTTAATCATTGTAATTGTTTAATTTTCCACCTTATATTATGCATTTTCTGTATTCCGTATTTTCTATTATCAAGAGGGTTTATTCTCCATCTTATTTCCGCTAATTATGGCATTTTATCCCTGTTTTTATGCACCTTTATCTTATCTGAACTATTATTATCAAGTGGTTTTTATTTTCCCTCTTATTAGACATTAATTTTCTTTCCTTGTTTTTATGTTAATTCTGTGTCATTTTTTATGTGAAGCACTTGGTGCAGTTGATTTCTTTGTTGAGCTGCATTTCCTATACAATTCTGAGACACGCCTCTAAAAATAACTCGGAGCCATGTAGGATAAAAAGCCTTACTGACATAATATCTTTCTCAGATTTCATACCAGGGCACTTTCATACTTAATAGCAGAAATAATACAAAATATGGAAATACTTATGTGTTAACAAATTTACAACTCTATATGTTAGCACTGTCTACTTATTATGCTTGCCAACTCAGGATAAAACGTGACAGAAGAAGAAAAGATGTTCCAGTTGAGAAAACTGGCCGTGCAACTTGTCCCAGTTAAGAAAACAGACAATTTATATGTGGGAAGGCAAAATGTGTTGAGAAGAGCACATAACAGGACAGACAGGTTGACCTTACTGTCGAGAGATGTAATTATTTTAATAAAAGTGTTCATCACTAACAGTTAGCACATTCCAATGATAGTAAGTAAAGTCAGAACTAATGCCAAGATTGTGTCTGCTGACAGAATATGAATGGTGCTGCTCCTGTGTGGGTGTGCACGACAGAAAGAAAAGAAAAATCTCTCTCTCGTTCTTGTTTTTCCCACCAGGTAAACAATACATGTAGAAATGTTTTCATGAACATTGCATTTGACCCCATGTGTCAAAATTTCAAAATGAACAACATTGGTGACCCCTCGATTCCCTCAGTGGTAACACATGGCAGCAAGATGACGAATATACAGAAAGGTTGACGTGAAACAAAACATGTGAACATAGCTCGTGTTTTATTTCATTCTTCCCGGCCACCGGAGGCGGTGTCTCAGCACTGGATGACTTATGAGAATAAAGAGTTCACGGAAATGCTTGCGCAATTGTAAGAGGCAGAAACAGTTTGTAAGATAGATGATGCCAAAACATGGGGATGTGGCAAGATTAATGAAGGTGTACAGTAATATGAAGACTCTGAAGTACTAAATCAATTTTGATTTTCTGTTTTTGACTTAAGATGTTTTTTCACTCATGACATCAAAAATCCCCAGGTACATGCAGAAATGTTGGTCCTTCAGAGAATAACTAACCACATCATTTCCATGAAACATGAAAGTGTTCTGTGTATTGAGTGCAATATACAACCTGGATTACACTGCAAGATTTGAGAAGTGGACATTTTAATATCGTCACTATCATTAAAAAAAAAAATCTCAGTTATTCTTGCAACACTTTCTGATTTTACATTTTTAAATTCAACAATTTCCAAAACCCTCTCTGTTGTATTTATTCAGAATCATTTGACACAGATCTAAAATGGGAAACGTAATCAAAGGAAAATCAAACTTTTTTTTTTTTTTTTTTTTTTACTGAGTCTAGGTCTCACAAAAACCACAAGAATTCCAGAGAAAACAAAATGCCTGTCGGGGCGAGCATACAAGAGGCGAAGGGGGAATCTGGCATGGCCTAAGCAAAGTCATAAAAATATTTTCCCTTTTATTTAATGTTGTCCATAATTCATTGCCAGGAAAAGCTAATCAATAGCACCTTAATGAAAACTTGAGCCATATTTTATTTTGCCGCAGAGAAGTCCCGGATCAGCATTTGTTGCCTTGTTATGTGCTGGTTTTCACCCTTGGGCTGTTTGACAGATGTGCATCACATTTGCAGATACCTTAAATATTTGCTCTCTTCAACCACAATTGCCTTATCAAAACACCACAGAGTAGGAGGGAAATTTCTGATGATGACAGCAATGAAGATTCAAAAGAAAAAAGTGAACCCAAACTCCTGCATATATCAACATTTTATCCCAACTATAACCTCGGCTGAATACGACTACATACGTTGCCAAACTAAAGATGTACATAAATATTGACGAACACATTTTTGATGCTTTCCATAAGTGTCATAAATATACTGTACTCCCCCAAGACTCTAGGTTCAAGTTAATGTCAGATTGAGAAGAGCGTTGAATAGACATACATACATTAAACACTGTATCTCTTTCAATGCAATTGATTAAGTAGATTAGAGGCCTCAGCAGTTATTCGCCAGCTGTAAATACATAACGGAGGAAATTAACCCAAAATGTACGTAAAACTCATCTATACATTGTAACTGGCCCTTATAACAACAACACATTCAAGCAATAAATATGTTTTCTCACTAGCACAAAGATGCAGAGATTGCTGGATGTCAATGCATCATATAGACAGAATATCTTCCCTTCAGCTGCTTATGACTAACAAAAAAAGTGTGTATTATATATATGTATATGTTTTTACCTTTTCCTTACTTATGTAAACAACCATTTAATATGTATGTACTAGAAAAAATGTTTAGATTTTGCTGATCATCATCTTTTTTATTAAAAATGTTTCGGTCAATGTGGCAGTGAAGGAACGTTGACTTTTTTTGATAATATTTGGATCATGAATTGTGCCTTTACATTCACCTGATTAGTAAACATTGACAATTACTGCTATACCAACTGGACACTTCAGGTGCTGACCATGTAATCTAAGGTCTAATCATTTTTTTGGGATACATTCAAAAGTTTAGGCGCTGTAAGACTAACATCATGTAACAAATCATTTAAATCAAGTTGCATTCAAAATAAAAAATAAAAATGCATGCATTGCATTTTCCATAAACAAACATACAGCTCAGCGTATAAAGAGCTACACTGTATGAGAACACTTCATCTTTATTACATGTTGGACCCTTTTTGAAGACATCGTCTGAGAGAAAAAAAAGTATTAGATGAAGTTCAATGCACTTGATAAATTACATTATTTTTCTTATTTGTCAAACTTAACTGTCACACATAATCAAATCAGCCTGGCATTTAAGCAAGAAGGTGTAAAAAACTGGTAACTGAGAGCTGCTTGCAGACTGACTGCTGAGATGCAATGCTAATTGTTTCCAGTGATCCTTGTCAACGTACAGTATGCTCTGGTTCCAGTCGACTATCTATGAACTCAGACTACAATTACAAGGGAAAAGGTCATTTTTCATGCTCTGAAAGGCATCCTAATGAACTGGTTGCCACCTATTTAACACTACTCTCCCGTCCACTAAAACAGACTTTCCATATCCGCTGACAGCACGCTTCAGTTTGCCGGCGAACAGGATGAGATGTTTTTGTTTTGCCATTTGTGTCGCGGGAAATGACTGCAAACCTTAAGGAAACTTGTTTAATGCCCGCATTCAGAGCAAACAGTTATTCATCAAAAAAATAATAATGTCTCAAAGGTCAGGCCATAAAAAACAATATCTGCCCTCTTTCCATTGCCAAGTGCATTAGTTACTGTTAATGCTATGCAGAGCATTTTGATGGCAAGGGGGTGGGTTAAAAAAAAAAAAAAAAAAAAAAGCACCCTGGCAGGAAGTTGAGAGTACAGACTAGTTTATGACTTAAAAATGACGAACTGATCCCACTGTCAAAACAGCAAACTATCATTCTGAAAAGGGCCGTCGTTTCGATGATAAACGTACGCCGGACTCAAGTTTCCGGATCCATATGGAAGTGCGCGAGTGTGTACAGAGCTGTCCAGTGGCTACACATCGTTTGCCTGTATTTGCATTGTCAGCCGGAGGTGAGAGGGTGGAGACCTGCCAAGTGTAAGGCTCTGGGCCAATGCCATGACAGCTGACGACTCGGGCAGGCCATGTGTGCAGCGTTGCATTTCTAACAGCCAAGATCCCAGATCAAGTAAATCCTAATCAGAGAGTTAGTATGCCTCTAATGTGAAAATTCATATTTCTACTCGGAGCGTTTCATGTTCAAAAGGGAGCACATGTCATTTGGCATGCCTTCATAAAACACTAGGGCTTCCATCAGTCACTGATTATTGCAATGAGGAATTAAAATCCCTAAACACAAAAGAACCGGCATCACATTGCTTCGGCTGTCGGATTTAACTAGTGCAAGTGACCTCAGCCTATAGATGCTGAAGAAGGAGGAATCATATTCAATTAGATAGAAATGTTCCATCAGACATGCATTCATTGTCGATTAATATAAAGATATTACATTTTATATAACCCCAACCCTGTCCTTACATTCTCCATATATACATCATTTACAGTCATGATTTTTGAATTCCTGAGCTAGCTGACATTGATAACCACACTGTACTGCTCTGTTTAGCTACAGTGGAGCTGCAGAGGGGCTGTCTAGTTTGTCAGTGAAGACCGGCTGAGGGAGGCGGTGCTGAACTGTTAGTCTTCTCCCCCTTATGGCGCGCTGTGTTTACGCCGATCCCTCAGGCCATTTGTTTGCAGCACTTCCTTGCCCCACAGCACCATGCATAATGCAGGAATGAAAATGTTAACAGTGGCAAATAAAATCGGCAAGGTGCCCCCACAAATCAGGGCAGTTTAGGAGCACATTTAATCATCCATGCATTGGGGACAACGCATAGCAATTAATTGTGGCATTTCAAAGAAGATCAGGACCCCATTTTTCCAGGGCCCTTCAAGCTTCTTCTTCAGTTGCCCCATCAACTGCGGACCAATGGCAGCTGTCTCGGAGCATCTCTGTGAAACATCTCCACATTTTGGCCCAATTATGTTTATTATCTCTTTGCTCTGAAGTAGATGAGAAGAGAACTCTTGTCGAGAGTTGCGCAGAATTGCATCAACAGAGCCCACCCACCAAAAGAAATAACAAAAAACAGGCATTGTTTGATGAGGGTCTCCCATGCATACACACGAGAAGTAATCCGGTCTAGGTCTTGCATTTCTTCACTGTGCTCCAAGACAAACAAGTTACAGCACCATATGGTGGTGTCAGGAAAATAAATAATTTAAAGAAATTCATGTGCGGTGCGCAGATGAGCAACCGCAGAAATACCAACACAGGCATCTTCATACTTAACCCTTCTAATAAGAACCATCAGCAGGAGGGCCACAAAGAGACAACCACAATATCAGGCCTTAACTGGATTGAGAACTACTTTGGAATTTCAAAGACTGGGACTGGCAACTGTCTCTGGACGTAAGGACAGGATTTCGTGCAGATACAATCTGCAGCGCCTTTCAGCACTTCCTGAACACGAGACAGCCTAATCTAATGAACCGGGGGGGCAGAATCTGCTCAGGCTTTTAGCCCAGTGCCAGTGTGCCTCCTCTCACATCTGACTGCAGTCAAAAATCCACTTGTTATTTTTATTTCCACTGTATTCTCCCCGAGGTGTACTCTGCGTGGCTTGAGTCATCATTGTTCAAGTCTTTAGAGTTGGGGGAAAAAAACACACACGCACACACACACACAAGCTGGTGGCAAGGTTATAGCCAGTCAGACAAGGGGGCACTCGTATTCTGCCAACCCCAGGGAAAACTCGCAGAGGGCTCCGGAGAGGGAGAGCAGAGACGTGCCATGTTGCTGACATGGCAGCCATCACGTCACACTAACCGGTTAGAGTGATGCGCACAGACAGCACTGAGATTTGTAGAATACTGTAGTGGCTTCTGACCAAAACAGTGACGGGTTTGTGGATTACGTGACCCGTGATTGCCTTCTTTATTAAGGAGCAAAGGTAGTGAGACGCAATTTGAGAATGAGCATCAAACAAGCAGAGCAACTTGAAGATCAAGATGTCTAGAAAACCAGATTTAGTACCTGGGGGTACACTCTTCAGATCCCAGATGCAAAATGTTGCAGCATGAATAAAGAATAAAAAGTAATATTATAATATTTTGCATCTTCAAAAATAAACAAAATCCTTATAAATAAACAAATCTTGTGATTGGTGACAAGGCCCAGTTGTGCAGAGCTTTTTGTCACTGTGTTTGTTACGCATCACCGGCGCACTGAGGACGAGCAGCGGCTTCGAACACATGTAAGGAAACCGGTGCCAGTCAGGTCTGCAGAGGATGTGTAAATTACGTAGATGAGTGACAAATAAAAAGCAAATAATGAACAAACACCCCTGCTCTGAAAGCATTACTGGAGCAGATGCATATTGTAAAAAATATGCACCAGGCTTTTTTGATAGCTCTTTCATCCCAGTGACTATGAGACTACATAATAAAACCACTGAGCTAACTGCACAGTCAGCATTTTTCAATATAACAGTGATTTCACTCACTGTGTTTGTGTCTTGTAATTTTGTGCCCAGTCGTGATTTTCTCTTCTTTCTTTCTTCCTATCTTTGCGAGCGCCGGGCCGACATCATTTCCTCTCTTAAGAGTTAATAAAGAACGTGAAGTTGAACTTAATCGTAACTGAAGTGCAATAAATTAAGAAACCGCTTTAAGTCACCAAATGATAGGCTGGTCAGGAAAAAAAGTTGACTTCTGAATTCAAAAGCTGGAATGTGGCTGATGAAGGAATCTGCACATTGCCAGCGTAAAACATAAATCCTCTGGAGCGCAGTCATGTTACTCTAAATGACCCCGATTTGATGCTGAATTCCCAGCCCTAACCAATGGAAAGGTGCACCACAAACCACAAGACTGTGTCACATCTCAGACTTTTTTTAGATAGTTCAGCGCCTCTTTGTAGCTTGACTTTGTAATTAAAGAGATTTGAGACTTCACGTCCAATCTGTAGCATTGCCAGAGGAAATTATTGATTATTATGCATCTAGAAGTAACAAAACAGACAGACAACAGTCATTATTTTGTCCTGATTCATATATAAAAACAACACCATCACTGTCATGTGTGTCACCGGACAGAGGCGTTACAATTTGACAGGCAGTGAGAGATAAGTTTTCTTCTTATGCAGAATTTGCTTCCTTTAAATGGTCATAAGAAAATTCAGATTTAACCTTAAACCTGGAAAAGCAAGTCATTGAAATGTGGCAGAAAATAATCAAAAACTAAAAGCTGCCTGAGTTAACAATTATTTTATCTCAGACATCAAATCAACTGTATTCCTTGACAAACACACTCTGTCACAGCCGGCGATATCACAAAATGTAAAACTGTAAACAGGTACGAGAAGCTTTAAACTTTTAAAGTGCTGTTGCCGTATATCGCTCCGTCTTTCAAGGACCGCAGGTACAACAATATCTGCCGCTTACGCTTTCACAGCGTGCGAAACCGCAGTCTTTTAACATGATGCTTATCTCTTTAATGTGCACGTCAGGACAAAGCAAGCCAACAGAATAAGCAAAACAAAAAAAAAAAAAAAGATGGCCCGAGTTGCTCCACATCCATGATAAATCACTGCCACTTTTATAGCGTCTAATAAGTTGATGCAAAGCCATTTTTCTTCCTGCCCATCGTTCAAACATTTAAGGCATATTTACAAGGAACTTGTTAAAATATTTAATAATATTTAGTGGCAATTTCGGAGCAGCCTGTCACGGTGAAATTTATTGCCTTTAAGTGTTTAAAAAGGCGATGACATGAATAACAAACTGTCAAAATTTCCTAATTTGCATAGACAGGCTATAACTCCTGATACCTTGCATTAAAAAAAGAGGTTTTTAACAAAACGAGTCATAAAAGAAGCATTCAAAGTGACTGATGGCAAAGACTCTTCCACAAAGTCGCACCACAGAGACAGCTCCCCCCACTACAGATGCTTCCGAGATCAAGTCAGCCAATAAAAGGACATATATCCTGCTGCTTTGACTTATTTATCCTGTGTGGATGAGCTCAAGATGGAACATCTCCTATAGGCAAGCTTAATTAATTGTGATAAAAGGGATAATTCAGAGGCTGCACCAAGAAAAGTGAGCCAAACAATAATATTCCCCACAAATCATCTCTGCCCGTCAAATATTTCCTCCATAACTTTCTAATTCAAAGTCCTTCGGACGTGAGGCTTTTGTTAAGGAACCTCGCGGAGCCAAACAACCTCCCACGCATCTCTGCCATTCTGTCCACACGCCCCGACTAAAATCATCAGATGAAATTGCAGCTGTGCGACGTTAAACTCTCTTGTCCTTTGTTTGACTCGACAAGATGGTGGCCATGTTCGGTGCCGCTTCTTCCACCAGACTCGATGGTTTTCATGGTAAGACTCAGTGACCTGGGCCTGCCCTGGCTGTCCTAGTCAGAAAAGGGCCCCCGTTGACACTGATTGCAAGGCTATGAGTAGTCTCTCCCCTGTGCCCTCTCAGTGCAACTCTAATTAATAGCCAATTCATCTTCTCTGATCTGAGCCAGCACATGGAGTAATATATCGTTAGTTTGGCAAGCGAGCTATTAAAGTGTAATAACCAAGTACCAGCACTCGATTTGGAAGAGCAGCACATACTTAACCATGAAGTGGAAACAATTAATTTATTGGAGGATCTCCTGTAACCAATCATTTACTAGCACTCACACTGTGATGCAAAAGCCATCTCCTGTTGTGTGTGACACAAGTCAATGACATTTTTTGGGCTCAGCGCCTGAAACCTCTTGCACTATGACCAGTTATGTAAGACTCATCTAAGCACCACTGTCACACTTCCTGCCCACGTAAAAAACCATTCGCACGGCCATCTGCAAGGTAGGAAGTTCATTACAAAAAGGACCCTGCTCATTTACAGGTTACCTTATAACATTTACTAAGTATTTCTTCAAGGTGAAATACATTTTACTCCCAATGCTCCAAATGGTCTGATGATACTTTGCCTTGGACCGGTTTTATGTGAAGGAGTCGTGCTGCTGAGATGAATTAGGATTTATGTTTCAAAGCTATGACTTGGTATAAAAATGTTCCTAAAAACCAGGGTCCAAAAGTTATAGGTACTTGATCTAGAATAATCAATCAATTTGTACTAAACTTTGTGCCTTTCAAAGCATCTGAAGTTACAAAAAAACATGAAATGAAACTGTTAAACTGTAATGGGCAGATTTCTATAACATAAATGAAATAAAAAACACCATGTTAATAATTCAAATGACCAAAAGACATCACCACAAATTAAAAAGCAACCTGAATACATGTGGGAAAAGGTGCCAGCTTCTACATGCAAAAAAAATAATTCAACACAACCCAAGGATTGAATGAAAAAACTGGTTGTGTGTTTAAGTTTAGTAAAAGCAACATATTGTTGGTTTCCTTGTCTCTTACTAAAGTTAACGTGACAATTTTAATGAAATTTCACCTGTTGCTGAGCTTGAAAAAAAGCCAGCAATCAATCAATCAATCAATACTAATTACAACAACTACCAGGAAATAAACATGACAAATCAAAAGTAAAGAAACATGGGAACAGCAGTTGCCACAACAACAAGTAACTGTTATTTAACTGAACTTGACAATTCTGTAGTCTTACATGCTTTTTTATTCCTCTAAGAGATCAGAGCGGTCATATACAGCCTTGAAATAAAGCCACTCCTGCATGAGGAAAGCCTGTCACACACATACAATACGATACACAACATGCAGAAATATCTAATCACATTCCAAAAGCTGAGCCAACATCATCAACAACAACTTCACTGCTTTCAAACAAGGAAACTATTCAAATTGAAAAATAATACAGTATATTCTACACAGTGTGATTCACTCCACCAAATACAACTCATTTTATTTGTCTTATCTCAGACAATTACGGTACACAGTTACTTAGAAAAACAACCCACTGTGTCTGCTTCCTCAATCATGCACTTTATAACAATAAAGCCTTCCCTCAAACTCTGATAATTGCAGGAAATAAATGAAAATACGTAAGACTCACTCTTGTGCTTTTGGCCTGCCTCTAAAGCAAAACCTTTAAAACCCATTATTCTTTTTGCAAGAACTAATGACGTTTTTTGTCTCTTCAGCTTAACACACTAATTGACAGTTTTTTTGGAGGATAGCCCAGATGGAAAAATAAGTACCCCCTTAAAGACCCAACTCCCTTGCTCATTCCCCTAGCTTTAAGTCCCTTATTAATTAAACTTTCACCAAGTCAGGAATTTTTATTAAAAAGATAAAGTCTGCTGTACCGTAAAACAGAACTAGCCTATTGTCTCTGAAGCTAAAATTTTATTTCTATAAATAAAAGAGACTTTTTAATACCATCATTTGCAGCAGAGGGACTGGGACCAAAGGATCCACACAGTACAGTAATTAGAGGGAGATTTTCATTCCAACTACTCTAAAATTGGTCAGCTTTAACCAATACCCTTTGCTCCAACTGAATAAATACTCTAAGACTGTTCATTTTAGCATCATAGGATATTATTTCGTGTATGACAAACAGAGGCAGCATCGTCGTGCTCAGGAGAGACTGAAGTGTAAATATGTGTTTTGCCATCGCTGTGTGTCTAGCCATACATCTCAGACATCCTGGCACACTGTTGTTCAGAGGGGAAATAAAGCTACAGCCAAATATTGACTGCAGTTTTATGATCAGTCGCCCAACTTGATCAATCAAATCCCTCTTGTGTCATTAACTTCGCAACAATATTTGTCATTCAACATCACGAGACGGGGATTGTGTCGCTCCAATTAGGATGCCTTCTCCTTCCTGTTGCTTTGACATGAAAAAAAACTCACATGTTTATTTATTTGTTATGTATATTGTTAAAATGCTGATTTGGACATTAACATATGGACATTTTTTACACTAATCCAATGCAGCATAAGAATATTAGAAATGGACATTTTAATACTATAATGCAATTAAAATGCATAACAGAAACAATGTTCATGTTTCACCAATAATATAAAACATATTCAGTGAAAGTGAAGGGTCATCTTTTAAAATGAGAAAAACTCAAATGTTGTTTCACGTATAAACTCTTTTGCTTAATGTGGAAGAGAAAAATAAAGAATTGTCTTTTTTGTTTTCCGATTTGTCTTTTTTCCTGCACCAAATGCTTCAGTGACGAGCATCAAACACTGGAAGGCAGAGCTGCTTTGGTGCTTCACACTTGTCTAAATGTATTCAGCTGCTTTCAACCACAAATCTAAAGTGAAAACAGGGAAACTGCCTTGGGGGATCATTGTAAGAGATCTCACGGGACTTCGTCTGGATGCGGCTATCTGTAGAGGAGGTGAAGGAGGTTAACATTACATCTACTCATGTGCAACCTGTAGTGCTCGGGTCAAAGCCATTGTTATGTCAGCCTGCGACGATGCTGAGATGAAGGCGGGGAAAGATACATGCGGCGTTAAGGTGCGTTTAGTTGCCAGAAAAGTAATGTATCATCCAAGGAGGATCATTATGCCTCTTGCACAGTCACTGCTGTACAGCCAGCAAATCACAGCCAATTAAGAACCCTTTAAACTTACAAGTCAAGCATCACTTGTTGTGCTGTCCATAATGGGGTTTTATGGATATGAAGCAGTTCTGATGGCTGTATTGGTCTTGTGATGAATGTTAAACTTTACAGGAAATGTGGCCTGCATAAGAATGGTGCTGAAAACTAAACAGATCATTTGGTGCATTCGGTTTTTCAGGGACACAAAGAGGGAGGATGAAAGAGGCGCACGTTTGATCCAATTCTATCATTTCATGAGAATCACACTTTCTACTTATTCTGAGAGATAAACAATTCAGGCGCGTTTCCCAAATTTTTTGTGTCAGTTTTCTGTTTTCTGCTAACGAGATGTCACTAATATGTACTGGAATGCTGCGTGAATAGACAATTTGATGGGCCACGAAGAACTTAATGATGTATACCAAATGTGGGGGGACAGCTTCTAAGCGCAGATTTTTGTAGACAAACATAGCTGTTGACAACATTTTCCACCCAGTTTGCCGTTTCTGTCAGGCTGAAAATCTAAAATTAAGAACAAAATGTTTCCAAGGTGCCGCAACTGTTAACAAATCATGTCTTATTAGCATTTTTCCGCAATTGGTCGAATTGTGAGGACACATGATGAAAAAAATGCCACTTAGCAAGAAGGAAATCATAATTAAAAGAAAAACAGAATTCCTGCATGCATGCAGTCGGAGTAAATAAGTCTGACTGTGTACCTGACTTCCTTTTAACACATTTAAAAAAACATAAATCAAACACTGAATGTCGGCCATTTACATAAATGCAGCCTCCTATTGTGATGTGAATTTTGTTGTATTGTTCCTCTCTGCACATAGCAGCTTATTCGAGCTTAATTTGTGCCACTGTGTCTTCCTGTGAGCAGACCCCAGTCATCTTTAAACGGCTCCATTTAAAATGCAATTTGATTATCTGCCAAATTGCTACCAAGTCTTTCCCTCTGCAGCTTGGGGATGGGGGGTAAAAATTTTAATTAGCATTTGTGCATAAAAGAGAGGTCTTTGTTGCGTTTTGAACACGGCATCCCAGAATGACCACCACTTTCAAAGAGTCATCACCCAAACGATTTCAAACTAATAGATCCAAAGGGAGAGGAGCAGTCCTGGCACGGAGGGGTGGGGGAATCACAGAGGTCTTCAGTGGCACTGAAAAAACCACAGGACCTGGCATGTTTAAATAATCCAAAACTTTTCTTTAATCATAGTTTAGAAAATTGGCTGGGACCTTCAGCAGGAGACAGCTGCTCTGCCCCATAGCCATTTAATGAGATTCACTGAGGGTTTCCCTTAAAATATTTACGCTGTCCCATGGCACAGCAATATTGTCCTAGAATGGGGAGATAAGAGCCAAGGAGGTGTGTTGAAGTTCTCCTAATCAATTTGCTAATTACTGGAGCAGCTATAGGAGAGGGGAGAGGAGTCCCTTCTGGCAAGCTGTATTCTAATAAACGCTGAAAAATTTATTTACTCCCTTAGCCAAGAGGAATTCTGAAGTGGGATTACAGCAGAGAGCTGATTGAGACGGAGCTGTGTTGTGGTTGAGGTCGCAGTCAAAGGAGCACGGCGAGGTCTCCAAACATAAAAGGATCTCTCAGGACCTGCACCTTTGCATCTGCTCAGGGAACGGAGATGGCAGACTCTCACAGACTTGGCACAAAAAGACCTGACTGCTATAGCTACATATCAACAAATATTAATGAGACTTCTGGTTCTTGCATAATAAAACAGGTTATAGTGGGAGTTAACGCATATGTATGCAGTATACACACTGCATGACTGACTCCAAACTAAAAAAAATGCTGTGTTTAAAATGTTTGTGTAGAAATATTGAGATAAGACAATACTTATCATTGGATAATATCATAGGAGCTATGGGTTGGGAGCCTATTCGGAGCAGAGGGCAGGAGGCCCAGACACTATGCCAGACGCTAGGGTTGCGTGTTTGAAGCCACCCTTGTGCCCTCTGGCACGAGCTGACCCTCCCTACCAACCTCTGGGACTGAGGGCAGTCCTGGACCTGTCACACTACACAGCCCACATCTTCTTCAGGGTTGGGGGCAAAATCTGCTCCACCTCCTCAATGCCACATTATCTATAAGCCCGCTTCCCCTCTCCGAGGCCGGTAGCCAATAGCGCGTTGCCTGGATCGAGACAGGTCAAAGGTCAACATAAACTGAGCGCTTGAAGGGCATGAAGCTAATCACGAGTCACTATGGTAGAAGTACAGTGAAGCCGTGGAGCAAGTTAGACTCTGGGGTATAATGGGCCTTCTAGTGATGAGCCACCAGCATGACCACTGCAATGTACTCTTAGGTTATGTTATTAAATATTATGTAGTCAGATTAAATCATTTTGCTCTATATTGACTGATAGCTGATAGGGTTTGGACAAGATTGGGGCTAAAAATGTGAGTGTGACGAAGAGAGAGCCAAATTAAACCACCTTTATTATGATAAAATATTTTCCTATTTGCATTCATTAGTATTACAACACTTGTGATTCTGATTGAAGTAATATTGTGTGATTCAAACCACCAAAGTGTAAAAAGATGATATATTACTAGAAAACCAGTTTGGTTGAACTTGGTGCAAACACTTTTAATCAGAAAATAAAAATGACACTACCTAATAACTTTTGTGTTTTTGCCCTGATGCTAAAACATGACCACAGAAAAAAAAAGGACAACAAAAGCACAGACTTATTTATGTTTACAGTCTATTTCCATGTCATTCTATTCATTTCTCGAATCAACAGTCTCTCTAGTGAGACCGAGCGCAAGCATCTGAGCACAATCCCACCGAGGATTGAGGCAAAAACAAAAACACAAAAAAAAACCTGTTGCTGTGACATTTTGTTCCCTCTCACCTCGACGCACGCCAGTCACAATGGACCGGTGTGTGGGGGATCTGTGTTCAGATCACCATGGTGATGGCTCTCTGCCTCCCAAGGCTCCCTGGAGGGGGTTGGAGGGTTGGTGGTGGTGGGGAGGAGGGGGCAGTAATGGAGCAGGTTGCCAACCGAGCCTCAACCAAAAAGCACCGAGGACGAACAGTGAAGAAGAGATGTTCCCGAAAGCATCTTCTGCGAGTGACATGGCAGCGTTTGCAGCCCAGAGTCGAGTCTAAACTCAACATACAATAAAACAGAGCAACTGACACCACCAGCAATGAAAAGAGGCTGACATGAGGAAAGCCTTTCACTCCTTAACCTTTAAAAGGGCAAAAAATAGAACAAAATGGTGCAGGTTCATGAGCAAAGGTCTGAGAACATCTGTCTCTGGGTAAATCATCCTTACATGACAGAAAGGCACAGCGATGGCATTACACTGAGCAAGACAAAAGGGCACCCCCCACTCTACACCATCAGCTCCAATTTCATTTGCTTATTTGACCGTTGTCCCCTTCTTGGACAATTAAGCAAACATATTCCCAGGAGTCATCATCAGGATTCAAATACACGGGCTGGATAAAGCCTGAGAGCAGGCCGGGGAACAGATTTTATTCCAATGGTCAATATGGTTGGTGGATCACAAAATATAGAAAACACATCGAATATTTTAAAAACAAAAACATCTGTGTTGAAAGATTTTCTATTAACAATGACTTTTCTAGAAGGTGAAAATATCTGAGTGACTGTTCATGTAACAGTGAGTACTATTTAGACTGAAGGTACAAATAGCTTTAACTGTGTGCTAAAATTATCTCACATAGTGACCATTTCTATTGCAACAGACGGCACACGTTCATGCTCTTCCCCAACTTTTATATTGTTCTGTCGGGGAGAAAATCTTCTGAAAAAATATTTTCAGCATGCGACACTGAAACGGCATCTGGCTATGAAGCTGTAAGACAGGGTAACCAATGACACATATTGGTCATTTGGAAACTGTAGGTGTGGGGAAATAAACAATTCCCATTTCCCATTTTGATCTTCTACAATTACTAATCGATTTTTTGTTGACAGAAAGAAAAACGCAGAATCCTACCAAACTTTGCCAGATGCCATCACCCACGTGAGCAAATGAGCTGATAACCAACACACATTGCAACACTTTAAAAAGTCTGTACTTCCCTCAAACATGTGGTAAATATTTACTTAAATTCTTCAGTATTATTGTAATAATGAGTCGAATGAGAGATGAGGACTGGAGGTGACAAGTTAAAGCTGTATAGGAGCTCCATTTCTTTCTCTTTATGAGTCTTCTGCCTCATTTTCTGTTTCAAAAAAACAATGCAACAAGCTTGGAAGCATTCAGGTCAGCACTAATAAAATGTTTTATATACTGTACTTGTGGACAGGGCAGGATTTTTACTACATCGGTACTCGTCGACAGGACACTATATTTAAGAAAAATACAAAAATCTGACTCTGAAGTTAGTTCCACATTCAACAGAAATGGCATCTTTTACTGTGAAGTACATATATTATTCATCAAAACTGTTTTCCACTCACATATCACAGGTGCTTGACTGCCATGTGTAAATTTTAAAACAAGGCTTAGAAACTGACACTGTAACAACAAAAACCACTCACTGGACTAATTACTGGAAGTATAAAAATCACCTGCTGCTGTGATTTCACTGTGGACTAAGATTAATGTTCCAGACATGTCTCACATCTGATTTGATTAATGAACAGGAATACTGCAATATTACTAACACTGTAGACGGCATCGGCTGACACAACACCAGGCCGTAAGCTTAGTACAGTATATAAATACACACTGCATTGGATTTCCATTAAAGCAACATGGTTGATCAACCACTACAAGTGGCTGGCAATTTGTCAAATGAGTTAATTGGTCACCAGTTCATCCAATTCATCTTAATGCTTGTTTTTGGACCACACCCAAAGAACAGTGAATTAGGCATGCTCTGCAGCCAACAGTTACTTTGAGTACAGGACTGAATCCCTTGTGGTGAACGGTGCCAAAGTCAAAACTGTCCTATTTAGATTTTTAATCAAGCCTTGCGCTCCTCACCTGTCTATTCTTAGTTCTTCTTCTGAGTTATTACAGCCCACACCGGGACTTATGGCCAAATAGACTGTTTTCAGTCCTATGCAGAAGTGTTTACTCACTAAATGCCAGGTGGTGCAGGCAGTGAAAAGCTCCAGGCTGGGGGAAAGGGCCTAACCTTTATACAGCGTCTCAACGTCCTCACTTTCTCCTTGAACATCTATCCTTTACTGTGCTCCTCTGGTCCCCTCCCTGTCCCAAAGTGGCCAGCTGGGAACGGTGCACATGTGCTGACGTCCCTACTAACCTTGGACAGTGTAAGGATTACCGTGCATTTACACTCAATGCTCCTTCTTTCCCTAAGACTTATTAAGAATGATAATGAGCTCGGAAAGGGGCAGCATGTCCCTTTCTCAACTCTGTGAAAGCTCTTCTCTGTCTTTGTCGCTGCTCACTTGTCTTATTCCTCTCTCTATTCTTTCCTCTCCACCTTTTCTGCAGCCTCTCTCTCTCTCTCTCTCCCCCAGTCCATGCCCCTCTCTCTCCCTCTCTCTCTCTCTCTCTCTCTCTCCCCTCTCCCCATCGTATTGAAAGGACCCAGGACAAATTACCAAAAAGGCCATTTTCATCTATGAACTGCAGGATTTAATCGATACTTATTTCATGCCTTCAAAATCAACCCTATATTACTGTTGTCTGTGTGATTTGTTTATTTTGCTCTGGAATATTCCTTCAGTGGAAGGGGGGGAAATGCACGGGATGCAATTCACCTTGAACCTCCATTATATTGGATTTCTCTACTGGCTGATCAAGCATGCAAAAAGGACATTTCCTTAGCACTAAAATAAAAACAATAATGATGATTAAAAAAACATGTGTGCTATTTGCACTGGTATAACAATACGTGTTGAAGGCAGTATATTTTTACAAGGCAAAACACTGTGGTTGTGGTAGTGTGAATTTGTATACAAAATCATTACACTGAGGGCAATTGATAAAGCTTATGTGCTGGGAAACAAAAGTAATGGCTCCTGAAGCCTGTCAAATGCCGCCTGGGATTACTGACGCTTATTTGACATCAAAGACCTGAGGTCCACAGCCAAGGTCAAACAGAAAAGGAATACACATGGGTTTAATTCTACACACCCCTTGACAGATGCAGATGGGTACTTATGAGACATGAGGCATTTCACTGACTGATAGGGCTGCAGGAAATAAGAATGTTGGAGGCATCGCACACTGATTAACCAATGAGATTCTCGACTAGAAGAGTGAACCAGGAGCACGGCGCGACAGGCAACATTTCAAGTGCCATTTTAGAGAGGGAGTGAGACACAATCAAAAGGCCTGGAGGACGGCGTCCGCAAACACCGAAACAAAACACACAAACCAAATCGCAATTAAAACAGCACAAATGGACAATTAGCATCTCGGCTTTCTCAGCTCGGGAGATTTAGCCAGCTCTGCTTTCACCTATAGCGACGATGAAAAATTAGGAAAAGGAGGAAGGCAGAGAGCGGGCGAAGGCAAGGTAGAGGAAGAAGGGCAGTATGTTTGACAGATGGATATTGCAGTGTCTCATCAATGCTGGAGAGAGATGAGAACCTGTACCACCAGTGTGACAGTGAAGGCTGGCCGGTGTCCAGCTAGAGATGGACCTCCGGACGGCAGACACATGCCGTCACGTTCCAGAGATACACTGAGGGAGCACACAGGATGAAGAGCTGGAAACTGCATTAACTGATCCCTTTGCACCTCTCTTTGGACTGACTGTATAAAAGTGCATGTAAAATACTCCTGCAATGCACTGAGTGAACCCTGTAGTGTCACCTGCTGTTGGTTATTATTTTTGGTGACAAAAAAAAAGAGAGGCCACAAAAGTAAACTTAGCTTTAGTCTGGCTAACACACTATTCAAATCACACAAAATGGAAGCTGATTTCATGTCTAAACATGTGTTTTTAAGCTTGACTGTTTAAGTGTCAAGTGTGTGCTTGCTTTGCATGCATGAATACATCTGCAACAGTTAGGCTGCACAGCTGCTGCATTATGAGGGTATTATGGAAAATACCTCAAAAGCACACACTGTGTGCATAAATGCATCTATTTACCTTATGAAATTATTTAATCTACGACTGATTTGTATGACAAAAAAAGCACAAAAAGGGACATCAAACCTGTAAAATTGAAAAAAAGTTTCATGTTTACCTTGTGTTGTACTAGCAGTGGCATTTTTAATATAGGAGATGGCTTTCCATGAATGATCTGTTTAACCAAAGACAGGAGAGAGAGAGAGAGAAAAAAAAGGATAATTAATTACTTTTGTGAGCTATTGCACGGGAGAGACAATAAACCTGCCTGGTCGCCATGGATATGACATATTTGCTCTGAAAACAACACAATAATTAGCAAAGGAGAAAGATCCGGCGAGAATATGAGAACTCCGGGTTTAAAGTGCCAGTGATCTATTTCTGTCCTCATCTTCATCCCTGAGAATAACAACAAACACAGTGGCAGGCACACAGCTCAGACGTTTAGAAACGCACAAGGGAAGAAACAGTGACCCTTTACAAAAGAGTGTTAAATTAAATCTCACATCACGGTGGTGTTTTGTACAGATCACAACTAACCAAACACGCAGAACGTGCACAGTAGTTTTTAACTGATTGTTTGTTTTACAGTAGGTGGAAGTTAGAAAACCTGCTTAACAGCCAGTGAGAGGAGCAGAAAATTCAGATTTAACATAGCAAATACAGTGTGTGTGTGTGTGTGTGTGTGTGTGTGTCAGAGAGAGTGTGTAACCTGCCAATAGTTTGGACAAATGGTCAGAATCTCCATAAAGGTTTAATAATCATGTGATATTTCTGATGGCATTTATTTATAGTATTTCTGCACTAACATGTTAAAGCTTATAATAAAAAAAACTAATTAGGAGAGAATTTTTTTTTAGAAACTCATCCATTCAGTGTGTCACACTTTTGACTCCTGTCTGACACTACAAGCACATTTAACACAGTGCACATGCAAGATGGAGAAAATAAAAACAGATTTCCAAAAGTGATTTACAAACAGTCTTCAACAGCACAACTTCCGCATTTGAGGCTCAGAATATTGGTTGCATTTATAGCAGTTCCTCTATTTACAGTAAATGATACTGAGTGAAGGTCACTACCTGTTTAGTGGCGACCAAAAGAGTTTCACTAAGTTTTTCTAGACCTAAAAAAAAACGGCGCACCCAAAAAAAGTGTCTCATTTCTGTCAGCATGTGCAGAATAATACTAATAATGACATATATGAGATTATGGATGAATAATAAAATAATCCACCTCATGTGATTCCTGTGTGTCGCTTCTTTACTTTACATTTTAATGTGCTGAGTCCGAGCTGAGGGGGAAAAGTTGCATCTATCTGTGTCAACTTTGCAACAAGCTTCGCTCTCCTGCAGCTTTTCATCCACAGTTTGACGACTTTGCACTTGACCGTTGTGTTGATTTTGAAAGTTTTAGCAAAAGGCTGTTCCTCTCGTCGCTATTTTTTTTTTTTTTTTAATGCACAGTAGGTTGACGATCAGGCTGCATGAGTCGCTCCGGACCTGCTGCTGCAGCCGCCGCACCGAGGCTGGACTCGCGTTCAGCGACCGTCTCCGTGTGTCAACTGTTCAAACTGCCTGACCGAAGCTGCTTCTTTCTCTGTCATCTTGTGCGGAAAGCGACTGCAAAGTGTCGCTTTCTGCACAGATGTTTGCACATGAAATGCGCCTGTGGAGTAGTTGAGAGGAAAAGGAAAACTCTTACCTGTCGCTGTCTTTCCTTCACTTCCAACTAAAGGGACGTGTGTGTTTGCGGTGGACATCGGGAGAGGTTTCATTGTTAAAAGTTGCCACATTTATTTCAGTTTTTCGTGTGTTTTTTTTATTGTAGCATTTTCTTATTTCTTACAGGACGAGTCGCCCGGAAGATCTGCCCTGGAGACCGGCTCCAAATGGGAAGAGGAGCCCTTAATTGAATTTCTCGGTTGGCAGGTGTCGCTTGGAAAACCTGGTCTGGAGTTTTGGTGGCGGTCTCCATCTCAGCTGACAGCCTGCAAAAACTGTTTGATCTTTAACTATCTTTCAGGACAGAAAGTTTATTGTAGGTGTTTTCAGTAGTAGCAGGAGTAGTAGAGCATTACATTTATATTAATTCATAAATATCACCCTGTTTCTCCAAGTATTGTGATGGTGCATGAACGGATTTTCAGCACTAAACAATTAACAAACCCACGGTAATGCCTTTGCCTGTCAAGTTGTAAGTTCGCCAGCATGTCCCCATTATTTCTGGTTTGCGCTGTTTTTTCGTGTCAACTTAAGAGGAAAAGATGCAGCTTTATTCTGCTAAATGTTTGAATTTTCCTCCAAAGACCATTGTGCATCGCCCACAAGCGAAGGCCCGGCCCTTTCCAAGCCGACCTCTGTTCCATGAGCAACTTGTTTTTCCATTAATGTCATTTGTTTTTCTGAAAACCTGAAACATCACTGGAGTTTTCTGTCTATGTTCTCAGCGCAAAAACCAAGTGAAATGTCTTACCTGTCGTCATGGCCAGTAAATAGCTACTTTTCAAAATAGGATTTTTTATTATTATTATTTTACTAGCCAATAGAAATATGTTAATAGCTGTATTTTGAGTGTTAGCTCAGTTAGTAGTTGTTAGTGGGCTGCTACTTACTCATAAAATTGCAGTTACATTCAGGGAAATAATTTTTGAATGTCATACCTGTTCAACCCTCTAACGGACTTCGCTATTGGTCAAAACCAAAGGCGAAGACCTTATAGATGAAATGTAGTCCCAGCTGGGCCTGAACCAGTACTAGTCCTAGCCCAGCCAAAAGAAAGCCTTCAGACAGATGACCCTCAACCTGAAGGGTGGGGTGATGACCTTAGGTCAGAAGGCCGGATTAGGATGCAGATCCACCGATGCTCCCCCTGGTTTACATGCATGCACAACATAGAACCAAAGCAAAAGAGAAGCAGAGCTACAAAGTGCTTTGTTTGATTAGATTTTATTCTCTCATGACATAAAATATGCATAAAAATATACATAACATAGGCCGACGTGTTGGCGTTGTGAAGGGTTAAGGTTATGTCACACCTTTTAGCTCTGCTTTGGTCTCCGCCAAGTCTCAAAGGACTTGAAGGAAGGTCTGCATGCCACTTGGTGTTGGGCAAGTGGCATAATGTGGGTTTATCAAAGCTTTTTAACTGAGAACAGAGAGAGTGAAATGGGGTTTGTTAGCACAATGAGACTGAATCAAAACAGTTGAGGGCTGAACCAAAACAAGGAGCTGAAGGGTACTAAAACACTCCAAATGGAGAGGAGCAGCATTTACCCACAGTGACAATTCTCTGTGGGTTTTTACAGTACACACAGTCATTTGATCCATTGTTAATATAAAAATATTAAGCTAACAAGATTATTTTAGTGGCATAATTGAAATGTTTGCAAATTTAAATTCAAAATTGAAGCATCTTGTCCTCTGTTATTTCACAAGCCTTTCATTTCTGTGTGTGGCTTAAGTTTCATACTTAATCAATCCCTATTTCCACTGTTTTCCAGACAGATATTTAAAGTTTGCACTCTCACTGGCAGAACACTAATGTCACCTCCTGTCTTTGTTTTCCCTCTCCCTCACCTTTCCTACCACCGACCATACATCAATAATTTACTGTAAAATATTCTGAGCATGAGACTCCTTGAAGGTATCCCAGCAGCAAAGCCCGTGGGAATAGTGGGGCTGTGATAATGTATTTTAAACTTGAACTTTCCTTATCTAAATTCTGCAGTCTTCTGAACTATTGACAAACAGATTATTGCCAATTAGCAGTTTTGTGATGTGTCCTGTTGTACATAATAAAGAATCGAGAGGATCGATAGCAAAGTCAACTAACAAGGTAGATAGTGCTTTAATCTCTTCCATGTGTGGTTTAGGATTCAAGGATTGTGACTTTTACTGCTCCGTATACCCCAACACATTTAGGATATTTGATAATTGATTCGTCATGCTATAATCACATCACCATCTCATCCTCATTACAGAAACCTGTTTAAACTTCTGTGCACCCAAAAATGGCCAATTCACAGAAATTCAAGGTTAGGCTGCATAATTTCACACCTCATGCTTTTTTAAGGGGATTAAAGGTTTTCAGCGGTATTTTGACTTTTCTCTAGAAATGAATAGCCTTTAACACCTGCTGCTATTAGATTGGAATAAATTTGTCTTTCAGATCACAGTTCAGGCTCATGTCTAAAATGTGGCTGTATGTTCTTATATAGTCTATACATTCAGTGCTGATGAGGCCCCAGTACTCCTACTACTTAAAACACCAACATGATGACTCACTCAAAAACAATAATGCTATGTATAGTTAAGAATGTCAGTGGTAAATTAAAAAAAAAAAAAGAGCAAGCTCACCTTATGATGCATAGATCTACATGTCATTGTATATATTTTATGCCCAGTACCCTGGAATGTGTTATATATACTACATTCTTAAGCAAAGCCCTCACGGTCACTGCAGAGGTCCAAGCATCCCATCCATCAGTGGGTTCCTCCTGATGTTGCAATACTGTGATACAGAATAATAAAGAAGTAAGAAAGACCAGAAAATCAATAGATTATTCTGCAGATCACTTGATTCAGTAATGATCCAGTCCATTTATCGCCAGCCGTTGATTCATAAGGCCTGCTCTCAAGGGCGTACCCACCCCACCTCTGCCCTGCTGACTCCTTTGCCATTGATACTACTAATTATAAAACATTAAAAGCTAATCACATGGCGGTCCAAGGTTAGAAAAGACATACAGTTTGGTTAAACTAAAGGGTTCATTTCATCCTGAGAAGCAAAGCTAATATATAGCTTTGATTTACTGATTTATGCAGAAGTTTCTAATGGCATGAGGTGGATTTATATCAAGGGGATATAATAGAAATATTCTTAATAAAACATGAGACACTGATTATGAAGAGCTACTGTTTATTAGCTCTCACTGCTTTTTGGGAAACACATGTTTATATTGAAAAATACCTATAGTCAAATTAGAAGGTCAATATCAGCTTCAGCACAGACAAGACTAGAAGGGGGAACCTCAAAATTTAAAAAAACTTCCAAGCTGTGTTATTTTTATGATTTGTCTCGTTACCATGCGAGCAAGTCAACAATACAATCAAGACAACCCCAGTGTGAGGACACAGGATTTCTGAGATGCTGCGTGCACTCATAACTTCCAGCAGCTGTTGGTCAAGAAATAGCTCCGACACGCAACTGCTCCTAGAGGCACTTTTTTTCTACGCTTTTGGAAAAGAGATTCGACATATAGCTCTGGAGTTTTTAGAAGGAAGATTCTTTTTCGCTAGGGTAGCTGTTACCCCCCCGCAGCTGGTCTAAACCTGTCGTGGCTCGACCTATATCAGTGCTGGATACACGGAGATGAAAGTGATATCAAAGTTGTCATGTGATGTCACATTACACATTTTCCAATATGTCACACTGATCCTTAAAAAGCCTTACCCAGTATTCAATGCAGTCATTTTGAGCGAGTGCGACTCCAGAGTTGCCGAGGTGTGTTGAGAAAATACACACAATTAGTTCAAGTAGAGGAATTTTAACAGTAAATGAACTTTTATTGCTGACACACTCTCATCACATTCTTCTTTTCACCTGTCCTTTACAAGCATTTTTGTACAGATTTTTATGACAGGTGTAGCAGCCCCTGAAATGCAACAGTCTGGAGGAAACTTTTTCAATATAAGTACAACCTACCACATTTTCAAAAGTGAATTACATAAAAAACAGAAACAGATAGTTGGCCAAGAGCTCTGTGTGTCATCAGTACCTGCCCCAGCTGTAACACCCACTGCAATACAGCCTGCAGGTTCTCAATTCACCAAAATACCTGCTTTATGTTCATCAAAACAAGCTCAGGTTTCACCCTGAAAGTAAGTGATACTGTATTTTTGTAGGCCACAGTTAAACATGGGTGTGACATTTTGTAATGTTTTGGTGGATTCTTTTTCATATCAAGTGTTGCCTCTGCCTAAAAAAAGTTTGCAAGCTTTAATCAAAAGTACCCGATATGCATTGTGATCATTTTTGTGGCAAAAGTGACATTTCAATCAATGAAGGAGACGCACGTCCTCCCCGAGCCTCCGAACCGTCCGCCGGCAGGAGCCTTATCAAGGTCGACGTATTTTCAGTCACATTGCATGAGGGGGCCGATGAACTGGCATTCACCTTAATTAAATAAAGACATGTACAAATGTCCCTTAGCAGGTGGCTGTCTTATGGAAGTTAACGGTGGTGGCAGCTGCCTATGTATGGTAAACAGGGAGCATTTTTGAAAAGTGATGGTGGCTGTGAGGGAGGAGGGGGCGAGGGGAAAATTGGACAGCTGTCGCCATACCCACCTCACTGTGCTGACTTAGAGCTAATGCTCGATCAAGCCTTTGTATATATTTTTCCAGTGCATTTCAACACTGTGTACACCTAGTGTTTGAGGCCGCGCAGAGACACATTTGGTGTGACAGATGTACGCAGCATATGAGCAGCAGAGGGCAAGTGGCCAGTGAATTACTCTTTCTGTCAAACTTCGGGGATAAGCATGAATTTCTCGTGACCTAAAAGAAAATTTTCTCCAACAAAGACCGAAAAAAGACTATGAACCTTGTTTGTGTCTTCATCCCAGGCCAATATGTTTTCTCCATCTGAGCTATTTGCATGTTTAGGCTGCAGACAATAAGAGGTAGGTGGCTACTTCCTCAATCACTTCCAACAGGAAATTAAGGTGTGGGTCTTTCATGAAAACTGCAGTATCGCACCAATCTTAACTTTTCTTAAGACACACTATGATTCCTGAGGTAGGAGAATTTTTAATCCAAAGTGGTCGTTTGAAAAAAAGTCCATAATGTGAAATGATAAGAGGAAAGAGGTGTTGCTTTAAAAAAAAAAAATCATTATATTCACATGTCTAAACTCAAAACAAAATGGTCATCGCACCATATGGTGATGATAAGATGTCCGGGTAAAATCTAATTTTAATAAATTCCTAATCAGCATGGAGGGATACTGAAACAACATAGTTAATAGAAATGTGTAGAGTCAGCAAGGTCTTTCACAGCTGCGGTCTTTAATAAGATTTGAGAGGCATACAACAACATTGCAGTCAATGTCATGTTGAGCTGCTCCCACTGTCTGTAACTCCAGCAGAGGGAAAAAAGAACAGACAAATAAGGGAGGCAAGGGGAGGAAAACATGGTCATCTGTTTCAAAAGAGCTGAAATCTGATCTCTGGGGGGAGAGGCATAGTCGGAGGCACTGTATAGTACATATCATCTCCCTCTGATCATTCATGCTTTCTAATTACAGAAGGTGAGGAGGGCCATAATTTTATCGTATTTGTTTTGCATCACTGCAAAAATAGAAAATGAGGGCTCGCCAAGCTGCACCAATTTACTTCATTTCGACCTTGATTAAAAGAAAATTAATTGCCACATCTCTCATTATGTTGCAGGCAGCATTTGATGACGCGAATGGAAAAACTAAAAAAAAAAAAAAAAAAAAAAAAAGAAGATGCAAAGGCTCGGAGGGAGTGTGAGCTCGACCTGGATGTTCAGGAGACAGCGCGGTCCTCTAATGATGAAAATAAACAGTCGCTCTCTCCACAAAGCCACCTCAGGAAAATGCCGAAGATGTTACAACAGTGTAACTGAAGATTCTGGATAAAGGACATTGCGAAGCTTTGACTCTTTTTTTGCACTCTAAGTATTTTTACTGCAGATTCTTTATACTAATTATTATGTTTTTAAATGTAATGGAAAATGCTTAATATTTTAAGAACACCTTATTGTTTTAACTGTAAAGTATTTGCTTTTAAGACCTGGATTATGAAACAGCAAAACAAGTCATTTCATGCAGTTGTTGCAGAAATTTGCCCCTTGCAAATAATCACAAACCAAACATTTAAATCCTATTTACGTCCCTCAAGCCCCTGCGGCTCCTCCCCTCCCTAAGACACCATATGTCTCAGTGGATCAACTTCAGAAGTTTTCAGTAACCATGGTGTATGATTACATGAGAATTTCTCTCAGAGAAGGCCTCCAGGAGGAGTAAAATGCTAAATGCTATTTTTGAAATGAAATTCTCCTTCATGTGGCTGCACCTGTTTCCCTGGGAGAGTAAACAGAGCAGACGCCTCATAGAGTGGGCCTGCCCCTGACACACACCTAATTCTAAAATATTTATTAGCTTTTGACACTCTTTAAAGTCACAGTCTGGGACAAAGGGTACCCTGTTCCTCTTGCACTTGTTTGGCTATACTTATTCCTCTCCCCTCCTCGCTGTGCTGCTTCACCTGCTTATCTCTGACTACGATGACAGAGACATTAAATGCAACCAGCTCCAGTCCGCACTGGTGCTGACCTCACACAGGTCGCCCTGACACAGACATCTCTCCACAGTTGGGGCCCAATCAACAGCGCTGAAATTAATGTTTTGCTGCCGTTGTGAGCTCGTGCGCGTGAATTTTTCATGCTCGGCCGAGTATTTGTAAGCGAGCGTGAGCGTGCGTCCTCGCTCGCGAGCATGTGCGTGTGGGGAGGGATCATTATTTGGCGTGCCTCGTCAAGCCATCATGAAGGCAATGGGGACATTTGAATAATTGATTGAAATAATGTAAAGTAATCCAGCCAGCTTTCATTCTTGGCTCACCTGCTCCTGATTCTAAGACTGCTCTCAGTTGACAGGGAACAGGGAGGGACATTTAAGGACATGGGAGTGACACGGAGGGACACATTTTACCCACCATTGCCCAGCGTGTCTTATTTCTCCACCGTTCGTACCGGCGATGTTGTGGCGAATAAAATGGTGTGTTAAACCCCCTGAACACAATCACCAATAGAAGCAAAAGGAAACTATCTATATACACCATATCTGATGTGTACAATGCGTTCATGTCAAAATAATTTCCAGTATGTTCACTTTTTAAAGTAAGCAAAGTGTCTCAGAAGTCAAAAATGCTGGTCAACTGGTTTTAAGTAGGTTTCTCCACAATTACTCTACTGTATATTTATCACATCTTGCTTGCTGCACACCAGTGGTTAAACATGACATATGGGCACGGCACATTATATAGACTAAGATTACACGAGAAATGTAAACTCACGATAGGAAAGTGTGTAACTGATAACCTGCAGGGGAGTAAAGAGTAAAGTACATCAGTCACGCATGACCGAGCGTCTTTGTTTAGGCTGTATTCGAGCAATCAGCCCCGACTCTGTCACTCCGCTTGTATCAGACTGTGATAAAGTTTTATGATTGACCGTAATTGTTCCCCCGGGATCCTGAAGGCTCCTTCCAAATTCAATTTTTCAACTTTTCCTGCCTATAGTCAAATCAAAGCATAAGCAATGTATGAAAATACTGTCTCCAGTTTGGTGGCGAATTTTTTTATTAATAACAACTTCTGCATTTCATCTGAGGGAGAAAACAAGAAGCACTCTCCTGTTGCTCCAGGTGTCACTGACAGATGCATACAGGCACACCTGCGCTCCACTCACACCTTGCCACTGTGCAATTCTCTTCAATCCCACTGTAGGTTGCAAATTGCTCAACAGCTGTAATTGTTTTATCGTTCTGTAAAATGGCCATATTTGGAAAAGTAGTGCACATCCTATAGCCTCTGTGTGCAGCTTTGTCCTAACATTGATTTCATTCTGCAAATATTGGTAATTCTTCCCTAAACACCTCTCATTTAAACCGTGTTCTCCTTTTTTTTCCCCATGCCTGTTTACACCTTGAGCAACAGTGGGATGTGAGGCAACAGTAAATAGGTGCTTGCTTAACTCTGAGGCGATGTGTTGAAAAGAAGCTGGTCCTTCATAACTTCCCTGGCAAGCTCTGCAATCCCCCCCTCCTACTGCATTTTGTTGAAACACCATAGGGACGAGCCGCGTTCTTCTCAGCGTGTCGCGCTGAGTGCTGCTGGGTACACACTATATCACCTGATATGGCGTTTATCCTTGAAAGCTTCATTGAATACCTCAAACTCCCCTGGCAGGGACAGAACTTGACATGTCTGTCCTCACTACAGCTGCTGGCCCTATTGTTAAACTGCTCATGTCTAACACTTTGTCATCATTTAGAAAGGGTGTAAAAAAGAGAAACATATCTTTTTTTTTGAACAACTCATCACGCACAGAGGAAAGGTTTATACAGGATAAGGCAGTTAGAGCAGCTTGTCCTCGGCTCCTCGCTTACCAAGCAGCGCCCACTGAAAGTGTTCAGTTTTAGGACACAGGGGTCACACCTGTTGTGGAACTTGATAGAAGGCTTATTTATAAACTTTCTGAGCTCTAAATTCCTCCTTCAGAGAAAACGCTGACACACAAAGAGTGAGGAGATGGGGGGGGGGGGGTCGGCTGAAATGCTTGTTTATGAACACGGCAGCAACTGGAAAATCCATATAACTCTGAAATGAGGAAATTAACAAGCCATCTGATCGGGGCGTCGAGGTCGAAGGACGGGCGCTTTGAGTGAAACAAAGTCATCTAGAAGTAAATCTAGAAGCGCCATTTATAGTGTCATCATCGCGACATTATTGAGTCAACAATACAAACAATAAAGTTTTATCAAAGAGCTAAAATGATCATGTAAATCAGCATTTTGTCTTTTTGAGGCTATGACACTGTCGACCGTGTTTCCTGCTACCGTCGTGAAAACACTCTTTAAATCATTGTGTATTCTGCACGACCTTCCCCGAGTCTTTGTGGTCATTTGAAAACTAAAACACTACACAAGGACAGCCTGTGTTAAACACTCCGCTTTGCTCCCAAAAAAAGGCAAAAGTCACCATCGGGTCCGGAGGGGAGCGTCTTGATATATTGCCTAAATTTAGGCTCTGAGTTATGACCGAGGAGATATCTGGGTGGGCTCATGTGACATATGAAAAGTTCTGGAAACGCTGAGTGGATTTGAAGTATAAGAGGGAATACGTCAAGGCTGTGGGGGAGAGCTCTGAAGAGACTGATTGCGTGACAGAACCATTTTTGTGATTTATTAGAAATGAACGGATGAGTGTAAATGATTATTTTTTTAATCAGACGTTTGACCTTAAGTTTAAAATCTTTACCCTATGTCTTCAGTAAAATGTCTGCATCTAACAAACAAACATAAAATGAATGCAGAGGTGTTACAATCCAGCATCATTAGCAGAAATCTGGTTCAGGTTGTTCTGCAGGAGGGCACTAATAGAAGGATCATCATATTCTGCTGAGCCCCTCTCTCCCTCACTCTTGCTTTGCCATGTAATGTAATGTTGGTCCTTTAACATTTAGCAGGGTTCAAGTCATTCTGCACTGGTCAGGAAGTTGTAAGGACCAGATTGCGCACAAGTAAGCAGATACTCCACACTTTATTATAGACATCTGGGTATAATATTAGTCATCTCTGCCAATACCAGCAAACCCAACAGGCAAACCATGTGACAAGGCGCAATACCAGACAAATCGATGGCACAAAACAGATTGCATTGCAAAGATTCCCTTTGCTGACAGGCCGCGGGATAGTTTTGGCTTTTAAAAAATAGCGACATCTTTTAAGGTGACCCCTAGAGTGCTTCTTATAAAATTACAAGAGACAGAAATCCATTTGCAACTGTGCTATAACACTGAGATTACATTGTTACTTTAGAGCCTCGGTGCAAATTAATTTGAGGTTCATTTCATGTATTATATAAATGGATGGTGGTGGGAAAATTAAATCCCTGTATTGCACATTTCTATATATTGTTTTATTTCTGCAGAGGGTGTTTTGGATCAGTGTGCTTGCCATTCAATTGGCCAGCAGGGCAAGGTTCCAGCAGATTTAACTCTTTTATAGCTGCAGCTGTCAAGAGAGGAGAAGGACAAGAACAAAGCGAGATGCATCACTCATGTAAATAAAGGATAGGACTTATATGATATGCATATCTAAAAGTCAGGGATTAGTAGCTGTCACAAATATAAATAACTTAAGGCTGTGTTTGTGAAAATAATTACATTTCCCTGGATTGCATATGTTTTTATCTGTATATCAAAATAATTATTTCTCCTGAGCCACAGATTTTCTAATATTAATTCAAAAGGGATCAAATGTGAGATTTTCCCTGCAGCTGAATCTGTATCTGCTTTTCAAATGCTCAAACTCACCTGACAGTGAGGTCCAGTGAGCTCTTCTCATGATTTAAGATCTATGTACTCGGACTGGACTTCAGCATTGTAAAAGTTGGATTATTGCATTACTTTGTTTGCTTTAGACTTTTATTCCCAGCTATTAATCATGTTGTAAATGTAGGTTGTCAAAATGGCTATAGTTTTAATCTCTTAAAAGTACAGCTAGTGAAGCTACCATAGAGTTTGTAGCATTTAATTACAGTTGCGACTACTACAGACAACTTCTCTGGACTGTTTTTAGTCAAACCAGCCACCAACCAAAGACACCACCAGAAAAAGGCTGATTTGGACTAAATCAGCCACAGGTTATTTAAAAACTACACCATGACACACTACATATATTAATTTGTCTTTAAAACACAACATAGGCCCTATTTTCATATATTCTAAGTTCAGGTAGGTTTCACAGACGCAGCTCCCCACTTTGTAATTTCATTCACTTGTCACAGTTTACCACATCAGACATCTCTGAGCATTGCCTGTCTCCCTGCCTTCAGGCCTGAAAGAGTCACAGGAGCAGTTACCTGTGAAGTTATAAACTCTGAGCTCAGCACCCCTGCACCCTACACCAGCCACACATATGGAAAAAGTGCACAGCGTGTCAATGGGGCAGCCCTGTCAGGTCTGAATATCGGAGCATCTCATCCCCTATCTGGGGACCTTGGAGCCATGTGTCGACATGCATCGCACTGTTAGCTACATCGCCTGGTCATATCGGGGACAGGAAAGAAGTGGCGGAACAGAAGCACTCCAGATGTTCTTCATCAGTGGGCCACAGGGGAAGTCTGTTACCACAACACCTGGCTCATTCTGCTCGGAGCTCGGAGGCAGAGCGGGGATGCTCTGCCACAGTCTGGCTATCAGACTGAAAATCACACAGCTCTAGGATAGTACCGGATCCACTGTTCACATGGGCTGTGTCATGTAAACTCCTGCATGGAAACTTCAGCAGCAATCTGCTGTATTAATAATACATAGTGGATGCACAATGCATTTACTGTATAGGTCTGAACACGTGCGCACACACCTTTGAAGTCATAAGCCTCTCCTCTAAATCTGCATTTACGATTCCTCAGTTTTTACAAGACATGTTCAACTGAGCAAAATCAGTGGCTTGTATCAACAACAACAAAAAAAAGATTTCAACTAAATACACCTACTATGTCTTTTCCTCACAAATTTATGACTTATGGACTATATGTCTTGAAAAAATATCCAATACCCTGCATAACACTTGATGGTTGATTTCATGAATGAATGAATGAATGGACAAATGTTTTTGATCAAATCATGAGGATTTAGCACACTAAAGCCTTTCTACTACATCTCAGTATTAAATAAGTTTAAAATGAACTGAGCTTCATTCTTGAGTGTATTTTGCAGATCTGTCACCTCTCACTCGTCAGATTTGGATCTTTCGTCCTGAAGAGAAAAGCCGTTTGTTTTCATTCTGCTGGTGGCGAGCGGGGAAAGTGAAGAGGGCAGCGGCCCAGGTGAAAAACGACAGATGCCACGCTCAATAATACCAATGTTAAAATCTCCTTGACCCGCAGGTCACCAAATAACAACCCCAATTCGTTTCATATTTTCGTTGCTGGATCAATGGTGGCATAAATTTGGGGCTCAATGACAAGAATAATTTAAAACAGATCTATAAACGATAGAATGCTATTCCCTATGGTCACAGATGCATAACAATTTTCTAGATTGACAGGATGAATCTCCTAAAGCTCTACCAAGGATTTGTGCACATGTGGGTGTGAGGAGAAAAAAAGACTATAACATTAGACATGTGTGTGCATAAACACACTTTGCCCTGTTTGGTGGCTCCGTGCCTTTATCTGGTGAGTTCAAGTACATATTGAGGAATCGATCTTTTCTGAATTTCTTAGGCTTTTCTGCACTGATCAGCAAAGATAGGAAGGACAAATTGTTTAACATGCCTGAATAAATAATCATATCAATGCTGACACCACCACCCCAACACACACACACACACTTAAATCAAATGAGTGACTTTCACCACCTCCAGGGAATAAAAGAAAAGCAATAAATGTATGAGAAATGTAAATGTTTACTAATGAGCCTCAGAACATGTGCTGCTGTTACAAAAATCACACGCAAAAATACAGAAATTCGCTCCACTATTCTTTTCATTTTTGCAAATGTATCTAAAATGAGACAAAAATGAGATCTCTTGCAGGTTTATCAAATCCAAAAACCTGTCTGTTCGAGCCTATGTACAGACACCATTTCCCTGCTTAGAAGACAAGATTATTGGAGTTCACGCTAATACTGTTTTGCAAAGCATAAAAGCCTCTCGCTGATAAATATTAATTTGAGCCTTCATGATGTATTTGAAAATTCCGGCTAAAATGTCACCACATGGAACATTAATGTAATATTTCAAGGCCTGAGAGCAATACTCATATTGATTGCATTTATTTGACTCTGGGGAGGAGAAATAATTCTTCAATGTGGAGACACATCTGGTAGCCAAAGATGCGAAGCAGGGAATGAGAAAATGCAAAATAACAATAAAAAATAATAGGACTTGTATTTAAATGCATTATCCCAGCATTGTTTGGATACCAATGCCTTATTATAGCCGAGAAAAGACAGATGCACCCAGGTCTTTTACTGCTACCTCTGAAAGGTTTAATTTTCTATAAAGTGTTTAATACCCAACAAGAAGAGAGCAGCAGCTATTTTCTCTCCTCCCTGCTATTTGCAGCAGGTCCCCTGTGATAAAGCTAAACAGCTAAATGACAAGAGTCCTGGAAGAGCCTGCTTTTAGGTGCATATGCTCTCTTTTCTTTGCAGCACTGCAACCCAGTGCTGCACTCTTGCATTTCTGCATGTGTGCTTTTTTTTTTTTTTTTTTTTTGCCTGCAGTTTATCCGGAGACATGTGCAACTTGAAGGCGTCGTCACATGAGGATCCTGCCCTTTGTTATTAACGATATTGACTCGCAGTGGGTCGAGGCGCCTGATTGTCTTTGTGCAAATGAACTGAAATGTGAGAAACAGCACCTTGACCCACAGCCCATCCGTCAGCAGCTGCACTCACTTCATCCATTGCATCAACTATATTTGGGCTCTTAAATGATGCGTTCACGGCCGCGAGTTTTGGTTAAAACTATTTACCTTTGCAGCAACAGACTTGTACAGCTTTTCTCTGTCATGTTGAAGACTGATGCAAAAATGCAAAAACTTACACGTGCGTGAGGAAACAATTGCTCCACTTAAATGAAAAAAACTTTATTTGCAGTTTTGTACATAAAATAGCAAACAAAATAGTCACGCATCTCTTGAAAACTACCGATTATTCTGCAAACACAAACAACAACAAATGTCTGATTCTGTCTGTTTCCCTCTATGATGCTTATATTCTAAATAATGAGGCTTTAGTTTTGCAATAATTTAAAGTGCAAAATAAAAGAAGTGCATGTCAGAAAAGTTTTCTCAATTTGAGCAGAAAGTCTCTCCATCCTGCACACAGGCTGTTTCAATCCAACACGGCTAAAGCGCCTCCCACTGGCCACTCTCGGTACCAGAGCTCCCCTGCATGGCTCATCAGACACCTGAGCAACTTCTGCTCTTATTACTGCTCTTATTTTCCAGCAAAGAGAGTATTTAAGGGTGGAGGGTTAATAAAGTTGATTTGAACACAATGCAGGAGGCAAAGAGATGAGATAAGCTGCAGAGAGAGCGAGGAGACATTTTTGCACAAGTGACTTTGAGATTGTCACTCGAATGATTCTGGAGGCTGGTAAAGTATAATTTCCTATAGTTAAGAATATCGTGTTAACGGACACATTCTGTAGATATTTAATGAAATGTCCCTTTACTTTCATTTCATGTGAAAAATCCAACATCAGCTTAAAAAAGGCTCCAGCCAGTTTAATGTGTGACTGGTACAATTATCCCCTACAGACACATTTACACAGACACAGTTCGGGTTAGGGGCCTTACTCACTAAATAAATATTGCTCCTGTTTGTCCACTCCGTCATTGTGGCCCCTGTTACCAAAAAATCTGTTTTACGGCATGAATGCCATTCCTGTTTATTCAATTGTGTTTAAATGCATTTAGGGCACATTTCTGTTTTACTGGCAACTTTACAGCTGAGGGAGAGTGAGAGAGGAAACATGGCAGACAGATGATGTAACAACGGTCCGGCTCTGAAGTCATGGTGAGTTTGCCAAATAAGCCACCAGGACAATTTGATCCTAATTACATCTGTGTGTCAGAAATGTGCCACTGTGTCCCACAAATCTGTGAGTTTATTTTCCGACCAAAGCCCAGATGATTTTAGCAGATCTTCCCTCTCTTTGGTCAGAAGTGTGTCAATCAGCTAAATAAGCAGCTGCAGCTTTTGGTTCGGGTGGAAACCTGCAGGGCCTCGGCGATGCTGCGAATAAACTCTTCTCCTTCTTGTCTCACTTTTCATCAAAACTTTTAGATTTGCGGTGCATGGATGAAATATCCAGGGGGCCTTCCCTTCATGCGTCACACCGCCAGGAACCAGGAAGTTTTCTCCAAATTCATAACAATAAACATCCAACCAAGGATATCCTAAATAATGGATTTACACAAAACCCCAAGACAACGCCTTCAAAAAGCAAATACCTTTTATCACCATCTGTAGCAGGCACCTGGGAAGGTGGGCTTTGTGCGTAGCAGAGTGAGGAGGGAAATCACAGTTTTTTGGCGCAGACAATGTGAGCATTTAAATAAGAAATGGAAACTGAGCCCAACTGTTTACTTTATTTTCTCTATTCCCACACCAGTTCATGAAAGAGAAACAAAAAAGAGGAGAAAAGTGAAACAGACACTTTTGTTTCAGGTGTGAAGAAAAAAAAAAATTAACCCAGAAAAAAAAGCAGAGAGCTGGGGCACAACAAGGCAACATGGGAAGGAGAGTGTCGCTGTATGATATGTAATAATTATCTGCACTCGCATGTCATTCTCACTTTCCCTTTTCTTGCATGAATTGCAGGGGGGAAAACGGTACAGACTTCACGAGAACAGTCACAAAGGAGGCTTGTCTGATCCTGAACGATGTGTGACATAAAACAGAAGTATGTACTGCCGGGGCTCAGACGGGTCGGCCAGGCATCAACTGCGGCATCAGTAAAGTGGCTGCAGCGTGGCAGGTGATTTAATGGTTGTCACAGCAGCAATAGAAGTGTACAGAGACAGGATTCCAGTCAAAGCTAATATTTGTGATGAATCACTGTCACGCCAGAGGTAAATGTAACACTAATAGACATGGGGAGATCTACTGTTAGCCGGATTTGCTAATGAGCACATTCTTTCAGAGAGGTGGTGTCACTTCTGCGTGCTGGTTCCATACAGTAAGGAGAGAAATGAGGGGGCTTATATTGGATTGGGTGTAATGAGAGTGTCATAGCCATACTGCTGTGAGAAGCTCGGCGGAGGAGCCCAGACGTGCAGTAACAGCCTGAGATGCTGAGATTTTGTTGTCGGAGGACGGTCTTTATAAATATTTATTATAAGTTATATCTGGTTGAGTTGCGCTCAACAGGAAGAGATGCATGCTGGATACTCGTGCAAGAAGGGGGGGGGTTACTGAAGGAGTATTTCCACTACTTTCTTTTTTTACTCTACATTTATCTTTATGGACTTACATTTAAGTACTTTGCAGATTCACATTTTACATTCACCATGAGATAAGTACATAAAATACTAATGTGCTCAACTTTTCAGAAACTATCATATTAAGTACATATATAGTATATGGAGCTTGTTTCAGCTTGATGACGCCATTCATTTTAGACTTTTTTTTTTTAAATAAGACATATTATTAGATAGATAGATTATATATTAAAGGCTTACTTGGAGACAGATGTCCAGGAAATGGAGGTTAAGGCAGCCATTAAAGCTCTCACTGATGGTAAAGCACCAGAACAGGATAGTACAGATTTTTATAAATGTTTCCAGGACGTCCTGTCTCCAATTCTGACCTTATTATACAAAGACATTATTGCCACTCAGTTCCTCTCTAGTAGTATGAGCACAGCTGTTATTTCCTTGTTACCAAAACCAGGTAAAGACTATTTTCAAATGATTATAAAGTGTTTGCTGAGATTCTTGCGTCTTGAGAAAGTTATCATTAATTCATTCAGATCAAGTGGGTTTTATTGCTGGACGCCATGCTGCTCATAATATGAGAAGACTTTTTCATGTAATGTCAGAGGCTGCTTCTCTCCAACACCCAGCTGTCGCAATCTCGCTCGATGCTGAAAAAGGGTTTGACAGGATAGACTGATCTTGTTTATTTCACACGCTGCCAAAGTTTGGTTTTGTTCCAATATGCAAACAATAGATTAAGTCCCTCGATAATCCAGTTGCGAGTCCCTTGTCTGTGCCATCAGGGCTATGAAGATGATACCTTATTGATATTGTTCAGTCGGGATCATTCAGTTCCACATCTTCTTAAACTCATCAGCAATTTTGGCCTGTTTTTTGGGTCCAAAATCAGTTGGTCTCAGAGTAAGTTTATCTCCTTAAATCATCTCTGGACATCTAACCTCCACGGATATTGTGTTGGAAGTCGTAAGGCATGAAATATCTTGGAGTTAACGTCAGATTTTCTATTGATAGCATTTTTGAGTTGAGCAGCCTAAGCTTTTAAAAAAAAAACTGTCAGAGAAGATTTAAAGAGATGAACACATGAATCACTGTGGAGGAGGGCAGAAGTACTTAAAATGAGTGAACTCCCCAGATTCGCATTGATTTTTCCTGCAATCCCACTAAAATTTCCTCAGAAAGAAGGATTATCAAACTATTCTCAGCGCTCCTGTGGAAAAATAAAAAGCCTAAAATTAGCCTAAAAACAGCCTTTGTCCCTCAGAACAAAGGTGAGTTACTGATACCAGATGTGTATTTATATTACTTGGCTTACAGGGTGTATATCCAATATCCTGGGCCTACGAGACAAATCATGCAGATGCAGGCAGCTGGAGTAGAAGATCGTCTCCGAAAATAACAAACATGTTTCCCCAGCTTCTTTCTGGCATCGCCCTAAATGTGATAAGCGAATCAAAAACCCTTTAATTCTGTCTTTGTGCAAAGTGGTTAGAGCGTTACATAAACGTCTTAAAATCTGCGGCTTTTTTGTCCCATATGGAAGAACCCATTATTTACAGCCAGTGGTAAACCTCTCTCTAATGACATTTGGCAAAATAAAAATATTGCTGAGCCGGGTCATTTACTAAAGGATGGAGATATAATGCATTTTCATGAACTTGAGACGAATTTTGGTTTCAATAATTCAAACTTTTTCCAGCAAATCCTTTCTGCGCAATTACCCACTTAAAAACACGACTCTTGGTAATAATGATATTCAATCAGGGGATGCAGCCACTGGCAGAGGAACAGTCTCCAAACTGTACAGATTATTATACCATACTTTTCACTTCACCTCTGTCACAACACACACGTATGTGCTGGCATGGCTGCGGGGTGACTGGCACTTTATGCATGAACTGTGGCCCAGAGGTACGAAGATTTGGGTAAATGTGACAGATTCTTTATGCAAAAATATTGAATATATTTCCCATTATGTCCAACAGTGGGTCTACTGGGAAGTGAGATAGACGGAGTAACCTCTGAAGAATTACAGCACTTGATTGGATTAGCCTTTCTCTCAGTGAAACAGACAATTCATATTAATTGGAAGGTCAGGAAATTGAATTGTTTCAATATAGACAGCTGGCTTAAAGATTATTTGGATTGGGGATCTATGTTGCGAGGAGCTTCGGTTCTTCAAGATCTGGGCAGTGGTCACATCAGCTCTGAGAGGTGAATCATGTCAGCTTTGAACAAAGAGACTTTTTTGAATATTAGGCAATCATCCCGACACAAGGGTCTTGATGGTTTTCCTCCCACCCCCATGATATGATTTTTTATTTACTGTAAACATGCTTTCAAACATCTTTCAGATACTCTCCACTCTCTGGTCCCGGTGGAGGGAAGCAAGGAACCTGACCTGTTGTTGTGTAGCCGGAAAATTGTTTTGTTGTATTATAAATCTGGGAAATTAAAAAAATAATAATTGAGAGCTGTTATTGTCAACCTGTAGAAGAGCATGTAAGTTGTTCTGAGAGCTTAACAAATTCCCAAAATAGCGACACAATCTACATTTTTCATTATCCGTAGTTCAGGATTTACCTTCTTGCTTAGTTAGAGTAACATGCACTTAAACACATGTGATAGGCCTGTAATCAATCGCTTCATCACGAAAAGTAAGTTTGCTTTTGACTTCCTTACCTTTTAATCCTAATAGTTTTTAAGTATTTTTTCAAACTGAGATATTGCCACTATACTTAAATAAAGAATATGAATTAGGGAATGATGAAATGATCAGTCATTTAATCTGTTTCTGTGTAATAACATTGCAAAGTTAATATGTTTGGGGTTTTTTTTTGTTGTTTGTTTTGTTTTTGTTTATTCGAGCAATTTGAAGACATGAATTTGGCCTCTGGGAAATTTTCTATTTTCACAGATTAATCAATAACGACAATAATCATTAGTTGCGGTCCTAATGTGAAAACTTCTTCCTGCTCTGAAGACAATTAGGAGAAACCTCCGCGATGCCACATTTTCAGCCTCCTGAGAGCTCATAAGCCTCTTTCGGATGGCACTGGGACGCGTCTGTCTGTGAAGAGGGGGATTTTCTTTTTGCTGAGTGGCAAGTGTTTGGTTTCCTGTTCAGATCAGCCGGCTTTAACTCAGGTGCTGTGATACTCATGGCGTGTGGAGAGTTTCCTTCATGTTGGAAGGTCACGGGGAAGTTAGAGCGACAGAGTGGCTGCGAAAGACTTTCTCAGGCAGGTGAGATGACTCCTCAGGTGACTTAAAGATTTAGTTTTGCATCCATGGGCTCAAATCTAGTCTGTTGTATATAAAGACATCAGCACCTATAATGTAGATGATAATGCTGATAGACTGCGTTAATTAGCACCAAACTGTTTGTTTGTCAGTTCTTAGGACGTCTCAAAAATGTGTCAACAGATTGAAGTGAAATATGGTGCAAAGTTTTACTAGTATTATTGCCTGTTAAATGAGCCAAAATTACTTACTTGCTGTTAGTGATATTTCTGTTTGCATGAGCTTTTTCCAAACCTTTTTTAAAGCTTCTCCTAAAAAAAGAATATGGATCCCATGCATGGCGTAATAGACCATTATTGAAGCACATTGGCTCCAAATCCATATTAAGAAATTCGAAACATTTTCTGTCATTAAACAACAAATTTAGAAGATGGTGCAGCGGTGACAGAAGTGCAACTGCTTTTTCTACTCGTGTTCGAGTTGATATGAAATTCTGCAAAAAAAAAAAAAAAAGCCCACATAAATTTTAAAGTCATTTCTCAATCTAGATTTCCACCCTTTCCAGCAGCTTTAGTTGAACCATAAAGTCAGACAGCGATCATATTTCATTTTCAAGCACTGATGCCAATGTAGATTTACAAATGTGCCTATATAAACCAGGAACCACAAAAAAGCACAAGTCACTGATCTCACAGTTACTTAGTCCCGTTGGCCATACACCCAGTCTTTGAACTCTATCTTGTGAACTGAGAGCGCCTTCCTCCACTGGAACGAGACGTGGCAGTACCACATGATATCGCTCGATCCACCGAGTATTGAAAATTACAACGCGCTCTGTTGCGTTTGCCAAAAAAATATCCGAAAGCCTATCAAAGTCTGATGGCCTAATTTGTCTTGTTGGGGGTCTCACTCAATCCCCTGCATCTAACTAACACACCGGGCTCTTTAGCTTAGTACTCCCTCCCAACACATTCAACCCGAGCCCTCAATTGCTTGTTTAACTTGACACATAATTACTGTGGAAATATTTGTGTATTTTGTACGAATGCCACAGTCTGCATTGCAACCGACTGCCAAGTCCTCACAGCTCCCACTGCAGCTATCGCAGCCAGAATCCCTGATTAAAACAAGATGCTTTCATTTGGGCCAGCTTTGGAAGAAATCACTCCCAGAGATGGGCCTCTCCCTGCCAAGCCCTACTGCAGCAGGGTTTGCCATGTGTGGCAAAGCTGACATGCTCATTGTACCAAAAGAGATTTTTTTTTTTTTTTTTTTTTGGTTTAAACCCAAATGTGCTACTGAATCGAGCTCGCTCCATCAAAGTGGCGCTCTGAAAGACCACAGTGTAACTCAGTCAGTGCCACTCAGGTCAACATGAAACATCGCTCTTAAAACCGAGCGAGTTGTTATTAAAATCTCATGGAGACTGAGGTCATCTCTGTAATTTTTCACACAGAACCCTTTAATTTGATGCTCATTTAATAACTTTTTTTTTTCATCAGGATGAAGGTAAAACGTGCACGAAACAAGCACTTTTATGCAAAGAAAAAAGGCTGATTTTGATCTTCACCAAACCAAAGTAAAGCCCTTAATGTTCAGATTAAGAGTTTCAATAATATGATTTAGAGGTTTTTCTGAGAAATCGTCCCTAATCCTGCAAATGAAGGGGAGGTTTAGGCATTTGATTGAAGAGATTTAAGGGGCTATTATTATAGAGATATTAAGGGCTGTGTGTATGTGTTATTGATTGATTGATTAAGACATATACACATTTCAAAGTTTTAACGTTTATCATCTATATAGCTGGTGAATCTATTTATAATTTGCATTCATTCATTTTTCATCAAGTTTTGATCATTACATTTTTTTCTGTCAAACAATAATCACAATATGTCTGATTGAAAATTTTATCTTGTGTGAAATGCAAACCTGATTTTCACAAAAAAAAAAAAAAAAAGAGAGAGATAATAGCTGATTTAATCGTCCACTAAAGTTTGAATTGTGGCCAGTTTCGTCCGCTCGATTCAACATTTTATGTGTGATTATTAATTCATAAATGTCATGAGAATAAGGTGTTTATGACAGCTGTGACTACAGAAGGTTAAGGAGAACAAATGTTGGGTGAAAATGTCCTCTGACAAGTTGTGAAGTCACTTGCATGAGGCGGTGACTGGACAGTCTGAGGAGTCTGGCTCCGGTGCCAGGTCGACTCGTCAGCTTTGACTCACCGGCAGCACAAATCAACAAACTCTGAGGAGTCGCTCCAGTTTTATCCTGACACCTGTCATGCGACTTGAGATCCTAATTTGTTTGTTCGAAACTGTTGATTTGAAGTTCCGAGTGGATTTCAGCACCAAGCAAACACTCACATTCAGTCGTAATCTTTTCCTACTGTACGCTGTGAAATACAGTAACACAATCCAAGCAGCAAAATAAGTAAAACACACCACTTCAATCAATGTTGGGGGCCACTTTCATGTAAATTGGGACCTCATTCACAATATCCAAAGCAAATTATCTTCATTAGATTTCCAAAACCATGCCTCTGATTTGTCAAGCTGTGAATGATAATGAAGTTGTCTGGTTAATGAAGGGCTGAAGATGCAGGCTTTCACAATCATGATCATCTTCTATATAGCCCTTATGAATATTTAAGGATCTTAATTCTGTATATAATTGCGCACCAAAGCTTGGCATCTCTATAGACTTCACAAATAAAGTATGTAATGGAGGAGACAGACCTAGAAATATTTCATTAATCATTGACATTAATTAACTGGTGATAATATAGGATACACTTGCGGGATCAACAGGGAACTGCGAAGGAGGAAATGTGCAGGAGGTGCATTCTGTGAAATTTAACGTGCGCGATTATTCACACAAACTGAAACTCACACGTATGCTTTCAGAAAAAGAGTTTGTTCACATTGCTCAGTGTTTTTATACTGAGGCAAAAGAGGTGTATTATTTTTGAACGTAAGATAAGATATTCCTTTATTAGTCCCACAACGGGGAAATCTGCAAACATGCGTCACATTATGTTATGTTTTGCACGTTCAGGCTGCAGCTTTATAATAATACAATAAGGCAAATGAGTGTATTTTTGTCTGCATGACATTACAGAGCACGAGTGCACGTGTGACTCAGAGCACAGGGTTGAAAAACAGGAAGTAAATAAGCTTGGTCGTATTGTGATCCTACCTGCTGCCTGTTCCCAGAACAGCTTTGGGAGTAAAGCGGAGTGGATTTGAGTGTCATGGTGGAAATCCTCAGTCAAATAAAACAAAGTGGGGCTGCATCGATGCTCTGTCTTGTTTTATATGATGGCTTGAAATAAATGAACTTTAAATGGAACCTTGGCAGGGACGCGGGCTATTGATCGATTGAAGCAGGAGCTGAAGTTTAAGGGCACAGCTTTCCCGGGGCTGGGGCTGTAACTGGAGTAATGAAATTGATTAGGCCAAGGGAGGGTGACAAGCCAGTAGAGTCAAGCCCTTGATGTAAGGAAACAAGAGTGCCATCTAATTGGGGTGTAATATGGGTCTTTAGAGGACATTAAGCACACAAGTGGCGGAAGGGAACTCACCCTACTGGATGGAGCCAAGATGATGTTGCACCGGTGTTATTATTTTGTAATTATTCACCCAGCTGATTGGATTATGGGAGTCAAAACTGAGAGTCCAGCCAAGGGTCAGCTTATATCCAAACTGTAGTAGCAGCTTTTAAAGCAACTTCCACTCTCTGTCTCTGACGCCTGATGTTTCTGTGAATTCTCAGAGAACGAGGAAAATGTGTTTTCTTGAGCAGATAAAAGCTAAAAAATTTTCCTCACTTGGATGATTTCCCCTCTGCAGACAGACGATGAGTTTGTTTGTCTGCGACTGCTCTCACAATCCTCTGCTGAAGTCTGAGATTTTAGTAGTGTGGAAGCCAAACATGATCCAAATGCTGGACCAGAAAATAATTAATCATTCAATTTTTTTCAAAACTTTGCCTTTTGAAATTCTTTTGTCTGCTGATGCTACGTTTCATCGTCTGTCTTCAGTTATTGTCTTGTGTTGTTTTTAGCACCGTGCGGCGAAGCCAAAGACAATTTTGCACATTTTGCACAAAGTTCCTAACTAACCTAATTGTACAAATTACACGAATGCGATGGAGAAACTTGAACGTATGCACTCGGCGAAGTGGGAAACAGCTGCAGCGCATAAACTTTTGAAACAAAACATATTTGCAGATTTATGGGTCATCAATTTTTCAATGACACAGAAAGAACAAATGAGCTTTAAAGTGTTTGTTGGACTTTTTTTTTATGGACAAACTGGAACAAAAAAACTTTTATTAAAGGATAGTTTTTTAATGAAAGTCACATCTGGTGCAAATTTTTTTTTTTCTTTTTCTGATGTTTCAACTGCATTCAAATGACTGTTTTTCAATGTGAAACAGAGCTGCATATTTGAAAACCTAGATGCCTAAAAACATTTCAAATTGAGCCCAGTTTCATGGAGAAGTCTTTTGACCTGCAGACAAACAAATGGGTGCTTACTGGACCGTCACTGTTTTGAACCACGGGCTAACTCTGGCTGGGATCACGGGGAGTGCAGTGTCCTCCTGCCAGCAGAGGCCCTGTCCAGTTACAGGAGCATTTATCTCCTGGCCTGAACTGTCTCACTCAACAGGATGGCCAGAAGTTACGGTGCATTACAAGCACTTAGCGCAGTGATATCAAGGTTCACCTCCGATTTCCAATCTCAGGCCAGAATAGTGGGCTGGGAGGCCGTCATTAAAAAGCCATTACATGCCCATATTTCATATACCAGTCTCTCCTATGTTTCAAGGTGTTAAAAGCTCAATGTATATTTCCTCTATATTTAAGCGGCAGGACAACGGAGCAGCACATAGCATCTCACTAGCAGCCATTGACCTTGGCCTAGCCAGCCTTCATTAGCTTTTAGACACTTATCAGTCATAACTGGGTTTGTCCTCTCCGCAACGTTTCCTCCTTCACTTCACTTAGGCTGGAAAATAATGGCTGAAATCCATTTATCTGCCATTTCCAACAAGTGCGTGACATTAACAAATTATCTACTTTTCACTAAGTATGGCCAAGGTACCCTCTAAAGGATTCCTCCACTCCGCCGGCCAAGGTCAGACCTTTTTAGAAACTGACTTTTTTTTTTTTTTCTACCTGAGCTATTTTCTTTCCTTCCCATCTTTAAATATTCATTCTGCTTTTGCGTGCCGGGCTGAGATTTTATGAGCACTATCAGCCGTATTTCTCCAAACACACATCTTTATTTGTTTTTGATTATTTATGCTCCACTCTGACTTTATAACTCACATCCCTAGGAAAACATTGATCCAAGAGGCAAATGAATCTAATTAGGACCTCTTTCTTCTGTGCTGAATATTGACTTGTTTTGAAAGGTGCCTCTCCATTTCAAGTGAATGTCTCTGGAATGCTCAGTCCCAATCTCTTTAAGGAAAACTTCTAAATGCTGATGAGATATTTTAGTCCATAAATGCAATCCTGTACAGATCTATAGTGGCGCCTGGTCGTTCATAATGTATTACATTAATTGCAGGATATCGTCCGTGCACTAATTTCCAGCTCTCAGGAACTCAAAGGCACCAGTTGTTTTTGTTGAAGGCTTTTTTTAATCTCGTGCCTTAATCTTAAATTTCTTAATCACCCATCGTGAGTGCATGCAATCTCTGCAGTTCACTCGTGTACACGCACAGCTCCTGGGCTCAACCTGTCAATCTGGCCAACAAGGACAGCGTAGGAAGCGATGATGTACCATTAGTCAAGAATCATCTCGGCTAAGAAGAATCTTTGTTCTTGACACAGAAAACTTGTGTTCCATCTCGATCAGTGAGGAAATGGGGCCTGGCGAAGCGTGCGTCGTCTCGCATTTGTCTTGAGTCGCTGTCCCAAGGCACCGCCGCTTGTTCGCTGCATCACTCTGTGGCTTTTGATGTAAAGCCTCCGCATTTCGCCATTTCACACAAACCCAATTCTAAAATATTCCGTCGCATTCCATGTAGTTGCTTTCTATTTAAAATGGTCATGATTATTTTATTTTGTAGCATTAATGGAAGTACATTTGGGGGAGGAGGAGGAGGTGGAGGGAGGGCATTTGCAATTCATATTTCCCTGCATGATTACATTAAGAGTATGTTCTGTCATATTTGATTAATGTGTCGTGTTTTCTTTAAAACAGGATTAAAATATGAAAACTGACAGAAATGAGGCTATTACAAAGAATGATCAATTTTTAATAATCTACTCAGGGGGGGAAAAAAATGAAGTGCTGCTCAGAAATGAACAGATCAGGATTCTGCAACATTTTGTAATCAGTGTTAGGCTGCGAAAACAAGCTTTGTTTTAAGGCGCAGACACAATTAACATGAAAGGCTGCCAGGCCAAGCTTTTATGGCTTTTATGTTATGAAGCTTGAATTAGAGATATTACTTACAGTTGCCAGGTGTACATGTACTAAAACAATGCATGGCACGTTTATGTTTAACAGCCCGGATTCTGGTATTTTACTAGAACGCGTGTGGAAAAACTATTAAAAATAAAGGTGTCTTTTTTTTCTGCAACCAGCACAAGCTCTTGTGTTTTTACTGTACATATCTTTTAAATCTCTCTTTAATTTACACAAGCAATCATAAAGTTTAATGCACAGTCTTTAATTTGAGCGCAAATGAAAACATAAGTAACACAGGCTTAAATACAGGTGATGCTAAGACTGTTGAAAAGTGCTTTATCTGTCAGTTTCTTAGCAAGTAGCGCATCATCAGTCGTACCTGTGTGATCTGATGTTTTTAGGAAGTGTTCTCTAATGATCATTCACAAGCAAAAAAAAAAACAAAGTACGACAGTCAGATATTTAACCTTGTAGAAACGTTGCAGGAAAAAGCAGCTCGAGCTCTTTAGTCAACGCCATTTTTGAAACAAAGTGTGTGTACAGGAATAAACGTGGGCCTCCAATTCCACTGTCAGCCATTTAGCCTGACCATGGGTGACTGTGAATTAAAAAGAGGGGCCTTTATGTGCGACCCTGCAGCACAAAAGGCTACATCCATAACTTACAGAGACAGGGAGGCCATTAGCCGCCGCTGCCGGGCCACCTTTACATAATATGGTGTGTGTGGACTAATCACTGAGCTGAGGAGTCAAACTGCTTTAAGTCCACGCTGTCTGTGCAGGAGAGAACAAGGTGCGATCCAGAAATGACACCAGACTCCTCGTGCGTCGCAGGGGATTTCTGCGTCGATACGGAAAAGCAGGAGAATCCTTCCACTCGGCTCGCGATTAAAGTCTGGCTAATCCTCTGTTAACTTTTATCATATGACATCAATTGACCGTTTGTGTGTGTTTGTGTGTGAATGGAAGCCTGTTTCTCCAAACAAATCGCATCCATATGTTCTTCCAAATGCGGGGACAAATCAAAATGTCTCTGAAAAGCCAATTATTAATGCTGAAGCGGGGCTTTTTCTGAGGGCGAGTAAAGACAACAAAGTGTGATTGAGGAACCAGAACCACATGGGCCGGGGCGATGATGCTCACAGAGGAAGTTCCAACAACAAACTACTTGCAGCTGTCACGATGGCAGTGCGAAAGCCCATATGAGCGAGTCCCAGTCTTACCAGTTTATAAATGACTTACATGCAAACATTCATTCTTACATTTTTAAATTGTGCGTGCGCTGCTGCGGACACCTTTTTATTTCCTCTCTCTTACTCTTAATGACACCTTTTATGTTTTATCACATTACGCCGCCAAACAAAAAAGAAGCGAGCGATATGAGCAAAACTGTTTTGATATGACTATCCAGCCTCTAATCTTTCAAATAAAGTGTCTTTGATTGTGCTTATCTAAAACAGTTAGAGTCACTATAAAGTTGCTACTTGTGCAGAAATCAGGTAAATGATACCGTGTACGCTGCTTAAAAAGGATTTGCAAACCATTTGGCCTGACTGCTCTTCATATTACCTTAATGTCTCCCAAAAGGCCAAAGCCAAGAATGAATTATTGATAGCCATCATATGGATCGCACGCTGTGGCTCCACATGCCTATTAGAGGGTTTTGTTCATTCATTTACGCTAGCTTGGACGGCTGCCTTGAACGACGCATCACTCTTCTTCTTTTACTTTTATCCATTAGCTGTTAACAATAACTGACTTTATGCCGGTTGCCGAGTTTCCAGCAAACAGTGAAAACAAAGTAACGCGGTGGGCATCATTTGCATGCTTTGTGGTGAGCCGAGGTTGTACTTGACTGCCTGTAATTTGACCTTTGACGTCTCTGGTTAGCCGGCAGTCCATTTAGGCTTTGCTCCATTTCTGCATGGAAATTGGAAAAGGGGAGACAACACTTTCTGGCGAAACGATAGTTGGAATGATAATTGCTAAGTTTTAAAAACAGAAATCTAATTGTGCAGATCCCCCCGGAGACTAATATTGGACTATCTTATAAAAGGCGCACAGTATCCCAGCAATGATTTATTGCTGAATTCCAGTCATTTTCAATACATTATAGTTTCCAAATTGTGTTTAAATTGAGTGTAGAGGAGAAAAGGCCATTAGGAGATGCAGAAATGAAGATTATATTTAAATATTCATGCACTCGGTACCTTATTATTGAATCTGTACACTAACAAAATCAATATTAAGTGCAGTTTGACATAAATTTATTTATGAATTTCGACTTTCTAAGTACTCGCGTTTTTTCACTCAAAAAAGGATGAGTATAATGCTGTAATGATATCAAAACAGTGTGTCAGGGTGCATTAGTCTGGGAGTTTATGAAGCCGCACATAAAAACTCAGGAGCGTCCCTGTAGAAGTGCTTACTAGGCAGAAATGTCGCTTTTTACAAACATCAGTCATTTTACAGGCCTGTATCACAGGGCGCTCCTCGGCTGTGGGTGATAGTTAGAGAAAGATGCAGTCATCTTGTTTGTCCTAAATGAGATCTTTGCAGTAAGCCTACTTGTATTAAGGCCTGGGAGTGGGACTGTGTAACATTTAATTAAAATGGATGTCTCTCGTTGTGCCTAACCTGTCCCCCTAACTCCTTCTTGTTTCCAGGCCATGTCTTTGTTTAGACAACAGCCCAATGTGACACTTATGACATGAGGACGCCGTGGTTCAGAGGATTTTCTTGTTGCATGAGTCTTAATACAGCAGCGCGCAGTAACATGTGATTGGCTGTCCCTTTGCCGAACGCCTCAAGGAGAATTATAAATATACTGCCAGTAATAAAATATCAATGTCTTTTCTTTTTATATTGTGTTACCGAGAGTGCAGGAATAGCAAAGTTTCTCTTTCATATGGCACATGCTTTGTGCACACGTGGAGCAACACTGTTAAAATAGAATGAATTTCCATGCGTTTTCAAACCAGTTTCTCATCCTTTTGTTTTTTATAGAAATGTGAGCAAAGTTAAAAGGCTCTTTATTGGAGGAGCCACATCTCTGGACACAAGATGATGCCATAAAAGCAGGAAGACATGGAAAAGCAAAACATCAATCTGAACTAAGAGGGGGAAGCAATAAATCAGAGAATCATAGCCTCCTGCCCCGCCTTTAAAATCATTTAAACAGATTCAAAAAGCCTGATTCTGCTCGAGTCTGTCTGTAAGCACCCTTATAAAGCCTTTATGTGCCTTAGACACAGAGGATAAAACTGCGAAACCTTATTGAGAGACAGAAAAATGATGCCCTGTCCCCGGGAAGGGGAGGCTTTAAACGCCAGTATCGGTATCGGGATCACAGAGCGGAGATGAGTAAGTAAGGATCAAGGAAGTCGTCCATCCAAAGCATTCCTCTAATACGTTTTACAAACCTTTCCAGGTCTCTGTTTCGACGTCGAGGTCTGCTCACATCCAGAGTTAAAGGATTTATGTGAGTTTATCAGATGCTGAGTGCATCCACAACATTGCAATTTCCTTATTTCCCTATTTAGAAACATAACAACTGTTCTGCTTAAACTCAGCGCCGGAGAATGAGGTGGGTAAAGATCTAACAGTGCGTATCAGCATACAGTCACACACAAGATCTGCTCTCAGGCCACATCATATATCCATGTGGTATAATATTAGACATTTGTTTTTACCAGCCTTTACTGAGAGAAATGACATTTTATTACCTCTGAATTCAAGAGAAAATTTCTAATCTATATATGTAATTTAACACAGACATGACTGGTAGAAATAAGCCTATTGAAGTCCATGAAATGACAAAAGCATCAGACGTATGACCTGCTGCAAAAGGGCAGCCCATAAAAAGGTTGATTCATTTTTTTAACTTATCTCCACTACAGAGATAACGCAGAGTGCTGGCAAACATGTGTAGAGGATAAAGGAAACTCCAACACACTGTGCAGAGCTCGGTGTCGACAGGAACTGAGGAAAAACGCTTTGGACTGCCAGTTATCTGAGCGAACATTAGACAGACAATAAAATGACATAAATACAAAGAGAGATGAGGATTGTAAAGAAATAAATTGGAGTTTAAAATAAAAGCAGAACCTGCTTTTCTGCTGAAACTTTTGGACTTGAGATTAATACAAATTTATAAATAGGAATCAACAGTGGTGCAAAGTCACATTTACAATTGGAGAACATTTAGTAGTACTCAAGTACTGTTTTGAGATACTTGTACTTTACTTGTGCTCATCCACTACTACACTACTTACTTAAATAATTTCTGTCTATATTAATTCAAAAATGTTTATTCTCTTAATACAAGTGAAAAAAATCTGCCATTGCAGTGAGATCATTTTGACTAAAGTCAGTTTTACAAATTTTCCACAATAAAGTGACATTTTTCTTGATTTTAAAGCAGTGATCCCTTATTCTCAGTTTTTAAGAATACTCATTCTACTGCCACTTTGAATCACCACTATAAAAGATTTGACTGTATTTAACTTTTCTGTTTTACTTTTTAGCAAAGACAACATCACGTCCCTCCGACACTAACACAGGGCAATCTCTCCATCAGAACTAATCTGCATACAATGGATATGGAGTTCAGTTGTGGATGGTGTCCAAGAATTGGCAATGAAATTTAAAAAAGCATTAAAAATAATTACCCTCCTGTTGCCGTATGTGAAAATATAGAGCACACAGGTTTGTAAATGTTTTGTAGCTCAGGTTAGTGAGATTGCATCTTTTGTCATTTTGGCATTTTCTGATGTAACAGAAAGGTGAAGGTTTATATTTGATGGTATTGGAAACATATATTGTGTGAGTCCACGTTGTACTGTACCTTCAAATGCTATTAAGATCTATCAAAATGTACTGAATCAGCTGCGGGTTATAGGGCTTTGTAATTTTAGTAGGAATAAGAAAAGAAATCCTCCCCTGAAGGAAAAACAGTGTTAAAGTGTGAATAAGAGCTCAGTGTATTAAATGTGATGCTTTGACAAAAGTGGGTCTTTTCCCAGACAAATAAAATCTAATAAGAAGGTAATAAGTGAGTAGCTTAGGCAAAATGTGCAAATTGTTAATGAGGGGTGAATACTTTGAGTGCAGCTTTAGCAGTTTATTATCAGCCAGGCTGTGTGTGTTTGGAGGGAAACACATGCAGTTTCACAGCCAAATTCATGCACATTTTTTTTGCCTGAATATCAATTTTAAACATTGAGTCTTTGAGGTTAGACATTTGGAGTGGAAAGGTTTTATTGCGATGCAGATGGCAAAGTTTTTCTACGGCCCCGATATGTCCTTTGTCTGTTTCAACCCCTCAGTCCTCTTTCATCCCTGTTCACCCAAGAAATGGAATCATAAAAACCATTCATGCTAAATGAAAAAGGGCATCATAAAGCTGCATTACACTGGAGTACACTCCTCTGCACCTTCCATCCTTATCAATATCACCCTTTGTCTCCTCATGCATCTCTCTTCCCCCCCTTCCCTAGCCTCTTGAAACACAGCATAAAAGCCTTAGAAAGAGGCACAATCTGTCATTCCTGTAATATAAGATAAAAGTCTTTAAAAGCTAAAGGTCCAGGTTGTTTTGTTTTTCTCTCCTCGAGCCGGCAGTCTTTAAGACTGCTCCTCAGGATTAGCAGCATGAAGAACTATGTATTATTTGCAGAAGAGCTTAGTGAGCAGAGTCTGAGCCTATACATATAAGTCAATTTATATTAGAATTTCCATATGTGCATTTTCTTGTTACCATCAATATGCAAAAATGGTACTTACTAACAAATAATGCATAATGTACTAGGCAGGGCATCAATAACAGCATTTGAGCGTTAAAATAAAATGCAAAAAGGCAGAGCATAAAGACGGGCTGTATAAGATATACAACACATTAAACGTGAAAACGTCAAAAATATAAAGATGGCTCTTTGCTCTGGAGACAGCGAGTCATTTATCTATAAAGAGGAGGAGGAAATAAAAAGCTTCCATCCCCGAGCTCCTGTGTATTTCATTTACTAACAAAGTCAGGTTATCTGCTTACAGACAACTCTCTTCCTCCTGTCAGACCTCCACCCTCCATCACAGAGAAAGAGACCGGAAGGAAAAAGGCGACACACATTAGACATTTACATCTCTCATCATCTAAGCTTCCCCTTTAATTCAAATGTGAAAAAAAATATCCCTCTTCAGCTGAGGGCAAAACACATGATTTGCACATGGTTTGGTCCTAAAAAGGAGGCTTTTTTTTCTATTTAAGATCCATGAAGGGAAAAAAAATCTGCTGTTACTTAAAGAGCAGCAGTTTGGGAAAGCGCTCTTGAATACAAAACCTGTCAATGTACACCTCCTTCGGGCACTTTGGTACACCACATAACACATGTTCCTCTCTGCTGGCTGGCTCAGACTGGAGAGGATGCTGTGTAGCTTTGTGGTGAGGTGTACTGTTGCTTCTGTTGCATTTTCTCCCACTGGTTTGACATTCAAGATCGCTCAATTATGTATGAACGGCAAGCAATATCCTTTACCATCAGGCCCCAATGTAACATATTTCATTTTCAAGGGCTGCAGAGCACAATCAGACCCTCTGTGTAATTACGACTTATTAAAAATGATTCCAAATTATCAGTGGATCTGTGGGCTGGTGTCTGGGTCCAAACTGAGAGCTGTTGCACTGTATTACTCGCAGAATAACTTCCCATGGGTGGATGGTCTGTCAACAAAGATCCCTGTCCTTAGATCACTGAACACTACAAATTAATTAAAGGAAAATCACAACCATCATTGAATTTGTACTCGTATATATAATGCGACAAGCAGCGCCTATGGAAGCTGGGTGTATTTATTTATTTATTTATTTTGCTCTTGAAAAATGAGTGGCATTTGGGAATAAGCATTATTGGAAAGGCACCCTCAATGACTTGTTGCAATACACTTTAAGCACTTTCGTGACTAGTTTTCACTCCCTATACACAGACTCATAATGAGAAAACACAGTTCAGCAGAGAAAAGACATCTCAAACAGCATGTTTACCCTTCACACAACATGGAGGAATTAAAAATGGATGAGCGCCCCATCCATTATTTCAACCTCCAAATGGCAAAATCTGTATAAAGCTCTGAGTATCCGTCTGGGTGAAAATAAATAAATCAAATATGCACTTCAGCGTTTCCTGCCTTTTTCTGCGTAGGATACGGTGTCGTGTTTGTGGAGGGCACATCCTGCTCTTGAAAGCACCATGAGCTTTCTGAACGTATATAAATAAACCAAGAGTTTTCAATTAGCTTTCGCGTCTTTTCTGCTAATTCAAATGATTTTGTCACTTTTTCCGGGGCTGTGCATATAATATTTAGGCTGCTCTCATCCTTCTCCCAGCCCCGTTCTCCCAGCTGAATTTCCCCTATCTGAAGTATTCTAATTTGCAAACACGGTGGTGTCAGAAGTGATTTTGCTGTAAAGTCACTAATTATATGCAACATCAATGCGATGTGGGGAAAACGTTAAAAATTTAGCATCACAAGACAAATGGAAAAATGCGTGCTGAAACAAGGAAAAGAAGCACTAACATTCACAGTTTTTCAATGAATAATACATGTTTTTTTTTTTCTTCCCTGCTTCACGAGGACTCGCCCAGACTGGCTTCAGTGTCATCCTCGTCTTTATCCTAAAAATATATGTGTTTATGACTTTTCACATGCGGCGCTGCCGTTTGCATCCACTCATTAAAGGAATTGTTGACTATATGAAGCATTGTTCTATGGGCTGATTTCATTAGCAGCCTGTGTGTGCAGAAGTGGAAAAACAATAGGAGGGGGGGAGAAAAAGAGTCATGAGTTGAGCGAGACCATAGCATGAAGTCAAACTAATCTCTACATGTGAAAATCTGCATATGGCTTTTCTCCCTCAGCGTGAAAACAAGCATTGAAAAAGTGCTGGAAAGTTCAAATCTTCTCACTCCTGCAATGTGAGGAATGAGATTTAAATTATATTTTTAAAGGGGTTTCAGCGTTTTCAGCAAATTCTCCCGGCAGAAGAACGATGTTATAGATAATATTAACTGGCCTGTAATTACCGCACCTATTTGAAACAAGACTGAGCAAAAGTATTAGTGCCTGTGGTTTGTTGTGGCTCCCCAGGCGCTCGCCAAATGGCAGTTGTGTGCGCTGTATAAAGGTGCAAAAGGAGGTTGATAAACTGTTGGTGCATCAAGTTGATAGCAGCGAACATGACCTGCCCTCTGAACTCTGTTAACCAAGACTGACATGGCGGGTCGCTGTCGGCCCGACAAACAACTTTGCTTTATTTTGAAGGTATTTTCATGGCTCCCTTTACACAGTAATTATATTCCAAATCATTATGTGTTGTAAAGTCTATTGACCCCTAGTAAACTTATATTTACCAAGCTGGAACAGTTAATGAAATAGTCTTTTAATTAGCACTCCTCTTAAGGGTGGAACATCTGAAGGGGTCCCTGTTTTGTTTTGGCTTTGTGGTTGACTGAAAGGTGCAGATCCACTGTTCTAAGATAAAACAGTAATATCTTAATTAAGACGTGCCGTTTAACTGTTTACAGTCGGAGTCAGCGCCATTGCGAGCGCCTCTGTGCCAGGGGCGGCACCTGCAGTACAGGAATATTCACCGCACTATGAATCAATAAAACAATATCATAATTTCTTCTTTTGTTGTTTTGTTTTTTTTGTTTTTTTAGGGCTGGGTCGTTTTTCAAGCTTGACTGATTGAAAGTGGTCTGACTACTCAAGGTAACAACTGGAGAGGGGGTGTGTGTTGTGTGTGTGTGTGTGGGGGGTTCTTTGCTGCTTGTATAATGCAGTCTTTGGCAGGCTCTCTCTTTGTATTAGATACATTAGGACGGAAATGTGCACTAACTTAAAAATGCTCATGTGAAAAAACATGGAATGTATTAAATTAATGGTCTCTTTTGCCTCAGGGCAGTAATGAAAAGGGACCCCCAATGAGTTCATTTTTCACGGCTTTGGTTATGCATTCAACACTCTAATTGAATTTCAATGTAAGTTTTACAAAGTCTTTATTACAGTGACTCTTGATGTAAATTACATGTGATCTATCGTGGGACTTTCACCCATTAAGTAATTTAATTGTGACATGCACTTTCTACACACCTCATGCTTTTATGCCTATTCCTCCTCATCTAAATTGTCAGTTTCTTCTATTATCTGCGCTGTTTATGTGGATTGAGGAAAGTAGTCTGCATATACTCTAGGCAACTTTCATGAGAACAGCTCCTTAAAAGGAGTAATTGCTCGTCTCCCCCATGCTAAGAGAGGGGACAGCACCCGACAGCTAGAGTATACTGGAGTATACACAAGTCACAAGGATTTGCAAGATGTTCTCGGATGGCTGCACAGAGCACATTTTATCTGGGAAAAGTGTATTATTAGATTTATCCTATGAAGGGGAAAAACACGGCACTCAGTGCAAGTAAATTCATTAAGTTCTCCAAATTTCTGCACAAGAGAAACCAGCTTGTGAACAGCCTGCGAGCATTTAAATAAATGTGCATGTATGCAATGTATCCAAATGGAGACAATATATTGAGTGCTTTCATTGTGGGTGTGTGCTCGTCCAATGCTTCAAACACTGTGAACTGTTGTCTGAAACGCAACCTGGGAGTCAGTTTTCTCTGTCTCCATCTAGTGTTTCTGCCCGAAGCCACTTTCCGACACCCGGAGCATAAATAGAAAACCATCACGTCCCTTTCCCTTTGCCATTAAAAAAACAAGAAGTCTAAAAAAACCCAAAGACAAGCTGAGAAGACGGAAATCTTAATCACAAACCACACATTTCTCATCAATAGCAGGCCGGCACACGTGTGAATGTGCACGAGCTGTCTGAAATACTGAGGCTGAATTGACCTGATCATTAGAAGGGGGAAGAGGCTTGACCTGATATTTCCTCTGTTGTTTGGTCAGGAAAGGGACGTTATTGTAAAAGGGCTGTAAAGATAAATAACCTTGCCATTTCCATGGCAAAGGCACAAACAGTAGCCGCTGAAGACAAAAGAGCTGAGACAATAAATCCAGCACTGTCAATTTTGTTTAGTTTTCAGAGTGTTTTTGAGGGAAATATGGTTTCAAAACAAGCCGCCACGTCCATTTTTCCACTGAGAAAGGGAAATCGGATCAGTTTTTTTCTGCTTTTTCTGAACAGGCCGCAGTTTCATCTCGTACATTACTTTCCAGGCCACGCCATCCTGATTGGTAATAGGAATATCTGACACCATATTTTGCCTTTGGATCAGGAAACTCCTTGTACAGCTGTATACATGTTTTTATAGCCTTTGAAAGAAAGGGTATTGTCTTTAAATTCCTAAGAATACTCGGTCCAGCCCTCAAATTTAAGTGGAAAACCATCCCAGGCCCTTTTTTTTTCCACAAGCTGAACAATCAAGAGTGAACATGCACATTTGCCTTATTGTTGAGGTCAGCTGGAGTTCATCTCAAGACAACAAATCCAGGTTCAAACTGTCATCAGCTTTTCTTATCATGCAAGTGTATGTTAAAGGTTTTTTTTTTTTTATCATAGCCTGTGTACAGGTCTTGTGGAGCACGGCTGCATATGTGTATAAAACCTTTTGTGGCTCCAGAGGGAGCTGTGTCAAGTCTTGATAAGCTGCCTCAAGTGATGTCACTTGAGTTGGCTTAAGTTTGAAAATGGAAAAAATCTGTAGGTGTGGAGTAAGACGGAAGTGAGCCGACCATTCAGATGTCTTACTAGCAAAACACGTCTTAATCTTCGACCAAAGCATTGTGGGAAATGTAGCCAGGTCTTCTCTGGTTTTGCTGCTTAAGTTTTTTTAAAACTGCCCATTGTGAGTCCAACATGTTTTAGGAGTCTTTTAACACAAAAATGGCACTCTCTAATTCAGCATGTTCATCAAAAAAACAGATCAGATTCTACTTTCATTTGCAACTTTTTTTTTGCCCTTTTCTCTATCATCATCTATCATACAGTGTAAAAACCACTCCGTGCTTGCCCTCGCTGCCCTCCCCAACTCCGCCCCATCTTCTCATCGCCGGGGGAGATGAGCCTCGTCAGAAGCGAGGCATGATGAGGAGCGGCCTTATCACTCCAATACAAGAGCAAACACAGGAGTCTTTACAGCACGTCGTCTCAGGAAGCAGCGCGCGGCAAGATTACTGCCCTTTAAGAAGCCCTAAGACACGACCAATCCCAAGCAGTGTTTTATCTTGACAGTTTGCAGCGCTTTGTTTGCCTTTTCTGTGAAGCCTGGGGATAAAAGAGCAGCCTCTGTGAGCCTCTGATTAGGATCTAATTGTTAACATTCACCGTGCCATTTTTATTATCGAGCCCGGTGTTGCCATACATGCAGCAGGTAGAGGCCTTTTCAGTGTTATGAAGGACTCTCCCCTCGCTGCTCTCGTGTGTTACTCAAGTACTAGTTAGCACTAAGGTGGCAGGAGAGGAGCCCCCAGCTCGTCGACATCAACAACAACAACAACAACATCAACAAACAGGAATTGATGGCGAGTGTTTATTATCTGGTTTAATTGCTCCTCATCTGGAGGATCTGACAGTTGCGGTTAATGAGAGAGGGAGAGGAGGCACGCGCTGTTGGCAGCGAGCTTCATCGTGTACGACGTGTTTGTGTGTGAGTGTGAGTGTGTGGTGAAATAGAGGAGAGACCACATACAGCTCAACGGAAGCAACGGGAACATGGAATTGTTCATCAACAGGCCCCCAAATCAGGAATCTCAAGTCCAGCCCAAGGCCTCGTCCTACTGTAACCTGTATGTCATTACTGCACACGCGCTGCAACAAATGCACCTGTAAACCTGCAGACGCACACACGATCACACACCACGACACACCTCGGCCCGTGCACAGGCTGCGTGCACTAATCAGACGCCGAGCAAAGACAGGATATCACTGAAATCGAGCCTCTTCCTCAATTTTTCATCTGGCCTGCAGCAGCCCTGGCTCAGGCCCAACCAGGGACCTCCCTGACATTGTGCAGTGTCACGCACACACATCCGAGCACGGTTTGACAAAGAAATCACCAAGACCAGTAGGAGAGAAGAAGTGGGGGCGCTCGGGGAAGGCCTGGAGGACAGGAGCGATCCTCTCAGGAGGAAGAAGAAAATGAAGAGAGAGAGCGAGGGAGAGCGAACGTCTACTGATAATAATGCCCCTCCACTGAACACACACATAAACACACATATAAACACACACACCACCACAACCACCATCAGAGGCTCATTGTCCCATTCATAAATTTCTCCTGTTGAGAAACACGGGCATATCTTAAACAGGGCATGCCCGCCCCTTTTACTACTCCAGCTCAGCAGGCCCACATGGGAACAATTAGGGGTATACGCAAGTTTGGCGAAGGTCCGTAGCAACCAGCTGCATCTGTTTTTATTTACCTTTTGCTCTGGTGCTGGATAATGTCATGAGCACATCTGCTACTGTGCAACGCAACCGTGGTTACATGCGTGGTTGACCCATGATTCTGTAATTACCCGCCGAGCGAGATGAAGAGGCCCAGCAAACCACTCAAAGCCACACAAAGCCTTCCTCCCCCCTTCTTCCTCCCCACGTCTCTCCAGTGGCATGAAATCCCGTCTGCCTCGCCAAAACATGGTGCTAAGAGCTGGTAGCTGGAGAGCAGAGGATGCTGAAGTGGCATTTAATGACCCGAAGTTGTCCACAATAGTAATTTTGACTTCATTTTGGTGTCATTAAATTGCCAGTCAGTTAATGACGCTCTCTTTCTATTATGCAGGATCAAATGTGGTTATTCTAAAACGAGCTGAGATGAGATGCACTTATCAAATTTCCTGATCTGATCTGATTGCTTGTTTGTGGTCACATGTTGCGAGCTACACGGTTTGTCACCCGGCCTTGTTGTCGGACCGCTTTGGAAGGTCTGACAATGCTGATCATTAACTAGAAACATTCATTTTTGCAGCATCATGGTGGTTTCTGCAGAAAAGTTCACAGAGATCTAATCAGGAGAAACATGCAGTCCACGCCAGGAACTTATAGCAAACGTCTCCACAGAGTGTTCCTTGTTTCAAAAGATGATGACACCCACACACCATATAGGAGGGATTAGTCACAGGTGGCAAATTCTTTTGCAAGGTAGCGTGAAGATAAATACTTCCATGACATTTCAAAGCTCTGAATTAAACTCCAAAATCTGCCACTTTCTCCAAAAGTCTCGTGTTTGTTTGAAATTGTGAAAGTTCACATTATTGAGCATCTTCACGCAGCAAACTCAAAGCGGCCAATCAAGACAGGACGCTTGTTTATAATAATGATGAGTGATTATGAGCAATAACAATGAAGACCATATATGGATCACTTCACAGAAGCCGTGTGTGTGGGGGTTGGGTGCCACCATGCTTAGCATCTCCCAGATGTGCAAACCATATGCTCTGACTGAAATTAAAACAAAAAAGAAACAGTGAAACATGAAAGGGATTTTTAACTTTGTAAAGGCAGTTAACAGTCGGTACAGATAGGGTAATGACCGAGAGAGGCCACATGAAAGAAGCGGGGATGTTGGCATGCTTTTTGCACCACTTATTCCATTTCCTGCTCATAAGTTCACTGAGCAGATGGGGACCAAAGGCACAAGGAAGTTTAGATTTTCTGCCCCACAGCCCATTGTATATGATGCATGTAACTGCGTAACGCTGCACTGTTATCATTTACAGACGCTTTGGTGCGTACCAGGAGGTCACAATAACAAAGGTGAAAAAAAAAGGGTGGAAACAAGAGTGAAACATCTTCAGTCATTTCAGTCAAAAGGAACCTGGTGCATGCATTTTTTTCATGGGTCACATTTAAGGTTGTCATATGTAAAGCAACTAATTAACTATATTGGAAAAGATGAAGGCCCAGTTAGAAGAAACTTCTAACTGGGCCCCTTCTACTATGTGTATTGCTCAGTGGCAACTCATGATTCACAAACAGATGAAATGTCTAACAAACACAAAAAATCAACAAAAAGCAAATAATGATGAAAATACATCTATTGCAACAATATGTAGAACTGGTTTATTTGGGAAAGCATCTGCAGACAGGCTGCCGGCCGTCTCAAGAGTTTACTGAAAACACATTCAACAGTGCCCTCTTCTGGTGAATCAGTATACTGCAATAAAGCTGCATCATCAAGTTAAGAGTCAGAAGATGGATTTTGGTTTTTAACACAATAAAAAGCATATTTGCAAAATGTCAGTCTCGCCTTAAGAAACATAAAACCTCTGAAAGTCTGATGATCACAGAGAAGCAGATAGTCACTGACAATCATGGAGTTTCTGTAAGGCCGCTCTGGAAGGTGGCATCAGCTGTAACAACTGCAGGGTCTTCTCTACATCAGCCTGTTGTGCTGCTCAGATACAGACGTGTTTATTTAACGCCCGCCTTGCGCACGTCTGGATAATGTCCCCCCTCAGGCAGTGGCTGGCAGAGGTCTGTTTGTATTTCTGCTTGTATAATCAACCTTCACAGCGGTGACTGACCACAGCATCACCTTGAAAGACTCCAAACAGATGTAGATGTGACACCAATGAGAATAAAACAAAAGAAGCAAGTATTAAAGCACTGAGACTATTTTTGAAGTCTAGTGTGACTCAGAAGACACAAAAGTAAGAAAGCTACATTTAATAATCGCAACTGTTATCAGGTTCCTAGACGAATCCACTTCAGTCTTCTTTGCTTCTACTGGTCTTTATTCTCGCTGGTTGTGTTGAATTGTTGGTATTCTTGTTCAGGTGAATCTGTTTTGAGGAAAGATGTTTCTGTAGTATTTGTGGTGCCATTTAAAAAATCAAAAATGCTTGTTTCAGTTGCATTAATGGCAGTAAAGGTGTCAAACATGGAAGACAAATTCCCGCTCTGACCCTTCGTCGTCTCATCGATGTGGATGTTAAAACTGTGGCCCTCGATCTGTGTATGAGGTGATTTAGTTGTGGAAAACTCTGCAGCTCTGTCAATTAGTTTCCCCACAGGTGCTGCGAGTTGTTCCAACGACGGCTGATCTGTAGAGAAATCCTCATGTTTAAAGGTGATTGTGGACAGACTTGTGGTGTTTGGACCAGGAGAGGATGCGAGGTGTGATGCAGCCGGCCGAACTGTGAAGGTGTGATTGAATAATTTTACCAAAATGAAATGAGTGTGAAATTAGTTAACATCAAAAACTGATATTTATAATCCAACATTTTTAATTCAGTATTTGATTTAATAATAATGTGCTGAAGGCGTAAAATAACATGAGTCAGTTGAGGTAATTTTAAGAATTTTTAACAAGATAATTTAACATTTTTAAAAACCATATCAGACACAAATTATTACTCAAATCAGATTAATTTCAGATATTTTAAAACATGTCTGAAGGGGATCTTAACACAAAAATGCTAGTATTACTATTATTTTATTGTGACTATAAGAATTGTCATTTCAGCACAATCTCTATAATGAAATAGTTGGTAATGTGCAGGTTATAAAATAGAGGTCCAATGAAGATATGTATTGCTATAAGGTTAATAACAAAACTACCATTAAGGGGTAATACAGTTTAATATGGTAGCAGCAGCAACATTAATGTGGCTACATGTTGATCAAGTCACTTCTCATGTGCAAATATATTAATATTTTAATATAACTGAGATTCAATCTTGTCCTTCTTTATTTTAGATTTTAGCCTTTTATACTTTTACTACTTATAAATTACCGATAGTTCACTTTTTTTTTCTGCCAGTCACTTTTGTTTTAACTTCCATCTCACTTTAAATTGTACGAAAGGTGCCATATAAAGTTAAATGATTGGTTGACTGAGCGACAAACAAAAGTAAGTGCCTGGTGTGACTACAGTAAAAGCCTTTCAATGGCGAGTGGTCAAAATATCATCCATTAATTAATCACCACTTTAGTTTTACTGTGTTCGTCAGCAGCACACTCACCTGTGCATGGCAGTGTGTTCTCCATGCTCCAGTGCATTTTGTGATTTGTCTCTTTAAAGGTGAGCACAACATCCACCCTGTAGAACGGCTGCAGAAGTTGTTTGTTGTCTGCACAGGCCTGTAAAACAAACCTCCTTTAGATGTTTTGCATTACAATGAATTCTTGTTGGAAAAGACACACAGTGCTTATATTTTTAACAAATTTCAGAAACTGCATTACTCAAAGCTACCTGTGTTCCAGCACTAACCGTGGTCTGCAGGATTTGGGCTGTGGGGATGATCAGTGTCACAAATTCACGTGTCTCATGCATAGTGAAGTTTTCTGTCTGGTTCACAAACACATTGCGGACGGTCAGCACTTCATTGTCATAGCTGCCTCGTTTGGTCAAACCCATGTGTCGTTTGAAAATGTGCAGCACGGTCTCCTCTGCTGTGGACGCGGTCACTGAAATTTACATCAGGGATCAAATACATGTGGTTACATTTACTCAAGTACTGTGCTTAGGCACAATTTTTTTTAATGCTACTTTATATATTTCAATTGGAAATATTGCACTTTTTACTCAACTACATTTATTTGACAGATGGCTTATTGACTTATAACATACATTTTTTGGCCTTTGAGCCTTCACAAAAGAGCTACATGGGGACTGTGCAAACTTCTCAGACGGTTTCATTTAAATATTTCTTCAAGGCCCCAAAGTAACAGCAGATTTTCAATAAAATGGTGCTTACAAATTGATTGATTGTTGTTAATACTGCTGTAGTTTGACTTAAGTAAGACTTTGAATTTACTTGTAATGAAGTATATTTTACATTGCTGTATTGGTACTTTTATTTAAGTAAAGGATCTGATTACTTCTACCACTACTGACTGAGATAAACAAAGCTTGTGCTGTGACAAGGGAAAATAACTTCCAGAACTGATTCTCTGCTTGTTACCCACCTTTTGGACACGTAGCTTCCATACTGTATGCATACTGTCCACTGACCAGCTTCAAGGCCAAGAATTCCCCTTCATTTTCCATCACCTGCATTAACCACAGAAGGCTCAGAATAATCCAGTTGTAATGTTGCTGACAGTCACTAGGTGGCAGGATGCTGTATCAGGTTCTTACTTTGACAGGGCTCAAGACCTCCCTCCTCCTGCCTTGAACTGTGATGTCTGGTCCATTCACGTCAGTGTTCATCTGGATCAGACTGGCGTCCTCCAGAGCTACAATGAGGCGATTGCCGAGTGACAGCGACCAATGCAACTGTAACGCACAACCAGACATGCAAACACAAAAACACAGTCAGACAGATTCTCCCTGACTGTTTTCTTTCTCTCAACCAAACACAAGCACAAAGATATTTATTTACTTTCATTGTGTAATCCTATTTTCAAGGGGTGATTTCATCATAGGATTTCAATTAGTACCTCATTATCCCAGCTGTCATAGGGAACCTGTCTGGTCACCTACAGACACAAGAAATCTTATCAGAATAACTAAAATAAACTTGGTTAAAACAGTGAAAAAATATTCCAGCCAGCAATTACCTGGATAAACTCGGGGTCACACTGGATTTGCTCTCTGCTTGGCACCGCAGAAACCACAGGACACTTCATCATGAAACTGTGAGGTCTGCCTCCAAATCGACTTATCCTCTTTACCAAATTCAGTGTCAGGACATGGTGGCCATTCTGAACAATCAATATACAATGAGGGAATTATCACCACCAAGCCCAGCTGCAAAGGTCAGATGTCAAGGATTGAACATTTCTTAATAGGGCAACATACCTGTTGCTGGACTAAACATCCAGTGTAAATGACTCTAAAAATAAAGTTCTCATCAGGGTCTTTGTGCAGAGAGAATCCACAGGCAGACAGCTGGAGGTTCAGGTGATCCAGAGATGCAAAGTTGACTTATGGAAAGCAAAAGGTGATTGAGAAGACACATATTTATATATTTAATCTCAATATAGTGTTCCTCTTTTCTGTCAGAAATAATTACCTTGGATCCGTAAGGCCCCAGACAGCCAGACTCCCAACCCATCAATCCTCGCACTGTGGATCCACATCTCCATGTATTCAGAAAAACAAGCCACGTCTCCTTCTGAAAATGCAAGTACATTTTCCTCATATATCATGTGAAAGCACCAGTAACAACTACATCATCACAAAATAAAGGTCTTACCTGTTAATTTTGCTGTTTGGGGATCAATCCATTCTCTTTTCTGAATGGAACACACAGTCCTAATGACAAAACACTGCAAAACACTATAGAAAAGAAAATAGGAATGAGTTTATATTTTGAAGATAGTTTAAAGTTTTTGTACAACATTATGCTACTCACACAGCTCTAAGTAGGAAGCCAAATCTTATCTGATCCATGACATTTCCACTGATGAAAACACCCATGAAGAGTCTTACTCCAGCCTATTTGTAGGTGAGTGGACTGATGTCACCGGGGAGGGGGAAAACAGGTGTGTTTGCTTTGACATGTTTAAAGGAAAGTGACAAAAAGGTCACGAAGAATGATCACTGTCTCCAGCATGTGTGAAACAGGTTTTAAAGCAGTGGTAGACCATCCAGGTTTTTGTCATTGAAGAATTTGTGATGATGGTCTATTATATATTAACACCTTAACATACAGTTTTCCCCCTTTTATTTCATCTTAAATAGCTTTGAAATAATTGTATGCCACAGTCACACATACTGTATATTCCACATTAAAATTATGATTTTTACAATTAGTGAAATTTTCAAATCAAACTATCACCAGTGTTTTTGTTTTTGTTATTTGTTTTGTTTGTTTTACAACATTCATCCTGACATGTTTGTAATGTTGGAGACTTTGGGATCATCACAAAAAATATGAAATAAATGGTTTATAAGTATTGTTAAAAGGTTAATAGCAAAACTACCACTAAGAAATAATGTTTATTTGTCAGTTATCTGGTAAAAGCAAAAGAGTAACAGAAAAAGTTGTTGTGGGTTTGAACAATGTTTGTCTGCACACAATAAGTTTATAATGGCTCTAACACTGTTTCATTCTCACCTTATGATATATTTGGACAAATATCATTTTATGCCTATTGCACATATCATAACAATATTTCATCATAATGGTGGTTTATTGAATTCTCTGAAAATGTAAAACATGAATCCAAAAAGATATATTAAATTCATATACTATTAATACTACTAGTTCTTTCACATGACACAAGGTTTCATGGTATTAAATAAATTATATTCTTATTTCTCATTACGCACCTTTTGTTTGGGCCTTTAAGGTGAATCTTTATGGTTCGACTTCAAAGGGTGAATCACAACTTTATCCCGTGTGAATTATGAAATAAGACACAATTATTTAAGTTAATCACATAACTTTAGAGACAAATCTATCAAAAGTTAAACAACAACTGGTGACCTGAAGTAAAATTATTCCACCTTCTTTTAGATGTTTTTAATGTGAACTTTTGCCCCCCTAAAAAAAAAATGAACAGTGCGCCCTCCCAACTCGATGATGTCATCCGTACAAGCTGCGCAGCCATTTTGTTAGCTAGCTTGAGGTTAGAGAGGTTAGCCGAGTATCGCTGCAAATATTCACTGTAGTCTGACGATTTCGTGCTTAAATTTTACCCAATCAGACAACTTGTCGATGTTGTTATCTGCCTACAATTCTCGACCACACACTCGTAGACAAGGGGACGACTGGTGTATTTGTTGACAGCAAACACAGCGCGAAACTGGATGCTCATTCATTTTTCGAGCCGTCTCGAGTTTGCTAGCTTGTTAGCTAGCGGGCTAACTTGTTTACGCGTGTTGTCAGCAGAGAAGAACACAGTAACGTTACTCATGGCCGCGAGATATTGAGTGTTGTTGGAGAGTTGTGGCGCGAGTGTTTCACACAGTTTGTCTGTCTGCGTTTGGCTGCCATTGCATTCCAGTTATTTCCAGCTAACAACAGTAAACTTCAGCGAGGATCGACGCTGCAAACTCGTGTGCATCATCCCGGTGTTTGCTAGCAACTTGAGCTCCATTAGCTGGACCAGCCGATCAGAGACCATGTCGGAGTTGTACATCCGTGTGGCCGAGGATGAAAACGAGGAGCCCATGGAGATCCCCTCAGAGGATGATGGCACCGTTTTGCTGTCATCTGTAGCGGCACAGTTTCCAGGGGCGTGCGGGCTGCGGTACAGGAACCCGGAGTCCCAGTGCATGAGGGGGGTCCGGCTGGTGGAGGGGGTCCTGCATGCACCCGAGAACGACTGGGGGAACCTGGTCTATGTGGTCAATTACCCCAAAGGTGAGGCAGGAGTTGGTGCATATGACTTGAGCCCCCCCCCTTCTTCACTGTGTGTTATGTGATCAAAAGCATGTGGTAAAACTTGTCAACAAACACTGAGTTGCCAGTTTGTTAGGTACACCAAATGATGTCTATTACATCAGCCTGCAACAAGTCCTGCCTCCATGAAGGTGTTTTAATCTTGAGACTTGCCATTTTGCCTTTAGTTTGCAGATGAATAGTGAGAGTGAATAGCTCAGTGAATAAGTGAGCTAAACATTGAGAAGTCTTTGTTTCCCCACTGTGGGACGAATAAAGGTTTAATCTTATCTTATCTTATGAAATGCACTGTTATGAATGGTGTGGTCAAAATATTGGCACCAACAATATATCTCAATATAGTGCAACACAATCCAGCAGCACCACAAACTGCTGCCTCCAAACTTGTATTGGACTGCATTCATTTTTCTGGATGTACCTAATAAATTGGCAACAGAGTCTGGCCCCTCAGTTCCAACTAAGAGAAATGTTGATGCTCCATTATGCAGTGATTCGTTTGACAATAGCAGACTCATCTTTATGGGAACAATTCAGTCCCTTTCCTGTTTTAATATGACAGTGTCGCTGTGCACAAAGCTGGGTCTGAAAAATGTTTTTTGACTTTTACGTGGAAGATCTTGGCTGGTCTGCACAGAACCCTGACTGCACCCCCTCAAACCCATTTGGGATGAACTGAAATGAGCTAGGCCTTGTCCTCCAATATCATACCTGCCTTCTCCAATGGTCTCGCCAGGCTCTGAAATGTTGTGGAAAAACCTTCTTAGAGTAGAGGCTGATGTATCAGCATGATAATGCACATGGTTTGGAGTGAGATGTTCAACAACTGGATGTAGATTTAATGTTGAGGTGTCCCCATACGTTTGCTATGTAGTGTATCTTGTCACTGTCACCATTAGACCATAAAGAGCACCAAGGGTTAATGTTCAACCTTTCACCTTATATCAAGGAGATTTGTATTTACATGTAATTTGCTCTTTTTCCTGCTGTTACTCATCTCATTTGTTCTTCACAGATAACAAAAGGAAGATGGATGAAATAGACGCTGCCTCAGCTGTGAAAATAAAAAGGGGCTTTCAGAAGACATCAGATCTCATTGTCCTCGGGCTGCCGTGGAAAACAACAGAACAAGACCTGAAAGATTATTTCACTACCTTTGGGGAAGTCATTATGGTGCAGGTAGTGACATCTCATCTGGTGCTGAATATTTTTGTCAATATTTCTTTGTTTTGTTTAGAGTGTAATAAGGGTTTCTCCTGTTATGTTTCTGGTTTAGTTAAAATTGCTACTAAAGGTTACATTTCCTGTGTACACTTCAGGTCAAGAGAGATGCAAAGACTGGCAACTCAAAAGGTTTTGGTTTTGTCCGGTTCACTGACTATGAGACACAAACCAAAGTGATTGCTCAGAGACACATGATTGATGGACGATGGTGTGACTGCAAACTTCCCAACTCAAAGGTATTTTGGGGCCATTTTTGCAGAGTCTAGTCAAGGACATCATGATATAAATAAATTCAGATCATCTTTAGGGCAAGGATCTGTTAAGATATTGGTGATAATCTGAATTCCTTCTGTCAGACATTTTTGTTTAGTCTTGCATGATAATATTGAATTAAATTTCTTGGTGAAATGGAAAAAAGTTTAAATGTATGTCACAAATTAATAATCATATTAAATGTTGAAGAACTAATTCTGAAAGAATCAGAAACATTACTTCAAATGTCATGTAGATTGCTTCATTTATCGCTGTCCCTCTTTGTCCTCTGAGGCGTGTCCTGATGAGCCCATGCGGAGCCGTAAAATCTTTGTTGGCCGCTGTACAGAGGACATGACAACTGATGAGCTGAGGCAGTACTTCATGCAGTATGGCGAAGTCACTGATGTCTTTATCCCCAAACCTTTCCGGGCATTTGCATTTGTCACATTTGCAGATGACCAGGTGAGATTTAGCAGTTTGACAGTTTGGTTATTAACTCATAGCATAATAATGACAGTAGTGGTAATCTTCTCCTCACTTCTTTCTCAGGTCGCCCAAGCCCTGTGTGGAGAGGACTTGATCATCAAGGGCGTCAGTGTTCACATCTCCAATGCTGAGCCTAAACACAATAATAGTAGGCAAATGATGGATCGAGGGCGGTTTGGGGCTGGTGGGTTCAGTCAGGGCTATGGCAGTAATCGCGGTGGGCTAGGCAGTGGTAGCGGTGGGGTTAACTTTGGGGCTCTTGGTCTTAACCCAGCAATGGTGGCAGCTGCCCAGGCGGCGCTGCAGAGCAGTTGGGGAATGATGGGCATGCTGGCTAACCAGCAGGGTCTGACCACAACGGCAGGCACAGCCACGACGACCCGAGACCAGACCTATAGCTCTGCCAGCACCAGTTATAGCAGCCCCAGCTCAGCTAGTCTTGGTTGGGCTGCAGGCACTAATACCGCCTCCAGTGGTGGCTTCAGCTCTGGCTTTGGCAACTCTATGGAGTCTAAGTCTTCTAGTTGGGGAATGTAGATAGTATCGAGTAGACCTTTTCTGTTGCTATTAGGTTAATCTGGTAAGTATACCTACAGGGGGGAAATGCTTATATCTCATGTTCCTATTATTTAAAGATACACTGCCTTTTATTTTGTTAAAGAGAAAATTTATACTTGCGTGTGACTGATTATGTAGTCGTGCATCGAGTGGGTGAATAGTTTGTTAGTGGAAACTTCCACACTCCCTTTTTTGGTTCATGAGAAAATGTTACAATGTGCATGCAAGATAAGTATTTATATACATGCACGAGTATCTTGAGAGCCCCCTCAGCCACCTGTAAAATGGGCTTGATATAATTATATATGTGTATGCAGTTGATTGCATCTTTTTGTTTGTTTTTGTTTGACGTGTTTTGGAAACGCCTTCATGAAAATCTCTTCTGCAGTTCACCAAGTCTTTCCCAATTTCCCGGGAGGAAGCGCCTCATTGGCCGCAATGTTCGACAGATCTCAGTATCAATTCCCCTCTTCCCATGTGTAAATGCTTTGTCATCAAAGAACACAGCTTCACTCTGCATATACTGTGTTAGACGGTGGGTGTTGTCTTTTTTTCCTCTCCCCTTTTTTTATGGATATAGAGATCGTGTCTGCTCTTGTCGCTTTTCGAGATCAATGAGTGGGATTGGTGTTGGACCGAGTGAGAATGAGCGAACGGGAGAGCAAGAAAGCACGTGTGAGAAGGACTGTTTGTGCACATTTCTTTTAAAGAGACAAATGCCTGCGAGAGTTGAGAAGAACCTGTGGCTTTGTGCGAGTGTGAGAGGAAGAAGCAAGTACGAGTGTGTTCCTAATGGCCATCACAAGGACATTTATTGCATCTCGAGATCCCTATGGTCTCTGCTTTCTCTCATCGTTTTCTATCAACTTTAATTCTTTAAAAACACAGTGAAATGTCAAGTGCTATGAGTATTTGTATTCTTTCGTAGCTTTTTCTTGCTGTCTGATTTGATGTGAATGCTGTGTCTGGTTGTGTGCTTTATTTTCTCCTTGTTACCACCCTCTCTGTGTGAAAATGTGACTCTGTGCTGAAGTCTGTATGAGGGAAAACACTGAAAGTGTGTTGAAGTTTGCAAGTGAGCTCAGAGTTTGATGTGGTGTATGTTTGACAAGTTCCCATTGAAAGTTTGTGTTTGAAGTGGTTACGAATGCATTTTCTATGTTTTGTGAATCAAAGGGAAGTCTGAAATAAAACTGAATTTGACTAGGTATGCTACACTCTTGACAGTGACTTATTTTTGACTTTACATTAATTGAACTGCCAACACTTTAATTCACATGTATAGGGACCTCGGACATGGACAGCCCAGGTTTTCGTCTGAATCCAGGTTGGAGTCAGTTATGGAGAAGCTGAAGACATTGTTGGGTGGGCCGGCACAAACCAACAATGGAATTGCTGCACGACTGCCTTAATCCTGAAAAGGATCTTCTTCACCTCACTAGCAAGAAACCTTGGACCATCCCATAATGAAATTTAGAGCGGACCATACTCAATTGGGCAGAGGTACTTGTTTATACCTACAAATGTCACAAATAGGACCAAAGTCACACCTGCAGTTTGACAGTGATCGTACTTATTCTTTCTCCAAACTTGTGAAACAAAGCCTGCCTTAGATTTGACACATGCATTTCTGTCAGTAAATGTCTTTGTCCTCATAACAGTCACTGATAACAGTATAAACTGGTCGGTTTCTTTTCAATGTGATCAAAAAGAATTTCAATGAGGCAGTGTGTGTGTTCTTGTTATTTTGTTTACTTGGATTGTAAAGTGGTTGGAATGTACGAGATGAGTGATTTTTCAAAGGGACTTCAACAACTGATTGAACATGCCAGCAGGAATTCACACTTTGTGTTGAAATATTTTAGTATTGCGGTGGAAAATAAAAGTTTTGAGTTTTTAATCACCTGTCGTCTCTCAATGTAGATAAAATGTAGATTAAGTATTTTTCTGATAGGGCTCCACCTCTAGTTCTTATGCCTTTTTTTAGTTACCATTTTCCTTGCCTTCAATTTGGTCTTTGGTGTAAAATGGGCTGTAAGGTATTTGCACTTTGTTGTGCTGAGGCTGGCTGATAGATGTATTTTTCATATTCTGCCTGTTGGTGGTGTTAATTTGCCTTTTTGTTACTAGCGTGTGGGACAAGACTCCCAAGTTGTCTTTTATTAATAATGATACAGTATATCTAATAAGTCTCAGCTGTAAAACATTGTGGAATGTAAGTGAAACAATTTTTAGTTAAAAACTTGCCCAGTCAAAGACTGTGAAGACACTTGTAGAACATTGTATACAATATAAACCTAAAATATATTCCTGCTGGATGTCAACAACTGCAGATTTTAATGAAAAACACTTTTTAATATTAATTTAGAAAACGTGTGTAAAATGTGTCATCACTTCCTTTGACCTGCTAGTGTACAAGATTTTTGAAAGGAGGAGGTTGTTTTGAGAGTGTCAGTAATGGAAAATCCCATTTTTTGGTGTATTTGAGCTTTGAAAAAAAAGTTAAAAGTACAGTTCATAAGACTTAGTTTTTGTTAGACCAAAACAAATGCTGAAAGGGCAAAATTAAAAAATGTGGTGAAACAGATGAACCAATTATAAAATGTAGTTATAACCTGAATTTTAAATCTGAGCTCTGTCCTGGTCAGTTTTATTTCAATAATAAATCAATAATAGAAAAGATTTTACAGGTCTCTAAAATAGTCAAATCTTTCTAATGGTAGTGAAATTTCATACAAGGCTGTGATAGTCATTCCTGCATCGACAGTCATGGGCCTCAAACACCCCTTTTATAGCTGCAGTTTCATTGAGGCTCGCCGCTGTTAACATGGGAACTCAGTGTGAATTGATGTGCTTTCTCCCGCAGCTAGCAGGTTGAGCAGGTCTTCCAGAAGAACTTCTTGCAGGGTGGTCCGTCCCAGGAGGCGAAGTGGTTTCTGAGGGTCCTCTCAGCCATCTTCTCACTGAGGTACTTTCCTGGATCCATGATCCTGAACTGTTGCTCAGTCATTCCTGAAAGTGTCTGCTTCAACTTCTTCACACTCACTCTCATGACGGCTGCTGTGTTCAGTCTGCTGAAGATCAGATTTTAACCACTGCTGCCTGATGATGGTTGCCATGATGAGTGTGATTCAGCTGACATCAAAGGTACGATCTTCCAACTCTACATGAACGCACACACAATTTTGTCATGTCCTTATTTGTCATCCTATATATTGTACACACAGTCTAGATAGAATCTAGTCGTCTATTTAAAGTTGTATATGTTACGATATTCGTGTCATTTACATATATAATGTTCAGAAAAGTGAACCTGAGTCACATAACTATTGTTCTATTTAGTTTTATTCTGATTTACTACAAGAAGAAGCAGACCACCTTTAAAAAGCACCGTACTCAAGGATTGTACATTTAGAACCTGTGTGGTGATATTTTGTTTTCTTTATTCTCAATAAGTCAAATGAAACAACCAAAAACAATGAATTGATTCTACTAACAAGCTTTGTCTGTGTAACTGAAACCTACTAAATTTAAGTTCCTCCGTACCATAGACCCCCATTGTTCTCCATTAAAAACACATCAGTGAGCCACACTGTTACACTGGGTGACACGTTCTTTCATTTTTAGGATCAATAGCACCAAATCTGTGGCTGAATATAGTTCCCCAACAAATGCACTTTTTACAACTATTTCAGTTAATTAAAGTTTACTGTGCTGAGCTGAGGACATTTTAGTCTTTTTAAAAGTGAAAGTATATATTGACAACTTCAATTGAAAGATTGGCATATCCAGTAGGAACCAGTGGGTTTGGGTCATATTTTCATTAAAGTCACTGGTTGAATGATGTTCATTCATTTCAGAAATCCAGGAAGTAGAGCCTTTGATCTTGATGAAATCCATTTGCATCTGTTGTCCAGTCTTCCTCCCCCGGCTTCATTATGCTGTCTGGTGTCGCCTTGCTGCCCCTTCAGTCTGCAGATGACTCAGCGGCCTCGTCCTCCACCTGCACTGCCTCCACTGAGCTCTGAAAGCCTCTTGTGCTCTAATGCAACCTCCACTTGGCATCAGGCCTCATTAAGAACACAAGGCCTCTAATTGTTCCGAATGTTCTGTCCTTTGGATTAATTAAGCATTAGAGAAAAGGAACACAGACATTTATTTTTCATTAGCCAATGGGACGAATCTAAATGACAGAGCAATAATTTGGTAGATGGGCCTCTGTGAGGGCCAAGAGTGGTGAACCTCAGTCTGATGTTTATGGTATTTGAAGTCTATTGTAGTTGAACGTATAAATGACAGTGTATTTGTTCTGCTGTGTTCCCCTCCAGGATCAAAGCTCCGGCATGAGGTGTCAAACGAGGAGGTCTTTGAAGCGTCCCAGGACGGCTGAATAGAAGCTTGACCTAAACATCGACCTGGCAATCGCCAAAGGCAGCACAGGTGCACATAGGTGAGTCTTTGTTTGGTGTTTGCAGCAGATGTAATAGCAGCTGTGACACACTCCTGTCAGATACAAGCTCCCTCACTGACTGTGGGGGTGAAAGCAGCACTGTTTATTTCAGCAGCTGACAGAACAGCTGAGATTCCCTGGCAGAGCTTTAGAGAGCACAGCAGGGAATAAAGTGCTCAAAGGTGTAAATTTAAGTGATGTCATGTGATGTGAATGTGTGATGTCGAACTATCACAAGTTTTAATTTCATTCTACTGAATCACTGTGCATGAAGAAGCATGTGTCAGGCTCTTTGGGCCACCTGCTGGACAATCACTGGAAGGACAACACAGGAAATGGTTCAGTATACATTTCATTGTTGTGCCCATTGATTGTAAGCCATCACCACTAAGGTCGTGTTTACAGTCCTGTTTGTTAGTCAGTTATACTCAAAAACCTGATTACACGTTTCATTTAAATTTAGTGGAAAGTTGGGCCAAACAAGAGTTATATTTATAAAGACAGGATTAACTGTTTTAGAGACAATTTAGAGTATTTTCACAATTTTCTGTTTTCATGAATGAAAACAATCTGGCACAAGAATCCCATGATTTTCTGTCACCAGTTTAATTTCGATGCTGATATGGCTCTAAATACAGATAAACACATTTTGATTATTTTCAATCACTGAAATAACCCATTTATAGGATTGTGCAGCCTTAGTGGAGTTGTGCACTTCCTGTCCTGTGTAATATCATATATTAATATTCAGTGTACATACACTTAAGACATGTATTGATACTCGTTGTATAAGCCAGTGGCTCAAAGTGTTTACCTTCCACCCAACAGGTCTTTCAGACTGAAGACCTTGTTTACATAGTAGCCAACTTATGTCACTTGTTGCCTAATTTAGCGCTTCACACAAACACATCTCAATCCTGTTTACAGCAGCCAAGGAGTAAGGACCATACAAGCTAATTATAAAGGGATTGAAATCTTTATTTAGCCTAATACAGTGCAGTGCAACGGTTCACCTTAATCCAGTGTTAACACGGTGAACATTGGGCCCAACATGACAGGTGAACGTTAGCCTGATAGCCAGCCAATATCAACAGCATCCAGATGGAGTCAACACTTAGTTGCTCCACCTTTTGTGACTGGGTCGCTACAGCAAAAACACATAATCTAGGATTCCACTTCTTCATAAATAAAATTGCAACAACACGTCACTGAGGGGAGTAAACTGTTGGATTAAGGTCATCATTTGGGTGGGTGGCTCTCAAATATTCAGGCATGGTTATAAAGCTGGAATGTGTAACGTGTCTCCTCTAATGGATAACCTCCCCTCACCCTTGTCCCTCTATGTTGTTTGTTGTTTTTCAGTGTGAAGACGGTCCTTAAGCATTGTAGGATGAAGAGGAGACATTCCCTCCATGGCCCGTCCAGTTGGTGTGGATGAAATGACCAGGGTTTGACAGCAGTTCATATGTGTGGGCTCCGAAGTAGTCCCTCTGGGCCTAAAAGACAAAACACAACATAAACAATCTCAGTCCAATATCACTTCCAAATAGAAATGCAACTAATGATTAATGTAACTACTGAGAAATCTTCAAACTGCTTCTTTTGGTCAACCAACAGATGTTCAATTGACAACAATATAAAAAACAGAAAGCAACAAATCCTCTTATTTAAAAGCAGTCATAGTTTAGATTTCTTTGTGTGATAAACTGACAAATAGTTTCAGCTCTGTATTTATATGCTGAACCAGGTCCAAAGACAGATGAGGGAAGGAGTTACACACTGTATACTGTCAGGGTCTTTAAGCTCTTAGATCCCAACACAGACACACAACACATTACACGTGATCTTTTTAATCTGCTAGACACTCGGCCAAATGCTCAGCAGGCTCTGCACTATCTACCAATGTCTTACCTGAAGGAGGTTTGCTGGCAGCTGTTCATGCCTGTACCCGTCATAGAAGGACAGAGCTGTGGTGAAGCAGGGCATAGGGATGCCATGCTGGACTCCAGTGCTGACTGTTCGGCGCCACGAGTCCTAAACAAAGAGATTAAACAGGTTAACAAATGTTTTTTTTTCTTCATGGAGCACTAATTCATTTGTTGTTAATATGGCTGTGTTCCTGTGAAGCCAAGAACAAGAGGTCTTCATGGGGTCACTCAGTTTCTGTTCTTTGTAAAAGAGGAAATAACTGGTTGTTTGTGTCTTTGTCAATGTGGGTATTGCAGTTTGGTCTTTGGACACTTCCTCCTTCCTCATACCTGACAGTCCTGCACAGCATTACTGAAGAAAGAGTCCAGCAGCAGGTTCTGCAGCCCAGCGTCCCTGTCAAACGCCTCTTTGATTTTACCCAGGAAGACACTGGTGTGGAGGGGAGAGGGCAGTGTTAGCAAACAGAGAAAAGGTTCTGCATACAGTAAAGGAACATTTCATTGGATAATTGTAAACTGCATTTAACAAACACCATGATCCAAGTTTCCAGTCAAACAAGCACAACGCCCTTGCCACCATGAACAGGTTGAGTGGTGGCTAGACACTGCAAGTCATACTGAATGTTATATTTGATTTAGGTTTATGTAATGTCCTTGCCAGATTACACAAAGCAAACCAATGTCGCAACCATATTTCCTCATCCTTCGCTCACACTGATTTCTCAGGAGTCACATTTGCTTTCATCTAGAGTTCACACTCCAGCATTACACATTATGACTTATAGATGATTATCCTTGTCCTACAATTATAATTAAAAGCATTTCTAATATCTTACAAAGTGAATTACATCAAAACTTCTCCATTTTATTCTTCTTCCTTTCTCAAGAACTTCTCTCTCTTACGCTGCCTAGCCACAGTTTTCACCATCAGTGTGAAAGATGCCTGTTGACATCAACTTGCACAAGGCAGCAGGGAGGCAAACTCGCCAATATGAGGGCACACAAGGTTAAATGTACCTTCGGATGATGCAGCCTCCTCTCCACATCAGAGCGATGGCACCGTAGTTGAGGGACCAGTCGAACTCTTTGGCTGCTTGCCGCAGCAGCATGAAGCCCTGCGCGTAGGAAATGATCTTGGAGGCATAGAGAGCCTGAGGAGAGAAAAATGAATCAGTTGTTTCTGATATAGTAACAATTAGAAATTAATTAAGTCACTAATAAAAAACGGTACATTTCACATTCATAGATAATTAGAAGCAGCTAAAATGGGAGCGTCAATAATAAAACGGTTAACAAAAACCGAACATTATAACCTTGTATTAAACTGCACTAGTTTTTAGCAAGATGCTTCTGTTGCAACTGAGTGTGTTGTACCTTTCTGATGTCCTCCAGGAAGGTGGCCTTGTCACCACTGAATTTGACCCCCTGTGGCCCTGAAAGGCTGCGGCTGGCCTCCACTCTCTCATCCTTTAGAGAGGACAGACATCTGGCAAAGACAGCCTCCCCTGAAACAGAGGGAGAGGGAGGGAGGGAGAGTGGAGGAGACAGAGGAGTAGAGAGGGACAGCAAAGTTAGGCCTCTGCACACGTCACACAAAAACAGAGGAGACATTTAGATTTCCTGAAACCATAACATATGATTACAAAGATTATACTAGTCAAGGCCACGCCACAGACACACCGTGCTAACATAAAGACAATGCCCAAGCATCACATCAGCATGACTCAGCAGTAGTGATAATATTGTTGTATAAGCAGGGCTTGCCACTACTACATTAAAATAAAAAAGGATTGCCAGTAGCCACATTGAACATCATAATTACTTTGCAGCTGTATCAAGATAAGAGGAAAAACTGTTGGGTAAGCACGACTTGCAAAATACAGCAAGCCTAAGTGATGCAATCCTGAGACGGGGAGACACAAAATGTGTCCAGTGAGTGAACTATCATGGAGAGGAATGTTGGGGGCAGAATCCAGCCATGCACACTGTACCAGCCTGTCGGCCTGCTCAGCCCTCACACAATGAAGCCTTTTGTACTGCCTCTATCTCTGTCTATCACATCTACAATGCCGACAGGGATTGAGGAAACACAATATTTTTTGAAAATCTAATCTGAATAGTGGTTGTACGGATTTGGTGACAGGAAAGTTTCTGGTACAAAATATCTGCATGACTGAACTCTTGCTGAAAGTCTATCAGGTATCATTTTAACATCAGCCACGTACTTTTGCAGAGCTGACATGATGACACCTTTTGTCCTGGATTATTAATCGTGCTTCCTGACCTCCATCTTGTCCATAGCTGTTTATGAAACAGACTATCATACAGTCAGAGCAAAGCCCAAAGCCGCAGAGAGTATAACAAATCCCCCTTATGTCACTTGAGATGAGCAGGCTACTAGAAAAGCCTTCAATCTTCTTAGTGGGAGCCACATATCAATCATGCTTCCTGAAAGAAGCTCACTGGCTACACTGTGTGTCAGCTAACTGGCAAAGCTAAACATTAGCCCAACAAGTCTGGTCATGACGCCTACTGCCCTTTAATTTGTTGAAGCCATGTTGAAATCTCAACATGTGACATTACACATTTTGCCATGTCATCATGACAAACAGTTTCCTGAAAGCAGCCAGCACTGGAAGGAGAGAGAAGGAAACCAGATACTTCCTTGTCTACAGCCTCCTTTCTTCCTCTTACCGATCAAAGTGACAGGTGTGCCGTACTCAAGGGAAGAAATGGCCGTCCACTTCCCTGTGCCTTTCTGTCCAGCGCTGTCGCGGATCTTGGGCAGCAGGTGTGTACCATCAGAGTCCCTGTATTTAAGGATGTTCGCCGTGATCTCGATCAGGAAGGAATCCAGTTCTGTCTTGTTCCAGCTGTCGAAAGCCTGAGTGTGATGAAATACAGTCAGCCACATTGTTTTTTTCCATTGGATTAAACAGAACTAGAATTATACAGGCGTGACACAAAAAATATTAATGAAGGTGACATCAAGCAGCTCACCTGTGCCATCTCATCATGGTCCATACCCAGAACATCCTTCATCAGATGATAGGCCTCACAAATCAGCTGCATGTCGCCATACTCGATGCCATTATGGACCATTTTCACAAAATGCCCTGCACCCTCGTCTCCGACCTGCCAAAGCAAGCCAGTCAGATTATTGTGAGATGACATTAAATCAACTGCTACAACCACTCACTTTAGTCAACATCACGTAGACAACACAAATCAAATCCCACTCACCCAGTCACAACAAGGTTCTCCTGTTCCAACCTTGGCAGCGATGCTCTGAAAAATGTCTTTTATGTATGGCCTTAAAAAAAAATAAAAAAACAAACAGCGAGTGTTTAAATTGAATCATCTTCTGAAAGTGTGGATATTCACTGTTGTAACATGTCCAAAGTCCCAAATAATGACCAACTTTATCATTAGTAACTATTTGTTTTAGCATGTCTCTGCTCCACGTCCAACATCTAGCGTGCAGCTGAAAGTGTTATGAAGTGCAACACACAGCTTGTGAACACTCACCAGGCGTCTTTATTTCCTCCCGGCATGAGTGAGGGTCCATAACGTGCCCCTTCCTCTCCACCACTGACTCCGCTGCCGACAAACAGCAAGCCCTTCTCTGTCAGAGTCTTACACCGCCGCTGGACGACAGAAACACAGAAGTACTGTGAGAAGATCCTCAAACGGAAAGAACGATTTGCTGCTAAACTGTGATTCTGTACGACTTACAGTTGTGTCTTTGTATTCAGAGTTGCCGCCATCGATGATGATATCTCCAGCCTCGAGAAGAGGAACCTGAAGGGGAACAAATGCAGCACAAAGCAAATTGATTTAACTCTGTAGGAACCCATTTTCCACATCTGATTTTAAACACAGCACAAACTACCAACCAGTTTGTCGATGAAGTCATCCACAGCCTGTCCAGCCTTGACCAGCAGGATGATCCTCCTGGGCTTCTTCAGCTTGGACACCATGTCCTCCAGAGACTCGGCTCCAATCACCTTGGAGCCCTTCGCCTCATTCTTCAGGAAGTCGTGCACCTTGGACACAGTTCGGTTGTAGGCGCAGACCTGTTGGAGAGGTTTGGTGACTACTGGGTGAAATAAAAGATAACAGGTTTTTCTGGCAGGAATTGTGGAAAGAAAGTCTTCATCTTACCACGAAGCCATGGTCGTTCATGTTCATGATGAGGTTCTGGCCCATGACAGCCAAACCAATGAGTGCAATGTCTGCTCTGTGAGGGGAAGAGAAATAATCAAATTTACTGAAGAGCTCTGAACATCAACAACATATATACGACTTATGAAAACTGTCCACCATCATTTCCATCATTGTATCTTTTTAAAATTAATCTTGAACTCCATGTTTCCTCTTGCATTAACAGGAAATAAAAACATGTGTTTAAAAGTTATAAACACATGAAGCCACATGTGATTTCAAAGCTGTCAACTCCCATTAAGCACCACGTCAATTATGCTGTTTAATTTTCACACTAAGTATCATATTTATTTCTGCTAAACACTAAAGCTCGTTAGCTAACAAGCTAACTGCTCCGTTCACGAACTCACAAGAAGATTTCTCTCAGCAAACTAGAAAAAAACGACGACAAAGTCTACAACGATTTAACCACATGAATCAGCCGCAACTTTATCGCCTGTTTAAAGAAGTCAAAGGTTATTAATGAACTTACTGAGCCATGTTGTTCAGCGGGTAGATGAACCGTGAAGTTACAGTATTCAAATGACAGTCGGGCTCACACACCAACCACTTCACTTCAGCTCGCCTCCTTTTTCACTTCCTTGTTCCGTCCCAGCGTGACGAGACGAGCACAGGCTCACGTACGCCCACGTAGAGCGTCCGCCAATCAGACGACGTCCAGCAAGCTGAAGCCATGTTGTTCGCGAGTTCTCATTGGTCCAGAAACCTGAGCAGAGTTATCCGGTCTCCTACTGGCTTCACTGGCTGTCACTCAGCATACGTAAGCGCACACCCACATGAATGGGTGACTTTAATTTCAGGACAAATAGATTAATGCATTAATGTTATCATTGCAATAATGTCATATAATAACGTATTAAGATAAGATAAGATATTCCTTTATTAGTCCCACAACGGGGAAATTAGTCACAGGAGACAGATTCCAGCAGAATGAGTATTTTTACTTTTGATAGCCTACTTCAAATAGAGTTTTCTTATAATACATCTGTAGTTTGCAAATTTCCCCACTGAGGAACGAATAAAGGTTTATCTTATCTTAGTTTTATTTAAGAAATATTAAGTAGTAGTATTGGTATTTTCAGGTAAGTCAAGGAAGAGTGTTTTTTCAACCACTGAAATTTACAGCAGTAAAGGAAGCATTTATCTGATTATTGTGAATGAAATATTGCCTGTTTAAAGGTTTTTTTTTTTTTTTTAAGTTTAAAATACTTTCTTTTTAAACAGCTTTAAACAGGTTAATGTCAGAAAGTCTTTACTTGCATCAGAGGCAGGGAGGAGGAAGTGGTGAATCCAGATTAAAATTGCATAATGATTTTTTTTTCCTGTGCAACAAAAACCCTATTAAATATTTTTAATTGATTAGAAAGTGCACAAGCCTGAACTACAGACTGAGCCCAGGGTTTCACAGCAGAAAATTGATGGTTTAAAAAATGTCACCACTTTTCAGCACATTTCAGGAAGAGAAATAAAAAAACAAATGTGAAGTAGGGGAAGATAAAAGTAAAAAATACTCATTGTAAATCAAAATTATTACATACAACATTTTGACTTAAAAAGACAAAAGCATGAAATATGAAGTCATAATTAAAGGATAAGTGAAAGTCAAAACTAAGAATAAGTCCAAATAAGAAAGATAGAAAGGAAAAATCCTGACTCTACAAGTTAAACTTTTGAGATGCTAAGATACATACATGAGATAAATCAAAAATGTTTACTTAAATTTTCAAACTCACTTTCTATTATATATATATTATTTAAGTTCTTTGTTCCTCCCTGTTTAGGGTTGTTATGTCTGTTTAAAAACCAAATAAAGTGACAATCACAAAAAGTAATGACTTGCCATGAGTATTTTTTTTTTTTCCATTCATATCATCTATTGTTTCTTTTCCTGGCAGAGATGTGCTTCTGCAGCAGACAAGTATCATGAAGTTGTAACATGTAAAAATGTAGAGATGGAGTCAAACTGCACAAAGGAGAAGACAAACAGGCAGCACTTGTTCTGCTAATGCACAGTTTGCACTTTTATTGTTGCCTCATTCACTAAACAGTTCAATGGTGCAAGATTACCATACACAGAATTAGGATATCTGCATGACACATCTATGCTATACAGCGAATGGATTATAATTATTACAAATACAGTAAACATATTTACATTTTAATTCAAGCTCCATACAACACAGATATTTACAAAATAAGTATGAAAATGAAACCAGTCTGACAAATAATGTACAGTGTTAATGTCATGGTTTGTTTGTTTTTTTCTCTTTTGGTGAACAAATCCAAAGGGAACGCAGTTAACTGATATTAATTGTCAGAGGGGAAGATGGAAAATATCATGGCTAGTTTTGTTTGAAAGGCATCAATGGAAGAAAAAAAGAAGTGTTGAGGTGAAGACACCAGCACAACAATAGTATACTGTCATTTTAGATGTCACTAGCTACTTTGTATTATATTCCCTGATATTAGAAAAAAATAAAATGAGTTAAAAACCACCTTTATTTTGTTAGACTTCAAGTGGCTGGCTAACATGAGTAGTGAGTAAATATTCTTCAAATCAAAAGCAGACTTCCACTCAAACCACTTTCTGATAAAGAGGAAGCACTAATGTAACTCACCTCAGGATGGGTTACATTTTAGTTCTCTTTTTAAATCCTTTTTTTAATGATGGAAAAACACACATCTTCATAGTACATTCAACGCTCTCGCCCAGCTCAGACTGGAAGAGGCTGCCACACCATCATTTGGTTCATTCTGAGTAGAACAACTAAACCACAGACTTTTATTTGATCAGTTAGTTGAACCTTTTATTGATATGTGCAAAGAGCTGCAAACTAATATATACATTGCAAACAATAAATACACAAGTCAAAATAATATACCTCTGCAAATTAGTCACTGAAGTGAAAATGTTTGCTCTGACCCATCGATTTGTATCTCACACACACGTGGAGGATGCTGAGGTTAATGTGAGGTACATTGCACTTTGAGCCTTCATCAGTGCATAGATGTTTTGCTTTTCATTATTTTTTACATGTGCCGGTTTGTTGACTGTCAAAACATTTCCTCAGAAACAATTCAGCAGGTTTTTGTTTCTCTGACCAGCAGGTTGACTGACCTGAGGGCAGTGACGTCCTGCAAGTTTCTGACTTCTGAGGCAAATGTTGTCTGTCTTTACATGAGCAAACAATGAAGATATGTCACCAATAATGCCACTAATTCTTGTAACAGGCAGTGGCTTCCTCTGTTTCAACACGTTTAACCCTGATGTCCCCTTCATATGACACAGTAGGTATTACTGCTGGTTGGTTGGCCAGAGTTTTTAAAGCCCATCTGCGCCCATCAGTCGTACCATTTGTTGAGACAGAGGCACCAAAAATATAATTTACCAGGATCCAAATGTAGCAGCTGTACGACTTACAGAGCAAATATTTTCATAAACAATATCAGAAATAAAACCTTTGACTATATGTCGTCCCTTAAATATCACTTCTTTCTTTATAGTAACCCCTTTTTCTGAGAAACAGCTATCCAGTGTAGCCTTGATATGTGCTCTCAACAGTGTTCCTGATACTCACAAATAATCCTGGACTCAACACGTGTGATCTGCCCTTGTCTTGCTATAGATATGTGTTAATGTGCAAAATAAGGTTAAACACCAATAAAGTTGGTTAGAAATTAAGAAATAAATGCCCTCTGTTACATTTCATATAAAACTTCCCTATGGAATGATTAAAAGCATAATAGAAAAAACAATGTTAATAATTAAAAAAGTCAACGAGTCAATGAGTTAAGAGGTCTGAATTCAAGAACTCAAAAGAAAAATGAAAACATGGTAACGTGCGGTGCTGCTGAACAGGAAGTACTTCACTATCATGACAGTGAGGGGAGTCGAGACTATCATCTGTCCTGCAGGCTGTGTGCTAGCAGCTTCATCAATTAACTACTGGCGTCAAGGCTAAAGCAACTTCATTAATCTTCCTCCCATTTCACCACGTTCTGGTTTGTCTTCAGTATCACACGTATGTGATGGTTAAACAAAATATCAGCTAATGTTGAGGCTCTCTTGAGGTCTGAGGCTCGACATGTTAGTGTAAGAAAAAACTGCTAAGAGCTAGAGGAGCTGAGAGGAATGTCGTAAATGAGAGTTGACTACCGCACTGATCCCAGAACAGAGTATGTACAAATCATGTCTGTCTTCCTCTTCCTCCTCTCCTTGAAACCCTGTTTTTTTATCTTGAGATGAAAGCAAAAAGGACAAATTATCCACTCCTGCAGGAACAATCCATCGTCATGTTTTCGCTGCTCAGATATGAAATAATCGGCATATATTTTTGCATGTTTCGTTTTTAGCGTGTTTTTCGATGTTGACACAAATGCATGATAGGAAATCACTCACTGACTGACGGCACTATCGGGGGTTGGACTTGGTGTATGTACACAGACTGAGGAGTGGGATCTAAGTGTCACATGGATGACAGAGGAAACCCAGCGCTGCCCTCGTGTCTGACTGAGTTGGGAGAAATTTTTCAGACTTAACATTTTGTTTCTAAAGGCCGAGGCAGCGGCTTGAAGCGAATCTCATGAAGAGACGTAAATCCTATGAATTCATTAGCAGCAATAGATCTTGAAGTAGCCTTGCTTTCTGTAGCACAACATAAACTGATGCATCACATGGAGATACTTATTTTCCCTTCATGGTTTAAACTCTACGTTATCTGATTGGTTTTACTTTTTTTTGTGTAAGCAAACCTGGTTTTCTCCTGAGGACTGCTGCAGTTATCATGCGGGCATATTAAAAAATAATCATAATAATAAAACTCTGCTCTGGAGACAAATAACACTGATAGAGACAATTTTTTACAGATGATTGGCAAACTGAAAAATTAGTGGCCTGAAAGAACAGTTTCTGAAGAATCGTGCACACACAAGTAGACTATTACAACATGCTACTAGTTAGGGAGTTAGGGAATGACAACAAAGCGGAACAAAATTAGACCCAAACATTGTCATAAAAACAAAAACACAAAAAGCTGAAGAGGAGGAGGAGGAGGAGGAGGAAGGGAAGAGAAATAGAGAGAAGGAAAGCGAAGTTGGCGTAGGGTTGCTGGAGGGAGAGGGGGAGGCAAATTCCTCTGGAACTGAAACTTTTAGTCGCATGAAAGGAGACTTAAGCCACAAGTCTACTTACAAGAGAAAACCGTCAAGAATCACAATGATTAATAAGTGTTAACACTTGGTATGTTCAAAAGCTTCCCAGAAAGAATGGAAGCTGTGGTTTCCTGTGTGCTGCTCCACTCACTCAGTTCTTCATTAGGCCGCTGCGCCTCCTCGCCAGCTTAGATCTGTGGGAACAGGATTTTTATGTTGCCATGAGGTGAGAATGTAGTTTGTGAAGAATGCAGAGCTGCTGTCAGTGTGAGAGACGTGTGTGTACCTTATCGTTCCTGCTAGCAGAGGGTTAAAAGCGTACAGCCAGTCGTTCATGTCTTTCTCGTTGTTGGCCTGCAGGAGGATTCCTCGATGTTTTGTGCACACAGCGAACGTGTTGGGAGTCTGAAAAGAAAGCATCCAATTTTTGTCAGAGGTCAGATTAAATGCACACACAAGCTTTTAGGTTGCTCCATGCATGTATCACTCTGTACATGTGTATGTGCATCTTGTGGAGGTGCTGATAAGCCTGATGCACTGTGGGTATTTAATGTGTGAATGTTCCGTTATTTAACCGTTGGTAGTAACTGCAAACTAGATGCTGACATATAGGAACTTGCTTGTTGACTTGAAACTCTACCTTGAGCATGGCCTGCTGGTCTTCACTGTATTCCACCTGTGCAGTGGAGAGGTTGAGGACACCCCGCTCCACCGGGTCCTTGTCGCTGTTGTAGATAAAGACGTAGGGCCGGCGCACAACCACAAAGTGCTTCACCCACGAGTTGGAGCGCGGCTCCATGAAGCTTAAGAAACCTTTCTTGGACACGACCGATCTGAAAAGGAGCAGAAACAGATCAGTTAAAAATGTTCTTCTTCTTCTTCTTCTGCATAAGAAAATCAGTTTCATTTCCAGTTGAAAGAACCCAGGTTCAGCAGTTCAAATCAATTCACATAATTTCCGCTTGGATTAGAAAACAGGATTATCAGCTTTTGTCTGATGCATCTTATATTGAATATTTTTAAACTGCATCACTGCACATTAACTTGAGAGGAAACGAAAAGCCTTGAGACAGAAATAACAGCAAAAGAGCGAACATGTCAGCACTTACCCTGGCCTCATTTCTTCAATATCAGGCACCAAGTTGAGGAACTCGTTCTTTCCAGCCCGTGCTAGGTAAGACGTCTCCAGAGTGGGAACCATCGGGAAGTTTTCATAATCTGAGCAGGAGGGACTGGAGGCACGGGAGCTGTTCTCTGGGGTCCTTAGGAACAAAGTACAATAGGTTAGCATCACAGTGAGAAGCTACCAATAACTTACAGACATGAAACGTGTTTTGAGTATGAAAGTAAGCCTGGCTCCACTTGTGACATTTTAAACAGACACTCATAGATAGTTAGCATATAATATGTCATATATTAATTGAAGTTTTACTTCTGGTCCATGGAGCTACAGCGGGAATCAGACAGAGAGGGGCAGGTGGAGGAGGGGGTGAGGGTGGCGCTGCTGAAGCTGGTCACTGATGGGTCACGTCCCATTGGCGAGATGTCAGACAGCTAAGGAGAAAAAGAGCAAAAATATTTGTTGAACACACTGTTTTTTGTTTCCAGGAGAAACTGCAATAGGTAAATTAAAGATTAATACTTGGAGAGTGCTGGAGAGTGCTGATACTGAAGTTAACTATTAGTTGACAAATAGTTGATTTAATTAGATTAGAACTTTGTGAGCCTAACTTACAAATTCAATTAAACTGAGTGGACTTTATATGAGAGAATGTGACTTGTATGATATGAAGTTTATACTATTTTAGGTATCATTACTCACCTTGCAGTCACTGATACTGTTGACCACTTGGTTATATTCACTGTTGAAGGTATGTGTCAGGAGGCGCAGGCACTATAAGACAGCAAAGATGAGATTATTCATAGCAGAGGAGGAGAAGCAGCTGCTGCCAGCAAAGAGTAAATCAGTACCATCAGTATCTCGTTATACTGAATTTGCTCTCACCTTAGTCGCCAGCTCCTTCTCACGATCCACCAGGCTCTCGATGTCGGTGGAGTCGTAGCCGCTGCTCTCACTGGGCGTGATGGCACTTTCAAAGGTGGTGCTGGAGATCTGAGAGGAGATGGAGGTGGAGGTGGACAGGGTGCCCGAGCTCATGCTGGGGGACAGAATCTCGCTCAGGGACTTGGTGGTGGGAGCCGGTCCCACAGGAGCCGCATCTCCAAGCTTCTCCCTCAGCAGGAGCAGGTGACGGGTCTTCTCCACCTGGACGAATGACGCGGGAAGGGTTAAACACACATTTGCATCGTAAGAAGAATCTTGTTACGATGAAATTTTTCTCTCAGTGGGATAATCTTTTAAACTTTAAGATTGCAGGTGAATGCGGTTTTTAAAGACCCACTTCATGCAGCTGCTCCATTTTCTCCAGCTCCCATTGGTGCTCCAGGATGAGACTGTCTCCTCTGGGCCTCCAGCCAGCCAGGTTCTCCTCTCCCCGCACATAAGCCACTGATGTGTCCAGGACCTTCCTCCTCCTCCGCTGCATCCCTGCTCAGGACAAAAGCACTCACTAGTACAAAGCTCTCTGAGAAATCCTAATAAACTGCCAGCTTGTCTTAAAACAGATCTCGAGTCTTCTCACCTGGACTTCCAGTGTCAGACATCTTGCACAAGCTCAGCTCGTAGATGCCAGTGACCCGATTGCTATAATGAAGCAGAGGAGATTCTATTTATGTAAACTGTGTGAATATAACCTGATCCAACTGTCTTTAATTTGGGTGATAGCATTCTTACCAGTCAGGAGTTTTGGAGTATCCGCTCCCAAAGAGGTTCCTGAGGGAACGGGGAGGGGAGATCTTTGCGTCTCGGGAGTAGAAGACCATGCAGATATCTTTGGTAATGATAGCAGGCTGGATGCAATGGTCCAGCTGTGAGGACGAGACATAGAGAGTGTGTTAGCTGTGTTGACATCCAGAGGGATAAAACGTGTGTAGCCACAGAAGAGCAATGACTGACCTCCAGATATGCAGACAGGGTCATGTAAATCTTCTCTCCATAAGGAGTGACTCGGTTGAGCAGGAGGGAGTTGTGCAGGGAGCTGTCCCACACTGCCTCGAAGCGGTAGAAAGTCCTGAAGGGGAAAACCAAAGAATCCTCAGTCGGTCAACAGAATCACAAATGAGCAAACTACAAAGTCTTAGTCAGTGCTTTACAAACAAGAGTTTGTAGAATCTGTGTTGAAACAGAAGCAGTGATCAAACTGTGGGGAGACACTGTGCAGTGACTGAAGCGACCCTCACACTTATCCCCAGACACGACAAGATGTGAGGAAGCACACCAAGGTGAGAGACTACATGATCAGGAGCCACAGTAGTTGCTAACGAGTGTCGGGAATGTGCCGAGTGCAGCGAGCTGTGTGTGTGTGTGTGTGACAGGTGACACACACGAATGGAGGCAAGCAAAATATATAGGATTTATGTGTTATATAGATATGATAAAGATAAAGACCTGTGCACATATACACAATAAGAGGAACAGATGAATCTACTGTTATTTTACAGCACATTGTTTGATAGATCCGTGTTCACCTGCTTTCTAAAATGACTGTTTTAAAGGTTCTTTCAGGGGATTACATTGGTCCTGGCAGCAGGGGGCGCTCTTACCCACAGACTGAGAGCCAGAGCTGCCCTGTTGGTGCCTCACATAGTGAACAACAGCTGAGAGGAAAGCATTCATTTGGAATCTGATGCCACAGAAGATCAACATACCATGAGACAAACTAATACAAAAAAGAGGTGTTGCATTTGCATGTAAGGTTGCCTTTATTTGTCCATAAAGAATATGAAACAGAATTTTTTTTTCAAAGGCTAAATATTGATTGAAATAAAGGCAGACCGAATGCAACATGCCGACAAAAAAAACACAAAGAGGGGAGAACTTATTTCTATGAATCTATCGGTCTAAAGAGAAGCATAAAGGTCTTTCACAGAAGGAGCCTTATGTTCTCTGGTCACTGGTACCTATCAATATCCTTATCAATAGAAAGCCTGAGCACAATCAAGAGTCCAGCCGCAGCAGGAGGAAAAAAGAGAGTGCACAGACAAAAAGAGAGAAGCACAGAGAGTCAGGCAACAGAGACAATGGAGCAAATTAACAGGAAAATTAACAGCAGTGAAAATGGAAACGGTCATGCAATGATTCCACTCTGCCTTCACCAAATATAAAGACAAGCACACATACACAGATATTGCCTGATAGCGTTCTGAAACAGTTTTTATGAAAAAGAACTCAACCACAACATGTAGCAATAATTCACGACAAAAAAAACTAAATTGACATTTGCTGTGTTCAAAGAAAGTTTCAAGAATAAAAGCAGAATGTTAGCAGCAAACCTTCATGTAGTACAAATAAATCAGTGGATATACACCTTGACATGTGTCTACTCAATATATGCTGTTCATCAAATTCAGTTGGATTTAACCTGGTCAGACATATTTCAGCTACCTGTTGGAGTTGTGGGACGATTTGATGTTCTTGGCAGAAATGATGTTGAGGGACAAGACGGCATCTGCAGCGCTATCGTCCACCTCAGCCTTGTTCCTGATGCGACCTGGTGGGACAAAGAGCAGCACAGCACATTAACATCTCGTCATCACAAGAGCTCAAATGACTTCTTCTGATGGAATATAAATGCCTAATATAGGAAGTTTAGTTTAACTGCCATATTGTCACATGGTCCAGCAGCAAGACTCTGAACAAATGCCTGCTTACATATGAATCTCTCTGGATAAGAGTGTCAGCAGCTGAAAGGATGAGATGTGAAATGTAATTATTTCGCCCATCAGGCACAGCTACGGCTCCAGTATAAACTGCTTAAAGAGAGAGACAGCCTGAGGCGTAACATACACAACTCTGCAGACTGGAATCAAGACTGAGTGCAAAATATTTTCACAAACAAAGCTTCCTTTGAGACAATGACTCAGTGTCAGTGTGTGAATGAGGAAGTACCAACACCCTGAGTTTTGTGTCTCTGGTGCTTGTTTGCTGCAGAAAGGTAGAACTAGTTAATCCCTGAGGGAAGACCACTCACCCACAACCAGCTCGCGAACATCCTTCCAGTGGAGCTCGCTTCCCTTCTCGTGGATGAGAGTCACTGTGATCCTCCGCTGGATCCCCTGCAGCACAGATGACAGAAGCTTAGGATCAGAGTAGACACAGCTGGAGCAAAATCAAGCCTCCAAATGTTTCTTATCAAGAAAAAATATTATTTGCCGCTTTCTGAGATTGAAAATATGATGTTGGTTGGAATTGTGTAGATCTTCAGTACCTGGTGCAGGAGGTAGGTGCCGTGGCAGGGCAGCCCTCCACTGTGATCCACTACAGCTGGGATGTACCTGTGGAGGGAGGGAAGTCACAATTCAAACATCTTATGCTATTCTTTAAGGGGATTTGATGAATTGTATTCAAAAATAAGATATTTACCATTTGAGTTCACACTTCTTACTGTCTTACTGTTTATATGCTGCTAAAATATGCCACAGTAGAGCCCTTAGATGCTCATGCTCTCTGACCTATACTGAGGATTACAAAACTTGTTTGTGGCCTTGGCTTACATCCAGTTGGTATTGAAAGGTTGTGATGTCTAGAAACATCAACATTTTACAGGTTTTAGTTCACTAAATCTGACTCATAGAAGTTCTATGTATATCTATAATTTTTGAATTTATACATTCTTCATCTTTTTACTACTACATATTTTCCTTATCTATTATAATGTAATTTCTGCCTTTTTTGGAAGCATATGAAGTTATTTTCTGACACTGTTTAAGATGCAAGTATTGCTTTTGTTTTTATTATTAGTAAGAGCACTTTGAAATAAATTTGCTGCTGTGTGTGAATATAAAATGCATGTGCAGACGCTCACTCTCCAGTGGGCTCCAGCTCGCTGATCTCAAACCACACCAGCAGGTCGTACTTGCTGACGCACTGACCCAGGTTGGACTTGGTGATGGTGTTCAACTTGGTGGCTGGAACTGACACACACACACAGGCCGGATATTAAAATATGTAAATTTCATTGGGAAATCATGAAAAAAATGGATAGACATTAACTGTATAAATTGGATTAACAAATGGAGGCTGGATTTGTGATGTGAACACGCTGCTGACCCTGGACACTGAGCCACAAGCCGACACACATATGCCGTATAGGATGTGTTAATTATAAAGCCAATTGTTCCTGAAATAAGCTGGAGATATAACAGGTAATACAACACATCATATTCAAACCCAACAGTTGCACGTACTGAGAGGCTATGAGGAGCTAAATCACAGATTACACCACCACTGACAGCACCCTGCTGTCTGACACATCAGGATTACGTTCCTGTTGAAACGGACTAATCTCTGAGGCACACGGCTACATTCATTTGTGTTGAAATGAACATTATTCCACATGAAAACTACCGTAATTGGACTGCAGCTGAACCTATAAAGACTTAAGCCTCTGGATTCTTATTTATGCTGTGAAAGCCACGTCAGTGATCTTCAACGATTATGATAAATTTTATTATTTGGCTTAAGATTGAGCGTATGCAGCAGATTTACCTGAAGGTGTCAGCTCAGGCCAGTTCGCAAGCGACACGGGGAGAGTTGGACTGAGCTGACTGGACCTAAATAGACCTGCAGCGAGGTGCAGCACACATAAGCACTGCAGCGCTCTATCATGCTACAGCCTGCAGTCACAAAGCACCACAGGAGCAAAGCACAGCACTAGTCTAATGACTACAACACAGGTGCATCTACTGCCTGGTCTGCTGGCTACTACAATGTCCGCTGTACCAACCATGGTGCCTGGGCACAGTTAGCACAGGGTCACTGGGCACCGGGAGGAATGGGAAGTGAGAGAGCTGATCAGCATCATCCTCCAGACTGGCCACGGCAGAGGAGGCCAGGGCGTTGGCGTGCTCGGACAGCGTGTCCAGCACTTTGCCGTTCACGTAGCCGCTCATCAGGTAGCGGACCAACTCTATCTTACGGGTGTGGTCTGAGGTTTCAGTGCATGATATTGTATGAATGGTGAGAAAGATTGGAGGGGACGTATGAAAAGGGAAATGTGGAAGAGGGAAGGCAGAGTGGGGTAAGAGGATTATGGGTGGTGGGAGAACGATTGAATAAGAGAATAAAAGTCCAGAGGAAGCAAGAAATGAAAGAAAATTGGAAGGAAATATGAGGCATGCTGATACAACCATAATGAAGAGGAGAAATGTGCAGAAATGAAAATGACAGGTAGAGAACATATTGTAGTTATGGTAAAATGCTTACCTGGTTTAGACAGAGGCATGGGAATAGGATAGTATTTCCTTGATGGTGTTGGAGGACTGTTAAAATAAATGTACAATCAACTTAAAATACAGAAACCAATCAGAAAATTCTGACCAAATCTATCTGGTCTATCAAATATGAATTATTACTGCATTAAAGAAAAACATCCTTTGAAGTAATGAAGCATTTCCACAGAAACATTTCTTTATTAACTCCACCAACCTGATCAGGTCCTGGCCATGAAGATGCAGCGGGTGCTGCTGGTAGTGGCCAAACACTTCAAACACGATGGGCTTGCTCTTGATGTACTCAATGAAGGACTCTGTGACCTCTACTGAAATCTGAAAAGGAAAAAAGGGGTTGTCAAAATGAATTAACATCAAGTTGTTGAAGTATAGCTCGTGTGTATATGTTTGTGTGAGTGTGTGTGGGTGCACTAACGTTCTGTACGTGGTAAAAGCCCAGAGGAGCTCCTTTGCCAGTGTTCTTCAGAGGCTCAGTGGAAAAAGCCTCGTCGTGACGATGCAGGAAACTGAGGAAATAAACAAATGTCAGTGTGTCACATTTTCTTGTAAATAATATGAGGGTGTTTCCTTAAAATCTAAATCTTCTCTTATGGTATAAAAGACAGCTAAATGCCATTTTAGGATTTATTTTTGTTATTCTCTATTGGCATTTCATTTCAAAGATAAAGCTGTATCAATCATCTTATTTACTTTGATTTGATTAGTGAAATCAAATGGCTTTCAAATCTAACAAGTCAAAAAATTTTGTGTAAATATGTTTTGTTGTTGGAATCTTAATGCTATATATTAGTTTCTCCCTGTTTTTACAGTTTGATTTTAATATATGTAATTATTACTCCATTGACAATATTACCACTCTATCCTTACAGTTCAATATAAGACACCACATCGAGTACATACAACTGTACAGCTGAATTAGCAGAGACTCAATTTTTGAGGATTGTGGACTCACTTGAATTGGCAGAAGATGTCTGCGTACTCAGGCGGGATGCCGTTGGCCTGCAGCACTGTAACACGGAAGGTGAAGATGCTGCCAACCTCCAGCTGACCTGCCAGACCGTCACCAAGACTCAGCTTGGTGTCTGCGATGTTACCCAGCTTGAGGTCTGAAGAAAGCCACAGGGGAAGGTTAGGAGGATTTGTGCTGTGAGTTCTTGAAAATGACCTGCGATCATGCCTCGTATAATCTGCATATGAACTTTAAGCTCTAGACGTGTTTCTGCATATTATCAAGCAGAAAAAATTCAATCATCAGATAGCCTTTGTACACATTCCTTCACAAAGTAAGAAAAACGGCATCACTCTCATTTCCATAACTATACATGTGAAGTCCTCCTTTGCATTCAACAGGACCATCTGCTAAGTGTGTTTCCCCCTGGGAGGAGAGGTCGAAATTTACGAGTGGAGAGGTGAAGGTCTGGCAGCCGTACCCATGTCATTGATTCTGTTGAGCTCCTCTGAGGGTGTGATGACCTCTGAACTCTGACCCTGACCCTCCACAATGCGCAGCTCTTCCAGGGACAAGCCAGAGCGGGTCATAACGGTGGAGGGGAAGTCATTCTGATTGGACAAAAAAAAGGAGACAGATGCAGGTGGTAGAAGGAGGAAGACATTAGCATATGGCTGTGAGAAAGAAAAGGAAACAAACCTCCACCTGTGTGAATGCTTTTCTGTATTAAAACAATCTTTGCTGTTTCTTATGTTTACTAGTTTTCGCAAAATAAATAAAAGATACTCCAACAAAAAAGAATTTCCTCTGCTGACTTCATGTTTAAACCCAAATATTATACACCCACTCTCTGTCACACACAGACGAGGAGGGTGCGTTTTCAAGTTTGAAAGCACTTTCATCTGACTTGTGGCTTACCTTTTTGAAGTACTCATCATCAAAGGAGATCTTGGCGGTCCCTGACTGTCTAACTCCTGACCCGTAGTCTGGAGCCTCCTCGTCAGCTACACAGAGACAAACCATCCTCTTATCAGGCTCTATCACAGACACAGCCAACTAAAACTGTCAAAGCACATCAAAAGGAATCCACAGAGAATCGAAGGGAAGGGAATTTTCTCTTTGGAGGGCTCTTCAAAATGTTTTCATGCTGATATCAAAATTATACCCATGCATTTATCTACTTATTTGGTTTGAGTAAAATATATTTTGGTTTCCAGACCGTGACACAAATAAAATGCCATTGCATTGATTCGCAGTAAGGTGCAATAAGTATGTTTTTAACTGCTCCACTACACATAACAACCATATTATTCCTCTGATAAATATAAGCTGAACAGTCTGTTTCACACACATGATACCACACAAATGAGTGATCAGCTATAACCTGTGCATGAAGATCCCGACAGTCTTGCTTATTAGAGAATCTCATTAATTACTCACCAGCTATAGCCTGAACCCCCACACGCAGGAAGCCGCGCACCTCGCCCTTCTCTGTTACGATGGCAACACGGTGCACCAGGGGCACAGGGTACAGCAGGTTGCTCAGGTACACGAATGCTCTGGGAGGAAAAAAGGAGGAGAGAAATGTGAAAATCTGATCCTGGTGCAGTGTTTTGTTATATAACTGCCATGTTATCTGTTGCATTTAATCAACCCGACTGAAAGCAAGATAGATAATCCAATAATTCAATAGTCACATTGAGACAATTTTCTGAGAGCTCTACATTATCTACAGACGGACTAATATGTCTTTTCAATGATTTAAACATCTTATAATGTTCACAGATATCGTCAGTGTTTAGCACATATTAATGGCAACGATAACATAAAGTAAAATATTAGTGACAATTTTGTTAAGGAACAAGCAAAACCAAAACAGAAAAGAAAAAAAAAAACAAAACACGGACATAAAATCATACATGCTCCAGGACACTGAAATCAGAGTTTAAACCATCCACTCTATTTTTAAACTGTGTGACAGGGTGATGACGGGTCGCCTGGGATGCAGCAGTAAAGGCTGTAAAGAGTGGTTTATTGTGTGGTCTTATGGCTATGTTAGGCTCTCACTCACACACTCGCTGACATTTTGTTTTATAGGACTTGATTTGTTTCGCTGCACCCCCGGTGGCATACTCTTTTCTCCGTCGCCCCTCCCCTCCTCCTCTCCATCCTTTTGCAGATTCAAGGCCAAGGCGGAGGGGAGGGATCAATCTGTGAAATCTCTGAAGTCACAGTGAAGAAGGGAGCTGAGCGACGGCTGTTTCAGCGTCTGGCTGGCTCAGAGCCTGCATTGATCTGTCATCTTATTCTGAGGCTGGCGCACGCTGTTTATTAGTAAGCTATGATGTTTACAGCGCTGACGCCACAGCCTCGGTACAACGTGTGCTGTGATTTCAAATGCTGCTGCAGCTTATTATTTCATCTTGGCAATGAATGAAAACAAACACGAGTAAGCATGATTACCAGTGAGTTAATATTATCTACAATACATCCCAAGAGCAATGTTAAAGCAAACAAGGTTATAAAAACAAATGTGTTTATGTAATGTAATAAATAAAAGAAACAAAATATTAAAACAAGGCTTATAAAAAAAAAAAATGAAATGACAGACAGCTAATCAACTTAGACACAGCAAATACATGTGCTTGACACACAGATGGGAGTTAATACATTCAGCGCAGTGATGGTGGCAGGGGATGAGACATCACACTGGGAGGATGTGGAGAGAAAAGGATGGTGGCTTTTCAATTTTTGAGTTTAAATTAAAAGTAAGTCATACAAAGCAGGCCTGTGAGCACAGAAGTATGACTAATCACATTAAATCCAGAACTGGTCCAATTTATCTCCGCAAAGCCGCTGTGAATACATCTGATTCTGAAATTATTCTTTCAGCAAGGAGGGCTTTACTGATAATTAATAAGTTATATGGCAACAGTGTTTGCTCATATTTTAAGAATCTGTTTGCAAGATACCAAAATAATAAATATAAAACATAAAATGATCTGTTATATCTTGTATACTGCTGCTTTAACATCTGTCTACTCTCAGTCTGTCCATCATTGTGTTTTCTCACCTGTGGTCACTAATCTTTTTTTCGGTTCTTTTGTTTCACTTTGCTCTACATCTGTGTAATTACATAGAAACTACACTTAACCAAGCCAGCATCCACCCCAAACTCCTGTCCCAGCCTGTGTGTGGAGGACGTGGAAACACCACCGCCGGTCACCAACCTTCCCACCAGGATGAACCAGGGGGAGCGGTCGTAGAAGGGGTCCTGGCCGTCGCTGAAGATGTCCGAGCCCTCCTCGGTGCCGGCGTCGGAGCTGGTGTCGTCCACAAACGCCTCATCGTCAATTAAGTCAGACATCTCACTCTGACGCTCGTCCGCCAGCTCGGTGATCTCGGAATCGGTGGTAGAGAAGGTGGGAGAGGGCGTGCGGTCAGCCAGGCGCTCGTTGACACAACCATGGAAGATGGGGGAGCTGGGAGGGTTGGTAGTTTGGGAACAGTGGCAAGAACCCAGGAAAGGTAACAATGGAGTAATAGAAGCGTTAAACAGGCCACATTAAGTATGGCTTAGATGTGATGTTTCATTTCGGCATTATTTTCTTACAAATGGTATGTGATCTGGTAGTTTCCTATGACAAATAACATAAAATCACAAACTAACATAAAAAAGATCAAACATGTTTTTTAGCATTTGAATTGCACAGTGATCACCAACAGCAGCTGTACATTCATTGGTAAAGATGGCACATGCTTATTTCGACTGAGAAAAGAATGTTTCCTAATACTTCTACTTCGAAGCTGTCGTAAATACAACAGAAGGGTTCATTTCATAAAGAGCAGGTAATACAAGAAGCTGCTAAATGTCACAGCAGTTTATAGAGACATGACTATTTTATACCAAAATGAAATGCCATTTTAAAAGGATTAACGTATAAATCTTCTAATGTTCACTGGCTGAAAGAGGATAAAATACAAAATGCCGCAAATTTTCTACTTTATCCAAATCCACTAGGTTGTTTACAAGCTTTTGCATGAGCTGGAAGGAATATCAACATGAGAATGGCAACAGACAGCAAAATGATACAATGGATAAATGAAAATGACATAATTTATAACAACAATGTGATGTCAAATAAAATGAAAAAATACACAAAGGAATGAAATGAAATAAACAGCACCAAATAAAATCATAAATGTAATATCAAATTACAAAAATGACATCAACAAAAAAATACAAAGATTTATGATGAGTGACAAAATAACAGACGTAAATGATTAAAGCCAAAACATGTGATATCATTTATACACATGACTCAAATGACAGAAAAATGAAACCTGTTTCACAGAATTTGACCATGAAAATGAAATTGGAATGGAAGTAAATGCACGGACCCATTTTAAATAAATGGATCACAAAAGCTGCCTGAGTGAAGCCATATCAAATTAGTTAACCACAAAAACAAAACCTGTTACTTAACTCAAACAGGCCACACCCAGCGCAACACAGAGTATTCAAAAAGGTTATTTGGTAACTATTTATTTTAACATAATGCAGTATTGTATGTGTTTTCTATAGTTCTGATACGTACCTCCCCACAAGTTTAAACCAATGGAAGCGGTCATAGAAGGGATCATTTCCTGTCAGAGTGCCTTCACCATCCTCCTGGTTCGCGGAGGCCATTTCTCCAGCACGGTCATACATCTCTCTCATCTGGTCCAGCCTCTGCCTGCAAATGACGACAGAGAGCACTTAACGTTAATGAGAAGCAGAAAGAGAATATACGGCTCACGTAATGGCCGGGAGGAAGAGATGCTGCTGGATGTACAGATGTCAGTCTCAATATTGTATTTTTTTGTTGTTCTATTTGTGAGAAATTGTCTGACAGCAGGCTAATTGAAAAACATTAACAAATCTAACTAAAACCACTAGTTTAAGGTGTGGTGTTGGCATTACTTGAGTTTATCCAGGGACCAGTAGTGCGTGGCTCCATTCTTCAGATCCTGAACCTCTACAGCCACCACAGTGCGGGGGAAAGGCCTGGCGTCACGCTCTTTCTCTGGCTCTGGTGACAGAAGCTCAGGGGGCAGTGGAGAGTACAGTGTGTCTGTCAGCAACACAAACTGGAACTGGACCTAAAAATGCAGCAGAAAGAATAAAAGGAGAGACATCAAGAAAAGCCAAGAAAAACAACAACAAAAAAACAAGCATGATTTGAACGATCAGGTCTTCAAGCTCAAGATTTCGTGCCTGAGTATCTTTTCTAATGTGAGTCTATTTTACTGCAGATATACCAAGGTTGAGAGGTCCAAACAAATCCATAAAACCCTCGATTGTGTCTTTCCAGCATCCTTTGGGGACAAAATGCTAAACCAATTAACAACATTGGACATATATTACAGACAGAAACCCAAAATAAATAAATTATGAAATCTAAAAATGTCTTTGTGACAGATGACCCATCTCCAGTATCAATCATGTAGCACCTAGAAGTGGACAAGAATATAAATCACACTGGTCTCTTGATGGAAACCATGACAGACCAGCTTTTGATTCATAACCAATTTAATTTCTCTCTGTGACAGTAAGTCAACACCCAGCTCTGGGTGATTTAAAGGGCTGCCTTCTGCATTATCTGAAAACATACAAGTTGAGCGTCCAGTTAAATAAATCACTAGCATCACAGGCTGAATGGAAATCTTGATCAATTATGTGGCGCCTTTCATGACATCACCATGCCGTCATCTGGCTTCACAGTCGACCATCCCAGAACCAGATGGGTGATTCACCTCTGAATATGAGGCTGCCAGGCGAGTATGATATTGGATGACAATTTCCCTTTCTAAGTAAACTTAGTAGCGCTAATTTTGGATCATTCTTCATCACTTCTTTAGAGGACTTTTAAATGTTTTGCTTTTACACTAAAACTCTTTTGCTTTCTGCTACATAAATTATGAATTTTTTTCTTTACTCTCAAAGCTGGAAAACCTGACTTTAACCAATGCTAAACTACATTTGAGGAAAAAAAAGTTTTTGCTTACTTTCTTCTTTAGCTCTACACTAATGGCATTTGCCTCCTTCAGGTAGACGGCATTTCCCCACAGCTGGTCACGGAGGGAGGTGAACTGATGGTACCTCCACTTCCTGAAGGCCCACTGAGCCAGCTCAAACTCGTGCTGAGTCCACGGCACTGCAGGGAGACAGGACGTGTAGTTGATGTTAACACATGTATACACATACAAATGCATGCACATAAAACAAAAAAGGACCATACCAGTTTTGTGTGTTTCAGCCCAACCACAAATCTAGTGTACTTTACATTACTGCCTGCAATTCTGGGTGATCCATCATGTGGACTATGCTGCCACCTTTATTTTAAGTCAATATTTCTCACAAGCAGTGACTCTGCTTGTTCAGGGACCTCCAATATCAGAATTTACAGAGTCAGCTGCAGAAAAGCATTAAATTCACAACTGCTTTAGGACCCAGAAGACAAACAGAGAGCAAAGTTGAACGTTGTGTTGTTTCTTGTACAAAGCCACAGCCCGTCATCCAAATGCAAAGGAAAGTCTCGCCCCATCACTAAAAATTCAAAACAGAGGATTGAACCTGCTGTTGCGCTCAACTTGATTAACGGCTATTTTCTAGTGAGTAGTTTGATTTTGACTAAAAATTATATTACATAGCTGGATGACATGACTCTAAATTGATGCTGTTAAAGGTTTGGTGATGTCAATAATGTTTGTACACACAGGAATAAAATTGGACAATATTATCAATCAAGTCAGTCACAGACAAAAAGCTTATTTGTTCTTCTTTAGTCAAAATGTGTCACTCAAGGAGTCAAAATGTTTACTGTGGCGGTCTATACATCTCACTGAGAACAATGAAAGCCAGCGGCTGTTTGGAAAATACATTTATGTTGAAAGGCTGCTTGCTTTGGAACATTGTTGCCAGTAAATTATAGGCGATTTGTAGTTGATGAGCTTAAACATGAAAAACTAGAAGTATGGTCCTTTAGACTTCAAGTAAAATGTTTTCTATTATTAGTAGTATGTTTTATTTCAAGGGAATTAGAGGATATATTACGTATGGACTAGTTTGGCCCTGAATGAGTAATTAGTATGGCGACATTTCAATTAATCTGAATGAAGTTGACATTCTTTTGATTATAAAACAGAAAATACTATACGCACATCCCAGTAGTTTGGGCTCTGGACAGAAAATGTGGAAGAAAACATACAGTGCATATTTATATACATTTTTGTGCTTAAAAGCAGGAAGTACAGAAATATCCGCAGGACTGAATATTTACAGTACACACCTTCCTCTTCCTCCTCCTCCTCCAGCTCCTCTTCATCAGGTGTCTCAGCTACCAGGGAAATTGTCTCCACCTGTTTCTGAAGTTCCTGCAATTTGCTCTCGTACACCTGCACACCAACACACAGGGAAGAGGACATGGACAACTGTCCATCAGCCGCAACAACAGGTGAGCTCAGCGAGCCATCCGCACCACATTTCAACCCAGAATGCACAATATTATGTTCTCTGAAATTCCATAACACTACCAGAGTTTTATTTCTACATTAAAGACAAGTACTGAAGACTATGGTTACTGGTCCAAATGATGAACTGATACATACAACTGAATGCATAAGTAATGTGACATGAAAGTGGGTTTGATGAGATGTACACAAGAGTTTTGGAGTTTTTCCTAAACTGTATGTTTCTAGATCTGTATGATAACACGACATATTAGGGTGATTTTATATATTGTATCTAATGTATGTAAAATGTTAGCAGTGAAAGTTATGACTACTTGAAAACAAAATATCAATAATCACATTTCCTGTCCATAAAGGACAAAATCTAAAAAGCAGAAAAACAATTGATGAGTCTAAGCAAATAAGAAACTATTTCTACTTTCTATGATAACTTGTGTACTGCAATTCTTAAGCTAATGCAATGAATGACAAACTTTCAACTTTTGAAGAGACTTTTTTTCTGACATTAGTGCACAATGTCCTAAAAATAAAACTTCATGAAACAACGAAACATCAGCTTATATTCTGAGAGAAAAGGCTGGAGTGGAAGACGAGAGGTGCTGGTAGAAGCTGAGTCAACTGTAATCCAATGAGGGGCGCCATCATCATCAGAGCAGGACAGGCTGTGGTCCCGATGACCTCATCCTGTTTGTTCAGTGTCTTCTGGGAAGACAATGCAGCCTTTTCATGTCATTAACCTCCTCCCTGCTGAATTCCTACCAACAAGCTAAAAACTGAATTCTCTCCATTCAAACAACCTTTGGAAATCCAATAAGCGTGTTTTGACTTGACGCTACTATTGTAACACAATAAGTACCATAATGCACCACAAGAATGTAGCATTTGGAGCACTTTCAAAACATGAATATTTAAATTCTGATGGAGGTTTACAGATGGCAAGGACTAACTTTAATGCCTGAAGTCATGTTAATGGAATAATGCAAATGCCAACAAATCCCTCCCATATTGCAAGTATATGTGTAGTATGACATGATTAATAATATGGTAATAATACAGCTTTTTGCAACTACTAGGGTTAACTACTTTAAACTACTTTAATTAATCCTGTATTAATTACAGTAACTAACTTGGCCTGAGGTGTTGTACAGTGTCTCATATGCTCACTCCTGTGTCGTGCATACATGTAGGGATCTGATTCTGTCCCTAAACTTGATTACTGGCAGTGGAAAAACAAATACCACCCATATATAACAAATAACTGCACTTGGAGCATGTCATTTTATTTCAGTCATACTTTGAAAATAAACCTCCAGCAACACAGGGATTCAGTATATACTTTCTTAAACCTGTGAACACATTTGTTCACATATTTACTGTATGTTTGCACAAAGTGCTTGATTAAAGAGCAACACAACTTGGTACACAGCCACGATGAGGCGCTTGATATTGCAGATTCAAAAAGCAGACGCAGAACACTCGACAGACACCTTGAATTGAGACCTGAACACTGACATATAAGTATATTTCAAAAGAACAGTACATTGTCCATTTGATGTTGTATACTTTCCAGCTTACCCGGTCGCCATCGGCACCACCAGTGCATACATTAAATAACATTTGTTAATGGAGCGTTTATTAGGCATGAAGAAACGTAAGCTATTGCATGCAAAGATAGTCAAAGACATGAGGCGTAGGGTGGAGAGACTAGACTTGCATATGTCATTATATCATTTGGTTCTTGTTACAGCATAGTAAGGCAGAATATATACTGTCAAAACTAATAGTATAAAACACAGAAAATCATTTCATCATTCAGTTTTTGATAGTCCTCAAAGGTCTCTCTCACGCTGCTGAGTGTCACCATTTCTCGAAAATGATTAGAAGGCCATCTGGTATTAAAATGTAATAATTATTGGGTTGTTTTAAAGCTACGAACGCAGCAAGGAAAAGATAGATTGACAGGCAGACTTGCTGCTAATTCAAATAAGAAACAGCTAAAGCACAGAGGCAAAGAAACTGACATGGACAACTGATTTCATAGACCATCGCCCTGATAGATCTATCCAGGCTGTGTGAATGTGTGGCATTTGATGCAGCTAAACCGAGGCGGTCCTCAAAATCTCATTTGACATGGACAGTTCTCCTGAATTACATTATGCAAAGAGCTAAAGTCCTTGTCCTCCCTCCAACATTTTTAAGGCGAGTCTTTGGGAACCGTGACAACACTCTGTAGGCCGTCCATTCAAAACACAGTCAACTCTGTGCTTACTTAGTGAACCACAAATGTGATATTAAGACTGAGACAGATCTCAGCTCATGATGTGTGGTTCATACAGGAAGAGAAGGGAGATTATTTTGAACATGCTGCACTGGTTAACAGTGAAACTTTGCGAAAATGTTGTATAGGTCCATCTTCTAGCATTTCAGCAAAGTGATTTATATATTTGAGGGTCTTTAGTAAACTCCAGGAATAAGACTCATTCTGAATCATTCTGGAGAGAAATATACCAATATATAAAATAAGGGTAGTTTGTAAGGGATGTTTAAAAAATGAATTTTTAAGTATATAGTACTGCTTAACATTAAGATTTGTGTCTTAACCAATTAATTATACAACATATCTTTGAGTTGAGGAAGTGCAAAATATTGAAATACAAGTAGGTGGCAGTTACATATTTGAAATAAATCAAAAAAGAAAGTTATAAGTTTGGGATTAAGTGATCAAGTGGCTTACTAAGAATTTGAAGAAATCAGTGTTATTGCTTAAAAGTTAGTTTAGTTAGGTAAGTTGTGAGGTTTCCTTTGTAAATGTTAGCTGCACCCTTGTGCACGAGCACTGAATTAAAAAGAAGGGAAAGAAAAATGTTTAAATGCACAGCAGGATTAATATAGTTAGTGCATAAAAAGGCACTTCTTTTACCACTATTTCAGTCTATTTGAAAGGCAGTCACACAATTGACTAGTGCATCAAGTTATTCCATAATCGATCATACTGGTCTGTTGATTCCAGATCTAGGCCAATGATGATTTATGACAGACACATGTTTTATGAGGTACAACACAAAATGTAAAATTGCAAAGAAAACTGATTCTTCCATCCTAACATTCAGTCACATGGTAAATCGAAAGGAATAAATATAGGGTGTTTTTCAGTTCTTATTCTGGGCTACAACAACAGCAAAAACCTTGAAAATTAGACACTTCAATGTGTTCATACTGTTGTGGCTAAAAACATTCACGAAAGCTCAATACTAAAATGGCACAGATGTAAACTCAGAAATTCAACCATGAAGATAATTTTGGCAAATCAAAGCATGATTGATGAATTGTCACACATGCTGAAAAATGAACAGAGTAGGCACGGCATGTCTCTTCTGAAGAAAAAAAAACAAAAACAGTCCCTTTATCATCTGTTGGCTTCAATTCCTTATGACAGCTCTCCCAATGCTATTGATGACAGTGCACACAACGCAGCAAAAAACTGATAAAATGGCATATATTATGATGACGATGATAAAATGTTTTTTTATAATACATACAATACTTTTGGGTCAACCAATGACACAGTGATCAAGTGCAAAAGTCACAGTCAGTTTTAGCTGTTTGATGAGCTGTTGTGATCTGTAATGCGTTTGCCTACTAAAAGTATATCAAACTAGTTCCTCGTTCCACAAGTTCCACTCAGACTGTCGTCTCTCTGCTGGCTTTTAGATTAGGAGCAGACATTTGCCTGCGCATTCGTGGTGGGGCCTGAAAGTTGACTGGGTGGTTGGCGTGGTCAGTGTGATGGTACTGCTGGTAGCCATTGAATCTGCCATCTGTATACATGGTGTTACTATAATGGCAAGGCTGTTGTTGATTGTGTGGCTGGGGATGTGCTGGCTGGTTCTGATGGTGGCGGGGCTGGTAGAAAGCCTGCGTGTGCCTCCTGTTGCTTTCAGACTGCTGCAGTGACTCCATGGAGCCAGAGGGCCGCTGGCGGTGATTAAAGGAGTTGCTGCGGACTCGTTCGTGGGGCTGCTGATGTTGGTTATTCCTATAGTTATGTCTGTGACCCTGGTTTAAACCTTGCTCCAAGTCTTTGCTCCTGCGCTGGACAGATGGGCTTGGCAATGGGGCAGAGACTTGGATAACTGACGCAGCCATCTGTTCTCGAGACTGTACTCCTTCTTCAGCCTGGATTTCTCCCTCTTCTTCCTCTACAGCTTCTTTAGGCACCTTTAGCTCAATGACCTGCTCATCTGTAATTATGATATGAGTACCGGGGCTCCATGAGTTGCGGTGCTTAGGGTTACTTTTGAAGGGGAAGCGCAGCTTGCGGTCTTCTGGGGGTATAAACCGATGTGGTCCAGTATTGCGGCGGAGCTGCTTGGAGATCTCTTGTTGCTGAAGGTTCTTGAGGCGCAACTGCTCTTGACGCATCCAGCGCATTTGGCCTCCTCGCTTTAGGGTTGAGTCATCTCCTGCACATTGGACAGTTTGTGGATCTACATCCTCTGCATCAGGCTTTGTAGGAACAGGAGGTTTTCCCTCTCGGGGGCTTGGAACTACAGCAGCACTAGTAGGAGTGACTACACTTGGAGGCTTTTCTTGGCTCTCTGGGGTGATTAGTGGAAGCACCTTTTCCATTTTAACCATTTTGTTCCTAAGGGCACGGATCTCCTCATCCTTCATGTTATTCTGTTTCTTCACCTCTTGCAAGATGTCCTCAAGTTTATCAATGTGCACCTTTAGGTCATCCATAACAGCCGGCCCTGGTCGAGACCCATTGGTAATGACATCCTCAATGCGCTCATCACCAACCCCGACAGTGTCCCAAACATCCCGAGCCACTGCCCTCCACGAGTCCCGCTCGTTGGGGTCCTTCTTGCTGTAGCTTGCGCAAAGCTCCTTCATCTTGACAATGGCCAGGGCCTCAATTTCCTGCCGTGTGTGGCGGAAGTCATTGAGCGCCACTTCGTAGCAGATTTCTTTGACTGCCTGGATCTTCAGGTCAGAGATGGTCACCCACTTGGAGTCCTTGGTGATGCGGCGTCGCTGAGGGATCTGGTACATTTTAACTGGTTCTCTTCTCTTCCCACTGCTGGGTAATCCACACTTTTTCACTATGGTTTGTAGCTTGCTGGGAGGCAGCTTTTCCCTCAAGGAAGTGATCAGTCTCCAGCTCTCTTCACAAGACCTCTTATCAGAGTCATCCCCACTATCAGAGTCTCCATCCTTTAGAAAACAACACAGGAAACAAACCAAAATGGTTCCCAAAAAAGGAGAAATTAAAATGGGAAATCAAAGAGAGGATGAAAGGATGGCTTTTTAAAAAAGAATGAATAAAAGGTATGAATATGCAACATGGGAACTTCAACCATGGGTAAAGTCGAAGTTAAATCAGAATATAACACTTCAGCTTACACAGAATTTTGCGTTTCAGAATTTTAAGATTTCTGATATTTACCAAACTATTACACTGTAAAAATGTTATCTAAATATTACGCATACATCATTACTGTACAAGATGTATGGCAACATGCAGTTCCCAGAATTATGCACATTCCCAGAATTATGTTCAAAATAAAGATATAAAGACAAATGAAAATCCAACAAACAGTGGCTTCCATTGACTTTCTTGTTAGTTTGTCTTTTTTTCTCTAGTGAAACGGCATTATGGATATGAACAAATGTATTTTCTTTAAAACCTTCACAAGGCTTTACACATCTCAGAGATGGGGATATCAGCTTTTACAGTATTGTTCCCGATGTTGCATATTGATATTAAAAGTAAAGGTAAAGCATGTCTATTATGATTAGAAAAGAAATATCAATGGAGGATAGTTGCTGATTGGAGCACTTCTGTATTGTTTTGTGATATTCCTCTTCTTAATTGAAAATTTTGTGATTTGAAAGCTGGATCCCAACACATGCTACAATGGCATGCATGTAGATGGATTTTGGAGCTTTCCCCCTTTAGTCCAGCGGGTTTGAGTGGCTTTAGTATTAGCGGTGAGTTAGAGGACAGAGTGTTCTTGCAGTTGATCAGAAAGCCAGTAGAGAGAGGAGAGGCGAAAGTGAGGGTAAGTGTTAATCCACTACAAGAAAGATGTTAGTTGGAAAAAAATGCAGTTTCTCATTTTTTTGTAGACAAAGTACATTACAGATCACAACCATTTGGTACAGATAATTCAGATCTTGTGTATGATACTGTATCTATGGCTAGAATTGGACATGTTGGGAGCCTGAACCCTGTGCCTGTAGCTCTGCACGTAAAACCACCAGAGTATGGAAGAGGTCTGTGATTTGCTGATTCAACTGTAAGCAGTGATAACTGTGTTGTTGAGCCGTGCCCTCAGTGTGCTACACAGATGCCAGCTAAGGCTAGCAAACAGAGGTAGCCAAAGAAGTCAATGAGAAACCACATTGTCACTATCTGTCAAAAAACTACAGCAGGAATTTTTTTTTGTTATCACAATGCATTGTACATGTCAGCAACTGCATTGAAGAGATGAAACTCAGGACAAAACAGAGCAAGAAAACTAGAGTAGAAATCTAATCCAAGCAAATCAACAGCCACTTCAAAGTTGACCAGCTCAACAGCAAACACTGCAACTTAGTCCAGAACCAATACTGAGGGAGTTAAGAAAACATGCTATTAACATGAACCATGCAAAAGCAGCAATGCATTATTAAAATAGGGCAAAGTGTTTCAATACTATTCAATCAGTTTTGAAGGAATTTTGATCTTAATATCAAATCAACTTTAGCTCTTAGTTGCTGTTTTGCAAGATTCAGATCCACTATAGAAGACACAAGAAAAGTGAAAACAGGAATTTGAAAAGGGGAAAGCTTTACAATCTAATTCTCACTCAATCAAATTGCTACAGAAAAATCAGTTGAAACTCAAGAGGAAGGCGAGTAAAAGCTCATCTGTCCCAAACCAGAAAAACTTCCATGCAAGAGGAACAGACATGCGCTGAGAGTAAAAGTGTCATTCACACAGACACACACGCACACACACATCTCAAAAGTGTCAGAGCTCAGAGTGAGAATTAGTACTAGTCAGATATAAATTGACCAAATGCAAACGACAAAAGCTAGCTTTCCAATTGTAATTGACCATAAAAAAACCATGCTTTAACTTTGAAATCCACTTAAGACAGATATCCTGAAGTACATTTCACTCAAAATCACACAAAATATCACAAACTCTCAAACGCTCAAGCTGCCTTTAATTATAGAATCATATAAGTTATAGCTCAATATCTATTAAACCCACTCTGCAGTTACAATTAACTTGATAATTAAAGAAAACAGACTGAGGCCATAATTTACAAAGTGGGTTTGATTAAATTCCAGCTTATTTGAACTCACCAGTCGCTGTTGCTCCAGAAGTTGGTCTGCTTCTTCCTTCTCCTTTTTGTACAAGATTTCCATCTCAGTGAGCCTAAATAAATGAGTGAAACATACTGTGAAATACACCACACAATTCATATATACTTTACAATCCATATTTGAAGCAAATCAGATCATTAACACTATTAGAAATGCATTTAAATATAACTAACAGGAGGGACTGGATACCTTTTCTCCATCTCCTGCTTCATGTCAATGCCCTGCTTCTCCAGGAGCTCTCTCTGAGCAAAGGTCCAATCCACCGGCTCCACCGGGGTTTCGGCAGATGGCGTCTTCTCTCTTTCAGCTCTGGCCTGCTCTGGATGGTTGAACCGGAATACATGGTTCTTTCCCATAATGATGCGGTTACCTGAAAGAAGGATGGTATGATATGGACTCAATTATCTCTAGTTACTCTGAGGAAGTCAGTCATGTCATCTCAGGCTACAGCAATAACACAAAGATCACATTTACAGATTATTTACAGATTTATTTACAAAAATGAGGTACAGACCTGAACGAAGCTGGATTGCATCCTCAACACGCTTGCCATTGACGTAGGTTTCTGATCCCTCGCAGGGCACCAGCATGACAATGACTTCAGCAAAAACACATCAACCAATGAATCAGTGACTCGTACTGAAAAACCAATTCAATCATTCAAGTTTAAAAAGACAATTATCTCATCCAGTGCATGTAGTGATAACTGACATTTAGGACACAATTTTTCCATTAACAGAAGATAAACTCTCAGTCCATATTTATGCACTAATTTCATTTATTGACAAAGTACCTAGTGCTGTTTTTGCATGTATTTAGGGGCTATAGGTATCAGTCATTTAATTAGACCAGAAAAAATATCACTGTGCTTGCTATTAACTGCTTCATTCCCAATAACTCAGATAAAAAACACACCCTTGCATATGTCAGAGCAAACATAAGCAACCAAACTCATATTATGATGCCTCACCATCTCCATTGGCATTCCTCTCGCTCCGGAAGATGCAATGCTCTTCTTTGATATGAGCACCACTTAAAACAATGTCCTGCCGTCTTTCAGCATCAGCCTGACCCACCCTGAAACAATCACAGAGTCCATTTTGAGAGGTTGAATACTTCCCTTTCATTGTATTGGCAGCGATTTCGACAAAAAGTCAGTGGCAGAATTTAAATTGCTTTTTGAAGGCAGCACTTCTAAAGCACTATAGTTTCTTTTGTCTGTAATTGTGACATCTATTATTGTCCCCCGGGGGCACAATTGTAACAAAATACTCAACAGGAATAGTCTATTGAGGGGGCCAAAGGACAAAGAGGGGAGGAAAGTAACTTTAGACTGAAACTTTTTGTGATCAGCAGCAGATTTTAAGCCAGTTTCCTCTGACTCTGAAAGTTCCTCTTGCTTAACATCAAAAGAGAAAAAAATGAAATATAGAGTAGTTTTTCCCTGCCTGGGAGAAATTACAAACTTTTCCACATCCTCTGCAGCATTTCAATGTCATCATTCAGGGTTTCGTTACCTTGTAATTCCGTCTTTGATGTAGTAAAGCAGGCACTCTGACATGAGAGGATCCTCATTCAGGTTAACCAGGTGTGGCGTCTACAGAAGACACACAAGAGGGAGACAGTTTATAACAAAAACATTTCTAGTGTTTTGCTACTTTCATTAATATTCAGTGCTATCAAAGCATACAATACTAGAAATGTTAATCCACTGGGCATAGTTTCATATCAAACACTGCTAACGACCTGTGATAGGTGATACACAGCTCATGAACGTGGACAGTAATGGTCACATGTGCTGACGCTTCTAGAGTCTGACACATCACAGTAACGCTACAAACAATGCTAGTAGCTACTCTGCAAAACCACCAACCTTTTTTGGGGAAAACACCCCATTAAAGTCTGTATAAAGATCACAAGGCTTCTCAATGAAATGCTAACCCATGGAGCAGCAGTGAGTGAAAAGAGAGAAAAAAAATGAATAGAAGACAAATGGATGTGAAGAAAAGGAAAAAAATAAAATACATGAATTAACAGCAGAGGAAGGAGGGTCAAAACATGTCTAAAGAAGGATTAATTTCAAAGAGAGGAATGTGAAACCACTGCTGATCTAACGACAGCTTTCTATGTCACAGTCAAACTAGCACATTGACTGGCCTTCATGTTGCTGCCACATGGCACTACTGGAAGATGTTGGAGAGGTACAGAGAGTTTTGGGAATGTACCATTGCATGTAATTTAATAAGCCTCATGACAGCGCTAAGCAGCAAAAGGAAAGGTTTGAATAATCTACTCTGAGCCTAGTATTATATTCATAACTTTAACTTCAAAGAAGCTTAATTCAGAATCACTCATCAAATCTTAATATGACCCCATCATTTTAAAAATCAGATACATTTGACTGTCAAACATAGATGGGAAAACTGAAACTGAACTGTATGTTAAAAGTAAACATTTAACCAGAAGTACATAAAATCTAGATTTGTGCAACAGGTGCAGTAACCATGAGAGAAACTGGAAATCAGCAGATTTGATGTTAAATCACTACTAAAGACTTAACTAATCTCCATTACGGAGCTACATCTAGTGCAGGAGAGTTCTGCTACTTCAATTAAACAAACCTTGGTGGGAAAACAATCAAACTGCTCATCAAATGGTATTTCATGGCTAAGCTGAGTATGTGAAGGAAGAATATAAAGAATAGAAAAACAGACAAAAAAGTAAAGTGAACAGATGAGAAAAAACAGTGACAGCACAGGGAGGGTTCTCACGGAAAAGATAACATGGGAAACAGAAGTGAGGAAGTGATGGTGGGTGGAGGGTGTGCATCAACATCCATGGGAAATTTGATACAGTCCGCCACCACCAACGTCTGTGCTTGTGTTTCATGTCTGTTCTACCTTTTTTGGAGAAAAGACCCCCAAAGTGCCTCCATCTTCACGGATTGCCACACCCATCTCTGCAAGCAAGGCCTCTCTGTAGCACAGAAAACAATAATTAAAATTTAAGAGGGAAGACATTGTCACACAGCCTGTTGCATACACTTTTACTCTGCATATTTATTTTCAGCGAAGAGCCTTTGTGTTGATAAACGAGAGGATGAGAAGTGATGGCGTACAACATTACAGCAAGTGATCTGTGGCATGACAACAGGCAGAGATTGGCACCAGTGAGACTCAGTGGACAGACAGTAACACGGTTGACGTCTGCAGCCACAGATGAGTGGATAAAGGGGGCGTAAGGCCGTGAGAGGGGTGTTTGTGCAGCAGAGTGTGACGACAGAGGAGGGCAGGGAAACAGAATGAGTGCAGGGGAAATGAGACTGATAGGTGGAGAGAGTGAGGCAGACAGCGCAGAGGAGTGAAAAGACAGAGATGGAGCTATGGGGGGGTTGTCTCACACTGACAGGACACAGATGAAGTGAAGGAGGGTAGGGCTGTTGCTGCTGTGATTTAGGGTGCCTCAATATATACTTTTTGTTCCTTTTTTCCAAATTACTTTATAAGCGGTACAGCAGGATAATGTTTTGTTTTAGTACAATGTTTCAACTCTGTACCTACTTGCACCATTCACCTACACTCTCTCTCTCCTGGGTCTGTGGTGCCAAAAAAGTGATTGTCTGCCAAAAGCTGATTGCCATCTGCTTTAAAGATATATAAATGGGTGAAAATGACTGGAATGGTTATAATCTAGGGCACAGAGCAGGTAAACTAATGCAGAGTCATAAGTGTAATTGCAAAAGAGATCATTTCTGCATTTTAAATATAACCTGTCTAGACTCTAGCCAAGACACTCTGGGACATAGATTTTGCATATTGTCTGGTTTAAATCAGCTAGCTCTCCCTTTTTTATTTGATTGAAAGCCAAAATGTTCCCAAACCGGTGAGGTCAGATTTGGTTTTAGGACCAGTGCAGCTGCCATTGTTTCCATCTTAAAAAACAAGATTGAACGTAATGTGTGTGACGTCACTTGCGGTTGCTTGCCAGTGGGTGCCTGTGGTTGGCTTGTCAATAGTGCTGTATGTCATTATTGCGGTCATCGCGACAGCCCTAGGTGGAGGCACACATAGGACACACCCTTGAGAGACAGGGATGGAAAAGAGCAGGCATTGTTGCCAATACTGACCTCTCCATGCGGATTGCCTCCGTCTTTCGCAGTTTCTCTTCCCAGGTTTCATTGAGCTCAGCAATGATCTTTTCTGATTCCTGAAAAACAGAAGCAAAGTGTGAGGAAAACACAACCAGTGAAATGTAGTTTGTTAAGCTCGGTAAGAATAGGCACACCCAGTCTTGATTCATCGGATTAAATTTGTTATATTAGTGACAACTGACTTTCTTAGTCATGTTCATAGGCTTGTTTAAGGAAAGTTTTGAGTCAGGGATAACGACTGAAGACAGAGGAACAGGGTAACATTTCATCTGTTCTTCATTTATGGCCTCTGTTCTCCATCTAAAGCCAGTGAGGTACTTAGATATCTGTTCTGGATAATGATATATAATGTGTTATTTGCTACTGTAAATGTTTAATAATGCAGTGTATATAGTCATCTAAAGTTAGCATCATAATGATTGTTACTGGCAATACTGGCAACGATGACAGCTTTGAGAAAAATAATGATAAAGGTGATCTTTGTTTCTGAATCACTAAGTTGTGACACCTTTAAAGAACAAAGAATGTGAATATGATGAGCCTCACTATTAAAGCAAAAAAGCCAATAAGACACGATCTATTTTGGTCCAATTTCCTCCGTATCTGCGTCGGTGCTTGACGTCATTGGATGACAGACAGACTGGGGACCACGGTTGCCATGGAAACTGCAGCTCCTCATGGTTGGTTGTTGCCATCCTGTGTGCTCCTCATCAGCAGAGTGAGACATCTAAAACGCTCAGAGGCCACATGAGGTCTGACGGGTTCAGTGTGTTTGGATTAAAGGCTGTGTGGGCCAAAACTAAACAACCGCCTTCACAGTAAATGAATGGCCAAAGAAACTGAACAAATATTACACTGTGTGAAGCTGCTCTGATTGTAAACTACAGTTATTATATTACTGCTTTTTTGGCACTTCTGGTTAGATGCCAAACTGCATTTCATTGTCTCTGTGCTTGTACTCTCTGCCTTAACAATTAAATTGAATCTAATCTGATCTCAACTCTAAATACCACAGCCATTATCCTTTTAATTATTTTTTTCAAATATTTGATAAAGGGACATTTTCCTGTACTGTTTAAATCAAACAATATGACATTAATGAATATATTTTGACAATCATAGTATGCAGATATTATTATAATATGCAACAATATATACACAGATTTTATGGAAATTAACCTGCCTTGCATAAATATTTTCAAAGCACCGCATTGCCCCACACAGCACAACATAGGGCAGCTTTTAGCTCTACTGAGGGTACATTTGAATGGCAAAAAGAAAAAACTAAGGGCCCTAATTTTTTTTTCCAGTGGGTGAAAAAAGGGACTTAACTAAAAGATAAAAGTAGCCAGAGCTGAGGGTCTTATCAGAGAGGGCAGATAGCAGTGGGACTTTGAAGACTGCTGCAGTCTACACATGCCAATTTTACCTTGAGTCTTTCAATAGCCTCCTCTCCTCCAGGGGTGGACATGATGCGCTCCTGGATGCTGGTGACCGACTGAAGTCCCACCTGGCTGCACAGTGAGCCAGAGGATGGTGAGGCTGTCAGGGAACCAATAGGGGCTGTGGAGAAATGGCCAGGGCGTTGGTTCTCTGATGCTATCAAGTATCTATGCTTATTGTTCTGAATGTCTTTGAGGTCTGAGCCAAAAGCAGGAGAGAAAGAGGGAGAGAGAAAAATAGTGCAACACAGAGAGAGTTGGGACGGGGCCGGGAAAGGATAGGGGGAAGAAACCATGTAAAATGAAGGAACCAAATACCAAACAAGAGGACAGAGAGAGGAGAGAAAGAGATGGGGAAAGAGAAAGGACAAAGGGGAGGGAAGACCAATGTAAGACACACGTTGTACGTCAAAGGGTTAAGACAAACATCCATCATAATGGTCAGGTACAGAGAGCAGCAGTTTTCACTCCAGGTAGTTTAATGCTTGCTTCTACTCCGAGAGAACGTTTCATCCAATTTCAGCTTGTACTCTATTAGAGAGTTTCCAAAGGGCTGTTTTTAAGTGGGCCTGAATTACAGTGCAGAGCAATTAACTCTGAGCATTTAATTTCTAGTGTGTACAATTCTAATGAAAACGATGATTCACTTTGTTGCTTTTGTTGTGAACTCTTAATGTGAATGAGGACACACTGTGTGAAAACTGCTATCAGCCTATCAACTACAGGATGGGAAGGAGATGGAGACTGCAAGAAGGCCCAGAGGGAGGACAGATGAGAGTCGCTGACACATGCTGCCAAAGTTCAGCCCGCAGTCGAGTAGTTTAATTCACCACACACACACACACACACACACACACACACACACACACACACTTGCACGCGTGCGCTCGCACGTCCACTATAATGGAGCCAGAGCAGCCTTGGTAAAAGGTCAGGCAGCTCATGTCAATATAATGGCCTCAAGGACCTCTGAGGTAACACAGACTGTGCCCTCTAAGAACAACAACAACAAAAAAAGCAAGCCAATAAAAGTAGAGTTTAAATTATTTGGGAGGTGTTCACAATTTGGAGATAAAAATGTGTGCAGCTGAAACCGGCTTTACAGGCTTATCACATTCCAGAAAAACACGGAATGCATCAAGACCCAAGTACCGAGCGCATGGTGGGATAACAGCAGCAAAACTGATGCCTTTACCCTGTGCATTAGGTAAAGCAACATCTACACTGGTTATTAGCGCAAAAGGGCAGGAAGAGACAGGGATTAGGGATTTTAGAGAATACAGCAGAGGGCACGCTCACTATTTAATACAAACTATCATTACACATCAAGTTAGTTCACTCCATATACACACGTCTAGTAAGTAGCCACTACTCTACTACTCAGCCACTAGTTAGAAATTGAAAATCATGCACCTTTCCATCTGTAGCTCTGAGCAGAACTGAGAAATGCCATTCTAAAGCTTTGAGCACTGTCACCTGCAGTGGATGGTTAGTAAAAGAAAACAAAATAAAAAGCAGAAAGACGACTGTCATGAAAAGAAGCTCGAGAAGGTGAGTCAAAGGCTGACACAGTAAGGAAATGATGCGGGTGTGCTGGGGGTGGGGAAGACAAACGAACCGTTCTAAAAGTAAAGTTTCTAAAAGGGATATTCCACAAGTAACTAGTGATGCAGTTGGATTTGCAACTAGCTGCATACAGCTGCCTCACCCCCATCATTCTGAAAAATAACAAAACACAAATGCAAAGCATGCTAACTTGGCGGCATGCTAAGCCTCGCCAGCTACAGAAGCCTTGCATTTCTGAGTACTCCTTCTAATAAGCATTAGCTTTTCCAGCATTTACATGCAAAGCTGGTTGCAGATTTAATATAAAAGGTAATGGGGGCATAAGCAATGTTAGCTATTATTAATAGGGCAATTAGCGATAAGACAATTCATGACCACCACACATATACACACATTTGATTCCACTTCCTGGGCAATCATCCCCCATAGGATCAACTGAGGGGAAGCAGGAAGAGATGAGAAGGGTCAGAAGTCAGCACCAGTAGAATGGGAGGAAAAGGTTACAGACATTTCTTAGTGAGCTGCATGAGAACGATAATGAGGATGAGAAGAAATGCCATGGAATGACTTGTTAAGTGCCATGTCATTAGGCATGATCTAAGCAGGCATTAGCAAGTAGGCAGGTTATTAATCAGTTCAGATATTAGAAGTTATTAATGGGTGCATTATGTCTCTAATTGACTAGGCTATGAGCCATTACTCTTGTGTACACCAAATGAAGTGTGATAACTTAATGTGGCTTTAAACAACCATTTGAGTTGTCAGTCTCATCAACCACATGGGATGATATAAATTTTCATTAAATGTGCAGTATGCAACCTTAATATTCTATAAATTTAGTGTTCAGTATCATACACAGTAAAAAATGCATATTATATATTTTACTCTGAAAGGAGGCATAATAAACCAGTTTAAAAAGTGTTTCAGTCTTTTAGTTTTGTACTAGGCACAGGTACAAGCACTGCGAAGGCAACAAAGTTGGATGGTTGAAAGCAATGAGACAGTGAAGGAGAAAGAAAATGCTGCCAGTTTGTTGTAGACCCTGAAAAGAGAGAAGGTAGAAGCTGTGTGGCTGCAGATATGGCCTGCTGTAATAGCATAAAACTCACTGTCCAGGATGTCTCCCAGACCCTGGGCACGGAGCAGTTCCTTCAGTCGGGCCACTTCATCCTTCAGGTCACGCACCAGCTTATTGTTGGGATCCTCATTGATGACAGCGTTGCATTTGATGTTCTTAGCTCGGTCAGCATAGCTACAAATCATAAAGTTAATGAAGTTTATTCACAGTTGAGGATCAAATGCAACAACAAAAATAGCTGGGATTATTTTTTTTACTTTTTATCTATGTCCTCTATGGAAACCTTACCGGAGTGTGCTGAGAGTTTCATCATAGTTGATATCTGCAGGACTGAGGGCAGCTACCATGGCTGTTCTGGAGTTTCCACCTGATAACAAAAGAAAAGAGGTCAATTGTGTGGCAATCTGGGTTAAAGGCCATCTTTCTAGTCCATTGTATGTAGACCTTAACTGGACAGATAACACATAAGATAACACGAAACAAAACACTTGATGCAAAAATGAGTGCTGAATACTACACTTCCACTAATATAAGACCTCAGTCTCCTTAGAATAAACTGCTATGTACTACATGTGCCAGCTAAGATTGAAGATACACTGCACACCTCTCCTCCACACATGTCCGTGCCCAGGAGATGGGTGTACTTGTCTAGTTAGGTTGAAATACAGTCTGCTGACAGTGTTCTTCTTAAATTGGCAGAGAGTAATGTACACTAGCTCCAGTCATTTCTTTACCCCCACTTGGTATTACAGGATACACATGCTTAAATTTTTCTTGCTGTCCAGAAATAACGACTTTGCTACACATATTACTGACACAAATTCCACTATATTCCACCAGTGAAGGATGGTTATGAGGTGATAATAATGTTCATACCGAGGTTCTCCCTCAGCAGCCATGTCAGAACAGAGTCTCTGTACGGGATGAAGTCAGTCTTCTTCTTCTTCTTGCTCTGCAGTAAACAAATGCTCATTTAGCAGGCAGAAAAAATGATAACTGATGTAAGACTGTTTTAACACTGAAAATTAGGGATGGCAGTTAAGGCTGAACAATATTATGATGTACCATGACAAACTCTTCATAGGTAATGGACAAAAGATCAGGTAAAATGAGTAGAGGCTTGATTTGATTAACTTTTACTCTGGTGCAAGGATTGTTGATTTTACTGTGGGTGATAAAAATAGTCATGACAGAAGACTGTGTAGCAACTTCAACATTGCACAAGGCAAAAGGCTGTCAAATCTGCCTCATGGGAAGAATCAGAGGTTAGTGGTTGAGCTGTCAAAGGGTTTACCTTGCTGGTACAGTTATCCTGTGTAAGCAGGCATTACAAGGACAAGAGAAGAGAAAACAGAAGGGCAGACATTACAGCATGCCAGGCTACAAACATTAATTCCTTGAGAAGACAGGGCCAAGTTGTAGAGGGTAAGAGAAAAGGTTGGAAAGGAGGACAAGGAGAGAAAAGAAAGAAATAATGACAAAAAAGACATAAAACACTCACCACTTCAGCCAAGGCAGAGATAACCTTTCCTAACGTGGTGAGAGATTTGTTGATGTTTGCTCCCTCCTGCAAACATAGATGAAAAAATAATATTAAAGAGCCATCAAGGTAATACTGGTCAACAGTAGGCCAACTCTGGAGGTTTGTGATGATGGGAGTCTTACCTTTAGCCTGGTGCCTTTAGCTCCAGTGGAATCTGCTCGTTCACTTCCTGCCAAGTCTACCAGACTAATTTTACTGACCTGAAGAGGGAGTAAATGTATTTTAGATGCTTCAAGCTTATAAATTATTCACATTAGAATGATAACAAACTCAGAGACGATGAGGATGTTATTGAAAGACTGACAGGACTGGCTACTGAATACAAAGTTCATGAGGTTTTCAAAAATGCTTAATAAACTTAACAGTTGAAAATGTTTCAGTGTTAACTGTTCTAAACATTTGGACATACTGTCAAGTGAGATGCAGCTAGGCAGTAAAATCTGATAGAGTGGATACATACAATAGGCATTGTGTTTACAATAACACAGTGGTCTTTGTCTGTCGCAGTCACAGGAAACGCTAAAAGTCAAACCTAAAATGGCGCTTTCTCTTTCCCTCCCTGATCACCACCAACTAAGAGGGCCTTAGGAGACATCTTAGCCAAAAACCAAAGGATCAACCTCAATGAGTTGCAAGTAAATACCATTATGAAAAAATGCACTTCTACCAGCATGAGAGAAGAGTCAGTAATAAGTTATAAACAAGTGTGAATACTTAATGGTCTAATTTAAGAATCAGATGTCTTTCTTGTCTCCTCTGACCTTTTCTGTGGAGAGGTCTGTTTCGCTGTCATGTTTCTTCTGTGTGAAGACGATGGTGAAAACAGCATGGGACCTGCTGCTGGTCTCGTTCATGTTGGTGGCAGCCACAGTTCTGCAGGTTAGCACAAACAGGCATAGTTAGGAAATATAAAATGATATGGATGTAACGCTCTTCTGAGCACTTCAATCATTTTTTCCTTTCAAATTATTCAGTATTATTAATGTTAAATTCATGGTCTTAGCTTTTACTGGAGCTATCATCAGAGGGTTTTACGCCTATTAGAGTGAATTGAGGCGAAGGGATTACTTTGTGTGGCGGAGGTGGATAATACTGCGAGGACACCAAACACAAACACACAAGGCGCACTCAGAGGGACGGTCACAGGGGAGATACGGGCTGTTCACGCCATGTTCTAGAAATAAGCCCTCTGAGTCAGCACAGGAAGATTAAGGCAGGGTTCACTCCTCCCACTAGGAGCTCTCATGACACACACATACACTCAGCAAAACCAGCACACACATGGATCACAGGCACTCATTTCAATGGGAAATACTAGTTGCAATTTAACAAAGGTTCCAGGTCAAGCTGGAGTTGCTGTATTATTAAAAAGGATCTGCTATCCTGAATATAACTAGAAGTCCTTTGATCAACACAATCAAGCTATGAAAATCTATGTGATAAGAACATTTCCTGACTGCAAATTACTGTTATCTTGTCGGCAATTTTCTGCCTAAATTATCACATTCTCCTGAGGACAAGGGTTATCAAATCATCACAGTTATCACCAGCAATATTACTCCCCCGCCCTTCCCATGATCCCAGAGCTTGACTCACCTGGCCTTGTTGCCTGCATCCATCAAGTCAGCGATGTCTGTGTAGGAGGTGACAGCTAGCTTGGATAGGTCCTCCACATAGGGTCCCAGTAGCGGATGTTCTCGCACCCGCAGGTTCCCTTTGTTCTTAGGGTTGAGCAGATCTCGCACCCTCTCACAGTAGATCTCCATGTAACTGACCTAGAAACAATTGTTAAAGAAGCAGATTATTAGTTCAGGTGCCCCAGTGCGACATCATTTACAGTAAAAGCAGTAAACATCATAAAGCAGTAAAATGAAGCAGTAAAGTGAAGCTGAATGTAAAGAGGTATAAAGAAAAATTATATATTACAGTGTATTTTTATTTAATTGTTTGTTTTTCAATGAGAGACAAAGTGTACAATTTAACTAAATAATCTGACAAAATAATGCTGAAGAAACCCAGCATCTTTGAAGGTTCAGCCAAAGTGTGATTGATGTCTGCCTGTTACCAGATAGACTATTAGAAGAAGGCTCGGGAATGGTTTATTGAAGACAAGCCAACACAAACATAAGAGGCAGGGGCTGAGAACATGGATAACAGATGCCACAGCAGTCTTGAGACTCACCTCTACTGAGTAGGAGAGCTCCTCTTTGTTGCTGTCCTCATTGATTTTCTCAAATAGATCTTCACAGAGCTGAAAGGCAGAGAAAGAAGATGTTTAGTGCAAATTAACACCATGTGGAGGGGTGAAAGGGAGGATGAAGAGGAGGGACATCTGACCAACAGTAAACAAATTACTAACAAACAATTTGTTTGCATATATAGCAAATCATACAGCGATAAAACATCAGACTGTAAGATCTAGAGAGCATCAGCAGACGAGATTTAACACCTAATAACAGCATTGTAAGAAATGTCTGACAAGACAGATTTTGGCAGTATTTTAGACAAGTGATTGCACTCGAGTTTTCATTTGCACAGAATCTTAGCTGTGATGGAAGAGGCTCCAAGGAAGCATGGTCAATGATTTTGCAGAACGAGTAGGTTTAGTGATTGTATTCATTTAGAGTTTGGTATCATCAGCGTAGAGATTACACCAAAGACCATTACATTATATAACATGATCAAAGGAAACATGGTGGATAAAGGGAACCAGATGTGGGTCACACATATATAGACATACTACACTCTACTTACTAATGCCATTATAGTGTCTATCAGACAAATATGGTCTCAATTAGAGGTGGACCATTAAAAAAAAATCAATAGTCAGTTGCACAGCAAATCAATGGCTTTTAGTCATATTTCAAGTGCAAGTCTTGGTGGACGAAGGCACGTAATATGTCAAGACTGCATGGGTTTTAATCTAGCATGTGTCCCGCTTTCAATCACAATTTTCCTAAACCAGTTGGTGGCTGCAAGGTAAAGCAAGGATGACTCAACTAAGATACATGAGGATAAGGATAGTAAGCAGGTAAAGATCTCATTACCAAAAATGTAAAGGTAAAGTTGCATTTTCAACATATCAGAGGGTGGTCATTTAAACATTCAATGATCTAAGTGAACAGTTTGCATTAGACAGTGGGCAAAGCCTCTTAATATCTGCTCTACAATTCAGTAAAATCAGACATATGTAAGTAGAACAAACCATAGGAATGATTCCTTCCTGTCCCTCCTCCTGCTTGCCCATCATGGTGTAGGATTTGCCAGCTCCTGTCTGGCCATAAGCAAAGATGCAGACGTTGTAGCCCTCAAAAGCATGCTCCAGCATTTCCTTGCCAATATCATTGTACACAAGGTTCTGTGATGCAAAGCTGGGGTCTTCCGGCTGTGGGAAAGACAGAAAAATTAAAAACATGGCGTGAACAACCTGACTGGTCGTTACACTAGACTATGGAATAATGTTCAGACTCACCGTAGTATGTGACCAGTAGGAGTAATCAAAACTGAAGGTCTTTGCTGGTTCCTTTGGAGCTTTGGGGTTGGAAATAGCTGTTGGAAGAGAACAAAATTAGTAATGTGGTTGATAACATCTAGTTTACTTTATCTCACTTTTGGGCTGGTTAGGTGGGTTGTTGCTTAAACATCAATAACATCTAAACAAACTTTCACCTCTGATTATTACTGTATTTCTTCTGGTCCTTCTCAAAAAAAAAAATGTTACATTTCAATTTCTCAAAAAATGGACCTGATTATTATACCAATTATTTTCATCCTGGTTGGCAAATTGCGGGTTTCCAAAGATCCTGTTTCTCAATCAAAGCACTAATGGTGATACATTTGGAACTGAAAGTCACATGAACAAGTGACTGATTATGGGCCATTGGCTTTTTTGAGAATTGCAAGGGTTGCGCCAAATATTTTCCATGTTTAAACAGAGTCTTAATTAGGGCTGCACAATATTGGGAAAAACTGCATGGCAATATCTTTTTTTTAATGCAATATCTATTGAGTATGACTCTGACACCGGAAAGGACAAGTGGAGAGAGAAACAGGTGGAGAGGTACTTGGAAAAATCAAAACATTTCTTAATAAACTTACAAATGGACTTGTGTGTATGGTAAAACTCTCAAAATCAAGCAACACACAAATTTATCTGTATGCCAGTATGATGTAAGTACAGATAGATCTGGATACTGCATGTTTTGTGTGTGTGTGTGTTTAATGTTTACTACATTAGGGAATGGACCTGCTTATTTCATGCACTGCACTGACAATGGTGCAAAAAAGACAAATAATATAGAATTTAAATAATAACACATGCAGCCTACTCCCACTATACCTCCTTCACCTGTTGTATCTGCAAAAGGCATGATGACACAAGATTTCCACACTACCCAGCCATTCCCTTTGGCTACAGAGACATTTCTTAATGAACTGGAATCTGCAGTCATGCCTGGTATGTCATTCCTCTCAACCATGCTTGCTAGTACCCCTGGGACAAGTATTCCAGCTTTCCACACTGTGCACTGCATATGTGATGGAGAGAGAGGGGAGGAGCCTAAAAATTTACTGCAGGATATTTGTAGATATCTGTAACCTCAGTTGTTCCTTAAATCGCTCTCTTAGACAAACTGCACTTTTATTGACCAAACCTCCACTGTGTCAGGGCCAATGCAGAGAGTTTGCTGAGGCTAGACAAATGCATACCTCCACTGTCAGAACTGAGGGGGGAGGTGAAGAGGAGGGAGTGACAAAGAGGCTAGTGAAAAAAAAAAAAAAGAGACTATAAGTAAGGGCTGTGCTCAAGGGCCTAGCAACAATCCAAACAGAGCAACAATAGAAACCAAAGGTAGAATGAAAAGAAAAGCTGTGCATCTTAGTAAGCACAATATAATCCGTATATTTAGAGCATTTTCACTCTTTCCAAGCAAATCTCCAGTGTGAGCTACAAAGCAGCAATTAGCCTTGTTTCATGCAAATTCTGTGATTTGCTAATGGGCAAATTAAAGCCAGGTCCGGCTCCTCGACATGAGGGTGCTTGAGAGGCTTTTGCATCAAGACGTCCCAGGCAGAGTGCCTTATGCGTTCAGAGGATTTCAGCACACTTATCAATAATGCAGGGGATGAGGAGAGACAGGGATTGCATATCGCCCTCCACAGGTCACATGCTGACAGAAAAGCACAGCGTGTCCTCAGAAACCAGAGCACTAACTGCTTCATGCTAAATATGTCATGATTATAGCAGCTGTCATTGTGCTGAAACTCGGGCAGCTACAACCTTGCACAGGTAGAAACAATGCATTTGTTTATACTCCCTAACATCTTCTAACAGGCTAAGGTGCACAGACAGCAGGTTCCATATTGGGCACTGGAAGAGGATACAGCAAGACAGGTGGCTAAATAAAGCCAAATTTCACCTTTGACCTGCCTCCAAAGGGAAATTGGAGCCAGGGCATGAAGAAACGAATGGGGATTTAGGTTACCAGTGGCCCTATTCCCCTTTCCTGGAACAATCTACAGTGGCTATTAATGAAGGGCAGCAATATTCAGAGTCATTCAGTGTCCGCCCAGTGCCAATGAGGCAACTTGGAAGTAAAAACAGAAAGATGATGAAGCAGTGCCACGTGTGGGGCATTCAGACAGTGGGATGCCCATGACAGGTCAATGGACTGACGGTGACAAACTTTACTGAGAATCACAGCTGACTGGGAATCACAGCTGACTGGGAATCACAGCTGTGTTCTGGCAAGATAAGGAATTATGTGAGCTTTCTAATCTGTGAGCATGTCACCACTTTGGTCATGGGCTCACAGCAGAGACAAGGGTGAATGTTGTGTAAAAAATGTATTTAAGCACAAGAAAGCATGGCAGCAGCTGGTGGGAGACTGCTCAAATCCTAAAGGTGAATCATGCTCACGATGTGGCACGAACGTCTCATTCGATTGCCCACTCCAGAGCAGAGAGCTGCATCACCAATGTGCTCCTGTCAGTGCGTCATAAAGAGTGGGTCTCTCATGCAAGAGTCCATAAAAGCGTATTGAAAGGAAGGACGCAGGGACAGGGCTGGCAATGGACAAATGTGTGTGCAGTCCTATGACACATTGCCTCTCAAGGTATATCCAACTATTGTATCATCCCACTGTTGCATCTTAATATTGGAGAGTGAGGCAGAATGAGGAGAAATTTGAGACACCATCTGAGATAAGTAAATCAGACAGCAGTGCCCCATATCTTCTAGCATGACTCACCTACTTTGTCTCAGCTGAATATCAGGCACTCGGTTCACTCCTTACAATTGCACCTGAATATCACACAGACATGTGAGCACTGATGTATAGATAGAAATAGTCACATGTCAACATGTCAATAAGGAATTCCTCTGCTTTCCATTTATAGTAAATACTCCCAGCAGAGTCACATCCTGGACTTAAAATGGCAGACGCGTTTGGCTGCCGAATCAACGTCATCACTCTGTCTTTCTCAACCATAGCAACAGGTACAGGACCGGATTCTGGTTGCCATAACAACCTCAACTTGGCACACAAGGGGAGGATGCGGCACATCGAGTTCTGGTTTCTCTAGCTGTGAGCATTCCCAATTACTGTTCTGCAGAAAGTGAAGAGAATTACTCAAATGCAGGTTTATGGCCTATTGCAATAATTTATCAAACAACAACTTCAGGTTTCTAATCCTTTAAAAATCCCAAGACATGCACAAGGCATGGTGAGAAAAGCTTTAGGATTTGTAACTAAGACATTAAGCTACTTATCATGACAGACTCCATAAGCAATACCAGACACAACTTTTACTACACAAAAACCTTTTAAATACTCGTAAATGGAACATTTATAAGTATTGTAATGAAGTAGAACAGACAAATATTTTAGTGTTTTAAAAACCTAAGGCACTTCTCACGGAGACACAGAAGGTACATATTGATAGGCTGCGCACCAGTCAACACTAAACTGAAAGTCCACAGGTATGATGTCAGAAATGTAACATTATCAGTAAAGGAGCAACATAGGACTGTCCTACAATACTAAACTTCCATTATATAAATGGATGGCATGCAAATCTGTGTGGGAGGCTATGTTGGAGTCGCGATTCTCTCAAGATAGAGGAATTCAGTCAGAACCCCCTGTGTAGTGAACAGACACAAGCTACTAGGTGCCATATGAGGGCACTTCAAATGTTTATTTGTCCAAAATGCCACAGCTCTGCATTTCCAGTTCCTGTTCTGCAGAATATAGGACTGATAGGATGCTGGCACTCCACGGGAGCTCTCCCATTTCAAGGCAGGGTGGATACCAGTTAACTAACCACATCCTGCTATCCAAAGAACATCACTCAGCTGGTTGTAGCCGGCAGACATTTTGTGCTCCAGTGTTCAACATGGGGCCTATAATCTGGCCAGGAAAGCAAAGACACCCCTCAGTAATGAGGTTGTTAGGAGGTCTCCGAGCACCAGATGGGGACTAAAAGCGAGCCCCATTCACCTGAGACTAGCAGACAAGCAGGGTCTTAAATGGCTGAACATATCTGCCTCTCTTCCAGTAACCCTCTAAGGACCTGCTGGCTGCTAGTTCGATCTGATCGATGCCTGTCTGAGATCATGGGAAGGGGATAAGGTCATTAAATGAATGCATATGTAAAATATTAAAGAAAAAAAATGAATGAGCTGTTAAGGGAACTCAGGGGTTCAGATATATAAGATCTGTGCAGAATTGTAATTACCACGTGGGCTTCTTTCAGCAAGACTGAGGAATTTTAATAGCACCCCAAGGGTCTGTGTGCATATAGGCAGCAGTGTGATGTAACAGTTCACTTGTATTATTTCACTATTTTAATGCACAGCAGTGGATTCACTCACTGTCTTTTTCCACAAAATAGAAATGTAGGTTACACCCGCAGCATCATACAGCCCTAAACATGTGCGCTTAACTAATTACAAACAGAATAATGGAATATTATTTAAACAGATTAGAATTTACCATCACTAAATTTGTATTGATTAAATATGGAACCAAAGCAAGGAACTGCGCCAAAATAAAACAATAATTGAATTCAGTAATTTTCTGTTTTGGTTTGTGTAGGCCAAGGTTATTCAAACAGACAACTGCACCTCCCCAACACCTTCTCAGAATGATGCTTTAGTGGTTGTAAACAGGAAGTCTAATTTTGCCAGAGCAAATGAGTTATCTGTGGGCTACAATTTGCTTTTCTTTTTTTGTATTTGTGTGGAAAAGCATCACAGTTGCTCATGGGAGGTTACATCAGTCAGAACCCGCTGCAATATGGTGGCGTCAGAGACGTAGCTCACAAGCCAGATGCATCATCTACTGTATATGTCTATGAGCAAGGTGAGCTAGATGATATGAAAAAATGAAGTGGTATTTTCAAGTTATAAACCACAATCAAAGCCTAAAACAAAACAAAACGACGAAACGAATGAAGAAACTAAGGAAACACTGCCAAATGAAAATAAGGGTGAAACGCCGAGTGGAAAAAGGATTTCCCTTGGCTAACTTTCAACAAGGACAGCAGCTCTTGTTCTATTGCTGCTGAAGGGAGGCTCCAGAAAATATTGGAGGAGACGACCCTGATAAAATAAGTCCCTTTTATTAAGTGATTTATTAAGTCCTCTTATTAAGACCCTAGTTGTGGCTAATGACTTGAATCACTTGCATTCTGTTAAATAACAAAAAATCTTTTGGATTCTAATTTTAATTGTACACTGCTTCCTGTTTGTGTAAATCACTAGTAAGGGAACAAAAACACTTTACACATTTACAATGTGTAAATCAATATGAATTTAATCAAAATGATACTGTACGTTGATATAAATTTACTGAGATTTGTGCTGCTCATTCGAAGCATAATATATGGATGTTGAATGATGGATGGAGCAAGAGGTGGACAAAGAAAATGTTTGGCTAAGATGGTGCCCTGTATGCAACATTAACGTCCTTTGCCAGTCACATGCCTGTCTAAGTGATGGGGATTTAAAAGCTGGCTAAATACCTAACCTGATGGGCCCTGTCCATTCACCACGTAAAGAGAGAAATCAACACCATCACAGCTCTAATGCTGTGCATGTTCAACATTACAAATGCACGCCTGTGTCGCGGTTTGTGCATGAGTGGGTGAAGCAAGCAGCTGTTGACATGAGCCAGTGGTTTGAGCAGTGCCACAGTAACGCCAACATGGTTGTTCAGTCTTAAATGAGGAGCATAACGACTGGATGAGGCACGCTGTGAGGTGGCCACAGAAATGTTCTGTGTGTTGTATCCAGTGTCTTTGGAAGAGAGTGTGTGATGGCTCGGTTGTCAGGGCTGCAGCACAGGTGACAGAGCTGTCGCTGGAAGCAGCTCAAAGCTGAGGGCTAAAAGTAGTGTCTGAGCACTGCTGCGCACATTTGACAAACAGCTGAGCTTGTTGCAGCCACAACACAGGACACACAAACATCTCCAAAACAGAAACTACAGTAACATGTGTATCTTGATGACCACCTTGGATATAGTTCACTTTCATGTCTGCTCAGGGAGATGCCTTGTGGCCTTTAATTAAAAAATATCTACACAGTAATTCAATACTCCTCTGTTGAGCACTCCTGCCAAAAAAACCCTGGAACTTTCCGGGCAGGCAGATGAGTTTGTCTAGCCAGGAGACGTGACCCTTCACACCAGAATCCACATCAGTCATTGACTCAGACAAACAAACCACAACAAACTTTCTATTAATGATAAGAGCATGTATTAGCATTTCATTAGATGAGCCACTACATCAGAGTAATTAGTTCAACTGTAAAGGAAGGCGTTGAGTTCCTGCAATGAATCCTCTGTTCCTACTCAGAAGGCAGATCACGTCATTTTTCTCTTCCTACTAGGAGAGAGGAGAGGGGGGAAAAAAAGCACAGGAAGACACCAGAACAATGCTCTGAATGCGGGGTATTGCAACTGACAACAGAGCCTGCAAAACACATTAGGTAATCTGTTATGACAAGGCTTTATGGGCCCAGTCCCCTCTATCACAATGACCCTTTTCACACTGCCTCACCCCCCTCTTCTTTTTAGAAAAAGTGATCACCACATTTAGAAAAAAGAAACTCTCAATGTTTTCGTTGGAAAGTGACTGAAGTCAGCTGAATGTAACCTGCACATGAAAAGCAATGGGACGGCACTGAAAAAAATGTTCTTTTTACTATTGGAAAGGAAAGAAAGGATATTCAAAATTAATTCAGTAACAGTGTTCACGTGCACCCAAGAAACCAGGTTATGTAAAGAAATATGGCTATACATGAGTATACATGTTTACACACACACTGCAATAAAAAGAGCATTTGGAGACAGTGCAGTGACAAGACTAACAATGCTGTGGGGGAGCATTCTGTTTATTCTCCTTAAGCACATTTTAAGTAACATGATTTCAGTCATTCCTTACCCAAACTAACAAATGTGGGTTTCCTGTTAATTTTACATTTAAGAAGTCAGAAATTATCAGCAAGATTAAATTAATAAGTTAAATTAGAGAAAATCAGAGGATTGTTCAGAATTTTTCTGTTCATGCAAAAAGTTAAAAAAAACCCTAATACATTAAAATGGCTGTAGGTGGGGTTGCCAGTCTATCTAGAAAGTAGTGACAAAGGGCGCAGGCCTGGCCTATGCGCCAGCTGTTCCAGCTCTGACTACTGTCTATTTATACAGCAGCAGATGGCAGCTAGTGCTTTGCATGCCGACAGACTGTCAGTGACAGGAAGGAATGGACAGATTTCAGCCGCCCAACCTTTCCGCCGAACTCGTGGCCAAACCATACATTGCTCCCAGCCCACAGACACTGATAGCTGGCTGGGGTTGTGAGTGCCTTTTGATATGAGCAGCTCACACAGACTCACTGAGTCCAGGATAACAGAGACTAAAGAGAGGCTTCTAGACGCCACCAGACAGAGAAAACATGCTAAGCCAGCAGGACTCCATTCAGAAGCTAAACAAACACAGAACTACAACAAAGAGAGAGGGATATCAGGCAGCCTCTCAGGTGATGACATTGTGGGGTTAACCCAGCAAGGCACAAACTGAACTGGCACAAAATCAGAGCTGGAACAACAATAAATAACCAAATTACATGCCAAGCGTGTCTCATCAAAATCTTACACATCCCCCATCTTGTCTAATGAACACATTTGTTGTTTGCACCTCAATGTTAACATTAACAAAATGATACAGGATCCTTCGTCAGGGTTTCAGCTGTTTTCACAGCTCAAAAGAGGCAATACTTCTCATGGATCAGGTCCAAGGAGGATATTCTTCTCTTTGCAGGTGCTGCCTCAAAAGGTCAGAGGTCTTTCCAAACACATCCTGAGTCATGGAAAGCTATAGTAATACCTCCACAGCTTTAGAAGAGTCTGGTATTTTCCAGTTTGAAAATAGTACTTAATGTATTGACAGTTCAAACTTGCATATGTCAACCTTTTCACAATGAACTTAGAGGAAGTGGTTCCGCATGTGCTGCATGAAGAAACAAAACTGAAAAGGATTAAAGATAAAACATTCCTTCCACATTATATCTGGGAAATGTCTTAACATTTGGTTCCACAATGTGGAACAAATTTTTCTTCTTAGCTCAACTTTGGTTATCAACATTAAGGGTAATATTGAACTGATGCCATAAAATATGAGCCTACAATAGGAAGAGTAATAAAAAACCCTCAGCCACAAAAGAAATGCTGATTCCTCCAACCAACCATGACTTTAAAATGAGAGCCTTGTCCTAGAAAATTTTCCAAATATTAACCATTGCTGGCTAAACTATTAATCCTTAAGTTCATAAAGAAGTGAAAGCCATGATGAGAAATAAACTATGAAACACTGGATTTGCTTTGTAATATTAATCTGTTCATTCAAAACAGTTGCTAATTTGTTTTCAGTCTTACATCACAATTAAATTTGGAAAATCTCAAATTTGTCTCAAAACAAAGTACAGACCATCATGTGATTGTGGCAGAGCAGTTGAGTGGGAACAACAGTGTGGAGCAGGCAGTGCAGACAAGGGAAATACAGAGCCCCTTACATTCACTGCTCACAACAGGCTCCCATTTTACAGAGCGGTGACCTGGATTCCCTCAACTAGCCTCCACTCAGAGACCGAAGTCTCGCTTTAAATGCTTTCTGGCTTTATGTAAGCATCATGACATCATGAATACAACTCTGGCACATGGAGCTCCAAAAGTCTCGCATTTTTCGCTCAAGGCCCCTTTTTTTAATAAAAGAAATGATAAAAAGAAGCTTCATAACGTGTTTGACATATTCTGTGAAGCCAGAAAACATTAAGGATAAGCACAGACTGATGCCTCAAGCTAATGTCAGATGACTAACACCTTTTATGCAGCGATTTCTCCCTGGTGGACGGAAATGATGGGCAAAACTGTTTATATCTGTGTGTGCATGCATTTGTGTATGTGTGTATATCATTGATCGCAATTAGCTGCACAATAAAAACAGACAGTGGCATGAGAGCAGAGGATTCCAGTAACCAACCAGATCAAGGGTCAGCTCTCTCATCTTATTAATTAAGATTTCAAAAATAAAATACTGCCAACCCCTCCCAACTTCTTATTCATGAATAATACAAAATGAGCATCATGCCCACCACCAAGCTACCCGTGCTTGGACTGCAAAGCTCTCCAGTTTGCCACTGAATTCAGCCCTCAGACTGTGGGAGGAAACCAGACAATACAGTCTGCAAAGAGAGCTGTGTCTGTGAGGGCACAAAAACTAAAAAACACATTCACTCTCTTGAATGTGGGAAAGTCCAGCCATTTCACCCAACTTAGGCAGTTAACCCAAGCGTAGATAAGAGGAGCAAGCCAGGAGCACCATAACTTTAAAACAAACACAGCATTATCTGATTTCAGCCTGTTTGCATCACTAAGTCAGGGATGAATGGTGATGGATGTGGGCCGCTGTGAGCACAATCTGATTTTCATAGATAAGTGAGTATGACCTCAGTTAGCAAGGTAGATTTAATTCAGTGGCTGCACAGGGTCCTTCTCTAGAAAAGGAAATAAGGCATCATACCATATCTGTGCCTGGTACGGGTATATATTTTTCAAATAGAACATTTGATTTTGTGTTGATGACATTTAAGGTTGTATTAACATATTTCATGGTCTAACTTCATCCTTTATTTCCCTACTTTTTATTATACTGTTCACATAAACCAAAAATGCTACATGGTCACCTGCCATGCCTGACTCATGAACATCTCCTCTGGTTCTGTTTTTTTTATTAATACCTCCAATCCCCTCCCCCACCCTGTGCTACTGGGTTAGCTGCTGAACAACAGTCTGTCAGAGAGACTCTCGAGTCTGAAGTTAGCTCTCATGCAAAACTGCTCATCCACCAATAAGAAGCGGGATTTTGGATTCACTTCTGCTTGCAAACTAAAAGTCATTCCTCTTTTAGAGGAAAAAGAACAATTTGTTCACAAATCTAACATCACTACTGGGTGCCACTGTAAAACTGGGACACATTTTAGGATTTGTCTGAACTGCATTTCACCAGACTAATTCAGCATTGTGTTGTTCCACTTTTTTAAGTGAGGCCTTTTATCTCTGATAATATTACTAACATTAATGGATTTGTGTGGTCTGGAAGCCAGAAGCTAATCGAAGCACAGCACAGCACAGCACACCTCGAGAAACAACTCCCTATGAGCATCGATATGTTGTTGTCTTTCTGAAGGCTTCTAAGCTGGAGAAAATATCACATGAAGCTGCATTGCAAATTTACTAGATTATCTCATGCCACTGGTGGATGTTTTCATAAAAAATAATAAGCTGAAAAGGTCAGACATTTTTTGCAGTGTAGGCACAAACAGCAGGACAACAACAACACGTCAGATGCAAATATAATAGCTTTGCCTTTTCTTTAATTTCAGCTCAACAATACCATTTCTTAGCCACAACCAATTTGACTGAAATCCCATCATCCTCAGCTGAGCGACTGTATGTGATGCTGCCTCACGCTGTCCTACACGTGAACAGTGCTCGTGCACGACTTTCACTGTCTCTGCTGCTGCGGCTGCGTTTACATCTCCCCTCCCCCTCGAGTCAGCGCCGATCCAATCCTCTCCTCCAATATCCCACATTTTCTGCAAAAGGCTCCCACAGTTTTCCTCTCAGCCCCATCACAGGCTGTAACACAATGAGGTGAATGAAGAAAAAAAAAAATCATTGATATAAAGTGAGTACTGAAAGGCTACTGCACATTCATCACTGTAGCTAGCATGCTATGTGAGATCCTTTACAAAGAAACCCATTGGACCAGAGATCTGACAGAAGGTTGCTTTATTCGAGCAGATAATGCGACAAACCAAACCTCATGAGATCATGAGATTCATACCGCTTTTCATCACTGCTAACACTTTTTGTTTAGAGACATCTGATCCACAGGCCCTATGACGTTCACAGGGGAAAACACCAACAAATTCATCAGCTATCCAGCTCGAGGGTGAGATCATCATGGTGTCAGCTATTACATTTTCTACAATGTTTGATGTCTCAACAAAAAGTGTTTCTGTAGACTTCAAGGCCCTGATTTAACATCATTAAAATGTGTTTCAAACAACATGCTAACCTAGAAATGCTTTTGCAGTTTGCCAAGTAAGTGATGTGTTATAGCTTCAGTAAATCAACGTTTCACTGAAGATAAGATATGTCAAGACTGTAGTATTTAAATACAGGCACACTCAAACAAAAGATTTAGTACTGAAGAGTCAACAAGTGGTGGGGCAAACCACAAGTGGCTTAGTCAGCAACAAAGCTGAGACCGCAGTTCAGTGGGAGTGGGCATTTGTCACTTTCCCCTTTTGACCTCTGCCACATCAAGTACATTCCAGCACTCAGCCCAACTCTTAATATCCAATGCCATGCTGTGCTTTTTTATTCATTTCAAAACAATTATTAATGAAAAAGGACGTAGCGCCAATGTGAAAGGCTAATGTGGTTCTGTATCACGCTTTAGTTTGCAATATAAACACTAATTGACTTTAAAGCCTAATAAACATAACACTGAAGGACAGACCATAAAGAGAATTGTAAATCTTCATGCAGACTTTATGTATGTCTCATTTTCAGAGAAGATTTTAATAATTTATCATCAACACAGAAAATCTGATATTGAAACTGGGGTCAACATTCATCTTGACCAAGACAATACATACCACTATGTCCCTGATCATTGTCCTGTTTACTGTTCACTTCCATTTACAGCCAAAACATCACACAAGCGTTACACAACTAAGAGACCAAAACCTTAAGGCATCAGGGCAGACATGTGAAAACAGAACAACATGAGTCAAAGTGGAGCACATGATCTTATGAAAAGAAAAGTAGAAGGAAGAAGTGAGAAGCTTTCATTCATTAAAGATTTTTTTGTAGCCAAACACTGTTGCTTTGACTACCCACCAAAGAAGACGGCCACAGAAGATATGACAGCAACGGGTGCTTGAGATACAATCCCTCACACTCTGACTCATAAGATTATTGTCTCTTCCTGGCTATTATTCTGGAAAGGTTTCACAGAACTTCTGCGTGCTCTCAATATCAATGATGCTAAAGACCATATAATTAAAATCTAAAAACTGCACAATTGCAAGAAAGTGTAAATCACTACACAGCTGTTACAGGTAGGTGTATTGAAAAACTAGCTGAGCTGCACGACACAGTCCCATGATACAGCATGAGCAGACATAGACATCTGCCTGTCCTCGTTAGGAGATCAGTCTGGAATGTGTGAGTCGGCTCTGTCAGTAGTGCATGTGGGCAAGTGTGTGTCGCTCCAAAACAATCTCAGCATGACACGATGAGGAATGTAACACCCTGAGTGGGTTTGCGTAGGTATGTGTATACCTACAAGGGTCATGGGGATTACGACGGCGGGGCGTGGCGGCCTAAGGCAAGCCTGGGGATTACTGGTCCTAATCAGGTCAATCGGCCCTGTCTGCACAGGGTTCAGCAGCAGGATGACCATCCTTCATCCACACCCATGCTCCCCATCTTTACTCCCCGCTTGTCCTGCCAGCTCTCTCCTCGATGGCCACCATTCATTCATATGAGATGGGTTCACTGCCATTATCTCATGTGTAACTGACACTAGAGCTGAGCCGATTCCTCCCTGTAGGGTTTTTGTAAGGTCACCAACCACTTAGCTCATACAGAGAGGACACTCAGCAAAATTGCATCTGAACGGTGAAGGTTTAATTGACATGACCTTCTGTTTGTTCTATCAATTTGTCAATTAGTTGGCACTAAGCTTAGGGGATGATAATGTGCAACATCCAGGGTGGGAAATTGGCAGCAGCCAAATGTTGGTAAAATATGAAAGTGGCTGGTAGATTGCACATACAAAATAATGATTTGCAATTGTGGGACTGGTGAATTTGAAAATTTATCTGTCAGTGGTTGGTAGATGTTCGCATTGTAAAAGAATAATTTCCCACCCTGGTAACATCCATCCAGTTACTGACAATGTGGACAGGCTGGGATGATATCTTTTGATAACGCGTTGCGAAAACCATTCCTAACACTGGACATAACTATAACGGAAAAGATTTATCTTGCAGGAAATAATCCATCTGAACGCGGGTTTGTTCCACTAGAGTCAATGTAATGCTCTAACATGATAGAGGATCTGTTTCCCTTCATGCGCTGTGCGAGATGTATCAACCATCTTTGGCCATACATACATGAGTGGCTGCTCAGTGGCTAAAGGGGGAACACAACACATGGGTTACATAACGAGACCGAGAACACATCAGGGCCCTAATGAAGGCAGGCTTTGGGTGTCCTGGCGTTATTCAACATTTGGAGCACCAACACTAACTAATGCAACAGCCCATCGCATCACCCCTTTATAATTACATTAGCTCTGGTATGTTTAAGAGCTTCTACTGAAAGAAGCCTTTACTTGTTTCCAGCCTGCCTGCAGAGGCCTTGGACACATTTCCTGCACACTGGATAATCAATTTGCTGCCCCTCTGCCTGCACCCTATCCTTGACAACCCTCCATGCATGGTGAGAGGGAGAGAGAGGGAGAGGGAGAGAGAGAGAACGAGCGAGGGAGACAACATATCCTGCCCTTGCCCCCGAGCTCTCTCTTTCTCTGTATTGTTGACACGCACGCACAGACACATATGCCCTTGAGTGAGTCACAACAATAAGGGGAGTGTCATGGCCTCATCCACACATCTGCCAAACACCTACAAGCTGACCAGGCAACTCCATAAAACATCCCATTTCTGTGAGGCAGCTTTCACTCCCATTTAAATGTTAGCACACACTGTGTCGGGCTAGCACTACGCCCAGATGATTCTGACTGAAACAGTGTATTGAGCCACACTTTGGCAAAAGTACGACATACTGAACAGAGATATTTTTAAAAACTGATGAATGGATTATGCTGCAGTAGTGGTTTAAGAAGTTTGTAAGGATGCTATAGACATACATTTTAAGTTGAGTAGAAACCAAGCAAACTACAAACATTTCAAGCTGAGTATTTGATCCACAAACGACAGATATTTTGTGGAGTATGACATAAAGCTATGAGTCATATATACACTGCCTTTCATTGGAGCTAATATAAATAAGTCCATCTGTTTTGAGATGATGTGTTTTAATGTTTAACAGAATTAGGGAACTACATACATCTGGTAGTGATGAAATCGTATCGTGAAAGAAAACATACACTTGCCAAAATCAAAGAAACATGCTTTGCACAATTATTGAGAAATCTTAATACAAATAAGGACTATTTTTACCATAATGAATTTGGCCATCTATTCAAACAATGTAAATAGTGAAAATAGTGATAGACAAAGCGTGAGGTCAAATTTTCACATTCCCATGTCAAATAATTTTAACTGCAGGCATGAACCTGTGCAAGTCTGAGCCACTAGGCCCTGTTCAACCTATCAGCATCCAAATAAGACAGCATTCTCAGCATACCATCTGCAATGAAGTCCTGATGAGGGGAGAGTATGGCCGCCTGCCAGCCTCCCTTTCTGTTCTGCAATCTGCCCATGTGATAGGAGGTAGAGTAGGCAGTACTGCAGCCTCCTCCTCTCCCTCGCTCACACACTCACTCACTCACCCCCAAAAACACTGCATATTCCACTGCAGTTCTGCTACAAACCACGAGTCACCCTCCAGCACCTCAGAGTGACATTGGCATAATGAAAACCCAAGGATATGGAGTAAAAGAACTGGGGATTTGACTCAAAGCTTCTCTTTGGTAGAGTGTGAGAGATAAACAGCAAGTGAGCCATAACTGGTCGGGGCACTTGATCTTATGGAAGATTCATAAAGGCTTAGGCTAATGAGCCCGATAAGACTGACAGCAAAAACTCCAGGAAAATAACAGAGCCTGCTGGAAGAACAGGTTTCTACCCTCACATGCTGTTATGTTACTGGGTCATTAAATGTTTCCATGCTAACGTCAGGCAGACCGTGTTTCTCTGCCAGCTGAAACGGGACATACAGTGCAGTCATGAGTAAGGAGGCAGCTAGCACTTCACAGTACCCGATGACTCACAGTCACAAGTAAGCAGGTTGTATCACAAGACTACAAACCACATTCAGGTCCTCTTACTCTACTATTATCTATCCTTTCATATATTCTCCTAGAGTCCACAATTACAGCAGTAAAGCATGGCATCATCACGGATTTCCACAAACAAGTTTTATATGTTCATGGAAAGCTATGCAATGATCCATTTAATGTCAGATTTGGAAAACTTTTTGCAAGTACACATATTAAGAGTGATAAGTTTTTATTTAAGTGAATATCCATCTTTCCATTGGCAATTTAAAATTTTAAGTATTTCTACATTCCTGTTGTAAAAGCAAAGAATGACTAAAGCAAGCATGTATTCAACATCCATCTTAGTCCCTGGTACCAAGAATATGTTGTCAAAAGCGAGAAAAATCTGCAGACATTGTAACATATGAGAAATGAAGTTCATTTTTATTTAATGTCAGTAGGCCTTTGTAGATTTAATGCCACAGTTTCAGTTTTCCTTTGTGAAATTTACAGCAAAATAAAAAGCAGTAAATCTCGTAAATGATTCACTTCTAGTAATAACACTTTATGTGTCTCTTGAAGTTTTTTACAAACTGTGTACACTTAAGAGATAACATAACCATAAACTAAATCATAAAAAAGTAACACATCCAGTCTAAAACACCAACTGCGTGATAAAGCCTTGATGAATTGGGGGCATTAGCAGGCCAGGCTGTGTGGCGACCCCTGGGTCTCCCAGTATGATCCAACTCAGCGTTTCTCACACAGAGACTCCTAAGGCATGCAGGCCCCTTCAGAGGAGGAGGAATTTCACTCTGTAAGCCTTTTATTCTCTTTCAGGCCGTTTGTCCCCAACCGTCCACTATTCAGTTTGCTCATTCTACTGTTCTCTGCTAAGACCCCTGAAGGAAGACCACGTGGGAGCATGTGTGGTGTACCAAACTTCCCTTAGTAGACCTGCACAAATTCAAGACATGGTGTTCAGATCTTGTGTGTGTCCTTGTGTGCATGCCAGTGGGCTACTTACTTGTAGTGTTGCCTTGCATCTGAATGATACATTTTGAGTCCTTGCTCATCTCCCTGGAATTGAAGGGCCGAACCCGAACAGCGACTTTTACAGACGCCCCAGACATGTTTGCGGTTTAGGACTGTCTCCCACTAAGATTGCTTGTATATCCCTCCTAAAAGAAAACACAGAAAAAAAGAGATGTTTGCACCTATTTTGTAAAAACATTTGCTGTTAAATAAATGAAGCAAGACTGTCATTGTTTACTTGTTAAAAGAAAACTGTCTGAGTGTAACAGTGCAGATGATGACAAAATGTAAATCAAACACAATGAAAGTGCACCCCCTCCCAATTGCAAGTCATAACAGCCTACAACAAATATGGCCGACCAAACCACTGAAGCTTTAATATTTTGTAAACAGCAGCCAGTCAGGCATCAAATAAAGGATGCAAGGCGATGCATTTAATTTATAAACCCACAGTACTTCGAAATAAGCTTATGGGGGATGCAAATTATGAATATTGCATTAATAAATGGGCTGCATAAGCAACATTACATATTTTTTTAAATTATAAACACAACTTTCCAATGTGTTTGCAGACCATTCAAGCTATGCATCCCTCGCCCGGTGACTACACAGCGTTATGCCAAGTATCTCATGTTTTTCCATGTCCTTGCAGTCAGCCATACTTGCTAAAGCATACGCCCATGAAATCCTATCTACCCTATTTGGTGAAGGGCTACAGTGGGACAGCGAGCTGGGGCCTGTCTGCTCCATCAAACACTGATCAATCTGTGCAGACAAAGAGCTTAAAACACAGGAAAAAATAATAATAATTCGTCGATGTGAGGAAGTAGGCTAATCCTCGGCTGCTGTGTTGTGGAGTAGTGCAGGGAGGAGTTGCATGCTTATTTTAGCAGCTCACACTCGACGCATTGTTCCTGATGTCGCCTGCATGATAAGATTTTAACATTAGATGCTCACAGGTGACATGTTTTGACTGTTAACCTTGTATTTTTATTGCAAGCTAGCATGAAGCTATGAGACGTTAACTGCTGGGAGTCAATGGCAGGAGACGGAACTAGCTAACCTCCATGGTCTTGCCTGACTGTCCAAGCACAGACAATTCGCTTCTTAAAAAGTAATGTACATTCTAAAATAGGAAATAAACGGGAAGCTGTTATAGCAACACACTGTAACAACCGCTAGCTAACAGTCAGCTGCTCACGAGCCACCAACAACTAACTGCCTGGATATTATCTGTAAAATCAATATCTGTGCACCTTCAAACATTAAGAACAAAAATAAAGATTAAATGTCGTTTTTACTCACGTTTGAAGACACGTTCACCGAGAAGACAACACCATAGGACAGCGGCGACAACTAACGTTAGCTAGCGGGCGTCAAGATTGTTTGTTTTTTATCTGAATCCGCGCGCACCAAAACTGTTATTAAGTCCACTTTGGTGAAAAACACCCATTCTAGCGGTATCCTCCGCCGGATGGACCTGTGGCTGCAGCCGATGAGTCCCGGACCCGCTTGGTTTTTCCTGCAGAGACACAAGGCGGACGTCTTTCTGCTCACAGGCGAGAAGGAGAATTGATAGATCGCCTTGATTTACTGAACAGATTACGTCAACTCCCTACCGGACACGCTGACCGGCAGACGAGCGAACCAATGAGCGAAGAGATAGCGGTGACTAATGTAGCGCGCAGCCAATGGTGATCACCGGAGTCGGAAGTGGGTGGGGTTTCTTTTTTTTTTCGGTCGTGACGCCACACTGCAGGATTTCTACCCACCGCAACACCCGGGTTACCGCAAAGAGCGCCCACTAGCGGCGAGTGGAGCATGACAGCCTCATGCCTCAACAAAAACTTGACTACAATCCTATTATACTTTTTAAAAAATTATATGCCCACATAAGTACAATTAATGTAGATCTATTTTACCAACATATGTGAAAAACAGATTTTTGATAAAGTAAATAAAAACCATATCTCTCTTTATATGTTGGATGCAATTCACATTCATTCCAGTCATGTTCCATTTAGTTTTTGCAGTTAGGTTTTTTTCGTGCTGTGCAACCAAGTTGAAAAAATTCAAGAGTGACTCAGGGGTAACATTTGTTTTTTCAGGATAAACTATACTCTTAATTAGACACTGTGTATAAATCTTGTCAGTACATTTGGGGCAGCTGCCAAGTTTAATCCATTAATTTATAACAATTACTGTAGAATGACTAAGCTTATGCATTTGGGAAACCACATCCCATGAAACAGATTTTGTGTTTCCAGGAACTGGTAAAACTAAGTTATCCTTCCACATTGAATTGAAAGGTGAAATTATGGCTTTCAAGAAACCTCAAATTGTAAGCTCAGCCTCCAAGTTATAATTTGTAGGCTATGTAATTTTTATGGTTTTTGCTGTTTGAGTGTTTTTGATCATTTTTGTATTTCTTCATATGTCACCTAGACTGCTGCATGTTTCCTCTCTTTATATAATGAACTATTAGAGAAAGGAGTTTTAAATTTTGTACAGTCTCTGACATTTTGTTGTATATGATGTAGCTTCCTTATCATAAGGTCAAATAAACCATAAAAAACTTTGGCCAAAAAGGACCAAACAAAACCTTGAAGGCATCGATCTGAGGAAAAAACAGTGACGAGTTATGAAATAATGTGCATCATCATTTATTTCAGTTCAAAATCCTAGCTTCCAAAACAGGTATGTGGTTAAAGGAAATCATTTCCTGTACAGTTAAGGTCAGCAAGGTCAAGTTAGGTACAGTGCCATTTGAAAGAGACCATCTTGAGGTGAGATGTCAGTGGTTCTGAAGAGCAGACTTTCAATGGTATGATCTTACGATGGTGTTTCTGGTGGTCATGCTACATTCTCTCATGTTCCTTCCACTTCGCCTAAAAGAGGGGGTTATTTGTCCATGAGGCGCTTAGGAGGTTCTGGACTTGAGGCCATGCACACACAAGAAGTAAATTCAGTCTATCGAAGTCAGCAGGGAAAATGTGACTAAAAAGGAACAACTGAACATACTGTATTTTGGTAAACCACTGCTTATCTTCCTACCGTACTCAAAAGGAAGCTGACATTTAGGATTAGTTTACGTTAAGCTACATCCTTAATGGATATTCGCAGTTCTGAACTTCGCACAAACTGTGCAGCTGTTGGCTCTGGGAAACCAGCATACATTATGTGGACTCAAGTTCATCATTGTCACAGTCTGTATAATAAAAACCCAGGGCGAGTAATTTTTTTTTTCTTTATCAGAACCCACCCACACTCTCCCAATTGTATTGCCCTTCCCTCTCACAAGTCTTTAATGTAGCCAACATACAGAGTATTACAAAACAAAATGAGAACCTTAAAGGAAAATGATCAATGAAGTGACTGTATGCACCTCGCTGGTAAACGTGTTGGTGGTGGAAACATGTTCTTGCAGTATTATAATGCATTAACTAACTCTTGTTAAATATATGTATATATTTTGATATATATATACACAAACTCATGAGAACAAACTTAAAAGTCTTAACTTTATTATATTTTGTTTTTAGAACCATGATAACGGTTCGAGACAAAAAGGGTATATGCGAATAAAAATCAAATCGGGTCTCCTTTTTTTTTTCCATTCAAAATGTTTTTGTTGTCATTGGTAGTAGTGACACTGAATTCAGGTGATTTGGACAGATCCCTTAACAATGGTTAGCAGGCCAGACGAGGTTGTCATGTGGTCCTTAGACAGGCCGTCCGCCTTGTTTCTCTCTCATCCAGGCATGGATCCTCTCCTTCAGTTCAGGGACTGTAGAATTAACAACAGATTGTAAGGACCAGCTAAGAGACTGACATCCAAAACCTAACTTCAATTTGACATTTAGTTGTCCTGAAATTACCTTGAACCTAAAACTTGAACTCAAAACAGCTTCACTGTAATAACTGGTAAAAAGGCATTATGGTGGGGTTACCTGACTCCAGCATGCTCTCTGTGAGCGGCTGCCTGTTGAATGGATCAGTGGGGGAGTTGAGCAGGTGGCGCAGGATGATAGATCTGTCCATGATGTTCCCCGAAGGCAGCATCACTGGGTCAGTCATAAGTGTGTCCATCAAAGGGTCTGTTATGAGAAAGTCACATGGACATTGACGATTTAGACCTGTTTAGAATTGTCATTATGTCTATTTAAAAGAGGCAAAAACAAACATTAAAGCCTGCTCAACAGGCTGCACCTTCTGTTTGGAGAAGGGTTAGTATTCAAATGTTGTACATACATTGTTTTTGAATAATGAATTATTAAACTGTAATAAAAATGTTTTTGTGAAAATTTTAAAATTTGCTAATTTCAAAATTATCATCATGGAGGCATGTATTCAAACATTTGTGACATGTTCAACACCAACTGCTGAAAAAATACAGTTTTATATTCCATCAATATTGGTGCACCTATCAAAACACCAGTAAAGAAAATATCCAATAAATTCTCAATAAGAGCTTTCGATAAAGTGTGCCCTATATTAAAATGTCACAAAGTTTTTACAGTACGACTTGTGCGTTACAAAAATAAAACCTGGCGTGGGAGATTTTAACCACATAGAAAGGCGATACCCCAGCCTCCTGTACGGCACACTCCCATCAACTGTGGTGGGTTGGCTGGCATAACTGGGAATCAAAGGAGGTATGTGGGCCACGCTCTCTTTCTAGATTATATTAAGTCTGTGGTTACAGGATAGCCTTGCTCTAAGCTGTCTATATGACCTCTATGAGCTGCAAAATCCCCTGCAAATGTCTGGTATTCAACAGCAACAGAGGCTGTTGAATATCATGTCTGTCTGCACTGACTGACCTGAGGTCACACCAGATTTCTAAGCAAGAACTTCTTCTGCTTGGGGCCAAAACTTCAGTCACTTCAGCTTGTTATTACATGGCTGCAACTGTACTTTTATTCTTAATATGGATATTCTTTACAACTAAAACCGTTCATCAGGAGAAATTATAGTGGAGCTTAACAGGACAATATTTATTTAGGTCCATAATAATCCATTTAATTTTAAGGATTTGGAAATTTGAATGCATTTTCTAATAGTCCCAATTATCAATTGATTAATTGATGAAAAAGAAATAAAAGAAAATTAATCACTATTTTGACAATTGTGTAATCGTTTGTCGTTTCTCAAGCAAAAGTGTCAAACATTTGCTGGATCCAGTTTCTTAAATGTAAGGATTTGCTACTTTTGCCTCTGTATTATTAACAACTACAAAGAAAAATGAGCAATGTGTATGATAGATGGGCTTATGGACCTTCTAACAACATGGGATTGATAGTAAAGCAGATATAGAAAATATGATTGTGAGTTCAGTTACCTCTATGCTATTCAAACACACCGTAGACAAACATACACACCTTTGAACTCGTCAGGTGCGTCACTATAGTCCATTTCAGACTGGGAATTCTTGGCGACTATTTCCTCCACCTTTTCTAATAGCAGCTTGAATTTTTCAATAGCGATGGAGGACTTAATACCGGCCTTCCTCATCTTGGAGATCACCTCTTCAAAGAGCTCACGGCTGTACGACCGCTGCAAGAGAGGGAACATTTATTAAGGAGCTGCAAGAGATGAGCATCTTATAAGTACTCAAGTAGATGTCTGTGGTGCTTAAGCCGAATGTCAACAATATAGAATGAAAAGGGTATTTACTTGTGCTATGGTAATTAGTAGCACTAACAAGACTTTGTGTTACCAAGTGCTGGTCAACAATGTAACAGAATCAAGTACACACCACCTCATATAAACATGTGATACAGTGAATGCTAGAAACTTTTCACTTCACACAGTAAAATGAACTACTCTACAGTGTTTGTGCTTCCCTCGTCTGGGGACAAGTGCTCATTTATGATTAGGGAAGTGACCTCTGGCTGTGATGAGTAGGGTGAAACATGGGTGAAACACTGTATTACATTCACCAAGTATAATAGAGAATTCATGCAGATGTCTTAAAGGCAATACAACCAAGACTGTGGTGATCTACCACAATTGCCTATAGCCTTTTCTCATGACCATTATGTATTCCAACAAACGCTTACTTGTGTTTTATCATTAGAATTAGCAATTACTGTTTACACACAAAGTGAAGCTTGATCTTTGAGTGAAAATACTGCATTTGTGATCATCTGTGCCAACCTGGTCATCTGCAATTGCTTTCGCAAAGCGGGCACAGTCTAGCTGCAGGTAGATGTCAGTCAGCTGGTCTAAGAGCTTCTTGGGCTCGAAGCCATATTTCTCGGGGTTCTCCACCTTCAGGTCACGACACTTGGGCCCACAAAGCTGCTGGAGGTTGAAGTTCAGCATGGCAGCTAAACGAGGCCCCAGCTCCTGCATGAAAAAGAAGGTGATATTTAGAATAGCCTGTTGGGCTCAGAATGTCCAATTTAGACAGATAATGTTGAGAATACAATTCTATAAATCATAGAATATATTTAGTTCAACTGTGACCACTTTTCAAAAGTAGGGGCAGTGACACTCACAGGCCTGAGGAAAGGCTTCTGAACCTGCTTGGTGAGGATGTGGAACATTTCAACCGTCTCCGTGGCCAGAGCCAGGTAGGAGCGAGACACCCGTTCATCCTGAGTCAGCTGGGACTGGCGGCTCTGCTGCTGCTCCTGAAAGTTTGCAGGGAAGCACAAACAACACAAACAGCATTATAAAGTACTGTAGTGCTGCGGACATGCCCCTGCTTACAAAACTTGTTCACCAGATGTAAGAAAACAAAGATTTTACCAGATCTTGCAGCCCTACATACTAATGTATTCTAATATGACCTAGCTCACACAATAACCAGTTTGTTACCATTTCATCTTTGCTGCTTTGCTTTATCTGTGCCGTCTGGAGATACAGTACTGTTATTCCTAACTGCTTTTTATGACTTTAGTTCCATGTTTTATTCTTGAAAGAAGTTACTCATTACAGTCTGAATGCATGTGAAACCTGTTAAATATATATATAAGCTCCAAGAGGCATGAGCACTGACCCTAGGCAGCTGCTCCCACTGCTCCTTATTCTTCATCTCTTCTTGAACTTCATGGATACGCTTGAGGGACTCGAGGCTCTCATCTAACAAGAAGGTGGTGTCATTAATCAGCATGTTGATGTAGCGCACAAACTGCTTTCCAGAGCTAGAGGGAAGAGAGATGGAAGAGTAGGTCAGGTTAGAATAGATCGAAGACAGACAGCCACTGCCTCAAACCTAAATTGTCTTTTTTTTTTTTTTTTTGCATGGCCAAAGCCGTTTGTCAAAAGCAAACTCACTTGAACTCCTCCATGAAGGTTCCATGGTGGGCAAGGTTCTGCCAGAGACTCTTGAAGATAGTGCTGATATGGTACCGTATAGTGAACTTATCATAGAACTCGCTGGTGGCACCGGTATGCTCAACATCTGAGCAGAGGAGACAGGTTTTTAAAAAAAGAAAGGATTGAGATCTGAGTCAAGACAATATGTATTGGGTCAGCTTCAAAGGGACTAGAAACTACTTAATATATCTCTTTTACTACAAAAGCATCTTAGAATCACAGTATAGTGTACATAGTGCTCACCAGTGTAGAACTTCATGAGGGCAGGGACCAGCTGTTTGACAGATAACGGGTGGTTCTCCATCATTTCAGAGAATCGCTGAGTACGAGGCTGTACAGCAGGGTTGGTGACAAACAGCACCTCCACCAACTTGGCAATAAGGTAGGGGTTCCTGATGTAGTTCTGGCTGCAGATGAACACCACCAAGAAGGTGACAATGTCCTGGACACACGGCTCATATAAAACCTGGGGAGAATACCTAGAAGGGAGGGAGGATGAGGTGGACTGAAAACAGCTTATACATCACTCTCGGCTTTAGTTTCTATATGGAAACAGGCACTGAATTATATCACAAAGAATTTTCATGTAATGCGTATTGATAAATGTTTTGCTTTACATCCTGGTTTTTACTTGACACTAAGATCTATATTTTTCTTATATTACATTACCCTTTCTTTCAAAACAAACGTTACAGGGTAAACAGTTTATTACTCCCATCCGTAAGATATTCATTGTTGAGACATGGTTGACCAATCAGACAAGTGTGTAAGACTACAAACTTACTGCACGACAAAAAGCAGAAACTCGGCCACATCTTCAATGTAGAATTCGGGCAGAGCAGCAAAGCTTTTGGGAATCTCGGGGTTCAGTGGCAGGGTGATGCTGCACAAGGAATAGAGAAACAAATATGGTACTTACATCTTGATTTATAATACACTCTGAATTGAAAGCATGAAAGATGGACTAAAAATGCTTTGTGTAACGCCAAACCTGTTCCTTTTATATCAATATCACAACAAACAGCAACATGCTTTGTCAGTGGTAGGGCGACTCACTTGGGGTAGGCAGGGTCCACCATGCGAAGAATGAGCTGAATGACTGTGCTGTAGAACTGCAGACATCTACGGAGCAGGTTCTCATCCAGAAGGCCCACGTCAGCACAAGCTTTGGCTCTCACCAGTTTCTGACAGGACAAAGTCACACACTGTAAGGATCACATCTCTGCAAATATGCTCTGTCGCAGAATCCTGCATGTTTCAGCATTAAAGGAGAGTCCAGGAAACTGAGAGATGAGTATTTACAGGTCTGTACCTTCAAACCAGTCTTCACAGTTTAATCAATCCATCAAGGAAAGACAGCGGGTACATCTACAAGGATGCTAAACTGACCTTGAGCTGGGTTTTGCATCTCTTGAGCATCTCCCTGTGTCGACTAGCCAGGGGAGAATCTTTCCATTGGCTTTCACTGTTTTTCAGCTCCTCAACAGTCCTAACATGAGAAAAACACAGTATTAAAACACAGACTGAGCATGCTATGAAAACCTGTATGTGTGGGTGTGTGTGTACCTGTTCAGCTCACGGATGGCTCGCAACCTGCGGATGTAGCGCCTGCAGCCAGGCAGGATGGACAAATGGTGGGTGTGCAGCGTCAAGAAGAAACACTCAGTGGGGAACTTGGGTTCTGAAAACTTGGTGGGGTCTTCATCTGTCCATGTGAACAAATAAAAGCAATTATTTCCAATACTGATATACATATACATATGTATATCACATGTGCAAGGTTTTTCATTATTAATTATTTCAAATCAAAACGTACAACTTAAACTGTTGACAGTAGAGCATGTGTAGCTGCTATTATTTTGTAGATGAATCTAAATAAACAAGAGACAATAGGAGTACATAAACAGTAACACAAGGATGATTCATCTGAGATTAATTGGATCACTTAAGACAAAAATCCACAGATCTGGCATGTTGATGAATCCGTTGGAAAACAAAGCACGCAAAATTGCTCCTCTACATGCAATTAACAGATTTTTAAAAATGGCAGTAGTCAATAACAATGTAGTCAACTTGAACATAAAATACACAAGATTTGTTTTAAACAAGACAAAAACATTTTAAAGACATTTTTGTAAAAGTGAAACAGTCCTCACAATAAGTTAGTCTTTTAAAATTTTGATTTATGTCAACTTACGCAGTTCAGTCAACCAGCTCTTGAGCTCCTCCATGGTGGCTTTCAGACGTGTCTCCTCTAAGCTGACAACAAGGCGACACCGTGGATGGAAAATGTAGTACGGATCCACTGTCTCCAGCTTGATTTTCATGCTCAGCTGTTGCAGCACCCATAAGAAGTTGAGCATGAAGCCATCTGCAGACACTAGCTTGTCATCAGTCTAGGAGAAAAGAGGGTGAAGTCAGAACAATTGCAAATTAATGGTCAAAAGCCTACCTATGACCTAAATATGAGAAAAAGTTAAAAAAAAAAAAAAAAAACAACTTTAAATTTGGCCGACGACCACCAAAATCTAATCAGTTTATCCTCGAGTCCAAGTGGATGTTTGTGCCAGAAGAAATCCCCTCAAGGCATTTTTGAGACAACGTGTTCACAAGAATGGGACAGACTGACAACCCGAAAACATAAAATATATAAATATATAACTCTTAAAGCTATAAACCTGAACATATTTTCACACTACTGCTTTTCCCAAATGTGCCAATTTGGTAACTTAAAATGCCATTTATTCTAATAATCCTAGTAGATGTGAAGTAAATGACTTTTGCAACTTACCTGCATCTGGGCTTTCTTCACATTGTAGTTGACTAAAGCTGCCATATAATTAAGCGCTGACTCGCGCGTTTCTCCATTTAATAGGATGTTATGTAGGACTTTGAACAGGTCACCCTAAAAGAGATGACAAATCACTTTAAAACATTATTCTATATACAAAGGACAGCTTTTGAATACATGCATTATGAAGCTGACACTCACCCTTGCTGACTCAAGGTAGTGCTGCAATGATTGGCTGACAACCCGTGTGTTCTCCATGGTGATGGCTGGGCCGGAGAAATACTTGTCTCCTACTCGGGTCTGAAGAGAAACAAAAGCGTTGAGTTAAGTAACTTAAGATTGTGCATTAAAAAACTTGCAGTGCTCCATTTTGCAGTATTACTGCTCTCATTGTGCTCTCCATTCTCAGACCTTACAGGAATAGTATGGGAAGTAGGAGGGGAATAGATTGCAAATTGGCTACAATGTGGTGCTACTGAGTTATGTTAACTATTTAACTGATTAGACAACTCACATCATCCTCAGCAAACACAGAGAGGCTGAAGAAGGCTCCCAGGTAGGACAGTCTCTGGATCTCTCTGCCACAGCCAGGGCTCAGAGGTTTGGGACACCATAGAGGCAGCGACGTTGCCTGCACAGAAAAGCCATGACAGACACATTACATAGGGTTACACAGGCTTTTTTTGTTGTCAATCCACAAACATCACCAAAACCTATAATTCCAGTAAAAGCCAGCAAAAGATAAATGGCTAAATGTGTCTCAAAATGAATATGCAGCAGTTATGATATTAATAAAATAATTAATTACTACACAGTTAACAAGTAGCTAAGTAACATAAACTCTTGAGAACTCAGAGAGATTGTTATCTCACTAAATATAGGCCCAGTCCTTTTCCATGCACAGGGGAATTTTGTCTTGCCCTTCTTCTTAGTGTCATGAATAATAAACAGAACACATTTTTCTGTGCTGATGTCAACTGGCCATGCTTGTGTGACAGTATAAACCCCAAAGACATTAACCAGACAGAATAACATCGCACATAAACAGCCTAAATAATATGAGCCATGAGGACATAATGATCAACACTCAAGTGCCAGAATGTAGCTTTGGCCATCCAACTGTATACTCACCAAATTGCACACTGGGTGAGTCTTTCCAAACTTGATTTCACAAAGCTCAGCTAATGCCTGTAAAAGCAAACAAAACTTGGCATTTTCTCACATGTTTGGTTTAATGATAAATAGGGTTATATGTATGACCAATGACCTTTATATGAACATTGTCACATTCTGGTCAACAAATCAAATGACTCCTATATATATCTAAATAACAAACATGACAACAATAATAATAATAATAATGATCTGATCTGTCCACATTAACAAGAGGAAATCAGTACAATGGGAACACCGTTATACTGCACATTTAGGCATGTCTGCACCCATATGGCTCATATACTGTACATCTGGAGCCGTCTAGCTACTGAGTAGACAGGTTGTCTGACAGGTTGTCAGAACCTCATTAAAGCCTGCTGTACTGTACATTCCCTGTAATTGTAACTACATTAAGTCTCACTTCCTGCCTGCTACTGCAGTACAGGTCAGGTCAGGACAACACCTCCTTACCATGAGTGGGAATTTAAAGTTGTCACTGTCAAAGGAACATTCTTTCACTGCAAGAGCCAGTCCATGGAGGATGGGAATGAAGATCTGAAAAACAAGACAGTAAGCATGTCATACAACTTTTAGAAGCTGTGAATATTTGCTTTTTACTGTAATGTATTCATCACGGTGAAGGTTCTTCAAAGTGACCTAAACATGGTATCACTCCAATAACAGACACACAGACACAGTCAGCTGCTCCCTCATAGGTCATTCTCACCTGCAGAGACAGACTTAGTTTTTTAAACAAAATAGAAATCAGCACTGTGTATCTCCTTTGGCCCATAGGAGTGAATAAGACTGTATCTGGGATGTCTTCTAGTCCCACTATATGCTGGGATAGGTGTCAGCCTAAAAGACCCTGAAGTCTAAACATGTATCAACAGGGATGAACATGCTTCCCACCTGTCTGAACACTTCGTCCTCCTGGTGGGTAATGCGAACCAGCTCCTGAATAAAGCCATATGGAAGGTTCCGACACAGCATATAAGGTACCAGCAAAGACTGCTGGAGCGGGCTCCTGCATGCATGCAAAAAAAAAAAAAAACAGACAAGCATTGTGCTGAAATTAAATAAATAAGTAATGTGTCTGGAGTCGAGGTGAAGGAGTAGTTGCTATGGCGACTTAAACGAAAAAGGAACAGAACATAAGACGAGTATAATAACAGATAAAAAATAACCCAATGATTGTCACAGTGTGTGGTTGGCTTTCTTACCGAGGCTGGGTCAGGGTGCCTTGCAGGACCAGGGCAACATTGGAAATACACTGAGAACGAATGTTGCTGAGAAGCTGGCTGACATTTGGTTGGCTGCACATCTGAGAGAGAAACAGACAGGATAGAAGAGGGAAAACGGGTAGAGGTGTGATAAAAATGTATGCTGACAACTTCACAGAAATTCTCTCCAGACTCTGTTGAATCACAGTGTTCCTTGCCGTGCTAAACCTTCGCTCATTTTCAGACCATCTGGCCTGCAGCTAGTCTCTGAAGTACAGACTGTTCTTCTGTCCTCAAGATTTTCTGTAACCTATTTAGACATGGTGAATAAGCTGAACAGAACTTTTCAATTGTTACTATAATAAGGATTAGAGATGCGTGGGACTAGTTGATTAATTGTTACTAACCTTGCTAGTCGGCACCATAAATAGACACATTTAAATTACGTCCTGAAATGCTTTGAAGTGCCTTCCTAGTCAAATGTTGCTATATAAAAAACAAGCATCCCTTAGTAATGTTAACAGCTCTAGTTAACGGCTGGCATTCAAGTTGCGAATGGGACAGTTTTATATGGCTCTTATTATATATGCAATATTTTTTGGACTATTTTTCACCTTATAGATTCAATTGTGCTCAATTTAGACTGTTTTCTTACTTTTAGACTAGTTGAGTAGTCTAAGTTTGAACTTCTGTTTAGACATCAGGGAAATTAGTCATTAGGAACATCTCCAAAAGGATCATGATCATTTTAAAGCTTCGATTTAATCTAAATAGGTTTTCCTCTCAAGTAAAAAAAAAAAGAAGATTAGAATTGCCTAAATTATATGAATAAAACCTGGTTGCAACATTTCTTTGTCTTACAGACAGTTACCTTGGGAGCTTTCCTCTCCTCCATGCCAACACTGTCAAAACGCTCAATGAGGTAGTTCAGCATCTCTGTCTCTTTGCATGCTTCAATGGTGAAGCGGTCGCTGGCTGAATCGCAGGACATCCCCCCTCCACATGCACCAAGACTATAAACAAAAAGGTACACACAAAAACAAGGACAGAGAGGGGCTCATTAAATAACAGATAACATCATAGCACAGAGAGATATGCCGTTAGCATCAAACATAATCAGGTAGATATGGTTAACAAACTCATAGCCACTCTCAAGGGTCCTGAAAGAAACAAACTATAAGGCATTAGTGTTGGCATTGCAGCATCTGGGCTCTTGAAAAGAAAAAAGATAATATTAAATATTCAAAAGCTGGTTGCGGCAAGCCTTTGAAGCTGATATTAGGATTCAGTTTGTCAAATTTAACTGACAAACACGGTGACACTAACTGCTGTTAGCGGTCAGCTGAAACCACAAAACCTGTATGTGAGCGGCTCCAAAGCACAACAAACCTTAGGAAGTAATAAACTATATTTGGACACAAACAATGAAGGAATATTACCTCTGCCCTGGGTTACAACTGTTCTTGAAACTAAAAATGAAATCAACACAACACATTAATAACAATTTAACGTTATTCATGGCTGTTTCTTCTGAATAAAGATGAGATACACGTGGAACCAAATTTTGAATTAGAGCATTTGTTTTCGCTTGTTTGATTCCACCTATACACTAAAGCCCCTTTCACACATGCAGTCTGTCCCTGAAATGTTCATGAACGTTTCCTGCATGGTGTCATGGGTGAATTAGAAATCTGTACCTCAACACCTAGTAACATTTCAGGGAAAATACTGCTGTGTTGTGAATGAAAGCAGTGACATTGCAGGGACAAGCACATAAAGGGTTATGAAAGATGCTTTCACAAGGAGGGAGCAAACCAATCACAAGACTCCGCCGACGGCATATTTGAATGTGCAACTTGTTTAGTTAGTAGATCACATAAAAAACATTACTTTTCTCGTAAAATTGTTGAATATTAAATACATTACAAGGACATTAGCACTGTTGAAAAACAGCTCCTCATCCATCATGTTCCTGAAAATAATTAGAAACATCTTAGGCTGTGTACTCATAAATTCAGCCCTGTTCCATCTTCTCCTTCTCTTTATTACCTTTTATGGCAGTTGGCATTCATAAGCATTGCCATGGCATGTGTAAAAAGAAAAAAGAAGGAAATGTTACTGAATGTAGTTGCATGTGTGAACACTGAAAATCACTAGTAGTGCCTGAAAGGTTATCAGTTACCAGGAACTGTGTGTGAAAGCAGCTAAAAAAGCAAAACAAATGCTCATAGAGCAGGGAATCAGGCTCCCCTTTCTAAACTAAGGAACTGCCCATGCATTAAGTTAATAACAAATTCGTTCAAATCTATCATTGACATTTAGGCTCATGCTGTAAAAAAGGTGTTAATGATATTGAAAATTCTCCCTTCAAGTTTATATGCTCTTTCATCATTCCTCTGGGTATTTTCAGTTACTCTGGCAGATCTAAACCACACTGAAAATGGATGTTTTCTATGGAGTTTCTACAGCTCTGCAGAAACCGTATAATACAGTACATTATGCACCAAAGGTCATAGTTATAGGACGATATATCTAAACCTCTGATGACAAAAACACATATCATATAGTCATAGCATTCTTAAAGATGGCTAAGCCTACATTGGTTTATTTTTCACCACCCTACCCTGGTGTGTTTGTGCGCAGTTAGCCTTCTGGGCCCACTGGAACATGCAGTGGACACATAACTGAGCAAGCACACACAAACACGCGAACACACACCGTGCAGCGGTGTACCTGGACCCAAACTGAACCCGTGCAAAATCCTCCTCCTCCTCAGAATCTTCATCACTGCTGTCCTGAGACATGTCAGAGAGGGCATAGAACAGGAAGGACAAGGGGCTAACATGACGAGGAAGACACAGGAGGAGGGACGGAAAGATTGGAAGAGAAGACGATGTGGTGCAAGCAAGAGAGACAGAAGGGAAGTGGAAAAAACATGAAGAAAAATGTGGAATGGTAACAAGTCACAAGAAAAGAGGACACGGAAGAGAGGAGCACTAAGGAAAGGATGCTGGAGGGTTGCATGCCTGCTTGAAGACTACTTCTTGTGCTGTTAAATATTCATTAATGCCATTTTGTCTGCAGCTTTTACACACTGTCAGAACATTTTTTCAACCAATAACTGAACTGAGTGTCACGACACTTGTGTTGAGCAAGCCAATGCAAAGAGGCGTAAGCCACATCTTATTTATTCCAAAATGTTATAGGAATGTGGGACTTATAAAACATGTTCGTTAAACCATATCTAATATTAGTTATTTGGAAAGGGGTTAGATCTTTTTAAAATGATACATGTCAGCAGCCTTAATAGTGCAAATAAAGAGACTTCAATGTCTGTTAATTGTCCTTACATGGCCATGTTAGCATTTTTGGCTAAAATTTGAGTAATGCAATTCAAATAATATTTTTTTTTTTTTTACAATGTTTGCTGAAACTATTTCTCTAATATCAGGGTGTTCAATAACTTTTAGCCTCACAGTCTAAATGTTACCCAGCTGAGATTATCATAAACTTGTGTAAAGATAAGATATACCTTTATTCGTCCCACAGTGGGGAAATTTACAAATGAGAAGTGATTGTATGAAACTTACGTAAGAATCGATGTTTACAACAAAAGGGGTCTGTCTAAAGATTTAGTTAAAAAACTCTGGGTTCACATGCAACCTGAAATCTGGCCTTTCACAAAAAGATACGGTTTTAGTATGTTTGCTTGCATGTGTACAACAAACTAACATGCAAATGGCAAACGAGATACCTAGATGGTGGGATCCTGGCAGCAAAGGCAGCTTGTCGGGCATTCGATCTGGGAGAAGGGGGCACCACGGGAGGGGGTGTGGCGGAAGGTTGGTTGCGAGCCCTAGGTGAGCTCAAGGAGAGGGAATGGGGGCTGGGTGTTGGCACAGGAACTGGGGTGTTGGGAGGAACAGAGGGTCCAGCGGGGCTAGGAGAGGGTCCAAAGAAACTAAATCCTCTGTGACCCGGGCTCAATGGGGAAGCAGCCCCCCAGGGAAAAGTGACAGAGTAAGGCCGGTAGCGCTGGGAGATGGGCATGGGGGCAGAAGGAGGGTTGAGAGTGTGTCTCGGAGTAGCAGTAGCAGGGGGGCTAGGGGGAACAATAAACTGTGGGGTAGAGGGTGTAGAAGGTACAGAGGGTGTAGTAGGGGTGGAGGGTGATGGGGAGGTCCTCTTGGCTGCATCCAAAGCCATCGAGTGAGGACTACCACACCCATACAGACTGTGGACAACATTGATGAGATGATGATTGGCAAAATTCTTCTAGCAACAATGTTATAAAAATCAGAAATGATTAAAGCAAAAATAGGAAAAACTAGGAAAAAAAAAAAAAAACACAAGGCAGTTTCCAATCACATGATACCAATTAAATTCAGAGGCTTGATATGTCTCTGGGAGTTACACTGTCAGAGCTCATAGTATTGAGTCAAGGTACTTGCCTTGACAGAGAGCTGGCTCCGAAGGACCCTGCACTGGGGCCCATGGGGCTGCCACCTTGGCTGGAGGGCTGCACCAGCGTCAGACGGTGGTCAGGGGATTTGGCTGCTGCAATTGGCTGAGAGGTGGCGGTTAAGCTGGCGAAGGGGTTGTGGACACGTGACTGGGTGGACATCATTAAGACTTCCATCAGGATCTGACCGATCAGGTCTTTGAAGTCAGAGTATACTACAGGAGGGAAAAAATGATAACAAGTAAGCTATCAAATGCAGGAATCTGTCAGTTGGAAACAAAACTTTGCCTTTTCACAGAGTGCAAAGTCGTCCAACTTGTTATGGGGACAGACTCAAAGTATAGAACCAGTCTTCATACTGATCACTACTGCTCATCTGCATTTGTATATACATAGCTCTCTGCACTATATTTACATTATATATTTATATATCTATATATCCACTGCTACCTCACTGTATGATACTGCTGACACAACTTGGAAGCCATTGCATCGAAATTTCGTTACCCAAATGCACTGTTGTGTAATTTGAGAAATGACAATAAAGGAAGTCTAAGTCCAAGTCTCTAAGTCTAGGACAGAGATAAAGACAGTATGCAGTGACATACCATCTTTAGGGTTCTGGTGGAACTCTGCAGCCAGTGAAGGGAGAAAGATGACATCTCTATCCTGCTCCTTCCACGATACGCGGAGGATCTTACAAATGAGCTGCAGAGCCTGTTCTTCTGAGACATCTGAGTTTGCAGAGGTTTCCTGAGGTTCAGAAATACAGAGAGAGAGACAACAGCGAGGGTTTAATCACAATCTAGAGTCATTTACCTGAGTAAATGCCAAATGGACCATGATACTCATTATCTCAAGATCACTCTGGTCTATGAAGAGTCAGTTATGTATGAATAAACCGAAATAAATGAAAATGAAACCAAGAATAGCGTCTATGGAAAGTCCCTGATCACCTTCCTGTAAATACTCAGACTGTTTACCTTTTCTGTCAGGTTTCTCTTCTCCCTGCGATCGCTGTCCTCCACCTCCATGTTCTCTATCCCTGAGTCCACATCCACCTGGGACATGCTGGAAAAAGACAGAGGTGCATTTTTGTTTTGTTTTTTACAGCTACTTTTCAAGCCCAGAGGAGGAATGTTAAATAATCAACAGTGTCTCCAATACATTGATTTATTTGTGGCTGCACATCACAATATCACCACTGACGGACACATATTGATTTTCTACTTTTTTACTACTTAAAATGGGTAAAATCTTATTTCCCTGTCAAGCTGCATGCAACACATCGATTCACTCAGCTTCTCCTTGTTCCTCCAAGAAGGATGAATGACTCGCAGTTATTTGACACAAACTGAAAACAATGGAGCCCTGTATATATTGTTCAGCTATTAATTTGTAACCAAGTACTTAATTAATTAATTTCAGACAACATGGGTACACCTCTTACCTCTTTTCACAGGAGGCAGTGTCAATGTCCATGCTCTGCGATCGGGACAAACTCTGGGATTGAGTCTCAAGGCTGTTGGAGGGTGAGCTGGAGAGGGAGCTCACACCCTCACTGCTCTGACTACCATATGCCACCCCTGCAAAAAACAAAACACCACAACTGAGCATCTTTGAAGCACAGAAAAAGAGAAAAAAATTATAAATATATTGATTTAAGTATTATTCCAATTGGTGTTATATTGTGGGCCCTGACTTCAAGTTAGATTGCCAGTGTCTCAGGTTTTAAGTTTTCTGTTTCTTCTAAAAGTCTAGACTGCTCAAATCTCCACAATCAAATCTCCCACACTTTGGAAAGAACCACCACAAGAGATAACGTTCATCTTCTAAGTCTCCTTTAAAAAAATCATCTGTGATGGCACATTTATTTCTGTTTTTGTCACCATTCCAAACAAACTTTCACGCTCACCACAATGAACACGACATAGATTAGTCATGATTAAGCAGACATTTAAAATGTTATATTTTATGTTAAAACTAATGTTTATTGAAGGACCAACTGTTCAGTCACAGTGGGTTAGCAAAGGCTCGGATTGGTGTCTTTAAGATCAACAGCCCTGATTACTGTAAACAGGTAGAGAAAGCTGATTAACACCCAGGATCTTACTGTAAACGAAGGGGCTGGAATTAACAACTTTTCAAGGGTTGCACAACAATCATATCATTACCAACAGTTAAGTGAAAGAAACACTGTATATACTGGTGGTGTGAAAGAAAATATTGATAAAAAAATATATATATATTAACAATTAAGGCTTGTGTTACTGCCAAGAAGAAAATCAAAATGTTTAACCAATTCTAAAAAGTGCCACTGGCTCTACGAGCCATCAAAGGTAGCCTTGTATAGCAACAACACCAAACCCCAACAAAATCAACAAAAATATCCCAGGAAGTTGTCACTGTACCCATAAATGGCTCACAAGTGTATTTTCTAGAGCAGCGCATGAAGGCATCAATTCTCACTCTGTACAGCGGGCCTACGACAGTATCCCTAAAACAGGGACACAACAAGCTGCTGCTGTTTGTGTTAATATCTAACAGATGGATATATGTCCAGTTCTTGCTGCTCAAATATCAAGGTCACAAATATGAAAAGGTCCCTATCAGTATTGGACACAAACTCAAACAGCCAAGGTTGTTTATCTTTAGTAGGATGATGGGGTTAGACTTCAGATCACAAAAGAGGTTAACAACAATAACCCTATGGTAACAACCGGAAGAAGCTGACTGGACCCTGACTTGTTGTTGACATCAAACCTCAATCACCTTTTTGAACCTAAAATATTGCCTGCAATAAAAATAATGATTACAAACTGGCTAAATACATCCCAAAACCTGAAGATCGTATTCAGTTCTTACCAGAGGTGCCCATGGGGGATGTGGCCGGGGTACCACTGTGGACATTGAGCCCCAATGATTGAGAGGCAGCTGGTGGCAGGGGCTGGGGTGCGGCACCTGAGGGTCCAGGGAGGGGTCCAGGGGGGGTCTCTCTCTGTGGGGATGTCAGGGGTGTGCTGAGAGGGGTGCTGGGCTGTGACGTTTGTCCACCTGCCAGTCGTGCCAGTCGCCTTCTGCGAATCTTGAATGAATATACCAGCAGATGTACATATTTACTAAAAGCACAATGAAACCTCACTGCACAGGCCTACGTAATATGAGACTGCATTATAATTAAGCTGTTGAAATGTATATAGACCATTAAACGTTTAACCATATTTTTTTATCTCTGGATATGTGACTGCATAATCAGCCTGGACAATACAAGAAATGTACGTTGAGGTGACAAGTTCATTTTCGTTACTCATCCGTGATCAGACAATATACACACAATTGAACCACTGATCGGTTTTCATTCATCAGTTTTGGAGTAACATCTTACATTTAAAAGACAGGCTTTGTCAAATAAATATCATTTAACCTGCATTACAAACAAATCAGGTGTGAGAACTAATCGAGCTCAATCGTGAAACTCAGCTGAAGACCTGAACTAGAGTAAATCTGCACACTCGGTTGTGAGATGATAGAGAAGCTAAAAACGGAGAACAAGGTGCTAAAGACAAAAAAGACTTCATAAAATGTTGCGTGTGGTTCAGGGGGATCAGCTCGATGGCCACACAGTCGTCCCACAATTGATTGCACAATGGTGGCCCGGTGTGTTTTTTATGCTGAGTCGTCTAGCAGGCTAATTTTTGTCTGTTAGCAAAACAACGTTAGCAACTGTCAGCTGGCTTACGGCAATAAGATAAGACAAATCACCTCAGTAACCTTAAACAAACCCACACACGCGCACTATAACGCGTAGAAAACAGCCGGGAGATGAAAACAATCCAGTGCATTTATGTGAATTAAGTTGTTTTATATGAAAACAGTGTTACCCATGGGCCAAGTTGTGCACAGCCGATAGCATTACGTTGGCTAGCTAGTTAGCACGGTGCCCCGGCTAAATTAAATTAACGTACTGGCAGCAGTGACAGAAACAAACCAACCACATCCAACATCTAGTTTCATTCGGCTTTATAACTGACCCTCCTCAATAAAAATATCATGAGTCGTTTTGGGTACGTATATAAGCCGGTGTTAAGATAATGTGAGGTTTTATCGCGGATGTATTTTTTCAATTTGGACTATGCTAGCCTGTGAGCTAGGTTAGCTTCAGTCGGCTAGTAGCAAGACCATTTGAAATGAAGTCCGAAGAAAAAGAAATTTATTAACGTAACTGTAAATTGTAGGTGAGCTAGGTTAATTCTCGGCACTGAATTTGAGCGTTTTCCCATTGTCACCTTACCTCATCTGCGCTCAACTCCTCCATCGCAGCTAAGTTAGCTCGCTATTTCACTATCAACTGCTTCAATGTGTGCCAGCCAGAGCCAGCTAGCTAGCCTGCACTAGAACTAAATATGCATAGTCTAACTCGTTCAACGAATACGTGTCAGCCTTGATTGTCTTCAAGATAAAAACTTGGACGCCGGTTTACGGAGGGTGGCGAGATGCTGCTCCTTCAAAAAGTCTCTCGTTTGCTAGTTTTCTACCAAGAATGAAACAAAAAGAAAAGTAGCAGCCTGTTATACGTCAAAATACAACAGCGGCCATTTTGGTTCTACACGGTGTCACGTGACTGGACAGCCTACTGGAGGAGGTGTGAAGCTTCACAGTGTTGCACAGATAAATCTATTTCAACTGTTTTGTGTTGATATATTTATGTGTCAGTCTAATGGTTTGCAGTGATAATTGATTCACTGCCAGGTTGATTGATTGATCAGGTTCATGCTTGTTTCTCTTTCTCTTTAAAAATGAAAATAAACAACACACCATGTAACTTGGTTATTTATTAAACTCAGTGTGCATGAACCATTAAAAGGTTTTACTGGGATCTTCACTTGGAGGTTAGTGAGTCAAAGCATAGTAGCTTCAGATCGGCAGATTAACTACAATATACAGTCCTTATACAGAGATTACACAGATTTCTTGTATCACCTCATCATCATCATCATAATCGCCTGTGGGATGACTGATGACACAGAGCACATGTTTGAGTGAGCATACAATCAGAAAAATAATACAGAATGAATTTTATATGAATAATTTTACATGAAATGTAAAATGAAAATATGCCACTTCAGATTTCTTTCAAAACCCATTTTATTATACAAAATTCACATAAAGCTGGATTCCATACATCCTGCACCTCATTTCCTGTTGTACACCAGGTACAAATGTATCTACATTAATGAGGAATTTTATTTTTTTACAAAGCTCAACCAAATGTCATATGGACAGCACAAGCCAGTGCAAAGAAAATTTGGCGTCTCAAATTTGTCCCATCAGACAATAGAGATTTGTAGAAAACCAAAAGTTTGCATTAAACAGAGCGTGCATAGAGGAGATTTATTTTTCAGCCAGCTGAAAGGAGCCAAAAATGATGTTCAGGATTTTGTTTGAGGCCAAACATCACCAGGCTTCAGACCAGTGTAGGCCAGTATCTGACATATGTAATGCAGTGATGCCATCTAGTGGTGATAGTCCATCCAACCCTGACAGGTAACACAAGTCACGTCACAGTGACTTCAAAAAATACCACAAACCTTTCCAGTGGTTTTGTTATTCAGGGTGTAGATTGGTTGATCTAACACATGACGTCTTTTATCACAAAGTAACTTCTCCAGAAAAACAACTTTCATTCCTCTTCACTCGATCACATTCTTCTTATAAACCTGCTTGCAGACTTCTCCTTCACAGTACAGCTCCTGAGGAGTAACAAATCACAGAGATGTTTCATTAAAAGTGCAATAGGATAAACGTGGGAAAGTTCATCAATTCATTTTGTGCACCATAAACATGATGAAATTGTCCATATTCATATTCTTACCAGATGGAGCTTGTCCTCTTCAACCCAGTGAGCCCAGCCCCGGTTCTTCTTCTCTCCAGTCTGTTCACACACCAGTTTATTCCCATTCCATGTCACCAGTGACTGCACAGAGGGCAGAGAAGAGAGAGTGTAAATCACAACACAGAGCAGTTTGAGCCTAAAATACACTGCATGATCTGCAAAACACTTGCAGTAATTATGCTTATTATCACTTTGAACAAACAATTCTCTGCCATCAGCCGTTCATCTTCACCTTGACATGTCTGTTGTCCAGTCCCTGGGTGAACTCCTCAAACTCCTGACCCACTTTAAAGGAGACAGTGTAGTTTCGGAAGACGCTGGAGGTTTTGATGATGTACTGGTCCCCGTGCTGCTCGATCACCTTCCTCATCTTCAGCCTCATGGCAATCTTCCGTATGTAAGGGCTGATACCTGGAAAGGTAGAGAAGGATTTTACCTGAATGTGCAAAGTACAAATTAAGAGGAAAAATCCACCCACAGACTAGATCACGTTCTCTCTCTGACACAGTGCTATGCATACCATAAATAGCAGTGCTATAAAATCACAGCCAAATGCTTCATTTTCTCCTCCCCTGGTAATGTATTACACTCCTACTGCTATATGTAAGGTTGTAAAATGATATATCTGCATGCATTTTAGAACACACAGTTAAAGCAATAAAAATACATTCCTATTTTATTCAACAGAGATTTAATATCTCTGAACCTTGCCGCACTAAAACAACAAGCTTTAAAGACATACCCAGTGCAATCATGTATCCCTCAAAGTTGACATTGCTGATTATGTCCCATGTACCACAAAGGCTGGCTGGCATTTTGATGGCCTTTTTTCTTCCCTTCTTCTGAGTGTTAATAAAATGCAATCCTCAAACTGCTGACTTGATGAGGAGTTTATAAAAAGGCTGTTGTTTTGAGAGAAAGCTGGAGGTATAAAAAGGTAGGTGTGCCTGCACCTCATTCGCTGTCACCTGTGGACCATGTAAGGATGAGGGAGGTGCTCTCATCATAGCCACTGTATAGAAGGGAAGCCAGACTGGTCAGACTGGTCCTGCAGTTTACACACTGATGAACCCTTCAAAGTATCCCTTAGGTGTCACACATTGATTGCACACGCATGCACATAGACACAAGGAAAAATATGTTGACCTTTATGTTTGGAGAAAGGCTTTTTCTGCTGAGATTAATTATGATATTCATGTTTGGTATTTTCTTCATTCATCCCATTACATTACTAGAAGCAGTGGATAAATTTGCATACACAGTGTAAATATAGTAACTTTCTGCAATAAAACTTTGTCCATAATTTAAAAAAAAGATAATTTCCCAAATAGGTTTTTGGTTGAGGTTAATCTGTGTCCTATTTTTCAGTTAAGTTTTTTTCAGTTACACACTTTCTGTGCAAGGAGAAAAATAATACTGACATTGGTTACACTGGCATGCAGCCATCACCGAAACAGAGAGTAGGTCAGCAGCTGCAAAATGCGATGCAGAAAAACCTTGTCGGGGTTGTTTTCCATCCAAGACTCTACATGTGCCTAACCTGCGTCATGACTTTGCAATGTAATGAACTTCAGTCTTGTCCCAGTTACTTCACATTGGGCCTTGAAGTTTGTACTTTTTGATGTAATCGAATACTATTACTAACATTAAAAGTAGATTAATTAGGCTGCAACTCTGACACTAATGTTATGTAATGTAATCAGCCATACCTTCACTTCAACGCACGGCTTTCACAATGAGTCTTTAGTTGGCTGCACTTTGTTATTTCAGTTCTTATCTTCTGTCAGTGATGATTACCAGAAAGAAGAGTTAACCCCCCCCGACACCATTTTGATCAAAAAGGAAAGCTGTCAATTTCACACTTCCTTAACTGAGGATGTTAGGAGTTCCTTATCTGTGGGACAAGAGCATCCTAACAGCAATGAAAAGCTCCCAGCGTGGAAAACAAAGGTTGTTTATTTCGTTCCAGTCAATAAAAATCACACTCTTAGTTGCAAATCTGCAGGACTAAGTAAACATGTCTAAAGCATATTGCCTGTTTTTGCCTGAGGGAGTGCAGAAAAACTCTAGGTACAAAAATGTGCTGAGTTGAGTGGAGTATGCTGAAGCAAAAAAATGTGGTAAAGCAGGTTAAACTATTAAAATTAATTTTGTTCAATACCAAACATACTGTATGCTGACTATCTCATACAAAACCCTAGTTCAATAACTACACACCAGATTTATTTCTAGCAATGCCATTTAGTTGACCTCTAAGCCAGTTGAACTGCTGCTCAGTTATTTTGTTTTTGACTACTCTGCTTTTCCACATACTTAAGCTAGTTCATAAATGCGAAATAATTTCTCTCAGAAAAGTCTATGCACATCTGTCTTCTTAAACAAACACACACTTAGAAAAGACTATTCTGTATGGTAGGCACTGGTGGAAGCTTAAATAAACTATATCTAATTTGTTTGAAATTCACAGTAAACCCACAGCACTTAGTGTAGACAGCTTCTGTGCTTGCAGCTGCAGCAGTCAAGGTCCTCAGCTTGAGGAAGCGCCTGTGTATCTCTGAAGAGGTGCGAGGACCACGCCGGCGTTTTTCTGCTCGCTCTCGGCACTGTAGAGGTCGTGCTCTTTTATGTACCGAACCACACTGTCTGGCAGCAGGTACCTGATGCTCCGACCTCGACGCAGCAACCGGCGCACGTGAGTGGCTGAGATCTCGTTGGTCACCCATTCGTGGACCACTTGGATGTTCTTGCGATACTTCCACAGCAAGTCTGATTGGTGGATGAACTTGTAGGGATCGTTCCCACTCCGGGTGATGCAAACCACACCGAAGCGGCCCACAATCTCAGCGATATCCTCCTGTTTCCACATATTTGGGATCCCAAAGGACTCCAGGACATCAGCTCCACACAGCAACATTAGCTGAGCGCAGTCTGAACATGAAGAGAGAAAAGAATTTATCATAAGAAATCTTATTTGTATGTCTTACAATGACTTACAAAGTGATTTAAAGAGAAAAGAAAAGAGCAAACAATAAAAGCAAAGGCTGCAGGCAAAAGGATGCAAATAAGAACAGACAAGCAATAACAAAAGATAAGATAAGACAAGATAAGCTTTATTTTACTTTTATGATCCACCACAGGGGAAATGTACTGGTTACAGCAGCTCGCAAAATAGGCAAATTAAATAAAACACTCAAGTATTAAAAATAGGTAAAACTAGGCAAAAAGTGCAGGTGGCTGTAATCAAACACGGGAGATTAAAAAATGAAGTTCAAAGGAGATGAGAATATAACATTGCAAGAATGGAAAGCTAAAACCTCAAAAAACATATTAAGCATTTATAAAAGCCTTCTTACATCACCAGATGTCAGTTATGACTCATAAACATCCAATAGCAGACTCTTGGCACACAAATACATGGCTCAGTGTGCACTTCCCCTGCTCATGTATATAATCACGTGCAGCAACTGTACATGACACAGTTTGACACAGTTCAACTTTGTCACGAGTGCGAACAATGCTGTAAACCCAAGCAGGAAACTCAGCTGCCATGTTCACTATTTGCGTCAATCATGCACTGAGATTCACCTTATGCTGTCTGACACCTGTCTTTATTGGAGGTGGTGTGATTGGGTGTCACCCACAACATAACACCACACCGCACCTTTAAACCATTGTCTCCTGCTAACTCAGCTGAATACAATAAATCATGAATACAGTGGGAGCAGGATTAGACTTGCCGCCTGTCTGGAATCAGCGAACTGGAAAGGGAGGAGTTCATAATACAATAAGTTACATAATCGTATATATTCATGCATGACTTACCTCTTCTTTTGTGATGATATGAACCTTCAAAATTATTCTCTTTTATACGTCTCTTTTTTGCGTACTTGACCGTGTCCACATCATCGTTGTTCTGCTCTGCTGCAAGCAGTTCGTCATAGTGATGCCTAAGTGGGTACACACAAAATAAATATAGCATCAAAAGATCTGATTTTTGACATATAACTCCACTGCACACAGTTTTGCAAACAGGGTATGTTAGTCATAACGGAAATATATCAGTCAGTATACAGCCAACACACTTCTTCTTTATTTGTCATTTTGATTCAATTCAGGCCAATAAATAATAAAATAACAGCAAATAAATGCCCGTTAACTCTGGAGTTAAGTTTTTTTTACCAACAACATACAATAATTAAACTTTTTAAAATATCAAATGATACAATTATTATCCAGTGATTTATTTGTATTGGGGTTTTTTCTTGCTCTGCTTCTTGGCAGTCTACAGAATTCAATGAGATTTTGATTGAAACATTAAATCCACAATTCAGACAGGTTTTCACAACATTTAAAAACCAGCTGATATTTTCAGCCTTTTAGTCTGAAATTGTCCAGTTCTCATACAATATAGTTCCCATTTTAAAAACCTGGAACCATCTTGCTGCATTGTGGTAGAAAATGTGTCAACAGTGTCAACATTTCTTCAGCTCAGGCAGTTGTTTCTAGTGACAAATTTTTAAAAAAAAAAAAAGAAAAAAGAAAGAAAAAAAACTGTTTCGAAAAACAAAAGACAATTCTGGAAGAGTTATACTGTATATAAATGATCTTCTCATTTATTGGGCCATAATGAGCAATAATCACATATCAAGTCTGAAGTTTGACTTAAAGTCTTAACTTTTAATCCTTAACTTGTGTTATGTTGGATTTAGAACCACATTATTCCATTTCTATGGCTGTAAATACAAAGATGCATTTCTCTGACACTGAACATTAAGAACTTTGTGATCCTGAGTATAACTGCAAGGGTTTTAATGCACAGTGTGAATGAACAGCCCATGATCCTACAAGTTACTACAGTGTCTAGAGAATTCATCGAACATCATTATCATTATCACTATCATCAACGCCACCAGTCATCACTTGCACACAAGGACCACATCAAATCTTAAACTGCCAGAGGTGCTGCTTGTAAATCATTAGCTAAACAGTAATGAATACCTGCTGTGGTTATGTTAAAAGATTAGATGAATGGGTGGCTGAGGTGTTTAAAAAAAATAGAGGAAGGAATGCAAGGAAACTCTGATTAAGAATATTGTTAGGTCTGACAGGAAGTGTCTTAGATTATTTGGCAGACTTCCTGACACCTGCAATAACAGACCAAACACACTAGAAAACGTGCCTGTAGCAAGCACAGGCACTGCCACTAACAAGACATATCAACTGTCAACTTACCGAACAACTTTAGCTGTCTCTATCCAATTTGGCTGCGAGCACTCCCAGGAATCTACTGTGATCCAGTCTGAGTTCTCTGTGGCCAACCTGGCCATCTCCAGCCGGTGACAGGCCTCAATCAATCCCTTCTTCTTGTAGTCGTCACACACCGGAGAGATGATGCCTTTTACCACCCTGTACTGACCTTAGACATCAAAGAAGTGGTGTGAACAGTTTACAGTGATAGCTTTCTGCTACTTTTATTCAGCTATATTTCAGAGAGAATAATTTACTTTTTACTTCACAACATTTCACATGAAAAAGATTTTACATAAAAAACATGATCAGTTCATAAATACGATGCATTCTTACAGTTTAATAATACATTAAGTAGTTAATTAGCTAATGGCCTCAACCATGACCAGCTACAATATTAAAAATTCTGACACATTTATGCATCAGCAATAATAATTTGATAATATAATATAGGTGATGATATAACTCTGAAGACATCCTGTTGCATGAATGCTTTTGAAGTATGTTGCTGCCAATAATTACATACTTTACACTTAAGTAAAGTTAATGAATGCAGGATGTAATTTAATGGACGTATTGGAGCAGTTTTACATTGCTGCATTGCTATATTTACTTTAAATAAAGGATCAAAATACTTTTTCCACCACTGCTATCTAGTCATGAAGAGGGTTTTGCTCAGGTCTACAGCCTCAATCCCACTAATGGAGGTGCATTACATTTCATTTGCAGTGCTCCCAGTATTAAAATGCTTTGGACACAGGTGCACTGTTTCTGGAAACTACAGAATTTTCAAAAGTATTGGGATGAAAGTAAAAAACCATGCTGCAACGAGAGATGAGTGGAGTGTTTATATCATTTGGAGGAATCAACAATTTTTAGAAGAAGACAAAAAAGAGGAGTGACATCATTTAAAAAAAACTCTGATTCCCATTTCAGTCCACCTGTTTCCTCCAGATGATCTCGGGCCAGTTCAAACATCCTCAGGTGCATGTTGGTGATGGGGTTGAAGGAGCCGCAGGCTAGTAGGACCACACTGGTTATACTGGGAGCCTCCATCCCTCATACTAGAGCTGGAGCTACACCACAGCTGCTAACAACGTGAGCAAACACAGACTGCAGTCAGTACATTGTTTCACATCAAAAAATGTATGTTTGACCTTTATAGAGGCTCTATGTCTCCCGTTATACCAGAGTAATTGACTGTGTGATGAGTTACAAACGTCAATATAATCTATATGCTATGTTAGCTTAATTTAACATTAGCACCACCTTTCAATTATAACCGTAGGTAACGTTAGCTTTGTCTGTAAGCAACCAAAGCGAGCTTGAACATGCAGGTTGTTCACACAGACCAGAACATGAACTAAAACTGAGCTCAGGTAACAAATGAGGCGTTTTCTAACTACTGAAATAGTGTAAATAGTCATTGTACTACCAGGAAAAAAGCCGCTGTTAGCTGCTCGGGAATGTGTCATGCGCTTCCTGTGTGGACGTCATCAAGATCGAGGAATCGGATTGGACGGATTCGACCAGGAAGCAGAAAGCCGCACCCGCAGTTGCGAGCTGCGTTCACAATCACAAATCCCTAAACCAACAAACCGCCTCGACAAACTCTAAATATTTTGTTACCGTATTTTAAAGTAGTTGTTTTTCGCGGAATCATAATTCAATGATTCAGTTAATTTTTAATTCGTCAAGCTGATGCAATTATATAACCTATCGCACTGACTGATTTACAACTGGTTACAAAGAGAGTCCCGGTGAGATGCTTTCTGTTAGCATGCTATCTAGCTATTTAGCTAGCTAAACAACTTTCTCAGTAAGATAGCAAAGTGTGAGCCTGCAGTAAATAGATACATCCACAGTTTGTCAATAAAGCTGGTGTGTGGTTGAATGTTTCACAGTTTTGTTGTGATGCTAACGAATGTGCTAAGTTAAATAGCATGCTAGGTTGATGTTAAATTATTGTTGCACACTGTGGCATTAAAGCCCAGTAAGACTCACATCTGTTGACTGTTTTATTCTGCTTTGCTCTCTCCGTAGTTTGGAAATACGACTTTAAGGAAGGATGGCATCTCGTGGAAAATCAGAAACTGGGAAATTGAGGCAGAATATGGAAGAGCAACTGGACAGACTGATGCAGCAGCTTCAGGATCTGGAGGAATGCAGGTGCAATGTAGAGACATTCAGTCATCCACCTGTGCAGAGGCTCTTTACTCAAATGTGACTGTTATGATCTAGTCTGTCTCAGATAGTATTTTTATATATGTTCCTGTATCTCTGTTAGTTTCTCATCTTTTCTTTGTCTCTTCCAGAGAAGAACTGGATGATGAAGAGTATGAAGAGACAAAAAAGGAAACCTTGGAACAGTTGAGTGAATTCAATGACTCCCTGAAGAAGATCATGACAGGAGACATGACACTTGTGGACGAACTCAGTGGGATGCAGCTGGTACGGACAATCAATGGACAATGTGCAGCTACTGTGTATTAAGGGTGATTTAAAGAGGTGATAGCTTAAAATAATTCATTATAAAGAGTGATTTGTGTAATTTTTCTGATGTTTGTGTCTTCACCAGGCAATCCAAGCTGCCATCAGTCAAGCATTCAAAACCCCAGAGGTGATCCGACTTTTTGCAAAGAAGCAGCCAGGACAGCTGAGAACCAGACTGGCAGAGGTTGGCACTGCAGCGTCAAGGATACGATTGCTTGTGTTTGTTTAATGCACAGTCATGGAGTATATATTTAATCCAACTGCTCAATCACTCCATGCTGTTAGTATCTGTGTGTTGCTTGGCCTGAAAATTGTCCAACTAGCATGTGACATTCTGTGCAGATGGACCGAGACGTCATGGTGGGGAAATTGTCGCGTGATGTGTACACACAGCAGAAAATGGAAATCCTCACAGCCCTGAGAAAACTTGGAGAGAAGGTGAGGAACGCTCACAGCAGAGATGTGTTGTTTTTGTCCACGGGTTGATAGATGATTCAGAGGCTTGTGCTCATGAGTCCACATGAACTCTTAAAGCTGCGCTGACTTATTTTAGTCATGTAGCTGTCACAAGGCTGACAGACCAGTTGCTACAACTGGCCTAAATCTCCCTGCAGAAGGAGCTGTAACATTTGAAATATGTTGCAATTGTCTGATCAAAGCTTGAATTAACAATCCACCATCTCTGTTTCTGACTGGTCTGACAGCTCACTCCGGAGGATGAGACATTTCTCACTGAAAATGCTACTGCTACTCTGAGCCAGTTTGAAAAAGTGACTGCAAACTTAGGTGAGAATAAAGATTTCACTGAAATGTTTAATCCTACAAGTTAAAGGATGATTCACATTTATCTTGTTTTGCCTTCTCTTTCAGGCTCCGAAGACAAAATCATGGCTTTAGCTAGCTCTGGTGTGAAAACCAAGGCATAGTAATTCTACAAAATGGTAATTTTAACTCTTCATCTTTGTTTTTACAAAGACAAAAATGTGCCAACTGATCATCGATTTTGTAAATAATCAGTGCATTTCTAGGTGTTGCTTTTTAACAGCATTGTTTTATATCCCTCCACATTTGTAAATGTCTTTTATTTGTTGAGATAGATGTACAATTGTATTATAGGTACAAGCATGTGATTTGTTACATATGAAGACATGTACATGAATGTGAATGACAGTCAAGGCAGTTTAAGAGAAATGTTCTGTTGTGATTTGTGCTGCATTTCTTATTGCTGTGTTTATCTGTCTTAAAACCTGAAAATTTGACGTGGTTGTTTTTAAGATATTGATTTCCTGTACGAGTGCTGCAAATATTCAAAATGTAATTTTTACTTTTCACTCGGTCTGTGCTGTCTACAGGGATTTGGAAAAAAATAATAGAAATACTAAGAGAGATCTAGGAACTAAATTACACTACAAATGCAGTGATACTAGTGAGTCCATTTCTACACAGTTTGCACAACATGGGAATATGTAGCATACTGTATCCTCTTTTTCAAGTCAGCTCTTTTAAAGTGGGTTTTCAAAGCAATCAAATGATATATGTGCATCCAAATAGTACCTAAATCTTAGGTATGTCAGCCACAAAGGGTTTATAATTGTTGATTGACAACAAATGTAAAATGTGATATTGACAAAGAGGGACAATAGTAACAAATAACATAGATCTCTGACAGGACTAGATGGAAACGTGATGCAACTGTGGCTCATATCAACTGACTGCTATTTGGAAACTGCATTTCTCCAGTGCACTTCTAGTTTTATGATGCATAACAAGGTGTAATGAGCATAAAAAATATAATACAATCAGACGAGTCTCTCAGCAGTTTGCCTGCATTGCGATGAGAAATCCGCTGGATGGATTTAGATGCCATCTGTTAAACATTGCGGAGGGTCTCGTGCTGGTTTCCGCCGCCATCTGATGAGAGTGATTTAGTTTGATTAATAGTCTGTGTGGACGTTTAGCAGCCAGGGAACACGAGGTCACTCCACAGTGCCAGATGCAGCCTGCACTGTTGTTCATGGTGTCCTCGCTCTGCACAATACTGAAGGCCCCAGACTGAAGAATGAATGAGCTTCTCTAAAGAACATACTGGAGGCAGAATATGATGAGATTTTTACCTCCTTTACCTCTAAACTAGAGCATCATTGTGACATGGACAAATGTTTCAACAAAGTGGACACATTTGAAATACACATTGCTGATACACCTTGTTAGGTTCTAGATATCTATATGTTATTTCAATTATTTTGTCCACCCTCTATATGTTCATTGATTATTAAGCATTTCATTTTTTACAAATCTGCAGTAATCAAGTTCAGTATTAGATTATATTTCATCTTCAAATTTGACTTTTAATGTCACAATGTTTACAGTGTTAATCATAATAGATATTGAGTTTTGAAACCATGTTTCTTCAATTGAGTAAAAAACAAAAAAAAGTGTTTGTTTTATTTATGTGTGATTTTTTTTTTCTGTGAATTTCTGTTGCACCCTCTTTTGGGCTTTACACTGCTGTATTTTCACCACCAGAGGACACTAATGCTCAAGATTTAAAACCCTTGCAGTGGCACTACCCAGGGTGTGTACCAGGAGCACTGCGTCTGCGTCACTGATACACAGTGAAGAAAAACAAGAGCAGACAGAAGTTATACCCCATCTCATCATCCTTTATTTTGTTTACGAGCAAGCATCAACTTCACTACAATTTGCCTTTCAATTGGTAGAAAAGTGAGAGCAGCTCCAACAAGCACAAAGGAAGCATTCAACCGTTCTGAAAACATTGTTACCTTCCATTTTGAGCAAATTTTTAAAAGAAAAGAAAAACAAAACAAAAAAAAAAATATCTGGACATGTGAAACAGACAATCTGAGAATCAGTAGTGTATCACGTCTCCTTTCTCGCTCCAGCCTCACAACCCCACATGGAACGTACACAAACTTGTGGTTCATGCAAAGTAAATTCCCCTTACATCTTAGTGTTATTACAGTATGGCTGCATTTCAGTTTGTTAGGCAGTGACATTCAATTCAACCAACTCACACTGAGCTCAGGGGCTGATCAGAAAGCATTAAACCCAGAAAACTGGACATGGTGGAGTCGCTGTGGAGACTTAAAGAGTCAGTGTGCACATATTAGTGGGCCATGGTATTGTACTTGTAAATTGTAGATGAAATGTGGACATCAAGTGTTTGACATGATGAAACTGAGAATTTTTGGAGTCGACAGGCTTATAACTCTGGTTCTTATGAAATTCATGCTGCCCTCAAAATCATTTCTCAACAACTCAGGCAATAGGACACTGTTCAAAATTACCTTCCACTATACACAAATAGGTGAATTAACAGTAAACCCATGTATGCTGCCAAAGCAATTTCATAATGTACTGTACATCTTTTTAAAGGTGGATTCCGTCAATGATTTAGTACAATATCTATAGAAGATACAATATGGATCTAGTTCCTCTACACATCAACATGGACACATGACATCTATGTAAAACGTTTTTTTCACTTTTAATAAAACTAGCAGTGGACTATTGTTACAACAAAGAAAATGTAATCCCCAGCTCTGTAAGAGATCTAGCATTAAACAAATACAAATAAAAAAACAAACAAAATTGCCACAAATAAAAGAGCACAGATGAGTGTTTTTTGTTAGACCTGCTAATTGCGCTATGATCGGAAAAAGGCACTCCCATCTCAGCCGGCTCAGACCTGGCCCCCTTTGTACAAGTCCAAGTCATCATGGAGGGGAGCCTGTTCACTACATTTCCACCACAGACCTTAAAAACTATAAATTAATTCAACTTAAGAGACACACCTCTGCGACTTAAACGCTCAAAAGAAGCCTGGAAACTGTCTCCAAAAAGAGCCTTGGATGCGTTTTGAATTCAATTTTGGCCTCCGAAAAAAAGACTTGCATGCAAAATATGAGACTCGCAATGCCAACATTTTCTAATCCTGAAACATTCTGTTCACTTCAATGCCCCAAATCTGATCTGCTTTAATTAATGCAGGTTTGGGAAACGTTAACATTTTACTTGGTACCCAAAAACATGAGACAAACACTACATAGTTAGGTGTGAAGGTACATTTGTGTCTGGTTTTGTGAAAGATATATACAACAGTGATGAACAACAGTGTCTGAGAGGAGATAAAGAGTTTGGACACATTTTCCCAATCAATTGTATACGCTTTATACTAATACCAGAAGGAAAATAAGTTTACCAAATGTAAACAAATATCTTAGAACAACTCTACAGTACAGTTCCATGTACAATAAAATCTTGTGGTCTACTGCAAAAAAATATTTCATTTTAAGATTCAAACAACAAGATTCATTTTTAAAGTGTTTTCTTATGGTCAACTATGCAGTCGGGCTTGGTGCTTGTTTTTGCAATAGGAAACCAGTTTAAAAATGCATCTAATATAGGTTTTATTACTTCAGGTTAAATAGCCGTGCCACTGTAAATAAACTTGCAACAAAGCAGTCCTGAAATGTACTTTCATTTCACTTCTCTCTCCCAAAACAATGCCAGCAACTGCACTATTCAACCAAGCTCCACTAAAGCTCTAATGTCTGCCATAAATCTGCTCGTTCAGTAGTTTGAAGGGTTGTTTTCCTTCCTACTTCTGTCAGCGCAGCAGGACTGGGATACGGACGAAAGACTTTTAAAGCTGCTGAGGAAATCTCTCTACTTGTCCAAATACACTGGCAGAAATGTTAGTACCCATATTTCCAGATCAGCAGCACTAGAGTACCTGCTGGCCTGGTGTTTGTACCGTTCCACACCAATTTGTACATTAGCATTTCTCTGAGTATGATTACCCTGAACAAAAAGAAAATCCCTTCTGTACAACAGTGAGATCTATTGGGAATGAAATACACTGACGCCTGGAGTAGAGCATTGCCACCTGTGCAAGCAAAGCATGTATGAAGCTGAAACCATCGACCGGTCCTGCCTACGAGAAAGCAAAAAGAAAGGATTTTCCTCGTTGCAAAGAAAAAAAAAAAAAGACAAAATGGACACCACTTTGTCGTGGAAACCTCCGCTAAACAGTCCTGGGTTTCTCATCATGAAGCAGACGTTTTTGTACAAGCATGATGGAACAGTTTTTGCGGAAATTTAGCGACATGCTACAGCCTCAGTGACACAAATATTCTACATTACGTACTGCGTCATTTTAGATATTGGACCCCGTTGAGTAGGCCTTCACTAACACATCGACTAATTACATGGTTTCTTTATATTTACAAAATCTTTAAAAAGCAATTTATTTCTCTACACATATGACTTCTCAAATATCCTCATGCACTAAAAGAAGAAGAAAATAAAAGAAAAATGCGGTCTACTTGTTAAAAGCGTCGTTTTGTTTCACTGTGGACTACAAGTCAAGAAAACTCAAGTCAAAGCTATATGTGAGTTTAGCGGCAAACAAATCTAAAAGCATTACGCAAAGAATATACATTAGGGGGAAAAAAAATTCTCCATGTGAAAGCCTTACGTCTGAGAGAGAAAACAAAAAGTGCAGGGTTGGCTTCCTCACACAGTTCAAAACAAATGTAGGCCAAGTTTTCCTGGGAATTAAAATATAATAAATAAAAAAATAAACAGTAAAAATCAGCAATCCGGTGATGACTACACTACACTGAGTACCACCACTAAGATAACAACAGGAAAACCTTGACCATATATACGCTGAAGGGAAGTTTTCTTTTTCTTTTTTGTATTTTTTTTTGTTTGTTTTTTTACATCATGGCTCCTTGGACATGAAACTGTAGGAGGTGGGAGTGTGTGCTGGGTAGTGAGTGCGAGTTGGTGATGTGTGAGCCTGTGTTGAGTGTTATGTGTGTGTTGCAGTGTGTGTGTGTGTGTTGGTCTAGTAGGTGAGGGTGGAGTCGTCCCACTCCAGCTGCTGCTGTCTGCTGGCCCCCTGCTGGTCCTCCGGCTCCCCGCCCTCCTCATCTTCGCTGCTCTCTGACTCAGCGCTCGTGATGTCATCTTCCTCCTCTCCATCCTCGCTCTCCTCCTCCTCCTCCTCTTCCTCCTCGCTGCTGTGCTGGTCCTCGTACGTCTGCGTTACAGACAGAGGGGCGGGGTTGTTTGTGAAGAGTCTGAGACTAACCCGCTCCTTCATGTGTTATAGCTTCATCAGGTTTTAAAGCGATACTGACTTTAAATTAAGTAGCATGCGCATCTTAACATCCTGCTTCAAATGTCTCTTAGATAAACACTTAAAGGTGATTAGTTTATTAAAAATCGTGCAGACCTCCACATGTCTTTTTCTCACAGTGATGAGGTGATCTTATCCTGTTCGCTATTCTACAACTGTCTGCTGTCAAAGTGAACATATGAATTTAATTCGGGGCATGAATCACAACATCCCTGGTGACCTTTGCTGAAAGTCATTCCTCATGCTGGAAACCCATGCAACAAGATGACAGCGAACTGCACACAGCACACCCGTGATAACCAACCCGACTGGTTTGTGATGTTAAGGACAAAAGAAACAAAAGATCTAACACTGAATTCAGCTTTTCTCGATGCTCGCTGAGTGCTGTTAAGGACGCAGCTTATATTTCACTTCTCATTATTTACTGTGGCTGAACAAGTGTCCATTCCCCAAACCAGAATTTAATTTGGACCACATTTATACAAATCTAGGAGGATTCACTTAGGAGGGATGTGATGTTCTGTTCTACTGCAACTGTGATGTGATTTAGGCTGACAGCTGCATTTCCCTTAAACAGCAACACTGCAGCAGCGGGACTTAAAGTAATTCTTTAAATTAAAGAGTGACAGTGAAATAGTAACTCAACACCTCCTGAAAATCTACTTTGTAGTGACCTTCAGTGATTTAAGCTCCGACCTTGCTGCAGTGATGTACAGGTGTACTTCAGGACACTGTGATATGACTGCTGGGTGTGGTTACAGGTGCAACAAACACACTTCTGACCACACCTGGCAGAGGTCAAGCAGGCTTAAAGCTTTTAATTAGAGAGAGAAGCAAAACACTGCCTTTCAGCCTGGTGTTAAGATACTCTAAGTTAAGATGCTTGTTGCTGGGGTATTGTGAGTATGAGCAAAGTAAAAATGATAAATTATGTGCGAGCCCACACAGTAACTCAAAAAGGCATGAATTCATTGTACGTTTATTTATATGCCTGCCTACAAGCTGACTCATTAATTATAAAATTTCACTTTGGAGTTTTGGAAGACAAAAACATTGGGGCTGCTTTCTGGGCTGGGGTGTCAAAAAATGCTCTAAATCTGCAGGAGACAAACTGGTTACACACAATCTTATATTGTTGATTCTTTTATTCTAATTAGCTAGGTCACACTCACATCTACAACAAAGTCTCTCCCCTGTCCCCACAGGCCTGTCAATCATGAGCGCTCAGATAAAACTAGGCCACAGTCACAACATCACCCAGAGAGCATTAGCAGGTGAAAAGCTGTCTAGGCTGCAAACCAAACACATTTTGTTGAGAAGTGAAATTCTGTCAGCTTTTCACTGGCTAATCACAAGAACAACATTCACTAATTTCACCTCCCTGCAAGCGCTCTGCGTGTTCTTACCTCCATGGGGTTGACAGTGATGGTGAGGGCCGAGTCGTCCCAGTCCATCTCATTCTCCTTGCCGTTCTCCTGGTCTCTCATGGTGCGCTGGTGTGCGGCTCGGATGCGGAACACACCCAGGATAATCATAAACACCAGGAAGCTAACGCACACCACAATGACAATAGTGGCAGCACTGGGAACCACTGCGAGGATGCAAACACACAAACAAACAGAAAATGACAGGTTAGATCACACACATAAATACCCAGTTACAGCTTTATGTGGGAGGGGACACAGCTTCCTCTGTCTGAGGGCACTTTAAGGGCTTTAGTTTCATGGTGTGCCAGCGCTGATGTTAATGACTTCTTAGTAACCTGCAGATGAATGCTCTGGGCAGCTCTAGGTGTGTGTCTTTTTTTAAATAGCTCTGCCTGTCTCCAGCTAACCTGCTCCACTTTACCCCACATTAGCAGGAAAGGGCCTCTCTTGTGTGGTGGCAGGCTTAGCGAGCCTGACAGCTGAGGGGATTACTAAGACCGGGAAATAAAAGGTTGTGCTCAGACCACCGCCTGTACAGATGTCACAGACAGCACTCAAGTGTAATCCCTAAACTTGTGCCATTAAAAAAAAATTAAATGGGCAAACAACCAGTGTTTCATACGTGCCCTACTTCTGGTTAATAGACTGTAATCCATCCCTAGCCATGTTCGCCATACCAGAGGCCAAATATTTTTTCTACAGCAACAATTAAGCAGATTACTGTTTTGATTATGACGTTTGGTATTTGGTAAGATGAAATGCTGCAACTGGGGGAAGTTTCAGTGGGTCCTTATTCTTCATCATAATCTCTACATGTCTTGACATGGGTCAGTGTTACACCAGAATTTGTTTGTTGGAACTGAAACTGAACTTTATTTGTTTTGTTAACTTTGATTATGCAAGACAGATAGGTTTCAGTAAAAGCATATGTGCTACAAGCAACCTAGAAAAAAGGGGACAGTCTTGTGTTTGTATGATGCAAAGGACAAAAGAAAAATATTCTGAATAGTTTTTAAATCCCAACATTTCACATGTCAGCCTCATGTTGCAATACCTGAGGCCTGGTGGGCATTGACCAGGTTGTGGCCAGACAGATCCACAGAGGCATGATGCACGGGGTTAATGAAGTTGGGCTGCACCATGGCGTTGTTGGCATGCTCCACAGGATTGGCTGTGTGGATTACATTCACCTAGAGAGAATGAAAACACATGTACGCATTCACAATTGTAGTTGGCAGATCTCTATTTTAGATGTAGCTCAAGTATTGTGTCAGTCACATTAGTCTCAATAGAATGAGTCACTATTATGTGACGTGGCTGATGAGTGCTCAGTCATACCTCAACCTTGAAGTCATTGCTGATGTAGCGGCCATTGAGTTCAGAGCAGACCAGTTTAAATTTCCTGTCAAAGAGAGCCTCTGTGTGCCAGTTCTTGTAACGGATAAGATGTAGGACCTGCTCGTAGTTTGCCATGGTGTTCACACCTGGAACAGACAGAGAGGAGGTTGTGTCAAAAAGAAATCTGATCAGTCACCAGAAAGGTGACAAAAGCTCCATCTATCTACCTACCTACCTATCTAAATCACTCTGGTGTACATGTACAGTGTACATGGTTACATATTTTTTTGTCTTCATGCAAGGACACAGTACTAAACAGATTTCAAAGAATGTGTTATGTAAAGCGTTACATTCTGCAAAGCAATCATTATATTCTCCAACCAGACACCGCTGCTATGTGCTAGTTCGGACAGCTCTGTGCTCTGTACCAGTGATGACGAGGCCCAGGTTAGAGGAACTCATCTCCAGGCCGTGCTGCTGTAGCTGGGACGTGTCCACCTCCAGGCTCTCATGCTCCCCGTCCAACTCATCTCCCACCACAGTCACTTCACATGTGTCCAGGTTGTGCATGATCTCTTCTGACACCACTGTCTCTTGGACTGTATGAACAAGAGAGAAGAAAGATTTAGAATGAAGAACTGTAGGGATCACAATGCCGGACAAACAACTGACACTTTTCAAAAGAAGAATCAAAATTGATGGCACCTTTTTATTCCACACCTTCTACATCCTTGTCAAAACCCGGCACCTACGTTCCCCACAATGCAACTTGGCCAGTTGGGTCAGAGATTCCAATGCATTATGCTAGTCGCAGCTAATGTGGCCTCAGATGCAGATGTAGCCTGTAGATTCAAATATCTTCCTGCTCATGTGAAATGAATTGGCTACACCTCATATATACAAAGACCACGTTTCTTGTTTAAAAGAGCAATGGAAAAAGGTGTGAGAGTTAGAGGAGGATGAAGAGCTGAATCAAGATGACTAAGCATCCCAGATTACACGATATGAAACACCACAGTTGAACATTAGAAACGTTGGGCAATAGTACAGCCCAACCTGAGCTGCTCCCACTTCTAGCGTCAACACACGAGCTAGGCTTATCTGTTATTGTACCTTATGTACACACAGTCATCAGTGATAGCTGCCCTTCATTATGACCTACTGCAGGTGGACTACGTTGACAGGGGCAAATATGTTCCATATTTGGTGTTAAAAAGTAGTGAGGCTCTGCTTCTGTGTCTGTTTAATAATATTTACATATAATATATATTTACATATAACATATAATAATCTTTTTTTTAAGAACAGCAGTATAAAACATGGAAAAAAGCTCAGAAACATTCACACAACCAACAGGTATTTTAATTAATAATTTTAATTTTACTAGCCCAGCTGAGGCAGCCTGTCTTCTCTATTTGCAAACAAATTAGTATTTCATGCACACACAGTTTGCACCTCCCAATTCTGTAGAAGCTCTTATTAAGTGATTCTTAGTCATCTGCTGTGATATCTCATTTGTTGATTGTGGAAGGTGGGGCAGGGTAATGCAGGTAATACCAACAGATCTCTGTAAGCCCTTTTGTCCCATATGGCCTTCTGTTCACCACAGGACATCGAATCTTCCTGTATCTGTGTCAACCTCACTGCACTTCTATTGTCTCTCCTCGTCTTAGCTCATATACAAGCCTAACAGATGGCACAGCTGGTCACTGACCCCTCCCATAAAGTAGTAAACAACTTATCTTTTTCTCCCTCCCTCTCTGTTCAATCCGGTCAGCCTCCAGGCATAATCCTCACTGTCACCAGCTACTATACATCTACACAGCTGTGAACTGTATGTTCACTGTGCCTGCAGACCCTATCACAGTGTCAAAGGAATTTAACCAACACAAGGGATGGGGTGTCGCTCACTGTACTGCACTGCCTCAGGAAGCACAAGATTACATAAGTGGCAGCTTTAAAGTAGAGATTGAATATATATATCTCAGAGGATTTGCAGACTGTTAAGCAAACAACAACCAATCCATTGAAAAATGGGTTCACACTATCTATAAATTCCCTATAACATTATCTGGGGTTAATGTCTGGGTCATATGTGCTTATGTGTATTACCCGTGGGGTCATCGTCAGCTCCCTCTGCCGCTTCAGACTCGGTATCGGCCTCCACTTCGCGGGTGATGGTGCTCACGATGCGTAGCTCGGGAAACAGTGTCACGCCTTCCTGGCTCTCAAATTCAGCAGCGCTGCGGGCAAAGTGGTCGATGCCGCTCAGGCTGATCTTGGGCTCTTCGGGCTGCAGCACCATCACGTAACCTTCAGCATCGGGCACCGTAACGCAGGACTCCTCGTTGAAGCATCTGGGGGGAGATTTAAGTTTGAATACATGGGAATCTTTGATCTGTTTTTTTTATGCTTGTTCTCCCTCTGCTTTGAAAAACTCAAGGGGCATATTTGAATGTGCCCTGCATTCATAATCTAGTGTAGGTCCGGTTGAGGCAGACTGACGGGGAAAGACAAAACAACGAGATGGACTGATACAGCTTCATAACAAACATGACAAATGAAAGTGAATAGATTTGATCCAGCTGGACCTCAACAATGGTATGAAAGAGGAAGGAAGCAGACAATTGAGAGGTGAATACTCAAATTCATACCACAGAGTATCTCTAAACGCTGAGTAGCAGTAAAAGTATTCAGAAAGGATTCAGAAACAATTTTTTGATTCAGGATTAGATTTCAGAATTCAGGAGTAATTGTGAGCAGTTATATGCATTCCAGCTGGTTGGATGTGTAGTAAGTACAGCTGCGGACAATGTGGAGAATAAGCTTACAAGGTAAAAAAAAAGTCGAGGTGACTGTTACTCCACATACAGTAGATACAATGCTTATTACAGTGCTTCCCTCTACAAGAATTCGCATGTAATGGCACCAACAGCTGGAAAGTTGCCCTTGCAGGTCAAAACTGGTGGAAAGAAAATTCATCATTTGGTCTAATTGCTCAGTCCACTCAATAAAACTCATGCAGTTGTTGATGCAGGTTTGTGCAAATGCAAATAAGAACAAATGTTAAGCTGCAACACTAACTGGAACTGATCTTGGAGTAGGCTCAGCAGAAACCTGAGTCTTAATATATTCTTTTCATACATCATCTGCACATGTAATGCTGTTCAGTTATTTACATTTCGGTCTTTGAATACGCTGTTGTTATAAAAAAAAAATTGACATCAAAGCAATCTGAGAAACAAAATACAGAATCTTACAGTTCTCCTGCCTCTGTCATTCTCAAACCCTGAAACCTTTCATGTTTACCGTCTTTGATATGGAAATTAGGTAAAACTATTGACCTCTATCTTACCTCCTTACATTGAAAGTAGAAAGACAAACCTCCTCTGAATGTCAATTAGACAGAAAAAACCTGTTCCACAAACGTCAGGCTGCTGCTGATTGACAGATGAGGTGACACAACAGAAACGGCGCAGATAAAAACAACTAGAGAACTATTTTTGGCCTCTGCTACTTACTTGACGGTGGTGGAGATACGAAGGTGCCTGATGCCAGGGGTCGGGAACTGGCGGGAGTTCAAGTAGGAGATGTGCTGCATGACCTTGTCGAAGGCATCAATGTCATCACCTTCCACAGTCAGAGATGACTGGTTGGGGTTGAACTCCACCTGAGGGGAGAAAATCAAGGAGGCAGATTGTGTGATTAGAGGCATGATTGTGTCCTGATGCCACATTTACATTCAAACAGTGTGTAGTGTCAGGTTGAAGCTATAAATATAACATGCAACAAGCTAGTTTAAGTCATTTAACATGTCACATACAAAGCACTTGTAAATGTTATCCATACAGCTGAAATGGTCCAGTGTTGGCTGATATTTACTTCATGTTATTTTCTCTTTATTTTCTTTAACTGAATTTTCTTTAATGATGCAAGATTACTGACAAGACAGAAAATAATTATTTGTTTCTGATGTTTCTTTAGTCTCTGCCATTTTATGGTTAAGTATTGGATATCCCCACAATTTACACGTAAAGGCAAAAGGTTTGGAACCACTGAGTTAGACTTTGTGCTTGATGCAAAAATATACGCAAATCGAGCCTGACCAAGCATGAGTGTGTTTTGTGTCTCTACAACAGTTTGTCGTCCTCACCTTGACAGCTGAAGCTACCTCCTCAGGCAGTTGCACGTCCAGTCCCTCCTTGCAGGTGTACAAACAGTCGATCACCTTCTTGTTCTCCAGCTTGCCAGAGCGGATCATCAGCCCCGCTAGGTTCCCCCGGAAAAACTGAGCCATTCGGGCATTTCCACCTGGGTACGTTAGGATGGAGATGAGGGCAAGACACACAAAGTAACACACACACACACACATAAAAAAAAGTTATTCGAGTGTACATTGCAGAGACTTCACCTTTTCTAAGCTGGAGATTTGAGCATGCCGTCTCAATGTGCAAAGCTAGCGTGAATGGCGTTCATGCAAGTTAGTATGTGTGCCTTTACAAGGCCTGAGGCCCAGAGAGTGACACAGGAGAATGATGGATGGGCTTACTCACGCCTTAGATACATGCAACATCTGCATTAACAGGGTGAACTGGTGCCTTAATGTGGAAAAAAAATCAACATCAATTGGAAAAAAAAAAACCTCAAAGAAGGGATTATCTTGCATAAAGGGGAAATAAATCCTCTTTAGTCACCTTATTTTCTACTGGAACCATCTTGAGGACTTAAAAATGCTGAAAAATGATCTGAAATTTGGAGCCTTGAAATTTGAATCTGAGCATTTCAGTGTCATTGTGAGGTGCATCAATCCTGCTTAAAGAGAGGTGAAATAAGCGTGTCTTCCTGCTTCATCATAATGAGCATAAGTCTGTGCCGCTTGCAGAGTCAGACAAACCTGGACCTCCACATCTCAAGGTCACACAGTTGTCGAGTGATGTGTGTGTGTGCTGCGGTTATCTGATATGGAGGAGCTACTGCTTCTGACAAAGGTCACGTTCTGAAAGAAGAGCCTGCGCTTCCAAAATGCTGCAGCCAGGTCTGGAGTTCTGTGCTCATTATGTGTCTATATCTGTTCTGCTTGTGTGAAAAACAACTGCCTGGCTGCTGCAGCGAGAAGAGCGTATAAATGGAAAATGAAGAAAACACAAAAAAATAACTCAGGCAGCATTAAAATCACACCACTCTCACCCAAAGGGCATCATGCTCCAAACACGTATGAAAAAAAGAAATCTGCATCTAGAATGTATAAGACTCATTCTAGTCGAAATGGTATGAGGATGCAGTTAGCATGGTGGGACATTGTGGACACATGGACATATCTGAGGAGTAAGGGAAAGACTTGAGCAACCTGAGGTGGGCTCAGAGACTGACTCAGTGTCATTGTCATGTCCTGAGTTGTCTGTAAAGGACAGAAACAAGAGAGCAGGGAGAGACAGGGAGGAAGGTTGAGGATCTGCAGCAGAGATTCAGATGCTACATATGGGGCCATAGTGCATCATAAGAGAGAGTTAATAAATTACATGCACCTTACATTTTTACACAAGCTCTAATCAATAATTATAATAAGATGTCAGGTAATTGTTTTATTGTTTAAGCCACCAAATATAGCAAAATGTTACATTTGAATCATATTTTTAATTCATTTGTTTCCTTGTCTGTGCTTCAGACTTATTTGTAAATTAATGCATCTTGTCACACAATTATGGCTCATTTACTGTATTGAAGAGCTTACCTTGCCAGCAAGGCACCAATGGTGAGCTGAGTTTCGAGCTTGGAGGGGTGCAGTGGGTAGTCCTCTGTAACCAGGAAGGGCTCAAAGATAGTTCCATCCACAAACAGAGACACAGTGGGGAACTCCACATTCAGCACATAGTGATGCCACTCTTTGTCACATGCCTACGAACAGAGGGGATGAAAAGCTGAAATGACAGCTGAAATCTGTAACTAACATTATTCTAAGTTAAATATCATTCTCTAGACTTGCATGACATCTAGCAGTAGAAGCAGCTCACCTGGTCGAGCTTCCAGTGAAACTCGGCAGGTTTGTAGTTCACAGCCTCTGATGGATCCTGGCGGAGGAGGAGGATCAGCCTGCAGTTGTGGACGTAGAGCGAGTAGTGGTGTCTGTTCATCTCTGCAGTAGAGAATATGAGAGGGGAGACATGAAGCAATATATATTTGTAATAAATTGTACACTGAATTTGTGAATATTTGGAGGATGGGTAGCATTTATTTTTTTATAAATTAGCTCTCCTGACACCAGACTGAAAACAAGTGTTAGTGTTGTAATATATATTTTAAAGTGGTGAATCAGGCCACAAGAAGCAAAAAGTAAAGCAAAAACTGTATTATATTTACTGATGACTCCACAAAAGAGGGCAATAAATTACTAGTAAACACTGTAAGTGACAAGCACAAGCCTGCAGCCATGAGTACACAAATAACATCTCTGAAATATGTAAGTACCGGGTCATCAGCCCGTGACAGTTTCATCCATGGCATTTCTTGTCCTTATAATTTGTATGCATTAACAGACAAGCATGACTCTACTAGCATCCCTGCCTTGGCTTAAACTAAACACATTGCTAAAGCAGAATTAACTACTAGTATGAGACACTTAACATAACAGTAATATTTAAGTTAGGGTTAGTTTAAGTGGCTGGTCAACACATTTTAAGACATGCTGGTAAATTATGATGAAATCAAACATAACCAACAGATACATTTGAAAGTGAACATAATTGTGTCACCCCTTCTGTGGTTACACTGGCTGTCCAAAATGTAATTTCCATGCTTCACAGTTTTAGTGTTTAATGTGGAGTTTCAGTATTAAAAGGAAAAACTGTGCTGAATGGAGATCATGGGTATGGGAGCTTCCTGTCCAGGGCACAGCCGTTCTGATGTAATCCTTCTTATATAAGCAGTCAGACAGAAGCTGATGAGCTCTTCTCATTGGTCATGGCAGAGACTTTACAGTCAATAAGATCAAGGAGCTTGGGACCGCACGCAAAATTTACAACTGGTGACAAAAATGGAAAGGTCAGCGAGCACCCGGCAGAGGTGAGAAAAGAAATATAGAAGGAAGTGTTTCCATGTGTTAGTCAGCTAAGCCAGCTGAGCACCAACACTGATTATCGCCTGAAGTTTTTTTTTTTTTATTAGAGGCATATTTTCAGACACCATATGTGCAGCAATAATGATTATGCCACTTAGATGCCAAAAGAGTTACACACAGGTTTTGACTCAGTAGGCGCCAGATATTTTAATGTAATACAGAGTGCTGACATTTTCAGATAATTGAGTGCATGTCTGCTCTTAATAATATCCTAATCTTAATAACAACAATGTTTAATATCTATATGGTACAAGTTATATATGATATGGTACAAATTCAGTGCATTTTATTTTGTGCTGCTTCAGTGCGTTTCTGCCATTAATGTCCAGCAGCTCAATCAGTATTTCTGACTGTATAAATACCAGGTATATTCACACAGAAGTTTGACTTACAAATGAAAAATAAAAAAATATGTTCATTTCTGAACTACATGGGCCTGTTGTTCAGCATATTTTTTTATTTTTTTTTTTTACAAATAATGCTGATGTAAACACCCTTTAACAACATTAAAAACATGAGAATTAACTAAAATAACTTTTCGTTAATGTAGTTGTCATGTAGTGACAGTCAGTACCAGAAGAAGAATATTAAGGTGGGCCAGATTGGATTATTCCTTTAATTATGTATGTTACTGTGTGTTTTTACAGTTGAGTGTTTGCAAGCTTTGAAACGCTTCTCAGTGATGTTACCTGTTTTGTCAGAGTTACAGAGGATGGTTTCCTTCTCATGGGCCCCAGGACCATGTCTCATCCAAACCGAGATGGTGAAGGGCTCCTTCAGGCTGGTGCTCACCATGCCATCAGGAACCTTGATGGCCTGGGTGCCATTGAACTCAAACACCTGGTCGCTGTCATGTCCGTTGTCGGTGGGCAGTCCAACAGTCCAGTTGGTGGAGCTGCTGGGTGCAGGCAGAAGCTCCACGGTGCCGGAGCTGGCCCCTAAGAAAAAACAAAGAGGACAAAGGCAATTATATTGGGCAGTTGAATTTATCAAAAAAGAAATTTCCAGTGGAGCAGTTACTTACCACACAGCTTGTGCAGCGACTTCTCAGAGTAGGTGTCACGGTCACAGCCCTTCCCGATATGGTTGGTTTCCAGTTCAACGTTTGCTCGGATGGATGTGATTGGCTCATCGCAGGTCTCCAAGTGCATGCTGGGGAAAAGGGCCAGGCTACCTGTGCCAGGCTCGTACTCGATCCTCTTATTGAAGCCTGAAAGACGAAGAGAGGGGGAGGAAAGAATGAAAAGATGTCCTTCAGCACAGCACAGATAACGTGAGAAGTCAATGCGGGATCTGTCAATAGTAATTACACATTAAGAAGTACTTCAGTTCTTTCAAACATGAAAAAGGCCTTGTGGCTTAAAAGACTTAAATAACCTTGTTCACAATGGCAGGCTGTGTGGACCGTGGGTTGGTGGACTGCTTTTGTTCAACACAGAGACACACCTAAACACCGATGGTTGGCGAGCTACAGTGAGTAGAGGAGAGCTTTGATACCTTGCCAGCTGGGTTTGCAGGTGGGCTTCACGCTGATCTTGACCAGAACGTCCTCAGAGGCGCGGTTCTTTCCACAGTCGTAGGCGGTCACAGTCAGCTTATACATGCGCTCTTTGCCGTAGCTCAGTTTCTCTGTGTTCTTGATGAAGCCTGAGCGAAGCAGGAGAAAAAAGTGTTTAATTTCAAAGCAGCAGCTGTGCTAGGAAATGTGTAAAAAACATTCTGAGCTGATAAACAGTTAAAGTATTTTGAAATATTATAGAAATCTTTTCCCAAAAGTGATACACTGGCACAGTAAAAGCAATACTGATTGATTTCTCTTACAGCCACATGATAATATTTAGCTTTACATCTTTTTCCTTGAGATACTAACTTAAGAGTTCATTACCAAACTAATGTGTACACAGAGTCTGATTACCATTCAAATAAAAGGAAGTGATGGAATTTGTTTGACTAAGATCAGATCCCAGTAATTGGCTGTCGCAGTTGAGCACCTTCACCATAATTACGTATCCTCACATTGATTGTTCTCCTCAAATTATCACCTGTCCTTCTTTCCTTTTAATGAGAGCCTCATATCAGCTGAGCCTGGACACTGAATCTATAATTTTGTTTTACAAGACACAAAGATAAATAATCCCCCAGTCTGATACGAATGACCAAATTGGGTGACATTTCAAGGAGACCGTCATCGCCTCACAAGGCAACAAGCTGAGGTGAATTCTAAATCGTTGTTTACACAGATCAATAGACAATGTGATGGATGTCAATAAAATTGTGGCTCTGAGGCATGCGCTGCAGCTTTTGCCCCCGACAGGCGCTAAGACGAGGTTGCCTGGTGGAGGTCCTTACCATCTTTGTCAATGGTGAAGGGCACATCAGGGGTGACGATCTCGTAGTTGCAGATTTGGCTAAACTGGAAAGAGCAGTCGGCATCCACTGCCTCCACCTTTAAGATGCTGTCGTACTTCTTTCCCTCGATAACGGTGGCTTTGTAGGACTTCTCCTTGAACACAGGTGAATACTCATTGATGTCGTTCACCTGGATGTGCACAGTGGCCCTGATGGAGACAAGATATTCTGTTGTCACACTTGATGGTGATACTGATGAGATCATATAAAAATAAAATATATGTTCTAATTTACATTCACACAGACTTATTGCAAACAATAGACACAGAGGAGTAAACAAGTCATATGCACTGGCTGGAAGCTCATTCATTTTGCAGTTCTGGTGACGTATCCTGTATCATCAGCGCTTCATTGACCAGCCTGGAGAAATCAAATTCTGCTGACTAAAAGCAAATCTAGAGGCACTTTGGTGCGTCTGAAGTGTGAAGTTTATCTCTCTGGTGGTGACAAACTGCTGACAAAGAAATAATTGATTATAAACATTCTTATTACACACGACATTGGACCTCATTAGGGCTGTGACCAACAAATCTTTTCATTATCGATTAGTCTATTGATTATTTTCTCCTCATCTTTTTCGTCTATAATGTTATAAAATAGTGAAAACCCCAAAGACATTCAGTTCTCTCTCATGACAAAGAAAAAGCATCAAATTCTCACCTTTGAGAAGCTAGAAACTGTGAAAAAGTGTTTGCCATTTTTGCTTAAAAATGATAATCGAGATGATTAAAACAGATGCAGACATATCTTAATCTAATCATTTCAGCTCTTGACCTCATATGTCATAAGTAATGACAGTCAGGTAGAAAACATTTACTCATGTCCTGATGTGCATTCATGTTTGCATAGTAACCAAATGATACTTGACAACATACCACTAGACAGTCCCGTGGTTGGTCTTTGCTTTCACATCAAAAACAAAGCAAATGGGCAAGTGCAACAGAGCTCGTATGAACCGCACCAAATGGGTGTGACAGCATCCTAAATTATTCCACATAAATATGAGAGCGAGTTTTCATTTTATGTTTAATGAACAAACAGTATTTATTTCATTATCATTTGCTGCAAGGAAAAAATATGAATGCTTTAAGACTTTATTTGAACAGAACTGACTGCATTTTAATTGCTTTAACTGCAGTCAAACGAAACAGAATCTGGTCAAGATGATGAAAACACCTCTGAAGTGGCAGAGGTCTCAACTCACTTGTGGGATTTCTTCATGTTGGCGCCATCAGGACCCTCTCCACAGTCGTAGGCTTGGATGGTGAAGGTGTGCTCCTTCTGCAGCTCACAGTCCAGTTTGTCCTTGGCCCGGATGACCCCCTCGCCAGTGGACTTGTCCAGGACCACTGCCTCGAAGGGGACATTCTGCCCGTGGATCCTGAAGCCGCAAATCTCACCTGAACACGTCAAGAGCCAAAAGAGAGTTTGCTCAGAATAACTGCCAACAGGGGTGACATTTTATTGTTCAAACAAAAAATTATGTTAACAACAAAACCATAAATCCACGCAAAAAAAAAAAAAGATCAGCCACAGGTTTTAGGTGCCAGGGAGTTGTAGTAGATTGGGGAGGGTAGTGGCTGTGGAGGAAGCCCAAAAGCACTGTCATATGGGTGAGTACTTGGGGAGGGGGAGGTAGTTGGGAGAGGGTGTGGGACATTTAGTATCATAGAAGACGGAGTGTCTTTTCCAAGCCACTTGAAAACATTGCATCCAGTCATGCAGGCAGAAACCGAAAAGATGTGGACAGGCATTTCACAGGAGTACTTCAGATATTATAAATCATATTATAAGTCATGAAACCAAGCCCAAAAAGTAAGTACATAGAGAACAGTGTTTGAAATGAAGATCATTTATCTCTGAAATGAATAACAATTACAGCCTATTTTAAGATAGAAACAAGTTAAATAAATTAAAGAAATAAAAACAAAATTCTGTACAATAGAGCATTATAGCATTGTGATGGTGATCCAGCACCAATTCAGTCATCCAAACTCGAAAAAGTCTGTGAAAGAAAAAAAAACTCTCAGACAACACCTCTGATTATGTTATTTCTTAATTAAAGAAAGTCTTCCTGTGTAATTTTGCCTCTCGCCCAAAACTACGACAACATGAATCCAAATTAAAATCAAATCATAGTGAACTGAACCGCTACAATAACAGTATTTCAAACAAAAAAAGTACTGGATGAGAACTGGGGTTAGAAATATCAACTTGCTTGACATCCACATCAAATGACAACTGCAGCCATGCTAATGGTGGAGATTAGTGGTGGAAAATTAACTCAATAGATCCACTGAGGCAAAGATGCAACAACAGAAAATTTGTAGCAGAGAGAGTTTGCATTAGTTAACAATCTCAGCAGCTTTCAGTTGAAGACTTAAATGTCTGAAAAGTCCACAGGAGTTACTGTACCTGCATAGATCTGATAGAGCCACAGAGAGGCACCATGAACATGGATGATGCCATATGATAACATTTTCAGAGCTTTTAATCCTCTTTAAATACCAATCAATCAATTTCTGATCCAATTTCCATGAGGAGGTTGTGAAATCATCTTATATGTTCTTTTGGATTGTACTTTATTGTTAAATGTATCAAAATAGGCTTTTCCTTACGTATTTTTGAAATTGAAAGGACTGGATTGGACGAAACGGCAAAATGACTGAAAACTCCTGTTTTAAAGCAGCTTTCTGTTTCCTGGTGACAGCTGAAAAACTGTTAGGGTCTGCAAACTGCAATGGATGTCTCATGCACAGATATTTCTAAGTACAGTCAGCCCCACATCACACTTTTCATCCAGCTGTTGGAAAATTCAGGGTGAGAAAAACATAAAGTCGAGAAAACCAAATGGGGAGATTACAGAGCATGGCGGGAGTTTCTGTGTAAAAGTGTGGATGCTGTTTTTTTTGCGTTAGTGGGTTAATAGTAACAACTAAGCACAAGGCAGAAGAAAGAGCCCAAGATCACCTTCTTCAGTGAGGGTCACCTCAAAACTCTCTACAAGGAAGGGAGAAAAGATAAACCCAGATCAGTTAAAAGAAAAGTTAGAATCTCAGAGAAAATACAGAGGACAGGAAGGAAACATACTCTCACTATAAGATTACAAACTCACCACCAGAAAAGTTTTTTTTGTTTCTCATAAGCAAAAAGTCTTCTGGCAGTTGAAAGAAAGGAAGGATTAAAACGTTGGTTGTGCTGAAGTGTTTTTAGTTCTATTAATGGCTCAGCAGATCCTTTTAGAAAAAACTAGTGGAAATGACAGAACATCAAATTACAGCTAACACAGTCTTGCTTTCAACGTCTGCGTGTTTTGGAGAGTCAACATGTTTATCTTCTCAAAACACTGCACATATATCTTCTGGACTGATAGTAAGATTCAACGAAATCTTGGCAGTACAAATTTAAAAAAGGATGAAGTCCTTTTCTGGTTGGCTGTTTGTGTTAATGCCCTGTCAGGGCCTCCAGTGGGTTCGTCCTGGTCATTTTGTTTTCACCTACTAAACAATTAGAAATGGATTTCACATTAGAGACTGCTGTTCAGGGCCAGTCATGCAGTGGGAGTTGTGGGCCTCCATGTTCACCACAGCACTAATGACCGGCTCACACCAGGGCTTTAGGAATTCCTCAGCTTTTCCACTCTTCACACAGGCCTCTCAGCTTGGGTCGGGTCAGCCATCGCAATGATTGTTACATATTGATTTTACAGTCCTGCACTGGTCATTTAAAGGGCACTAAAAATACTGTGAATTATAATCTGTGTTACAGAAAAAAAAGGACACAAACTAACCCAGTTCTGGTGGGTAAATGTTCCCTGCTTTGTGTTCCTCGCTTGTTTTAAAGCACAGTCATCCATGAACACTGAGCTCATTTTCAAGTTTGAAGGGGCTTTGGTTTCAACTATTCCAGCTCCAATTGGCCAGACTGACACACAGAAAGACGCACTGAATGCCAGTCAGTCAGTACATCACTATAATACACACAGAAACTCATACAGCGGCTCCTCTTCCATGCTAAATATTCACCTAATCACACTGATCTGACTTGAGAGCCTGCGATTGGGCTCCTTTGGCCTGTGGGTCAGCTTTACAGTAGACCTTGTTTGTTGGCACAGATGGGCCGGCTCGAAGGAAGCTGGCACGACAGAGCTGGTCACCCCTGCTGCCACGTGAAGCCAGATTGCTTGCTCTGTCTCGGGAGAGCTAGTTCACAGGGACACGCAGTCCATTTGCAAAGCTCTGCTCATCAAAAAAGGGAGCCCCAGCCGAAAGAAGTGGGAGCACCAAGCTCTGTATTCATTGCTAATTTACTGTGAAAGGAGGCAAATGTCATGCAGAGAATAGGCATATTATTCAATTCCCCACCCCTCAGAAATGATGGGCCTCTCGCTGAAGTTGTCCATCTTATAAACTGTGCCAGCCCAATCATCTTTTGAGAAACAATCAAATGTCACGCAACTTTTTGAATATTACATTTTGCATTTCCTCTGGCAGGCACGTGGACGTTAAAGCCACTTGCTAAATCAGGAGAAGTAATCTGGGATAAAAATGGCCATATCAAGTGGAGTGAGAGGGCTGCATGTGAAGGGAGTAGCAGACAAAAGATCACACAACTCATGTGATGTGAAATGGTGGGAAATCATTTCCAGTGCGGTGGTGCTTTGAATCCTGGCCAAAGTCAATCCTGATGTGATTAAAAAAAAACCCAGAGCCAATGCTGCCTTGGTACATACAGCCCACTAATTGTGCCTCTCTACTGGGAGGGGAAAAATACAAAGATGAAAGAGTATTTTGATCCTAATATCAGAAGGGCCAATCTGGATGGTATGGCAGCCAGCTGTGTATGAGTATGACAGGCATGTCATAAAAATGAGTGCAGATGACTACTCGCCAGTCAGTCAACACTTTATACAATATGAGTACACATATCATCTCAAATATAACCTACATCACAGCGAGAGTTATAGATGATAAAACACCCTGCTCACACCAGATTTCAGACTGTACGTCTACTAAGTAAAGCTTTTTGTGGTTTCATTTACAAGAATAATTAGTTTAGTTTATAAATAATCTATTAGCAAACTGATTACATGTCTGTAAACATACACATCAATGTCTTTGAAATTTACATTATTCATGAAGAGTTTTTCTGCATCCATCGCCTGTAACACAATCTCAAAGCTTTAACAGAGAATAATTATGATGTTTTCTCTGTTATTTAGTATGAAATGAGAGCAATTCCAAGAGAGGCTGAGGAAGTAAAGGAACAGCACCAGCAGCAGCAGCAGCATTAAACCTCCTCTCTCACCTGCATAGCGTAGAGGAGCATCCTTGTCCAGTGCAATTAGAGGGGGGTCCAGGAGAACTTTGTCATCATTTTCCGTTACGATCCCGTGGTACGTTGTCTCGATCCAGGGTTTGTGCTTATTGACTGTGAGAAACAGAGAGAAGACATGTCAGTGTCTATAAAAATACACAGAGCGTCTTGATAGGCACCTTGTTTGTCTCTCACTAGCACTAATCACTAAATTAGCAATTCACATTTTTTTTGTGTTTTTAATAATCAGATTTTGCCTGTGTTTTCTCAAATTGCTAGTTTGACTTTTATCTTTCGTCCCACTGCAGTTTAAGTAAAATTTTAATGAGGTTTTGGATGCTGTTAATATTATTTTTAGAAACACCACACATAATGAAAGCTTCATCCACAACGTGAGCCAAGAGGACCAAGAATGTGCAGGGACCTAAATCAGCTGATGCAACATTTGCTGCTCAACCCTTCACATCAGTCTCCACCCTAAATACAAAGTGCTCAAGTTATATTGTTCAGTTCATCCAAACTGAAGACAAATTCTTCCAAGATGATTTTATGATCGCACTTTCTATGCCAGAGCAGACAGAACCACAATCCACATCAGTTAATGAGTTCTGACAGGCGTATCACAGGAGTGGGATGACTTTCAGGTCAGCTTGTGGAGCAGCAGCTTTGTGTGCTAGTCAGCCTGGGAAGCATCCCAGCTGCAGACGGGACTCCGTTGTAGCTGGCGGCTGCAGAAAAAGCTGCAGTGACTGACATATTTGGGCTGGCTTAGAAAACAGTGTTGACGCAGGGGAGATGCACCTCTCTTACAGCCAATATGTGCTCACTCCAGAGCAAGGGGAGAGGATGGCATTCTGTGTTACTGATCTGCAAAGGTTATGCTAACTCTGCCTGACAGGGCACTGTGAGGGACAGAAACACTGGGAGAGGTAACCGGACCAAGCATGTTTCCTGACAACAAGATCATGATACTGGCTGTATTTTGAAAAGCTAGTTTTAGTTCATGCACAATATCATGTTAATGTTAATCAGGGTTGCAACTGCTACATATGTTTACGAGCAGCTCAACTTTTCAAATCTTTGAGCCTAATGATGGAGTCAAATCTTTGAAATTCTGAATAATTTTAGGCAGACAGACATGCTGCCTCACTGCCCTCACCTTAACCCAGCTGTCCTTTTCAGTCATTTCTTAATGTAAACAGTCAGATAAATCTAATGTTGCCAGGTCATGCATTCAAGCTGATCATTGCTAATGTTGAACTGCCGCAGTAGCCTAACAATCAAGGTCAGGAAATCATCGACCACAGCAAAATAAGCATGTGGCCCAAATGTAATGCAGGAACCTCTTCTGGTTATATAATAATCCATCTTGGTTAAACACAATCTGTTTAACAAACATCAACAGTGGAAAATAGAGCTGTAAAAGGCAGCTTTCCAAGTTTCTGAGATATTATGCTTAAAAACAAAAAGCAATGAAGCTGCAACAGCAACTGATGGCCAAAGTCTTGATTAATGTTGCCATTCTGTGTGAATAAGTCAAAAAAATATATGACTTTTAGCAAATAAGTTAAAAATCAATTACACGCCTGATGAGCATTTTGTCCTCTTAATTATACCACTGCAGGATGAGGTTTCACTGCAGAGCTTCTTTAATATCAGAGACTTGAACATCTCATTCTACCAAAAGCACTCACGAGCAATTCATATTTCTAATTTATTTTGCCATTTTAGTTGGAACCTAAAAGGAGCACTTGGATTTTGTCGATGTCCAAGAGCAACATACTTCTGATATTTCTGTATCTAAGTAATGCGCACAGATAGACACAATTTATAAGATAAATATAAATATATAAAATTAAATTGCAACTACTGTCAGATCTTAGTCTTGTCAGACACGTTAATAAGTAATGTCATATGTATATGTACTTGGCCTTGATTTATCAATAGCACCAGCATTTTTAGCTACTTGGCACTGATGACAAATCCAAAAAAAAGGGGGTTTGTGAATGGCAATGTTCGATATTACCAGCTTCATTACTAACTGAAGCAAATCCTCCTGCCTGTGTTTATCCAATTACTGGTGCACTATAACATTCTGAGCACAACATTCATTTCAACAAGCAACATTACTTAAACAGACAGTGGATTAATTACAGCGTCCTGTTGCTGTTGCTGGTGCCATTCAAGCATTTGTTGAAGCTGCCAAACAAAAAAACAATTATCGCCCACAATTGTGCATTTTAACGCCTGAAAATGAAAACAATACTTAAGTTACCCAGTGCATCCAAAATTAATGGCAGTAAAATATTTTCTCTACATTAGTTTTTACAGTTAAATCCTTAGTGCAATATGTTTTGAATGGTGAAATTAAATCCACATCCGTGCCATGTTGCAGAAAGTCCCACACATTCATCATCTGACTAATAGGAAGATGCAACAATGTAGTCTCTGCTACAATTATGAGGTTCACACAGTAACCAGACAAAAAGAAAACCTACAAAAGCATAAATAAATGATGTGTTCAGACGACTTTAAACGTCAGTCTGCCAAATCCAATTACAGTGAAACAAATGGCTTCCGTCGTGTTGTCTTAATTTAGTCAGTATTTACTGTAATTCTAAGTGATTACACGATCAAGGAAAATTCATTACAAGCTACTCGCACAGGATTGGTATGATGTGGGCACCACATTAAATAAGAATTACCCGACAAACAAATGCATTCTCCTACATTTTGTGCATCACATTTTTTACCTTTATTAAAGATTTGACAGAAGAGAGATGACAGGAAACGGAGGAAAGAGAACACACATTTCTCAAATAAGTTCTGATATTTTTGCAGTAACAAAACTACAGCGCGATAGAGCATGTGCAGCTCTAGTAAGCTGTGTAAGAATTGCTTGACACTACTAAAAAAAAAGAAAAATAATTACAATGTCATCACAAAAAGTTCTATTTGAAGAGAAGTTTGATTTTTCAGGTTTCATTTCACTTTACATCTCTTAAAATCTTGTCCTACACGAGCAGTGCTTAGTACGAATGAGTTGCTGTGTTTGCCAGTAACGTGGAATCGATCAAGCCAAATACATGGTCTTAGCTGAGCGTCTCGTGACCTGAAGTGAAGTGGATGTCTTTAGACAGATTGCCAGGCCAGACTACTACAATAATCTGCTTTGGCTTCCACAGAGTCCACAGTTACTGTCAGCCAGGTCACATGTGAGCCTCACATTTGTCGCCCATGTTGGTCAGAACTGAAGTGCATTCAACCAGGACCAGCACTGCATGGTACAATATCATTCTCAAAGGTCCTGTGGGTTTATGCAAAAAAAATTACGCCTGAGCCTGACCAATAACAATATATGAACTAACTAAGATGGCTGTCTGCTTTAATCTAAAAAGCGTCCATGTATAATATATAATATGCATCTCCACCTTGAATCAGTGTCAAGTCTCAAGGAACTTTTACTTTAATTTAACTTTAGAAAGTGCATTTCATCCACTGTAAACAAGCACAACGGCTAAAGGCCTGCTGGTACAGGTAAAACTAAATGTGGAAGTCAGACATGTCTATCACAGCCAATCAAATTTGTGCTGTGAAGACAAGCAAAGTCTGACAGAAGAGACCCACCAAGGGTCTGAGAACAGCCGCTCCGAGCAATTGAAATAAGAGATAATGTGATAATGCAGATATGCTCACAGACGGCAAAGCGTGGAGCAGATAAACATGACACAGGCAGGTGCAGATGAGGACAAAAGAGGGAGACCCAGGACGCCTTTGACAAATCCAAAACTAAACTGCATTACAGCTGTGCATCACCGTTAAAATTAAAGCCCCTTTGACTCACAAGCACATCCCGTGAAATTAAATCTAAACCGCAATTTTATTCAAAGCGTGAAATTCTCACATACATTGTGTGAAATTGCCAACAAGGCCCTTTTGACAAGATAGCTTCATCATCCCCCTGCAAGCCTGCAGTGAATCGGGAGAACATTTGTTGAGCTGTGACTTCCTTGACAGAGAACATTTGACACAAGACATGATTTGCACTAATAGAGACACACTATTCTCTTATATATTATAAGTTACGAGACTCTCTGAGTTGTTAGGGAGAAACTAGTTTGTTTTGTCGGGAGCTGAGGCTTTAGGATTTGGGATGGAATGAGATTAGGAAAGGGGCTTTGAAATGTTTGAGGCAGTCTGAGAGAGGCGCACTGCTGCAGCACTGAGGATGTTTAGTGTGGAAGACTGCCATTTTCTTAATTTAACTTAATTAGGAAACAAATTCATCTAATGCAATGCACACTTACTACTACTCAATTACAACCTGCAGACTCAGTCCTTCACTCACATAAAAACAGATAATTTAAGGGGAAACTCTTGACTCCTACCGAATAATCAACATTAAACTGATCCCTCTGATATACACAAGATGCCTGAGAAGCACAAGTGTTTGTGTGTTGTTGTGTGCTTGATAAATGACTGGAACAATGAATCAATTATCAAAACTGTTGCAGACTCATTTCCTGTTGATCAACTGACTGATTCACTGATTCAGCTCTAATCCCATGTAAACTGTTAAAAGAGATCATAGTCCTAAATCCTCACATGTTGAAGCAAAGGGGGTCTCAACAATGTGGGCCAATGTAAAGGCCAATGTAAAAAGGAATGTTAAAGCTGTCCATAGAAAATACGTTTTTCTCTGCATACTTCAAAATTAAAGATAGGAAGAGCACAATCATCCAGTCAGAATGTGTCTGTTACAACTCTCTCTGAATATATCTGCATATTGACTACAATTACTGAAAAGTAAAAAAAAAAAGACAATGCTGCGACACTTGCAATATTCAAATCCCTAAGCCATTACAAGAAGCCTCAAGGAGGGTACATCATTAATCCCGTTTAATATGTTTTTTCCTGCTAGAGTGGAGACTGATTGCAGAAAGGTGAATAGAAAGGTGCAAAAAAAAGTAAAGAACAAAGGCTGGGTACAAAAGTGTGCACCCACATGCATGCATTGTGAGATTACAGAAAAAAACGAACTACAGGGACCCACCATGCTATTTCTAGCAAAGAGAAATCATTGGCCTCAATATAAATATTGGATGGAGGGTTAGGATATAAAAGGAATGATATTTGCCTCTTGCTGAATAATAGATAAACCACGCAGTGTCATCCCATGCTGACATAGAAAGAAAAACACATCAACAAAAAGTTAATAGTTCATAAACATGCAGTTAAGTTTCAGGATCTATCTCAAAAATCCAACAGACAATTAATCCTGCTATAGACTGTATCCACCGCTAAGACCCAATCTGGCAGACACAGGCAAAATAAAATCCTGAAAGAAAGAAATGAATTATGTGTCAGAAACTGGGGACACACATATGAAGCTGTTACTATACGTGCACAGATGGCAGGCTGCAGGACCCACTTACAGCCTGGCAACACAGTACCTGGTATGCAATCCTGTTAGGCAGCAAATAAAGCCAATGACATTTAATCCCATAATGGGATGCGTCTATTTCATTCACTGACAAGGTCAAGTGACAAGTAAGACATCAAACAAAGCAAGTCAGGCTGCAACAAACAAGCCACTGCCAAGGTTTTATTATGTGTGTCACGATACAATTAATTGAGTAAAATGGTCCTATAAACACCTGGAATCTACTTTTAAGATATCCAGATCATAAACAGAGGGAGAACCTGGAGGAGCAAGAGCTTTTCGGAGAGCGAGAGCAGGGTCTGAACATTGCTGACTTTTGAAACAGGTGGACAAGGACAAAGTACTTGGTGTGACTGTGCGTGCCAAGTTGTGCTGCACCAAGCCATCTACTGATGAGCTCTATTCGCCCTTTTTCATACACATGTGCTGACTTGGTTTGACTCAGCGGCAGGAAATTGCATTGCCATTACAACAGGGCTACCCGCCTGAAGGTGTGTCTTTAAATGATGACCCACTTCTAATGTCTATGATGTTTAAAAGCAGCGCCCTCTTTCACACTTACTTCACTTTAGCACTTTACTACTGCACTGTGCAATGGTTGTTGGTAGCTAGCTACCCATCATTATGGATTTTCAGGCCATTATGATTTTGTTTGGCATCTTCTGCTTATTGCTTGAAAAACAAAGACAGGATGATTGAAAGTGACAAAGTATCTGCTGTGTCTGGCAATAGCAGCAAAGGCTATAAACACGTTACTAAATCGCCCCCAAATGATGACAACGCCTATCTGACATCACTGCAACCCATTTGGATGCGGTCGGGTGAGCTTTGACCAGACTCCAGTGATGATCCATCGCGAATCGGCGTGTTTTAACTGGTCATGGAAACGCAAACTAACATGGCATGGTTTGACTTGCTGCAGCCAAAAGTGCAATGGAAAAGCCTGACTCTTGCCACCATCACTGTGAACTCTTGTGAAACAGTGTGGGTATTTTAATAGACCAGTAAAGTAATAATAATCACATATAGAAATGTGTACAGGTACAGGATGATTTGTACCTGTGAACTATTGAGGGAAATACATATGTATGTATTGATATGTTGGTTATGTAAGTACACTTGCTTGCCAGTTTATTAGGTTCACCTCGCTAACTGTATGGTAATTTTGGAAGATGTAGTTTCTGATAATGTTGAACTGAATTGTATTACATAGAGAGGTATTTCTGTTATTAGCCTACCATCATTGATATAAATGGGGACAAAACACCTGTCAGTACAACACAATACAATTTAGTTAGGTGTTCCTGATAAACTGGCAACTGGGAGTATGTGTATTTATTTTTGACAACGTTTTATATGCAGTGGTCTTTGTATATTGTATGTTTATGGCTAATGTTATGAAAAGTATGAAAAAAACATACAGGCTTTTAATCATGATCAATAATTGTATCCAATATAACAGTCAGGATCATTATTGCAGCAGTAACATTAATATTAATGGTGAGACAATACAGCCAGTAGCTTTCCCCAATCAATCACAGATATTTGCCTGGACTTTCAGGTGGTAGACAATGCAAGAAGACGAGTAGGCTATTAAGTCCTCTCTGATATAAAAGCAATTGTTTTCCAGAGTGATTAGCACTGCAACTTTTGTGCTTGCTTTGCAACTGATTCAACCACAGGACAAATGATTGTAAAAGCTTAATAGGCTTCACCTCTCTTTCCACACAGAAACACTATCTTAAATGGCACCAATAATCAACCAAATACTCCAACTCCAAAACAAACTTTCAGGATTAACTAATTTTCTGTAGAGGCACATATTCAACCATGTGATGTCATCACTGACTTCTTTCATGACCCCCAAAGAACGGGGTAACATACTGACCATTCACAGGGACACAAAGACAAAGCCCCTTTATGGTTGCCTCGCTCTTTTATTGAAGCCTAACCTTTACAGTTTGACCTATTAACCGTGATGAAAAACTTCCTGCGAGAATGTTAGGGCCACAATAGGTCCTGCTAATCCTGAGATTCAATAGGACGCCCGTACACATGCTCTCTCCCTCCATGCCACTGCCCTGACTTCTCTTCTTCATGGAGGGGGAATAAAATCATTCTGCCTCCCCAACGCATCCCAAAAGCTTTGCACGTGTTCAGATACAGACTAAGCCAAACACGATGATGCCAGACTGTGCACAGGCTACTGGTCACCCTGGAAGAACCAGAGAAATGCACCACAGCTGTCCAGATTGTAGCAGCATCACTGCAGCAGATGATCAGTCAGTAATTATCAGATGAAGCCTGATAATGCCTGGGAGCCTCTGAGGGCATGTTGTGTAATGATGATGATGCAGCCAACTGTCAGGCCTGTGATGCGTTGTGGAGCTGTGCGCCATCGATTTAGCTCATATTTTACATTTGATGTCCGGCAGCCTGCAAGTCTTCATCTTCTTTGATTACATGTAGATGTGCAGCTCTACTACAGCCCACTGTGAGACAGATCAACAACTGAGCAACACTTAACCCTTTAGTCCAATAATAAGGATCAATTTGACATGGACATGGTTATGTTCTCAGAGATTTGAGATTCTACTTAAGGCCCTTTGCTGCAAGTCATACCCTCTCTCTCATCTGGCTTTCCTGTCTCTCTTCCAACTGTCTAAATGAGGAAGCAGAAAAATGCAAAAAAAAAAAAAAAAAAAAAGAAAAATTAGGAGCAAAACCTGCCAATCACTGGCAACATGGTCTACTAGCAGAGTGTGAAGGCTGTCTTATTATTGTCAGAGTAACTAAATAAAGCCTCTCTGTTGCCAGGTTGTTATTCATATTTGTCCCATTAGCTGTCGCAGCAGACTGAAAAAAGGAGAAGGGAGTCACTGTGCTCAGGTGAGAGTCAGACCTTGGGCTGTCCCCAGAGAGATGGCAAAAAAAACCATGAGTTTGGAAAATTTGAGCAATTATAACTGTGAAAACAAAAACACAGATCAATATGCAAAAAGCCTCTTATACCAACAGCGTCAGAGTATGTAAGCAGGAGGCAAATCCAGCCTGATTTCTAACTATTCAAAATGTCTGTGCTTGTCAGAATCTGGGTTTTCCTGGTGGACAGGAACAACAACAACCACAGGGCCCCTTCACAGCAGTTTCGACAGCAGCTTCAGGGCTTATTGAAGTCAGACAGAAATATCCAACAGAGACAAACAGAAATTGCAGCCAAATAGGTGAAGGTATGACATGCATGCAAAACTGAGTCAAGCAATGACTTCAATTATTCTAGTGAGTGGGTCTCTCTTAATTCCATGGACCAGGAATAATCAATGAACAATCTGCTCACGGGCTGAAACAGTGGACACACTTCTCTGTTTGTCTTGCCTCACAAGCTCCTCGGCTTGTTGACGCAAGCCACCTCCATCACAGACTGGGGACTGTTCTGGGAAGCCTTGAAGACCCTTGAAGCAAACCCAGACCTCAGGGGCCCTCACTCCCCAAACAGCCCGCTCACACAGGAGAGCCTCTCAGTTGCCCTGCCAAGCAACAACATTTGTTTGTCCTCTACGCCGTCTCAACTGCCCAACAGAACGAACACACCCTTGACGACCGTGGCGCTCCTCTGAAGAGGGGGTTGGGAGCCGCAGAGCCTTGAATGCAACTCAATCACCTCTCTGTGTGAGCGGCACAAAAGAGCCAGTGAGAGTGGAGGACTGAGAGCGAGACAGCCAGAGCTCTGCATAGGCACTAGGGTGTAGCTGACCTGCGGCAGGTAATGTGCTCTCTGGTTACCTGTTTCCCATGGAGCCTGAATCTTAATGTGGACACGCCCAAATGTGAATGGCTCCGCAGTGGTAATTTTTCTCCTGGCAGCAATGAGACTCGAGGGAGGAAGTAACCGAGCCAGATAAGCTGCGGATATGGGTTGAATTAAAACCTGTAAGTGCTGGTATTTATTTCTCAGTCTTTATAAAAATAACACAATGAGATGAGCACCACTGGCTATGACTATCAGTGTTAAGGCATTCAATTTCAACACTGGCATTTTAATCTAGGAAATTGACATCTTTGCTATGGTTGCTATTGCAATATCATCTTCACAAGATGCTTCTTCTGTAAAAGCACATAATTGACTAAACTTATTTGAGTAGATTTTATCTCATTCATATCATTATACAATATGAGGATAAATCAATTTAAATCGTGGATATCCAGACACATTCTTACAATAGTGTTTCCATTTCTAAATATTACTTTCAGTTTCAACATGTAACATAAAAACCAAGGGCTCATGTGAACGTAAAGTCTTTTCTTGGTGGCCAATATAACTTCCCAGTCATCTGGCACAACTTAATATTCACAACTGAATGACCCATTCTTGACAGTTCACTGACTCCATTCAGCCCGCAAAGGCACCAATGAGAGGAAAGTCACCACCGACCCAAATTGGGTCCAGTATTCTCATGGCACATCTTTCAGGCACTAAGTGGCAAATTACCAAATCGAAATGCTTCAACAACTTAGCGCCTTCGGGGGATTATCTCATATACACATTCTTGAGGGGCTTGAGTCGCGATCCTTCGAACAGTGACCGCATTGTGACATGCTTAGGCAAGATCCCGACCCTGAAGTCTGGGCCTAAAAGCCCTTTGTTCCTCTGAGAAATCTCTGAATAAATACTGAAAAAATCTAAGAGTTAACTTGTAGGAACAGGGCCCTTGTGTATGGCAAGTAAACAATTATGCAGGGTAAAATGTTTGGTAATGGTTTGTTATACGACTCCACAGAAGCAGTAATCAGTTTTAAATCCCACTTTAATAACAGTGCAAAGATCCTTCATTATCTCTGTCCTGTCTGTTTATCAGCAGGATATCTCGACAAACACGCAATAGATCTCAATGAAATTTGGTGTAAATGTAGGCCACGACCCAAAGAGCAGGGCACTAGGATTGACTGCAGATAGCGCCACCATGCGGCCAGTAACAAGGCACTTGGTGGCTCATAAATCCTGTACTGTGAGGTGTAGAGGCATATTTTGACCCCAAGTTCCCTGCATTGTGACAGTTGTTCAAGTGCTGAGCTCAACCATCTCTGCCTTAACAGTTCTTCCACTATTTCAGAATTTTATCTTTTAACTATTTCTCCAACCAATACTGAGCCTGACAAAAGTTGTTCATTTGTTTTTTGATATTGTATTACTTTTTCCTATAATTGGCTGCCAATATCTTGTGGGCATGCATGGCATATTTGACACTGAATACCATAACTTGTGAAGCTGTAATCAAATTGATAACATGTGCACAACTCTGAGCATTCATGCAAATTGTGGTTGCATTTGCATATAAGTGGTATAACAGTGTAATGATAACTATAATGATAAATGGCTGTAACTCAGTTACCATGAATCTACTTAGTGGACATTTTGCAAAACTCATCCTCGTATTAAGCCTAATGTTCCTGAGTCCTTTTTCTGTGTTCAATGAGTGATGATATTAAAGCCATGAATCTTGTAGTGACAAGACACTGTGGAATACGTGGAGACGATCACTACACATCAAATGAAATGGGTCCTCTTAATCAAAACCAGCTAGAGTGACGCACTGATGACAGCTGACAGCTGATAATGGCCTAACATGTTCAAAGTGAAACATCTGAAACTGAACTGATTCACTTCTTTCCCAATGTCATCACGTTAGCTATTAGCCATCTCCCTGTTGATCTTCAATGATGTTATTTCTGAAGTTAAATGAGTCAGTAAAGTCACAGTGTTAGCAGAGCTGCATGGGAGAGGAGAACAATGCAGTCATTGTCAGCTGCGTGCATCCACATAGTTTCTGTTTGCCATAACATAGCAAGATGGCGTACGTCACACAGTTTGTTGGTAGTTCAAAGGTTTAAAATGGGGAATCTGAGTGTCTACAACAAATAGGAAATGTGAGCATACTGTATTTATTCTCCAAGGGTCAACCAGGTCACTGATGGCTGTCATCCTAGCTTTGGGTTAATGGGATACTGTAATCAACAGACCTATTTAGGATGAGAGGAGTTCATAAGCAAGGGCAATAGGTTTCAATGCATAACACTTTTTGAAGGCTGATATCAATACTGGTTTTAAAGTGAAACTGTTGATGACCACATGCAAAGCAGCATGAATAGACTGCAGCTGAAATAAATAAATTAGTTGACATAATAGAAAAATAATTGCTTTATTTTAAGAAATGCTTTCCTTCATGTCTTATTTTGTAAACATAAAATAAACAGAATGTTTCAATGAGGCTGTGGTCAGGGAGGACCCTCTGCCACATCACTGACAAATATATATTATTTTTAAATATATTGACCCAACTCATTCTCTCACCGTAACTGACATCTAATTTTCAGTGGATCAATAACAGGCTTCTCTAGTGGCCGTTAAGACGAGGAAGACAGAGAGAAAACACTTGCACATAACCTGTAATATGTACCTCTTTAACAGCCATGTGAGGAGAGCGCATATGTTAACTCAGCACCAGACAAAGCAGGGCATCCAATTTGTTCAACTAGAATCACTTAATTCAATGACGAATGAGCCAAGAAACTTGCCAGCAGCCAGCTTTTCCTTTGTCTAGCTGTGTGTACACAGAGGAAGCTCATGCATCTCAGCAGACCTAATGTTTGACTCAAGAACATGAAGGAACCCGGCAGCTGCTCATGGCCACAGAAAGAGAGACAGATTACATGGGTGAGGCCTAGAAAACAAGTGACAAAAATCACAATGGACAAGACCAAATACTCTGGACAACCAAAGAGTTAAAGGACTAAAATGCTTTGAAGCTTCAACAGAGCTGCCACAGACAATATGAGTTTGCACCAGTTTTACAAACACTGACATTTCCTTGCTGGCAGTGTAATGAATCACATAGTCTAGGAAAGATTTTTTTATGTGTATCAAAAACATATTTTTGCAACAGATCTTTCAAGGTTTGTTGTAGCCATGTCATCAGTGACTAATGTTTGTGTAGGCGAATAGCTGAAGACCACAACATCCATTGCGAGTGCTGTTAAATTCACCTGAATGTGCTCAAGCTCTGTATCACTCACACAAATCATTTGTAGACATCTAAACTAGAGGATTCAGGAACAAGGGCGACTTAGGGACAAAAAACCTAGAGGAGTATTTGCTTCCTTATCCACAGCAAGGTGGCTGGTAACAATAAAAAAAAAGAATCAACAAGCCATGAAAACACAAAGCTGGGCTGCAGGTGACAAGAGGTGGTGCACGAAATAAGCGAGTGACCTTTGGTTTAGAAAAGATAAGCCCTCACCAAGATGGTGATTTCACAGGCCTCCTTTGCTGATAAGGGCAGGAAAGCTTGCAGGTGCACAACATAAAAAGGAGGAACTACCCACAACCAACTGCTCTGGGCCTTTTTCCTTTTGATTGATGAAAGAAGAAATTAAGTTACTGCTTTACAAATGGGAGCCTCCTGCTGCTGTGCATTCTCTGCTGCTTTACATGGCAACAGGAGAAAACATAGCTGGATCCCTGTGCAGACACTTCTATATCCCATTATATTGTGTTTACTTTGTTCATGTAGCATAAAACTGGTGTAGCATTAAAAGAAAACAACACACACAGGCCTCCAGGGTGAGGGGATGTCCAGGCATGTTGATATGGCCGGTGACTAACATGCACCTGCCTTTACACACCCTGAAACATGAAGCTCAAACTGAGGGAGTCGGTGCATTGAGTTTAAGGTTAAAACCCAGTCTATAAATTCATGCAATGAGGGTGTTGATGTCTGAGCAGTGAGCTGAGGTGGAGGAGGGAGGTGGACCGCCCTGCAGCAAACACACACACACGTCTGTCCACTGATGGTGTCCATCGGTGACATTGCACATGAAGAGCACACTTCTCACACAGTCTCTGTCATAGCAGGCCCAAACCTACTGAGGCTTTTTTTTTATATTCAAACATGTGATCACAGCACATGAATGTTTAAATCCAGCGACAAAACGGGGGCTTGTGTGAGGAGGATCTGCAATGCGTAGCCAACCCAGCTCCATCCTGGTGCCAGAAAAAAAAGCATCAGGCCTGATGATGTTAGAATAAAACTGTGTGATCACACTCAGTCTAAAAATACAAGGGGGGTAAAGAAACATATCATGACTGGTGTTAATTCACTCAAATATCATTTAAAACCAGATGAGGACAGGGAGTACCAGACAGAGGGAGAAGCTTAAAAATAAAAGTGTTGAAAAGCAGAAATGTTTGTGATCTTAAATGAGACAGTTGAGAAGCTAATAGAGGAGACAAGAAGCCAAAAATAGCCTGGATGCAGATGACAGAAGGGGGTCGTTTCAGGGCCTTGATGTTATCTCCAAAGTGTCCTACGCTTTAACATAAAACACTATACATATGTGATAAGTGTAATGTGAATACAACGTGTAGTGTTTGCGGTTAAAATGGACGCAGTATCGCGGGATGCACTTGCAGCCGGCGGGATACTTCACGACATCCATCCGCTGCGGCTCCGGAGCTGCGAGCAGGTTCCTGAACGCGCATCATCCCTCAGGACCGTTAACGTCTCACTTACAACCTTCAACGTCCGGAAACAAGCGACACAAGCGACACAAGCTCCTTTAACTTTGAGCCCGAAACGTTGAGAGAAACCTGCCTGACACACAGACACAAACAACAGGAGGACATAAATCCCAGCTTAGTTACCTTTAGCCGCCTCCACCGCACATAATAGTCCGAGCAGCAGCAGACCCACAGCGGATGCAAACGGTTTATTCCCTCGGAACCGCATCCCGACTTCGAGCTCAACCAGTTAGTGATAAAACGACCTTCTTCTTCCCTCGTCGCTCAGGCGGAGTGTTTGTCTAACGAGAAGAATAAAATCCAGAGGATGGGTGTCTGTTATCACGGCAGCTCTAAGATGGCCGTCGTCGCCGCCGCCGCTCCGCTTCTCTCTTCAATCAGCGCCTCTCCAGCAGGTTTGCAGTTTGAGGCGTTCAGGGACCGTCGGACGCTCCGCCACCGCCCTGAATCGGACACTCTGTTTCTTGTTGTGCGTTATATGTAATATCTAACTACAGTATAAACACAAAAGAACTGTGGGAGCATATTTAGAAACTAGAATGTGTCAGATAGAAGAGATTCATCCTCTGTTTGATTATAGGTCAGAGTTTCCATTTAAGTCAACAAAAGAACTGAAGTATAATGGTATTTTGTCAAATGTTTTTTTTTTTTTTATTTATTTGTTTTTTGATTGTTTTATGTCAAGGTGCAAACTTGTTGTTTAGTGTGTTATGTGGGACAAATATAGTACACCTATCTATCTATCTATCTATCTGCCTGTCTGTCTGTCTATTTTTAATAAGAACATGGGAGTAAAGCCAGTTTGTGCAAATCTGATTTAGGGATTTTTAAGGACATGCACAACTAAAGTACAATATTAACTGACATAATAAATGCTTCTATGTCCAGTCTTCATTCAGCCTTCATTATTTCAGTTTTGTGTTTGAAACGTTGCATATCTCAAATCATTCGTACATTTCATCAAAGTCCCACAGAGCAAATCTGGGGTGAAGTTGTATTCTAGTAAAGAAAAACTTGTACCTATTGCTTAAAGACACTGACGAATGGTGGGTTAGCCAGGGCCCTGCAGGTCATTTTGTTTTCTCAAACATTAGTTCCCGATATGATATCAAATGAACATAGCTACCAGCTGTTACTGCTACAAGGTTTTTAAAACACTTAACAGTTCAGCGTGATGAACTAATCAGTATTCCAATGCACTGACTGTTTTTGCTTAACCTGTAAAATTGAAAGTTTCAGGTGTTTATGAACAATACAACAAAATGTGTCCTCCCCTTCCCACCTCAAACTAAACTAGTCTGAGTTGCACAGCACGTTTGACACTGTCTGTTCTGTCTGCAGGTGTCTGTTCACACAAGTGAGAAAATGAACATCTGTTGTTATTTGGATGATAAAGTGAGGAGCACAGTCCAACTTCCATGTTCATGAACAAAATCTCTGAGGCAGCTTGAGGACAAAAGTCTCCACACACAAACTAATATTAACATAGTTTTCTTGGATTTGATTATCATCCAAATTCAGTGACAATATTTGCTTTTTGTATTTCAACAATTTTCAACAATATTGCACAGCGAGGGCTGCTGTGTTTTGTTTATGATTTAAAAATCATTCACATTTGCAAAATAATTCTTATTGGCCTATTAGAGGACATTGTCGTCAAAACCAAAATAAACCAAACGAAAACGTTTGTATTTATTAAGAACCTGACTCATACAGGCCAGTTAAAGTGTTGCAATCATTTTTGTTTTCTAAAACTTCCCCTCTTCATTCTGCTGAAAACAGTCTCTCCTGATCTCAACCAAAAATATCTACTTCTGTTTGGCCAGTTTCTTTCCAGCCCAGCTCATCAAGTCAGATCTACAACTAGTTCTGAGAAATCGAAGCTCAGGAGGAGAACGTGAAGGCAGCACGTGTCCAATGATGGACAGTGACGTCAGTACCTTTATTGCAGCCAGAGGGCTAAACTGAGACTGAGGGTGGGGGACAAATGTCTCCTGGTGCTGCCCAGTGTCTTCCATCATAATGTGAGGTGCATGACAACACTTACAGCTGAAGCCCAGGGTCCAACAAGGACCCTCCAAGGTTTCTGTTTGTCTGAGGACAAAAAACAAATTTGCAACTTAATTATAAATGGTTGTAGATATTTTAGTATTGGTAATGGTTGGACAGATGCTCGGGGTGGAGAGTGTTGCTTGCAGAGCGTGGACCCATACAGCATGCAGCCTTGAGGCCCTGCATAATCCAGACATGGTAAAATTGATATTTCAATGACATGACACGACCAGAATGTGACAAACTCGAATGTGTGAAACTGCTTATGTGCTCTGCAGCCAAAAAGTTGTTTAATCCTTTAGTCCAAACAGGCAAGATGGGAATTGTAAATCTGAACATGCTTTAATTTTGCCCCAAGTTTATCCCACAGAAGGACTTTCATAAAAATCAGTCACAGTGAAAGAGACATTCAATAAAAATGAGCATCCTATTGATCATTTATGTGTTAACTACTATCCTGCAGAACAACCACATAACAACAAGTGCAATGGCAACGTGAGAGCAGCAAAGCCTCGAATTGCAAATGTGGGTGGGGGGCTGCTACCTAATCAACACCCTCAGAAATAGATAGCACCCCTGAGGAGAAGAGGGTGCAATGCAATCAGACAATTACCCTCAAACATCCACGTCGGCTTCTCATGCATAACACTGCACCACCTCGATGTGGCTTTTACTCATGCAAATTTAAACACGTGACTTTAATTTGACAGAGTCTCTCATGATAAGGTCAACACCCCGTAATGTAAAGTCTTGCTGTGAGTTTGTTGATAGAAGGTGAACCCCAGATCATTTTGTGTGCCTTGTTATTGATGCGATGTTACATACTCTCCAATTCACTTTCAAAATAAAAAAACAACCAAAAAAATCATGTAAATGTAGCAAGAATAAAGGCCAAACATTAGCATTCAGTGCAGACTCAATAGTTGCAATTATCATGGAGAAACAGCAGAGAAAGGACATAGTTGTGTGAGGCCATAATTAAGTGATGGGTCTATAAACAGGGGCAGTCTATGGGCATCAGGGCAGCAGCACGGCCGAAGCACAATGCCTGTTTGTTTCCAGTTTGGTAACACATGAAGTGGCCAAGGGAAAGCAGATGTCCAGCACTTTGGGGAAGAGACAGAGCGGCCATTATCATTCCTCTGGGGGACAATGGGCAGCAATAAGGAGGGTTTGGTGGGTAGGTGTGAGACATCAACGAATGATCAGAAAGGTGTTACTTCCTCCAGAACGTCTCACCCTCTGTTGCGACTGACTGCTGCTCCTCAGGGATTCCCATGATGGTTGTCGTCTACTGGATGCAGGTTTATTGGCAAGCACTTGAACTTTATAATTTGTAATTGTAGTATCTCACTCATCACTTTATTATTCCACTTCAAATGCCACATGTTAAGGGCTTGGTCCACCTCAAATGAGCAAAATAGCCCCAGTAATGTTTAGCCATGGAGTTACTTTAAATTTTTGTTCCCCAGGTTTTGAGATATTTGACTCTGAGATTTTTGGCTCCCAATCTAATACAATGGTGATAAATTGCAGCGTTCACAGCAGTCAATATCAACTTTTAAAAAACTCAATAGCGACTTGTCTTGTTCTGTAAAACTATGTCCCAGTTAGTCTGAATAGTCCCCAGACTTCACTGTGAGCATGTTTCATTGGAACTATTCTACTGAAGAAATAGTCAATATAAAACCTTATTATGTGAATGCCCACTAGTAAGCAAGAAAGTATGTTGTTATTGTACTGAACTGAACCATTGAGCAATTCATTCTCTAATTCTCAATACCCTTTTAAAGAATGTCCTCATAGGTCAGTAAATGTGTTTGTGATGAAGTGAAACAAAAAATGGGAAACAGTTCTTCAAATAGTGATTAAACATACAATTTTTAGAGTTTTTTTTAGGTTGTATGTCAATCAACAGAAAATCAAGCAGCAACTATTTAGATAACTAATAAATAATTTAAGTCAATTTTCAAGCCAAAATTTGGTTCCAGCTTTGAGAATTTTCTGCGGATCATATTGGAGTAAATTGGACATCTCTGGCTTTGGACAGCTGGTCAGACAAAACAAGATGGATGGATGGATGGATGCATAGATAGATAGATAGAAAGATAGATAGATAGATATATAGATAGATAGATAGATAGATAGATAGATAGATAGATAGATAGAGATTAGCATTGTTTTGCAGCAACATGTTTTCCTCCTCTACGTTGCTGCTCAGCATAAATAAAGAACCTGACACACCATCCATCTCAGAGACTGAGCTCACTTCTCGAGCCCCCAGACAAGGATTTGGGGATTAGATACACCACATTATTTGGATGGTCGAAGGTCACAAATGCCTCATGGCTGCTCACATTATTCATAATCCTTCCACCTTCCATCCTTCTGCTTCAGTGATACACTCTGTCAGTACGTACTGAGGGCGGACATATTCAGCCACTGGCTGCAGGAATCACGTTGTTGGATTGTGGACCGCAGTCGTGGTGGGTGGCTGGCAGCAGACGGAGCATGAAAAAGGCTTCGCCATCATGAGAATCAAAGTGGTCGTGACCGTTAAACGCCACGGCTTCTCAATATTCTATTTCCTGTCTCGTGTCTAGACTGCAGCTTGTGTCATTAACTACTGTTTTCCTTTTCCTTCCCGGCTGCTGAAGGATGTAAGAATTCCATTATCTGTTCCGCTTTTCTTATAATAGACAAAGATTGCTGGAGATAATTGCTCTGAAGGTAATTGTTCAGAGAGCCCAAAGCTATTCATAATGACCTTCGTACATTTGATTGTGTATTAATGATGTGTACAGACGCAGTTATTTGTTTATCGGTGTCTTTTTCACAAATGAGCAGCATAAGTTTGAGAGAATGTCCCAGGATCTAATTGGGCGAAGGGAGGAGCTCAGAAAAGTTGTTTTAGAGGATTACAGCTCTGCATGCCCATTTGCCTTCAGTTTTATTCATTATCTGATAATCAAAAATATATGGCGTGAAACCTGAGTGCGTGTCGCTTCATGAATTCATAAACCTGCTTCATGAATTTATAAGCCTCAATTTTCTGTGAACATTTTTGTTGAAAGATTAATTTTATATACAGCGAGACTTAAGTCTTCTTTTTTTTTTTGCTTCAGTACGGATGTCTCCTAGACTTTGCTCATGAATACATTTTTAAAATCCTTGGCTGGGGGAAATTAAATCTCACTTTAGAAGTTCCGGATGTTATCAAGTTCTTTCACGGGAAATTCTTAAGCCAGTGGGTCTGTATGTGCTGGAGTGTGGCAACAAAATCGCACAGGGAACCCGAAGCCGTGCACCTTTAAGCTGTCTTTGCTGTCTAATTCACACATTCTCCACAGGGAACATTTAAAACTTACCCTCTGTGATTGATTCCCTTCCACTTAAGTTGCTCTCATTTATCTTCCAGCCCGGCCTGTCGCTCCGCTGGCTTCTTCCTCCATATGCACTCTCTCACTGCGAATGTCCTGAAAATGCACTGTCAGTTATCTTTTTTTTATCCCACTCTTGTTCATCAGAAGCCATATTATAATTTCTGTTAGTACTCCAGGCAGGTTTTTGCACTTCATCTCATGGGACAAGAAATCTTTTTATTTCCCTTGTTTTTTTGTTTCCTCATTTCCACATTGCCGAATCCTACTTGTCTATTTTGGTTTATGAACAAAGAAGCTGTTGGGAGAAATGCTTTCTGATATAATCTGACAGCTTTGATCTATATTCCATACCTTCCTTATGAAGCCCTTTTCTGAAATTATTTCCTCAGAAGCTCTATTAGGTTATGGCACTCTTTGGCTCATGAAGTAGCCTCAGGATATGCCATGCCCTCCTTGATTGTCAATAGCCAGCAGTTTCAGCTGTCTCTCAAGCCCCATTGTCACTGATAGAAGGCCAGGACGCTAAAACCACATGGCAGGAGTGAGTGGGAATCTGACAGATGGAGGCTTGATAACCTCACAGAATACTTCAGTCCTCTCTATAGGGCTCAAGGACCATGCAGATTAAGCTTTCAGTCAGCACCTTCAGCCACATCCATATTCATGAGAGCCATACTTTAGTTTTATCACCGATATCAGATGTCAGACAATGTTTGATTTCCATTTGCATTCATCACGTACCTCTGAAGCAGAATGTTAAATCAGAATTCATTAATTGCAGTGCGTGGCGGATTCCTCCAGATGGGCATCAGGTTGCTCAGAGGAGTGTGGCTGCCTTGATTTTTATGTTCTTGTTTTAAGACCTTGACCCCTGACCCCCCACAGAAGGTCACCTCTGGCCTGCCGCAGGGAGGGTTCATACTGTGGGTCAAGCTGGTGTCTAACTCTCACCTCCTTGGCTTTATTGCCTCAGAGAGTTTAGGGAGGGGGCGCTGACATGGCTGTCACAACGAGTCCAATCAGTCATCTGTGAAAGGCAGGGTCCCTTGGCTCCCCAGAGACTCCCATTCTGAACACTGAAAATTAGGGCCCAGGGGATGGCAGCTGATGAATATAGACATGCTGGACATTGTAAAGTTGTTGTGTTCAAATGTAAATGAAGTAGTAACAAGAAAAGTGTGCGTACATACAGTACTGCAGTCCAGTGATTGCAAGGGCTTATTTGCACTTAGAAAGATTGTAGAGTAGCTCAACTAATCAGAACAGAAAACACAGTTTGATTTGAAAAATAAATCCACATATTGAGCTGTAACACCTGAACACTACATAAATATTGTGACAGTGCGTGAAAACCCATTAGCAAGTGAGCAGAAACGTCTGAACAGGGTTAGTAAATTGAAAAAGACAGCTATTAAATGGTTGAAACAGTTAGCTAAAAGTAATGGATACAAGTAAGTTAGTTAAAAGTAACGGATATATGATTCAAATAAAAGTAGTCAATAAACTAGTAACTAAAAGTTTTGAAAAGCTAAAAGTGATGGATAAAAATATATAGCAAAAAGTAAAGCCACTCCGAGTTGAATCCAAACTTGATGAACTGACTCCAAGAATAACAGTTCAAATGCTTGAAGAAAATGGGAACAATATCAACTTTTATAAAAAATAATAGTGTTAAATAACATCCAGTTTAAAGTCAAATAAATCGATAAAGGACTATTTCATCTGACAGAGCTGTGGGGGCACAAAGACAAAAAAGACTGGGAACCACTGCTGTCGACATCAAATATCTCAGCAAACCTACTTCTCATTTTCGATGAACAAACATTACTTGACTCACACACGCATAAAAAGCTTGCATGTGTACACCCACACACCGGATAAAGCTAATAGCACAGACGCAGACCTGAGACACATTGCCCACCCATTGCAACAACCCCCAAGTTGAGACATGTCTGTGATTAAAATCTGCGTCCCGTGTTTGCGTATGGGAAAACCTGCTGTCCAGACAGCGAACTGAGCAGTCTGCTCCCTCATTACCCTCGAAGGAGGCTCATATGGTGAGTGGGTGATATTAAAGTGGAGGAGGTTAAAAATGGCTCGGAGCCAGTGTGTACGACGTCGTCTCTGACCGAGTGTGCGGCTCACTTGGGAGCATGCTGACCCAGATGCTGAAACCGGCCTGAACAACAGAAATGCGGTAAATCATGTGATGACAAATCATATCTGAAGCAAAATCAAACCAGGTCAACAAAGAGGCAAATCACTGGAAAGATTAACTTAAGCTCTCCTTATTTATGTATTTATGCAAGAGTTAAATACTGTTTAGCTCAAATTTAATCAGAGACTTAAAAGTATTCCCCTTCGTCCATTGTGGGTTCACTTGGGTCTAATGATGATTATTTGTCCTCCTCCTCCTTAAAACTGCATCTGATCCCCTCCTTTGATATGAAGCTGGAGGCTGGCACGAACTGACCTCAGGCCTTGGACCACACTCATACACACACTTAAATCCGGTGTTGAGACATTAACGGCGTAAATCACACAGACATATCAGGGTCTCTGCAGTCGGCATGGCTTTATTATGGCTCAGGTCCCATTATAGTGTTTCTATCCTGCTCCCTAGATCCCCATAATTATGTTGTTAGCCTGCCATTAACTGAGATCAGTGATTATCAACTGACCAGGTCAGCGCCGCAGACGGGGAGCAATTGAAATACACCTGGTCACACTCAGTTCATGATCTCCCCGCCACTGACAAAGGTTAGAGCAACCGGAAATGACTTTGAGCTTTGATATAACATGATCCTCAGGCTCAGAGTATTTTTAAAGGTCTTTTCAACCCTTTAAAAAAAGTCTCTGGCTAAGATGATCAGAATCAACACATCAGCACTGTGTGATGCTCAGGAAGGTGGAAAGCTGCTCCTAATCCGTCCATTTGGGTAATTATGTTCATTCATTATACATTTTGTTGAGCTTGGTCTTTTCCAAACAAAAGTCTGACTCTTGTCCAAGTCAGACAGCTAGCGATGCACTTACTGATTACACTGGGTCCCTAAATGCATCATGGGGTATTTGATTGATTGAATTTATCTGATAATTTAAAAATGCACTAAGTCTGCAGAACATACAAGAGGAAACACAGAGAGTAACACCAGATAAGGACATGAAGATTCAAAGTGGATAGGCTTACATGTTCATAATATAATTCAGGCTACATATTAATGAGAAACAGTCTTTTCAAGGCCAGTTTAAAGACTGACTCTGATGTGATCAGCTAGACTTTGGATGATTATTCTATTTTGCTGGAGCTGAATAAAGAAATATTGAGACATAGTCGACTCTTAAAACGAAGTAGAAAATTTGACTAAAACAATCCCAAGTCAATGTCCACTTACTAGCTTTTTCCAAAGCTTAAAATCTTCATCAGTGGATGGAGTTTTTAGTACCTCTCATCCATCTTAAAAGTTAAGCATCAAATTTCCACGGACAAAAACGGTCAAACTACTGTTTTCAAGGTCAAGAAAGAACTTTCATGTTCAGCATAAAATGGCTTTTATTATTCTTGTGGAATTGCTCTGAGTGACCTTAAAGAATAAATCTGGTGTTGTATATGTATGTCTCATTTCCAACACACCCCCTGTAAAGACTGAAACCAACAACAGATTGAATCTACTTAACAAATAAACACTTTCCTGCTGCTGCAAAATCTCACCAGTGCAACAAATGTGCATGAATCAATGAGTCCCCAGCAAATACAATATTTACTCCTGTTTGAGTTATGTCACAATGTCTTGCTGCGTGGTGGCTGTTTCTATTTTTCTTACAACTGACTGATCGGTCATGTAACCAATAAATAAAGGAGTGCATTGAAGCTCACAGTATTTGTCACTTCTCTGTGTGTGTGTGTGTGTGTGTGTTCTCAAAGTAAGAAACTCATGGGATTTTTTGACCACATGAAAAATATAGAATATAATCAGCGTGAAAAGTAGTTTCATAATTCAGATTCAGATGAAACACTTTGAATCAAACAAATCCATCAACATGGTCTCCATCAGTATGTACCAGCTGACTGCCGCGGTGTGTGTTTAATATAATGCATGTGTCAACTGATTGAAGCGCACTGCAGCATGTATTATTCAGCAATTAAAGTACACAACTGGCTCGTGTCAGCTCAGAACACATTCAGTAAATACAGTATGTGTGCATTCATATTGCAGGATGGAAATTTAGCATGAATAAATCCCATGGTACATCAGTGCCGGCATCCCCTGCGACCTCTCGTGATGTGGAAGCAGGAGATTTTGGCTGCTGTGTGTTAATGGAGGATTAAGGTTTAGTTAAAGGGCCTTCTCTCTCTCTCTCTCTCTCTCTCTCTCTCTCTCTCTCTCTCTCTCTCCACACAACCTTTTAATTATTGATTTTCAACTCGCAAGGCCTCATCTCTCCTCTCATCTCTCCTCTCATCTCTCTCCTTCCTCGCTGCCGCTCCCTGTCTTTTTTATCTTTCTGGCCTCTTTTTCTTCCAACACAAAATCACTGGCAACAGCCGCATGCACACACACACAGATACATTTCTGAACACACACACTTCTTCTCGTCCCTTCTCCTCTCCTTTTTCCCCCGACTTGTCTCCATATTAAAATGCGTAGCTGCTGGCCGCTAGCTGCAGTGTCAGCAGGAGGGGGAACGGGGAAGGTAATTCATACCCGGCTGTCACCCAGGCTGGAGGTGAGTGAGCACGCCTCTTCCCTAAGGAGACAGCCAGAAATGAGCCCAGCAGAGGAGCTCGGAGGCATCAATAATCCAGCACCTTTCCCTGCACTAACGACAGCCTCACGCAGTCTCATTAAACACAGCATGCTCCTCGTGCTGCCATATTTATACAGTTGGAGCTCAGATTGAGATGAATGGGATATCTCTCTACATGCATCTCCCCTTAAGAGTACACCCCCGCAGTTATAGGTGTGAAAGAATAACATTATTTGGTCAAAACTGCATATTTCATCTCGGAGATAATGCAGCAGCTCTCTCGACGAGATGGGATTCCTGCTCAGGGATGTCGGTTTGGCCTCCTCGTGTTTACACCCACGAGAGGTTTGGGTATATTTTCCATAGAGCAGCAGCCTGACCCTGTGGGATGCTTCTGTAAATAGGCTGTCACAGCTCTCACTGGGGCTCTATTAGGAAACTTGGGAGCACATACACACAGAGAAAAATACAGCCACACTCCTGGAACACACCAGGAGTGATAAATTCACACACATGAATCTGCAGATAACTTCTTCAGGGAGAAAAATAGATTTGATTTTGGCTTTCTGGCAAATATTCTTAAATTGGCTTTGGAAAATGTTTATATAATCCCCAAATCTTTAATTGGTTTTCAACCCCTGGAGGAGCACGCGACTGTAATTTAAAACACCAAAACTGGAGTTAAAACCACTGAGTGACAATATGCACACAAAAGGAAATATATAACCAAACACACCTTTGTTACATCCACTCCCTAACCTCTAATTCTTAACTTGAACCCTTATTCTAACCTTAACCCTAAAAATGATGTGCTGAGAGACGAGTCCAGTGTTCTCACTTTGGCAGATTCATACAGGAACACAAACTGACATGTGCCTGCCAGGTCACTGCCAGGAAACTGAAACAGTTCAAAATAGGCATTTACATACACCCACCCCCCACCAAAAATGGCTCCCAGCTCCGTTCCTCCTCTCTGCATCGCCCTCAGGATAATTCTGTCCAGGGTATTCTAGGAATCTGTCTCAGGATAAGATAATCCAGGGACAGCTGCTCTCTAATTTTAAGGCGAGGGCCCGAGGATACGGGTGTCACAGAGAGAGCTGAGATCCAGTGGATGTTAAAGTCGGTAAAAAAGCTGCGTGTCGCACGTGGAGGGCAGAATCTTGTTTCACCGGCTTCTCTGACACGCTACTCTCAAGGGCCCCCAGGAGGTCAGGTCCTGATCGCGGGGCAGGCGGTGAACCGACAGTCAACCCATGATTCACTCCGAGAAATTCATCCGTTGTTGCCATGGCAACAGCACCTGCAGACAGATGAAAGGGTGTCACCTCAGAACCACCTCCTTTGTGTGTGTGTGTGTGTGTGAGAAAATACATGGTTCATACAGCATGTCAATGAAGAAATGCTTGTTTTCATGTGTGGTTGTTTATGCACATGTCCAATCCTGCAGATAATTCAGTCAGGAAAATAGTAATCAGTCCCTAATATCTGTATCATCATCTGATGGTAACAGGTGCTGCTGGTCAGAGCTGCTGCTGTGTCACTCATCAATTATAACGTTGCATAAGATCCAGTTGGTTCATTATTGTGCATCATCAACCTATTGATGTACTGAAATGCTCTGGCAGTGTTGCTTCTCTTCCATTCATGCCAATATAGTTTTCGGGGGTTAGTATTGACATATGCATTTGCAAATTCTTACGTGGAGGTCGCACGGGCCATCGTAGAGAAGCTCCAAACTCTGGTATGCAGGTCCATGTGTCTGCAAACAGCCGCTGTGCTTAAAGGTCTTTAAACAAGAAACTGTAGGGTGCTGCTTCTGTAGATGACCCTGACTTCTGGTGCCTGAGGAGGAGGGCAAATGGAAAGGGATGATGATATCAGCACAAGCTCAAAAACAAAATGTCCCGAGTTCAGAGTGAAGATTCATGTGACAGTGAGGTTTTTAAAACACTGATTCAAACAAAGTTGGATGCTGTGGAAAACAAGTGATAAGTTGGATAAGTTCTGACATACACTCAATTTAAAAGAGTACAAGATAATATATTTCATGTTTGACTTCATCAACTTGATTGATTTTTGTGAATATGTTATGTTCATTCTGAATTTGATGTCAGCAGTATGTTTCAAACAAGTTGGGACAGGAGCAACAAAAGACTGAAAGTTGTGGACTGATCCAAAAACACCTGTGTGGATCATTCCACAGGTTAACAGGTTGATTGGTAACAGGTGATAGTATCATGATTGGGTATGAAAGGTTCATCCTGGAAAGTCATTCACAAGCAAGGATGGAGAGAGGTTCAACACTTTTCAACACATGACTGTATAAAGGAGATTACTACATGGGCTTTGTTTGCAAATGATTGCATCCTGTTTTCATATGTTTTACACAGCCTCAGCAACTTTTTTTGGAATCAGGGTTGTAAGTTGGTGATTTAATGTAACACACCTACAGGAGCTTGACACACTTGTAAACAATAATGTAATTAAACATACCCATGCAATAAATATGAACTTTGTGATGCTAAGAAAATGTTGATCCAGAGAGGTCAACAAAATGGCCAGTTCTGAGCCTGTAGTTTGTGGTGTTTCACTGACTTTCATAGTTTTGTAAAGGTGTTCCTGTTATTTTGTTCATCCTCTGCATGTCTGGTTGAACAGAAAAAAGCAGTAGCTACAGACAGTTGCAGAGAGAGACGGGTTTCTCTTTATCTTCATCAGCAGATGTCTCTTGTTTTTATCATCAATGTGAAATGGTGAGTCTGGAAAGAAGACAACTGCCCCAGGCCCCCAAATATTCCAGGATCAGTAAACTGTGTGTAACTACTATTAGATTGATTGGACCCAAAAGCAGAACATAGATTCAGGCGAATCGGCTGAACCAGATTTACTGTTGATACGCATGAGGAGAATGAGGAGATGAGTGAAGGCAGGCAGATGTCGAATGGCTGAACAGATGAAGTTAAATGCTGAGTGTAGCTACGATTCCGAAGCACAGGAGACACAAGAGTAGAAAATCCAACAAAACACAAGGAAGCAAATCACTAGAATCAAGGCAACTGTGTCTGTACCTCATGGGAGACTGACTAATCTGACAATGAGTGACTGGAGAACTGGGGTTTAAATACTGCCGGTTAATGGCTTGATGACGAACAGGTGAGCGGACTGATGCAATCAGGGAGGCGTTGAATGGATCAGGTGAGACCCAGAGAGGAACCACGCCCAGAGACAAACGACACACAGACAGAGAGAGAGAGAGAGACACTGGAGACACAAGGGAAAACAGGAGCAACACAGAGTCTAGACCAGGACCATGACACTATGAGGCATTTCATTTGTAATAGCTTGATTAATTGCAAAAGTGTTTGGTAATATACTGAAGCACAGTATAAACTTTTTTACCTAATCTTGAAGCCTTATTTCACAGATTGGCCCTCAAATTCAGTGTTAATATCTTTAAATGTTTCCGGTGATATTATGTTCCCCTGCAACATATTTTGACATATGTTTGCAGTTGAACAAATGACCACAAACTAACTGACACACAGCGAACTTATTCCGAGGTATAAGATATAACGAAGCCAACCCACAGCTCATTCTGGCCCCAGAGGCCCTGCAGCAAGTTAATCTGGCCCTGGAGTAAAAATCCTGTCAGTGTTGTTTCAGACATAATCATGCTCTACATTTTGTCCAGTTCCACTAATTACTTCTTCCTCCCCAACTCACTGCAGATTGGTTTGACCCCTGGGCTGAGCGAGGTCAGTAATATTTCCTCAGCGGTGCCTGTCAGCGGTGTCTGCTCTGCCTGCGCGCTGAGCCAACAGTTACAGGAGGCATCGGGCTCCTATAGGCCTCCGACCGACCGTAGTAGTGGCGTGATGGTGTCCGCTCTGCCAACTCCTGCCGAGAACGCTGAGTCATTGTACGCATTCCCAGCATTCAGCGGGATGCTGCACCAGCTTCAGCTCCATTTATTTATCTGGGGGGGTCAAAGTCCACAAATAGCTCAGCCCCCACATGGGTCACAATATGTTTATCCTGCTTTTTTTATGATATGATTGGGTGTGAAGCTCTGGAATCAACAGTTCATCCCTTTAATAACCAGATAGAGAAATTAGTCACACAAGTACATCAACATGTGTTAAGCTTTTTGAACCATATAGAAGAGTTTATGTTTTTGGCTTCCAGACTCCATCATCTGCTGAAAAGAAAACAGAGTAATAAATACAGCTTTGAACTTGAGAGCTTGGAGTCTGTTTCATTAATCAATGCCAGGGGTGCTGCTGGCTGTGCATGTTTCTTCTCCCTCCCCATCCTCCTCAGGGAGGAATTTTATCACTTTAAGGTTCGGCTTTTTGAGATTCCTGCCGCATTGGGTGAATTCGAATGAGAGAAGAAGTTTGGAGAAACTTTACCAAAACGACACATCGGACAAAGAATCTGATTTCCCATCCCATCACATTTGAGACTCAGTGCAGTGGGCTGCAACACTTGTGTTATTGTTGCAGTAGGATCTTTTCTAAACACTGTCTAAGAATATGCTCTTCCTGCAGCAACAGCAGTCACTCATGCTTATTTCAGTCAACATGATGCATACTTCAGGCCTGATGGCACAGCCTGAATCTGTTTGTTATGACAGCCAGTTACAGGCCTGTCTCGATATTTTGACGCTGAGAGTGGAAACTTGCGTATATTCATAAACAGTAATTACATAACATTTGGTGAGCTTACATTTTCACACAGCATAGATTTGTAACATTTCCAGAACACTCGGTTTTGTCTTTTCACCACCTGCCAAATTATGGCATCGCGATCAAATCACACAGGATTTTGACACATAGGAGCTTTATGAGAATATTATATCTCTGTGTAAGTTTTAGATTTACTGTAGTTAAATTAATAGGAGTCAAAAGTCGGACGTAAGTCGTGTTCTCTACCAAGACACTTTTGAATTCTTCCCACAATTTTACTCTTCTTCACATGTGTCATATGCAAAAACCAGAGATGACATCTCCACACATTTTGCCTACACACTGTATCATGCACGGGAAACAGATCTCACACAGCGAGAGCAGTAGAGTGGGAATCCTGGAGGTGGACAGATATGTTGATCCTGAGAGTACATTGTGGAAATAAGCTTCTGTCAAAGTAATATCACAGCTAGAAAGAGCTCAAGCAGATGGCTGAAGTCAGTACGCCTTCAGGGGAGCGCTGTGCTGTGACAGTCAGGTGGGAAACAGAGTGGAAGCCGCACATTTTTGTTGCAATGAATACAGTCTCTTGTGGTCAGCTGATGCGTTTAAAATGGGATGCGTGTTTTTTTTAATCACAACATGAGATGACTGTAACGCAGGTGGTCCACAGGAGCAAACTCGTGACCCCACGGCAGCTAAACCAACATATGGCCCAGATTTGGAGCGGCCAGGTGCAGAAGGAATCTGCATTGAAAAAGTGCTTGTCATTACTAAGACACATTATGGACTTTCTGATCAAAAGGAATTTCAAACCACAATGTTCTAGTCAGCAAAACAAAATATACTTTGAGAACACTTTGTGCAGAAAGCAAAGTTTAAGGCTGTGTTTGAGACAGATAGAAATATTAGTGTTGTGGATTCATCCCTCTACTGTAACAGGTGCTGATTGGTCACCTGCACCCAAACCCCCTAAAAATACAGTGAGACTGTCATTTCCTCTTGTTGACCTGTTGACCTCCGCTGACCTGCCAGGGTCAACCATCACAAACTCACACTCAAATTGTTCACACTCACAGAACTTACACAGGAACTTATACACAGGAAATGTGTATAAAATGATGCAACATTTAGAGTATTTGAGTAATATGCAGAGTATTTCAATTAGATGGAATGATGCAACAAAAGAAAAGAAAAGAAAAGAAAAATAAAATACATAAGTGCATAAGATAAAAAATATGACTAAATGAGCTTTGAACTAACATCCCATTGATAATGCTAAGATGCTGATATTTTGCAGGTATAATGTTTATTATGTTGACCTTCTTGGTTCAGCTTGTTAGCATGCTAGTTTAATTAGCACTAAACATGAGTACAGCTGAGGCTGATGATGGAGTCTTTAGTTTCACAGACACAACCCAACCCAGAAAAATTTGATCTGATGATGGTGCTGGATAAAAAGTCAGGGGATTACTGAAGTCAGAAGAGGAAAAGTAAGGGATCACTTCTTCAAAGTCAGAAGGCTTCATATTCTGAGGAACATGCATATCTGCACAACATGTCATTTTCCGTCTCGACCAAAGTGGTGGATCGGACACACATTGTCCTTGACCAGGACATTGTCCTTGGATGCTGGCAAGACTGAGGCACAAAACATATTTTGGGACTTCTCAGGCACCATAGAAAAAAATAGTTTATAATCCTGTATATTAGCATTTGAAACACAGCATCATGGTGTAACCGAGGCCAGCTGCCAGCCTCTGTCCTTAAATCGTGTGAGGTACATCACTAATGAGCTGCGCTGCCATGAGTCTGAGATAAACCAGAGCCTGGGAGATTACCACTCATCTGATCTCAGTCACAGGCTCCTATGTTCTCCTATATCTTCATTAAAATTGCCGTATGTATAACTGTCATACTGTGCACAAGCAAAACTGATCACAGCTGTGTCTGCAGGATTATAGATCAGAGAGGGATACAAAAAAACCCCAGGAAAAGCAGAGCGTCTGACGCATAAAGGGAGGGTTTCTGTCTGTGAAGAAGCTTTAGACGCTGCGAGCTGAAGGAACTGAGAGCAAATCTCATCTATTAGTCATGAGGTTTAGGGTGGACTAGAGTGTATCTGCAGAGCTTTGTGTGGGGCTGTGAGCGATTGTGCAGTGCTGCATTACTCCACAGCATGTGCCCTCCCTGCCTGCATGCCTCTCCCTCCTCTCCTCCGGAGTCCTCCTGGCTCGGCTTAATAATGTTGAGTCATAAGGTGGGAGGGAGAGTCGCCTCCCTCGCTCCTGGAGCTGCTGCTGCTCGCTCCGTTTGCGCTTTGAAGATGAAAGGTGGAGCTGATCACGTTCATTTTGGGCTGTAAACTTATATCCTTCCTCTCCAATTTATGGGGTGGAGTGATTTTAGCGCCAGGTCAGGAGGAGTCATGTGGCTCCAGACTTTCTCTCTGAAATGAGGCCTCTCTTCCAATTATGTTGCTTTTAAAACTCTGTCAAGATGTTAGAAGTACTGAGGTCAGGGGTCTGAGCCCTGATTTTTATTTTTTTTTTTTTTAAATGTGACAAAAATACCAGAAATAAAGTTTAAAAGCATTTCATTCATTCAGTAAGTGTTAGTTATATTTTCATGAGCTAAGAAATGCAGTCATATTTACATCAGCAACATTTGTCACATAATCCAGTGGGTTTTCAATAGTTTCTCCAGCCTAAGAAATAGAAGATTTTTGTTATCTGAAAAATTCAAAACCACCATATTTGGTTTTCAGTGGAGAGCAACCCTTCACAGCACCAGGAATAAAACTCCTTTATTTATTATTTATTTACTGACCCAACAGAAGTCACAATTGAATATACTGTGACTAAGGCTGAGATACTGAAATCAGTACACAAACAAAGATTTGCTTCATCTTCACTCTTTTGACTGAGTCCGCCTTTCGACATCACGTCTCACAATCATAAAATATGACCAGGAAGTTGGATATATAATTAACCTATAGCTCTGTTTGTATACTTAAGTCCTTTGATAGAGTTATTCCCCATATTTTTGCTGTCCAAAAGCATCTGATAAGGTTTTGATGATTAAAGTCCATTAAGTGGATCATTTCCTTTCTAATCATGTCTAAACAAGTGCTGCATGCGTCTGTGTAATCTCACAAATAAAAGTGATACATGAGTGGAGAAACGTGACATTTATTACTCAGTTCTAGATTGTTCAATGCAGGGCACGAGGGGTCACTGAATGGCCGACAAGTGTGAAAATCATAGGATGTGAATCATAAGCTTCGATCTTTACAGTCACCAGATCTCAATCCAACTAGGCACGTATGGGAGATTTTAAGTGACGGGTTCATACGTGTGTATGTCATCAAAACAGACACACAAACACAGAATCCTTTGGTTGAATGGTGTTCATCCCTCCAGTTCAGTTCAAGACACTCATAGATTACAAGCAAAGGAGCATTGAAGCTCTTCTGGCAACTCATAATGAACCTTTAAGACCCATCTGCAGAGGGATTGGCTTGTTTGTCTTGGCCGTTCCCTCGCTGAGACATGAGAGATCACCGAGGACTTACTGTATGTTTGTTTTCTAACTGCCGTGCAATGCACTGCCCTTCAGAAGATTATTGCTGTCTGATAGTATGTGTGAATTGTTTTAGACAACTTAGCAGCAGGCTTACATCCCCTTTTTGTGCAATGCAATGTCTGAGGCGCGGCGGCTTAAACTGCAGCTTTGATCCTCACTGGTATGATCTCCCTTTTATTTCTTTGAATTTCATTTAAGCAACATTTGAGTCGGGAGAATTTGACAATATGTGTGTTCGCTCTGGTCATTGGTCAGTGAGTTTCTCTGCCCAATGAATAAGTAAAACATCTTTTTTCTTAATGCAGTTGTCCATCATCCATTGTAACATTTGCAGTAAATCCTCTGCAAGTTCGCTGAGGGACAGTCTGGAAAAAGGGTTAAAAAAGTGAAATGTACTGAAACATGTCAACTATGCTATGAAATTAGGAACCAGTATCACAATGCATTTTTCTCAAACCACTCGACACAATCAGAATAATCACATCTCTGCTATTCATCCATATGAGTTGTCCTATTTATGCCCAAATCTGGCTCTGCTCATGTGTCATGTTGTCACCCTCCTCCGAGCTCCAAAGCTCCGTCAGATCCAGCATATTTAGCTATTTTTAAACAAAATAACAACAGTTTGATAAATAGTGAATGGATAGAGGAGAAGTAGGTTATGCTGCAGGAGCGGTTTGGGAAGTTTCTGTGGACATACTTTTCTCTGTCTCCATCAGAATCCATTGTTACTGACACGGATTGGAGCAGCCCACAGGCTCCGTTCTCTGTGAAGGAGGGAGGCTTTTTTCCAGCCTGCAGGGACGAAGTGTTTGAGGCTCAAAAGATTCATTTTGGATGGAGAACCACTTTAAGTGTCATTCAAACTGAGTGCGTGCCGAACAGAAAAACCTGACTTCCCAAACACTTACTGAAAGTACTTCTTGTACTTCTACACCTGTGAGGACCCTCGTTGAGATAATGCATCCCATAGCCCCCAACCATAACCTTAACCATTATTAAATAACTAAGATAAGATAAGATATTCCTTCATTAGTCCCACAACAGGGACCCTAACCCCAGTACAACACCGCCCTCCTCCACTCTACGACCTTTACTCCTAACCCTTGACCCCATCCCCCAAAACATTTGACCTCTAACCCCATATTAACAAATACTTAAACAATTACAAGGGAAAACATCCCCATCGATATAATTTATGTTATAAATATTACTATAATACACTGGATATATAAAATGGATATATACAGACACAAATACACAATAACATTAACATTTCAATATCACCTATAGGTTAAAATTATTCATTGCTATGCCAGTCTACAGACTATCTCATCATCTGAGTTCACATACAAAAAAGCACAAACTCAGTTTTAAGTTCCATTCATAATTATGGATGGGCCATAGTACACCACAGGAGAAGATGTGGATGAATATAATAAACAACTACAAACCCTTTTCAGGAGATATTGCAACCAGTCTGGGACCAAGGAAGGAGAGAGAGAGACCACTGGGGAAAGGACCTCCCTCCCTTCTCCTATTTACTTGGAGGTGGGGTTCAGTTTCCCTGTCCTGACTCTAACCTAAACCTAATTCTAATCTAAGCCTTAAAACCAAATCTGAACCTTAAAACTACCCTTTGAAGTTGTGAGGATCTACCAAAATGTCTCTCAAAATCTCTGCTACACCTAACATTAACCAAAAAAACTAAACCCTTACCCCGACTGTGGAGCCGGTGATTCAGGAAACACGACTCTAACAGGAGTGGACTTCAACACAACACTGGTCATCACTATATTACAAGTACACACACACACACACAGTTGCATAACGTGACGTGATGGCGCTGGTGGCAGTTATCATCTGGCCGGTGCACAGACGCTGCTGCTGTGGCTCTGATCTGTCTGACATCGGATAAACACAGCGCCCAGGCTCACGTGTACAGAGAGAGAGGGAGCTTATTGCGGCTGGAAGGAGAAATGTGCCGCTGCCACATGCTGCACTTTGTTTACATCTCAGCCGGCAGCCCGCAGATTGTATCTAATGACTGCTGGACGGCATTGTTCCTCCGTGTGTCTCGGAGCTCGTCTTAAAATAATAACAGCAATGGATGTAAACTCACAAAACAATCTGGAAGGAAGACAATCTGGATACATGATCCTCACACCAGGATCTAATACCAGGGGTCAGAGTTGGAGTTTGAATACTAAGCAGCAACTTGTTCTAGTGAGAAACAGGAGCTTTAATGTCAGTAAATGACAGCTACAGTCTAAAGTGGTGCACGAACACTTTGCCAACAGCTGGTGTGTTATTCCCAGAGCTGGCTGCTTCTAAATCGCTGGATTCTCGTGCATCTGTGAAAGACGGGACGGGAACAGATGCTTGTCATTAGCGCAGGAAGAACACGGAGGCCCAGGTTCCGTGTTGATGACCAGACAGCACCCGATTTAAACACCTGCCTCAACACCTGACAGGAAGACGTACGAGGCGGCAGCTGGGTAGTGCGAGGTAAACACTCGTGTCTTTATGTGACAGGTAGATCTGCAGCAGTTAAGATGTCACAAAGCAGAGTCGTGCAGCTCAAGGTGTCACTGCTGTTTCTGTCAGTCTGTGCGGAGCTGAGACGTCACTGAATGTGAAGTCATGTAAGTTGAAATATGTGAGAACCAACATGGAAATATCATAATTAAAGGACTCTGTTTAAAAGAAATTTGACCAGATCATAGTCCTCATCAGCAAATGGGGTGCTTCTGCTCAGTTTTCTTTGAATTGGAAAAGATCAAACTTTATATAATTCAGAGAACTTTTTCTCTTCAGAAATCATAACAACTGAACAATCTCTGATGAAGAACGTGTGATTTAGTTGTAAGATTCAGAAGAAGCAAGTAAGTGGGCCTTGAGTGAAGTTGCTCAGTCGCAAGTCTGAGAATTTCTCTACAAGCCACCACAAACTTGGTTGCAGAATAATGCAAAGTTTGAACTTCTGTAATTGACAACCGAGCGAATGAGAAAGAAATGTTTGAAAATAAGGAAGTAAGTGGAGCTTGTAGATTGTTTTGTCCGCTTCAGCGTCTTAATATTTCAGATTTAATCAAATATACAGACTCGTCTTTGTGTACAAACCTGCATTATTCACGTATCCGAGCGAACAAAGTTATCATTTTCCTCTGTACATGCAGACGATAAGAGGAACAAAGAAACCATAGTTTTACCCTTATTATGACTTTGCTGAGTACTTTTATACCCTGGGTGCCCAGCGTGACACCCCATCTGAAGACAAGCAGCCATTCTGAGCTGTAACAATAAGTTTCTCATCTCTGATCTTGTACGCTTGAAGAATTTATTATGGAGGAAAGAAGAAAAAGCAGATTTCCACTGTTTAAAATATCTTTAATGGTTCAGTTGGTATAGGATTTGGAAGCATTAAGTCAAGACATGGTCAGCAGCCATACAAAACGAAACCAACTAATCAATGTCGACTGAGAGAAAAAATAAAATATAAAGGCAACACACGAAAAAAAAAACTAAAAAAAAAAAAAAAAAAAAAAGAAAAAAAAAAGGACAATTAGGCAACGTCAGGTCATCACAGTAAAAAGATACATCGATCCTTGTCAAACTCAACAGCATGCTGAAAATCAAACCCGGTAGCAAGTTCAATGATCACACACACACACACACACACACACACAAGCGCGCACACACACACATTCATCCACAACTTGAACGACGGCTGTAAAACAACCCTGGTAGGTAAAATGTACAGTAAGACGCCTTTTAGAGGAAAAAAAAATGCATAGACAAATAAAGAATGTTTTAAAACAAAAGTAAACATAAAAAGACAAATTTCTTTGTCATAGGCGGACAGCGTGACACATCTGTTGGCAGTTTACATTGCGATGATTGCTGAGGACATTCAAATAGAAGTTATTGCCAACAAGATAGAATGGATAAAGATAGACTTTACCCATTGAGAAATGATTTGTTTGTATTTTTTCTGAAACATTTTAAAAGAGCTAGGAGCTTCCACGAACGTCAAGAATGTACAAACAATGGTCATTGTGGCAAGGCTTCAAAGATCCTCCACTTGAACGAACATTAGAAACCACGAGGCAGACATGCTTGGCTTCAGGACATTACGTTACAATTATTTTAAGTTATACAAGTTAACAAACTGTACTTAAAACACATTAAATATTGAGCATGTCACTAGAAAAACATGTCGGTTGTTAACAAATATTCCTTTGAGCTATTCCAGTTGAGTCAATTAACACAGAGAAGGTTTTTTTTTAAATTACTGAAGGAATAAAAACATGGTTACAAAGTTTTCTTTTACCCTTTGAAACAAACATAGAATCTCTGTGCTAAATATCAAAATGTATTTTTTGCAAATATCCCATTGATAATAGTGCAAGAGATACAGTACAGTCAGAAATAGCACACAGTTCTAATGTTTGGCCTCACATGTTTAGTTACAGGTAGTTAAAAATTAGAGTTTGTGTGTGTTTTAGTGTGAATGAAGAGCCGCTGCTGATGACGTTAAAGAGCGACTCGTGTTAGGCTTCCACTATCTACTGGTTCTCCATCCTTAATGATATGCTGGAGGAACTGGGAGTCAATTCAGTAAACAATAAATTACAACTACAGCTCGTCTCTTATCAATTTTCTTAATCATGTTAATTTTATCTTACAGATACCAAAAACAACAAAAAAATACAATTGGCACAATCAATTCATTATTGTATTTTCCCAACTATCTGTACAGTAAAAAAAAAAGGTTTTACATGTCACAATAACCCAAAACCAGTATTTGTTTAGGGAGAATGTGTACACCTGTGTTTCATGTTTCATGTGATTATATCTGCTAGTGTCTTTAATTCTAATGCTTTCCTGGTGAGAAAAGCATTGTTGCACTCTCAACAGCCTATGGTTCAAAATAAAGCAGCAGAAGAACAAAGGGGGCCTCATTTAGAAAACCGTGAAAAAGAAAAAGGTGTGCGCTCACCTTAATGCCGTTTTCTTTCGAGGAATCACATCGATCATGTCAGCAGCCTCGTTAACTCCCATAATTAAACATGAAGGATTAATGACAGGCCTGTTGTGAGTGCTAATACACACATCAATCAGCATGTCATTCTAGTATTTGTACTTGTGAACAAAACTGCAAGTTCACAAAGAGACATGCTGTAAAATAATGCAGATCTTGACTCAGTTGCAATTAACTCTTTTGTTTTTGTTCATATTTTCGGTTTGACTGATGAAGAGACGATCAGCAAATCACTGCCTGCATGATCTGAAAGCCAAATGATTCTAAAATAAAAAAGAAAGGTTGATAATGAAAAAGCATGTTGTGGAGCTGCATGTTGGTAAAAAGAGCCAGAGGTCAGAGGTCACTGGAGCTCACTTCCCTGCACTTGATGACTGTTTCTGGTTCTACAGCTGACTTTCTACTGCAAGAGAATGATAAATAAACAGGCCTGAATTTGTTATAAAATGAAGCTAATTGTCTGAGAAGAATTATTAATATATAGATTTTATTTGCGGGGGAGGTGGCGTACGCATCTTTCATTCTCCTTTTATACACATGAAATGTTTATAAATGAGGCCCCTTGTGTGACAGAATACAAAAGCCTTTATAACACAACAGCTAAATCAAAAATAATTTCAGCCCAATTAGGGTAAGAAGAAATAATTTAAAATCTCTCCCCTAACACGATCGATCATCACACTCGCTGCTTGACCAAAACTATATTTCTCTTTGCTTCAATCAGCTGCTGACTGGTCAAATTCCTCCAGTGACCACAGCAGATACAACACGTAACACTGCCTAAAGTCTCAACACAGACAAAATAATACAAAACAAAACCAACCCACCCACCCACAAAAAAAAAGAAAAAAAGAAAACTACATTTGATATTCATCCACACAATCTGTGAGTGTTTTCACTGACTGCCTTGCTGCCAAGGCTTCAACCCACAGTGAAGCACTTGAGTGCATCTCAGGTAATGGTGTGCCAGCTTGTATGAGGAGGAGTTGGGGGTGGAAAAGGCTGGGGGAGAGTGAGGCAGCCACCTCCTGGTGTCTCTTCCCCTTCTCTTCCGCCCCCCCCAGGTATCCTCTCCTGAGCTCATCAGTGTTGTGTTTGTGGAGTTTTGGGTTGTTGTGGATCACGTGCGGGGCGGGACGGGGGCAAGGCGGGATGCAGAGGGGGCAGAATGGGGGAGGAGTGGGGGGCAAAGGTCACTGGCGCCGATCCTCCGTCTCTGACCGTGAGAACGCCATCACCACGTCCTCTGCACCTGAGAACCAACAGCAGGATGTCAAGTAAGTGCTTCAAACAAGTGGAAAGTTCATGAAAATTTACACAGAAAGTGACATTCATGTAATACATTCTTCTTCTGCAACGGAAAAGCGATAAAAACATTATAAAAGCCAAAACAATCTAATTTACAACACTGATTCCAAAAAAAGTTGGGATGCTCTGCAAAACATATATAAAACAGAGTGTGATCATTTGTTAATCCTTTTTGACACACATGAAATAGAAAACAGTACAAAGACAATATATTAGTTTGTTTTGTAAATATCTGCTTATTCTGAATTTGATGGCAGCAACATGTTTCAAACAAGTTGGGACAGGAGCAACAAAAGACTGTGAAAGTTGTGGACTGATCCAAACAAGCAAGGATGGAGCAAGGTTCAACACTTTGTCAAACACAGGATTGCAGAAAAAAATATACATTTAGTCTCAGTCATGTATGAGTTGAGAAGAGGACCTTGACTTGGGTATATTGACCGAGTTATTCAGAACAGGCAAATCAGCTGGACCCAAAAGAGTTTGGCACATTTGTTGTATACAAACAAGGCCATTCAGTGTGATTATTGATGCATTTGCATTCATACTACACTGCTTTTCTGTCTACAAGCCTGTCTGAACTATCCACTTGTGATCTGATCACCCAAAACGAATTTTAGTGCAATGTGTGAAGCGAGCCGGGTTTTCTCCAGGTGCTTGGATCCTGTCAGTATCCTGTAAATCCTGTCAGCTGTGACTACAAAGCTGAGAGGGAATACATGGCCATGAAAATCCTTTTGGTGCATTCAGGTAATTTCATCTATTGGCCTGTTCACCTGTTGTGGAAAGCCGCCGTCTGCCATAACAGCACCCTGATGGGAGATACTGTGACACATCGAGTGGCCCGCTGACGGCAGCATCCTGCTCTGCCATGATAACACTCAGATCTAAGGCTTCAATACCGTTCAATCTCCTCTGCTGTTGCAGCTCGGTGCTGTGAAAGCACGAGATCGTCTGTCAGTAAACAATGCTAGATTACAGCTAGTGATATTAACCTCACTAAGCTGTGGAAAAAGAATCAGTGGGCTCAAAGAAAAGAGACTGAAGTGATCTACAGTACACAAGGTCTGATTTCTTTCCACTCCTTTTGTGCTTCGTTCACTTTTACCAAGTTAATGAGGACAAACCGATAATTGCAGGCTTGTCTGGGTTGAGTCAACTAATGGTTCCTGCCAGCTACACAATAGGACTTTGTCAGCTGGCTGTTGTTTAACAAGGAATCATTCATTAGTCCGCTGCCAACTGTGATTCATCAAGTCATTTGGACCTGCCAACACCTGCTGAGACAGTTTTTCTCTGATAAACGAATATACATTTTGCAATTCTATTTGAGTAAGATTAAAATAAAACACTGCGCTCTCTTAGCGTCTCATATATCCAACTGTTCTTCCATATCGGTCCAATTTCTTGGCAAGCACTTGTTAAAATTTCGACAATTCAGTCTGTAGATCCTCTGAAAAAAAAAAGAGAGAGGGCTAAAAACGCTTCTGCCAGATGAAGTGGGAATGTATTAAAATCCCTCTTGCACTGTCATGCTTGGCAGCCTGGTGAACTGCATTTGCTTCTTGGAAATGGAAGTAAACTGATTGTAAAATATATGAGAGCACAAAGTATATACAGCAACATTCCTAATGCCCTTGAACCCTTAATTAAAACCATCAAAGAAGGGAGGGACAAATGACAACTAGGTGCCATAGCCTACAGTAAGCACGATCATGGGCTGAAATAAAAACATTTGACAAGCTACGATCACATAAATATCATTAACACCATGTTCCACACCTTTGCAGAGGGTTGAGAAGAATTCCTAATGGCACTTGGTGCATGTCGGCTATCAAAAAAAAAAAACCCTCTCTCCACTACAGCCCTCAAGTGCTTGTTAGATTTAATTATTGTAGAGATATGAAAGTAGGCCAGGGACTGAGAGCTTGCGCATGTATTTGGCACGAAGGGCGGACCCTCCTCATCAGGCAGCACAGACCCTCCAAACACTGAATTTTGTGTTTCATTTGGCCATCTCTGCAGGGAAGACAATTAGCATGTTTCTCTTCAAGCCGTCGTGAGCTTGGTAAGACTGAGATTTTTGGGGGAGGGCAATTTTTAATATAACTTTCAAGTTCCTCTTCCCATGGGAGCTCATAGGCTCACCAAATGAGGTTATGGCAAAGAGGAAGCCAATAGGCAAAAGCAGCACTGGGAGAGGAAACTAGAGACAGAGTGATAAAAACAATATTGGCAGAGACATGCTGTTCAACTTCAGTTAATAACAGGAATCTCATCTGCTTTGAGACGGCAAGTACGGATAATGATGCTCAAACAAGAGACAATTATGTAATACTACACAATGGGGAACTCGTCCTGAACTACTCTACTGCTGAATAGCGCTGCTGTTCGAGATGATGTTTTGGCACATGAGCTTGCAATAACACCCATTTTTCACAATTAATGCCAGTCTGATTCATTCTGTGTTAGTGTGAAGGAGTTCGCCCTTGTGTAACGGCCAGTTCAGGCGAGGGACATGTCGGACACTCTGTAACTTGAGCCAGCAGAAATACTCTCAAAATACATGCACATAGCCAAGGGGACGGCTGGGCTATATCTGTTTTACTTGAGCACTGTGCTTGAGAGTCATATGTGGACCTCGCCCTGCCATAAACACACACACAATACAGACACACACACACAAACAAGCTCTGGCCAACGTGATGGAAACGCTAAGTCCCTCAAAGCTGTTGCCTAGTGACAGATAAAAATCAGACTGCTTTAGTGGATGGGAGGTTGCTGCAGATGACTACTGCTGCTGGCTATGAGCAAAGATCTTTTAGGTTGTTTAGATCTGGCCCCTCCCTCCACCGTGAACCGTTCCCCTCCTCACCCGGCTTGAATGGGATAAACAGAGCGGCTCCGGATGGTGGATTACATAAATAACAGCAACAACAGTCATGTCATCGGATTTGTCCTCCATAAATACTTTCCAAGTAAGAAAAGCCCCCTCACTCATTACAGAAATAGTCTTTGCAGGAAAGGAACATAGAGTGTTTTTTGTTTTCAATTAGCTAATGAACACTGACTATGAAAAACATCTAGTGCTAAAGTCTATTTTTCTATTAATTGATCGACAATAAATTTGGGTAATTGGTCAATTGTGTAAGTCATTAAATAAAAATACCTTAAAGATGATTTTGAACGATGAGTCAAGTAAAAAAATAATAAAGAGATGAATGAATAAATAATCAGAAGTTGCAGCCTTTACTTCATCCCACCAAAAGCAGCCAGAACCAGAACATCCATCTCTTCACTTGAACGAATTCACAAGCAAACAACAGCGTCTTTCTTCTCACTTCTAAGAGACTAGAAATCAATATGTAATTGAGAAAAGATTGGCTGAAATTAACAAAAAAAGAGACAGAATAAAAAAGAGAATCTAACAATTTAAGTCAATTTGTCTATTCTAATTAGCTGCAGCCATATATTTGTCATAATATTACAAAGTGACCAAAACAAGATAGCGATGTCAGTGTTTTGCAACATTTCATGCTGTGTAGTTTTTCAAGCCTGAATGTGAACCAAAAAAAAAAAAAAATCTAATTAAGTACACAACATGCAAATGAGTGATTCCACGGAGAATGTCAGATTTATGCAACAGTTTGCTCTCCACTTCACACAGTGATATTTCAGAGATTTAACGAGCAATGAAATGAGGTTTAAGCAGCAGCAAACAGTTTTCTGAGTCACTTTTCTAAATGGATCCTTTAAAGAAGGATTTAATTAATTTGACATTTTATAGGCCACATCCAGAAAGTAAACTTGATGATAAGGCAGCAGATTTTCAGGGAGCAGGTCCAGAACTCAAAATTGCTTTTGTTAAAACTTTTGGTTCCCGTTGAGAGATCATTAGAGAGAAAATTGAATGACTCCGCACATCGGAGTTGGAAAATAACCTTTAGCATTTGTCTATACAACCACATACGTATTGACTCACTTGGGACAGAGTGTGTATTTAAGGAAGCCCCTGCGTTTCAGTGAATAGATGTGGTACTTCATAAATCTGAGTCTCTGGCTCTGATTCATGCTGCAGTGAGGAACAGGATAAAGTAAGAATCAATACCACTCTGCCCTGCTAGAGTTGCCAAACAGAGGTGGGTCGCTGCTCTATGTCACATGGCTTTCACTGTAAAAGGCAGGTTTAAGCACTGCATGATACCAGGATTGTAACACAGACAAAGAGAAACAAGATGGTGTATTGATTGTGCAAGGCTGCAGTAATATTTGAAACAAGAGAGGCTGTATTTCTGTAAGAAGGGATGGGGCCGACACAGAGATAGAGAGAGAGATTGGAAGATCACACTCTGGCTGTGTAATTAGCACTCCAGCTTGCCTCCAGGCCCCCTAATGACACCTGCTCCGATCGAGCCATGCAGCATGTCGCAGAAACACCAAAACCCACAGGGAAGCTCGCTTTCCTGGGACAACCGAGGTTGCTATGGCAACACCTCCTCGTCTATCCTCCTTTGTTGAAGCGCTCAGACGTCCTTCTGGGAGGAGTAAACTTTCCTCGTCAAACCAGACAGGATAACAAGTCCTGCGACTGCTGGCTTTATGTGGCGGCTCTGACAAACCGTGCCGTTTAAAGCAACATGATGTCAGTTATAGAAAGGCGTGAATGAGAGAGTTAAAAGGGGAAGAACAACAGCTTGATTGTAAAGACAAAAGTTCTGTACTCCTCAAATTATCCACAGAGAGACTGTTCAGCATTATCCAAAAAAAGGAGCAATTTACACTGAAAACTCAGGCTTCACTTAATGAGTTCACATTTCATTTCCAATCACAACAACAACATTAAACATTGCATACAAAGTCCTGCCTGCCTACTGTTCTCCGTTCATTTGCACTGCCAGAACTCAGCCACATCAAGGTATTTACAGTGAGAACGCTGAATGGGGAAAAAAAAAAAAAAATCAGCTCCAGTTTCTTTGGCAGAGAATTCCACTTTGGCCTGATTAAAATTGCAAAACAAAAATCTTCATTAACATGTATGGTAATCAGCCAATTAAAACTATCTGAAATGCAAATTCAGTGACCCATAGACTTAAAAGAAATATGAGTGGCAACCCCCAAGTTGGTTTTCTCTTGTTTCCTACAAGGAGGGACCAGATTTGGGTAATAATTCAGGGTCTACAATCAGTCTGATCAGATGTAATGAAGGATGACAACATTTGTGGATAGATTAGACTGCAACACCTACAAATTTGTTTTCTTATCAGAATGCTAAACAGACAAGTGTGATGATGTTATCTATTTGCCACATTAGCTTCTGTGTGCTCTCGCTGCTACACTTCTATTTAACATTTCCTGAATACAGCCTGGCCTTGACTTAGAGAAATCAATATTCGAGTGTGTCTCCTCTACGCCATCGTGCCCTCGGTGCCCTCTATGCGTGCCGCCACTCGATCGATGAGGCCATGTCTGAAACGTGACACTATTGCTCCATGCTGCAACCCCTTGACAACGCTGGTATCGGAGCATCCGGCATCAGCATGTCCACACTGTCCTCTGTTTCAAATTGCTGTGGCTGAACAGTGGCTGTTATCTCTTTGGTTGGAGCCATCTGACCTCTGATGGCGGCTCCTTATAGGCTAGACATTTATCCAATTTAACAATATTCAAACAATGTATATTACATATAAAAGGGGTGACTGTACAAACCTTTAAAGTAGCAGACTAAAAGGTATTACTTGACAAGCTGAAAGGGGGTGAGTCATCCACTCTGAATTATTACTCTTCGAAACAGCTAGCTGAGGTGCACTGATAGAAAACTGTGTGCTTTTTTTTATTACAGCTGTTACCAAACCATTATTATACTATTTCCTGTGCACAAGAGCAGGTTAGCTTTTGAGGAATGCTGCAGAAAACAGCTTTGTCAAATGGTACTAAAAAGAAAGGTGGCTTTAATATCAACAGCTCACAGTAGAGATTTTTCAAAACCTACTTTAACTAGGCACAAAGTCGAAGATATTAAATTTTTTAAATTGGACACAATTGGAAAATATTACTTAAGATAATCTTTTGAAAAAGTAAAAATATTGACTGAAGCTGCAACCTCAGTGTCTCCTGCAGAGCTTGACCCGACCGGTATGAGGCCTGAAGGTGGAACTGCTGCGAACAGGCACATTAATGATACAAGATCAGACACAGACAAACAACCTTAACAGCTGGCTAGTTACAGAAGGTGTCCGTCTGCAGCACTGTGTGATGGTCAACCACAGAAACACAGTGAACCACAGAGCAATTAATCTATTAATTAATCAATCAATTGAAATAAAATTAATAGTCAACTATTTGAGCAAACTCCTTAGATTTAATGATCTGCTGATTTACTCTATGCTCTGGAAATTTTTGACATTTTACGGACTAAACTATTAATTGATTAAACATAAATAATTGGAAATTCAATCAACTCTGTGTGTGTTTTCCACAAAATGTAAAAATAGAATTCACAAAATTACCTATATTTTTTTGAAAAGGAATCAAATAAAATCTTACTCTGCAATATTTCACACAGGCAATTTGACATCAGAAGTCTATGATTGAGTAAAATTGCGTTTGAAGAGGCACAATGACTGTGCGAGTTGCTAGGCAATAAAATGTTTCCTTTCATCTATTTTCCCCATTGCCAAGTCTAAATGAGATCAAATAGTGGACTTCCCTCTTCATGTGACTGAACCTCCTCTCATCACCTCAAAGAATCCCTGAGTGTGCTGATACCTACAAACTGCTGTCCTTCAGTTTAAAAGTGATTACTTCTCAGCTATCTCCTCGATGGCTAATCACAGTACTTAATATCAGATGCAGACCACAAATAATTTATTGGCACACAGAGGAGGTGGCAGGCTGCCAAATGACACTAAATGTGTGCGTGATGTATAATGCATAGTCGGAGCACCTTCACCAGTCATATTCGTCCATAATTAATGAGGCTCTTCTTAGCAGTATTGACACAGCACAGACATGGAGTCCTGTATCTATTAAAGGGTGTGAAGAAAGACAACAAGGGTAGGCAGCACAAACTGACGACGAGACTGTAGTTGTTTAAACAGACAGAAAACATACCTCATAAATTAATGACTTCAAATCAGTGCTGATCTCACTTTTAGTCTAGGACTTTTTAAGATGTCATACCATCCGGCCAGTCTGATGCAATGCCTTATGTTCTGCTGTTTGATGTAGAAAAATGCTGTAATAATGCAATCTACACTGCCCATGATGCAATGACCTACATTACATTTTCACTGATGCATTCCATCTCGCAGAATATGTGACAATGCATTTTAATACACTGCAGGTTAAAACAAAGATAATAAAAACAGCAGAGAAGGACAGAGAAAGACAAAGTCATTGCGCCTTTTATGTGCCTCCTTAATACTCTGTATAATCATAAACCTAATCCTTGTCCAACACAGAAAATCACAGATTTATCAATTCAAACAATGCTGATTGTTTCCTGGCAGAGGAAGGACACAGACAAGGAGAACTAACACTGTAAGTAAAGTGTCGCAGGTAATTTCACCTGACTTAAAGCTCCCCTGAGGGACCAATATCATAAGGGACAAAAGCAGGACTGGAAACCAGCAGGTTTACCACAGGAGGACAGCGGGGCTCCTATCTGACAGCTGTGTTTGTATCGAGTCTGGGATGCTGCTGATAAATCTAGCTACAGGAAAATCATCTGGAGCAATGTGCTACTGCTTTCTCAGGTAACTGCAGTGCCTCTCCACATGCACCATTTTGTTTAATCTAGTGCCCTCTTGTGGTTTAAAAGTGTGAAAACTGTGGACGAGCTCAATAAGTTCAACAGCGCCCTCTGGTGACATGAAAAAGCATGACCATCACATGTAAGGTGATACTACAAAGCGAATCAAGTCTTCTGACAACACATATGAACGGTGATTTGCTTTATCATATTAACACATCGATATCTGAGCTCAGTACTTTATCCGTGCCTCTTGTGAGCAGCAGCGGTGAAACTGGCGATGTGCTCACGCTGAGGATGAGTCACTTGTTTCCAGTCAGCCACACTGTTTGTTGTGTGAGTAATCTTGCAGTGCTGGTGGGCCGCTGAGCCGGCCTCAGTGCACAGTTAGGGAATCCGTTAGAGCTGCTGGTGTAAGGACTCAAGAGGAGCAGTATGCGTGTGTGTATGGAGGGATTTTCCCTTGTTTTCACTCTGGGCAAAGTAGCACTTCTGTGACATGTGCAGGTGGTGTTTGTGAGCTCATGTAGATGTGTTTCGTTTTAACCCACTGTCATAAACGCCTTCTCTTCATACTTCAAATATCCAAATATTAAACTAAAACTCCACAATTGCTCTGCACAGGAAAGGTAACTCGCTCACACTTGACACAGAAATAAATGTGAATTTGTTTATTTCACATAAAAACAAATGAAAAAAATCCAAGTATAATAACAGGATAACTGCACTTTAACTCTGTGTGTGTGTGTGTGTGTGTGTGTGTGTGTGTGTGTGTGTGTGTGTGTGTCACAGCCTTACCCTGGTCTATGTTGTGCTGTGGTAGCTGGCTCATCTGACTGTGGACCACACCTGCGTAATTCCGGAGAAAAGCCTCTTCACTTGGTGTGAGCTGAAAAGGAGTAAACAAAGTGACATTTCATGTTACACAACAACATCTAAGTCAAAATTTTATCTTCAAGTAGTACTCAAGTTCAAAGAAATAATTTGTCTTTCCACTCTTCTTTTGTGTTTTGGTGCACATCTCTCTCTTCACTTATTTCAGGGTCACAGGATTATTTGACCACTCTGCCCATGTGGAAAGTTAAATAGCCGTTTTCAAACTGAAACATACTTCTACTGCAGTCTTAACAATCAAAGTCAGTCACTGAAAGTAGAACATCTTCTAATGTTGTCTCTTGGTGATACATTTTTTAACTCTGTGGTTTACAGCTTTGGGAAACATTTGTGCATTGACTGGAAGCCTAGACCTATTGTATTAAAATCGAATTTACAGCAACAAACCTAAGACAATAATACTTCTGTTAGGAACAGATTCACATTTCACATGGGGAGAATATTATGACTGGCTTATTTCACATACAATAGTTGATAATGATGGCAGTTTTTAGCCATGTAATAGAAATTTGTCATCGGTATTCAGGAGTAATCTTAAAAGATTTCCTTGCCTTTAATTTGTCTTATAACACTGGGGTGACGGCACCTAAAGTGCTGCACACTCTCGAGCTTATGTCCACACAGACTGAGTATTCACAGAATCAAAGTTGATATATGATCAGATGATCAGGTCAACGATGACGCCCCATTTCAGGGTTCTTATTTTGGCCAGCAACTGTAGACTGATCAAATCTGTTGTCTGGTTTGTGTGTTGTCTGCATGCATCCTCCTCCACACTGGTTTAAAAATAAAGACCCTACATATACCTGCATTTTCCACATCTAAACCTGCTTTTAATCTTTTTAAAAAAGTTCTGAAGGTAGACAGGTTTGCATAATGTATTTGCTTCTGTAAACTCAACATCATTTATCATTATCATGTAGTGCAGCCAGATTTTTTTTGTTCTCCAGAGGCTGTTAATTAGCTCATCTCTGTTCAATTCCTCCACACTGTCAAAAGACTACCTGAGCTGAACAGCAGACACATCTCTGGAGCTTCTATCTGCTCTGCCTGATGCACACATTCAAAATCAGGCATATTTGATGAGTGATGTTAAATTTCACAACAAGTGTGTATCCCCTCCAGAAAAGTAAAAAATGTCACCTTTCAGACTGCTATACAGTGACAATCAAGGGACTTTGATTGATCTAGATGGCATTCAGCAAAATTAAGAATTCAATGAATTTTAATTTCATTTTTTGCATAGGCCTGTCTGCCCTCTAATCACCTTTCCACTAGAATAGACCTGTGCTAAACCACTCTACACTAAAGTATAAACATCTTGGATGGAGGTCATTAATAATTCTGAATCTATTTTGACATTTTTGACATAACATTGTTTGTCCTCAGAACTATTCTTTGCATGTTGTTTCATAGCAGGGCTACAAAGCTTCTCCTTCTGCTAGAACCCATCTGACCAATGGCATACACATTCTGACATGGTAATAATGGTTTCTGGTCTTGTGTTGAGACACTGTGCTTACATTTGATCCCATTTTCTTTAGCATGAGCAGGACCCGCACTTTCTGTTGGATGTACATGTCTTCAGGAGACTTCCCCGGGGCCTCCTCGCGGTTCATCCCCCCTGCTCCTGTGGCTCTGGACACACAAACAAATCCACGTTACATAAGAGCCGCGAAAAATCACAGCTATGCAAACACTTACAGTGTTATTAGAAGTTAAAAATACTTATACGTTGGGTTGTTTCAGCCACACAATGTGACTGGCCATAAATTCATAGAGTGAATAGACAATTTAAACATGTTTTTCCCTGTTTCTTTTCTGTTTGTATTCTTCTGTATGACGACAGCATTACCTATGAGTTCTGTACTGAATACAATTCAGACAAAAGCCTTCAACACACAACATTGGTAACCATTGTGTAAATCGAATTGTCTTTGCCAGTGTTCTTAAGCAGGTATGAGGTTCAGACTCATACAGTCAGCAGTACTGAGCTTTTATCACTATTAGAGCAACATATAAGACTGACTGCATTTCAGTTATCAAACGTTTTCTGACCTGACTTGTCAGACGCACAACACTGGGCTGAAACTAGGTGTTTTACTATTAGGGTGAACAATACAGACTCTAGTCTGTGTGATAAGCACTTCATTCATATGATCCAAACAGTGGTGATATCAGAAGTCAGGGGCCTTGTCTCAGTGTAGTCACAGTGCAGGTTTGGCATTTCACAGCGTGAATGGCTGTTATTAATATTGCATGGCAGTTTTCACACAGATCTCGCCCCTGCCTGCTCCTTCCATCTCTTATTCTCCGTCTAACTAATGACCTATTTTCACTGTCAGTCTGCAGAGATGCAAAATATAGGCAAAGGGGGAGAAAAAGGGGGAGGGAAAAGAAGGCGATAAAAGGAGCTGCCAAAGCTAATGCGGATGACAGAAAAGGGATAGGTTCCGCTGTGATAGCGCGCACACATCAAGGTCGGCTGTTGTCGCATTAGATCTCTGCTATAGCACACCAGCAACACGAGGCATAGAGCACAGCTTGATATCCAGCCTGAATGTGCTAATTGAAATAGCTAAACATGCAGAAGAAATAATTCACAGAAAAGAGTCAATTTAATCTTTAAAAGGATAAATCTGGTGACAAAAAATGAGATTTAACGGTGAGAATATCAGTATGCAAGTCAGGATTTGTTCTCCCCTAAGAATCTTTCATAAAAAGCCGACGGGAGCCACAGCGACTATGATACTTCTGGCAATTTATTTTGGCCTCTTATCTATACAAAGGACCACTAATGCATGTTGACAGGCTGTTTGATGTGGGGTTATATTTAATTGAGGAGCTGGCTCGCTGTCCCCCCTTCTCAGAGCCTGGGGGGGAACGGGGCACCGTTGGCCATTGGCTGGCATTTGAGTGAGTGTATGAAGAGCAGAGGATGAAGACTGAAGAACAGAATTAACTCTAATTGCCAAAAGGTGTCATCCTGCCTTGAGACTCTTAAAAGGCAAGGACAATACAGCAAACATCCATTAATATGCAGGCATATTTTGAGACTTGACAACTGAACCATTTTCACGTCTGCTACAGCACAAAGGCCAATATATTCCACATTCATCATCTGTATAAATAGGCCCACTGCTTTCATGACTGAGGCATTTCTGATCCTCTGATGTTTGCTTTTGAAGTTTGAAAACTGGCCATATTTAGTACCACCTCTGCCCAGGCTGCTGACTGTTTTGAGGGTTGCAATTTGTATTTATACCAGCTCGAAAAACACATTTACTCTCATCCTAGTTCCACAGCGCTGTCTGCTATAAGAAGAACAAACATAGATTCCTATGGGGAGAATCTCTGTAGGAAGCAGAGAAAAGGTGGAATTGTAAATGAGGGTGATCACTGATGTTCTTCTATTGTCGTGACATGTTTGTGAGCCACTTTAAAAAAAAGAGAAAAGGAGTCATCCGTTTGTGGATTTCACCTGCTCTTCTTTGGGCTGGAGGTGGTGCAGAAAGACTAATTTGCAGATGACTATTTTGGCAGCAGAGCAGCTGCAGAACTGGAATCATTACAATTCTGGTACTCAGTGAACTGGATGACAACATGTACACAACAGTGATTAACATTGTGCATATGGTTATGTAACGGGTAGTTTCAGCCATGTAATCCCACTGAACAAACTAGCTTTCCAACCATGTTTATAAATCCAACAATGCTCCAGATGGTACACGGGTGCTTGGCGCACAACGCCTCACTGCCACAGACTTAACCTCTAAATAATGGCTTCCTGGGTATCACTGCTGGATTACAACATTTTTAACACACTGTGTCAATGGAAAATCCAGCTGAAGACAATATTAATGCCAAAAATCACATAAGTCCTCAAGCAGGGCCAGCATCTTGAAATATCTGGCAATGTGAATGCTCCAGCTATCTATTTACATTATCCATTAATGATGATGATCTATAATCTATAAAATTAATTTTTTTTACTCACTCAATTGTTCCATAAGTCCAAACAATAATGAAAAATCTATGGTAAGGTTCAAATAGCTTGTTTTGTCCAAAAATAGTTAAAAAGATAAAAAGGAATAGAGGAAAGCGTCCCTTGGCTGCCAGAGCATCTAAAAATTGCAAATCCCCAAATGTTACATTTAAAATGATGTAAAACAAAGAAATGCAGCAAATCCTCACATCTAACAAATTAAAACCAGGAAAGGTTTTAGATTTAATAAACTGACTTCAACAGTTAATCAATCAGAACTATTGTTGATTTATTTCTGTAAAACCAGCCCTCCAAACATCCACCTTTCTATTACAAATGTAGACTGACCCATAAATTCATTGCAAGAGACTGACACAGCGTGCCGTATATCTCTTAGTATTTCTTCAAGCTCAGTTCTATTTAAACTCTTTTGGGAAGACATAAAACACAAACGCTTCTATTTATAGAGAGCAATGTCTGAATTACAAAGCTACTTCAACAAGCAACCAAATCTAGACTGCTCTTTGACAGTTTAGACCTAAGCTGCTTTTTGTAAGATATTTGTATGGTCTGACCACTAAATCATTTTTAATAAAATGCCTCAAAAGAAGGAATTATGAGTGAAACAAATCAGCCAAAAACCTATAAATAGTGTTTTGAATAGAAACCTTGTCATGTATAGCCTATGAGGAGAATTATTCTGATGTCTGTGTAACATGTCTTACATCATTTCGAGGACCACAATAAGGATCCTGTCAGGCTCCTTTGTCTGTGCTTGATGTTAGGTTCTAGAGGTGGGCTGGCTCAACACTAATCCCTCGAGGGATGCTTAGCCAGCCTCAGACGCATGCGGCTAATATTCCAGACGTAATCAAAGGCTTTCTTTAACGCTGATCTAGGCCTAATCCCCCCCTCTCTGCCCGCGTTGGGCTCTTGTCAGTGTTGTGATGTTGGGGCTGAGCTGAGACATCGAGCTCTGTGAGCCCCTCTTGGCAGTCCAGCTACACCACAGCATTGCTGATACTGAACTGAGAAATTTTAAAGACAGAAAAACAACACAAAACCTGCTTCAAACCTCCAATTTGTACACATGCTAGTGGTGGGACACAAAACTGACTTGGGAATACATTGTTGTGATACTGAGGATCAGGTGCATCTTTACTGCACTCATTTGAACAGTTCTGCTTACTGGCAGTTTAGCCTTGTGTCGATTCATGGCATTTTTATATTTAAATGATGGCAGTCAATGTTTGAAAGTGGTTTAAAACCCTTTAAAACGTATGTTCTTTGCTAAACACTCTTTGTCAGTTGTGTGTACAAATGGCAGGATATTTAATTTTTAAAACATCTATGATTGATTTCTGTCTTGAAAGATTAGTTAACAATTTAAAAGACCCTATATTAGTCCTCAGTTAGTTATCGTGATGTACCACAGATGGCTGTTTGCAATCAATTGTGTATTGGAGAATGACCTGCATATCAATACTATTGTTAACACAAGCAATGTTATTGTATCACCAGCATCTGAGCACATGGCAGCAGACTGGATATCTGCTATTACTGTAGTAGATGGGAATATGGTTGGAATCAATATAACAATAATAGTATGAATATTTTCTTCAGCTAAGCCTCTTGTGAAGATAAATGTTTGCAAAATCAGAAAAAGCAACAAACTGTGTCCCACTCAATCTCTGCATTCCACATTTCTTGTGTACATTTGTGTATCAGTGTCCATTAATGTCTCTGAGAAACAAAAACACAGCAACCTCTTAAGACCACTTCAACAGTGTGACCAGGCCACCATGTATGCAATGTGATAGGCCCTCACATTTGCTGAGGGTCATGAAGGGCAGAGGCTACCACAGCGCACCGGCTCAGTCACACATGGCCGGTCCACTCTTCGAGCTTGTTATTGGCTCAAGAATCAGCTGCTCACATGATGCACAATGTCTGATTGTTTGAGAAATCAAATTCCTCCAGCAAGCAGAAAAACAAGACACAGACGTCTGAGTTGACGGACAAACTGTCTCTTAGTGGAGTTTAGCTGGACAAGCCGCTCACAGCCAGACCTCTGTAAGGCTCAGAGAGGTCAACAGTTTCGACAGACAGGAAAAACTGAGAAGGAAAAATAACTTGAATTCAATCATGAGCTGCTCAAACATCCCAAGCAAATGTGTGAGAAACTTAAGTAGGCTAGAAGCCTGGTGTGGCTGCCAGCTGGGCTGCCAACAACCTGGCCTGGTTCTGTAGAGCAGCTGTGTCACTGCAGGTACACACACTCACACACACACATGCTCTCCTCAACTGAAGGCTAACCATGTCAGGAAACCTAATAAAATAACTAGTGGTCATGCTGAAATGAGGACAGGACAATATTTTCATTCAACACGGCAAGTCAGCAAGCTGAAAAAATTGGGCTGTAATTTATGATTATCGTAAGTAGTAATTTATGAGTAATTTATGAGTCAAATGTTTCAAAATTTAAAAAAACTTAATTATATGAAACAGAGAAAAGAAGTAAATACTCATATTTCAGAGGCTGGAACCAGTAAATGTTGGGAATTTTTGCTGGATAAATGATTACTGATGATTCATTATCAAAACATTTATTTCACAAATTAATTGACAAAATGTATCAGCACAAGACAAAACATCCTCATGGCAACTGATGTCAGTGTGATCACCCAAAAAAATACAGCTTCTACTCAATGAAACCTGCAGGAAACATAATGGAAACTATCTGACCAGCCGCACACCCAGCAGACCGACTCCCTCTGTGCCGGGCCAGCGTGGGGTCCTGAACCAGCGTGAGCCAGACGAGCAGACACTGCAGGCCAGAAAGGCTCTGGCTTGGACTTATTGGATGTCTGCATGCTGCCTTTGTGTGAAGCCATCTCCTCACATGTACAGTGGCCACAACAATGGCTACAGTATTTGGGGACAATGGTGATGAACTGGATTGTGAAAACATGATTGATAAGTAGGTCATGTCTTGTTGTCACCACGTGAGGCATGAACTCAAACAATCCTGCTCAACTGTACAGGCTTAGTTCATAGCTGGGTCTCTGGGTGTGCTTAATTGTCTTTTGACTATTTCTGTGCCACATTAAGTTGATACTAGGACCTGAAGAGAGTTACAGTAGGCAGGACATGATACTTCACAAATTTAAACCTAAAGGGGGATGAATAAAGGTTTATCTTATCTTATCTTATCTTATCTAAAGTCACTCTGAAACACAAGCTTTTCCAAGATAGTTAAAAAATATTTTCTACTAGGCTACAAATAATGACTTGTACATTTGTAATACTACTATATTTCAGTTGGGAACTTGTATGAAATTTTTTCAGCAAAAACATCTTACAAAAAGATTCACGCAACCTGACTTTCCACATTTTTCCAAGATACCAAATGTGATACAGCCGAGTTTTTCACAGACCATGCTATACATCATAATTAAATCTGGTCTATGATCTCAGAACATCTTAGCTGCCTCCTCAGGGTCCCTCAAAGGAATTGAAACAGAAGCTGCTGCCTTAAGCTGGTCCCTTGGGGGTGCGGCTGCAAGATTTCAAAAGCACCAACGCTGAGGCAGAGCATAAAATTCTGAAAGTTATATGATCTATGAGCTTTGAACAATACAATGCAATGCAAATGTGCAGGATACTATGCACAACAGACAAAGAGCTGCGACCAGAAAAGATGTCTATGCTTTCTTTAAAACAGTAAAAAAAAGACTTGGTGGCCGTCAGGAGGTCATTTGGACTGGGTGCATAAGTCATGGACGGATGCAAGCAGCTCTAGTATCACAGTGTCAGGCCACAACAGGCTACTATGTGGGCTGGTTCATGCTGACAAGCTGACAAGTTCTTGTGCCAAACGCAGAGTAAGAGGTTGTGAGATGAACCAGCTCCCCCCCACCCCTCCCTCACTGTGCTCGTAGGCAGCTGATGAGATCCCCTCGGGGCTCAAGAGGGTTGAGCAGGCGCTGAAGAGCACCTGCCCTGAGTGTGAGGAGGCGAGGAGGGGAGGGAGGCCAGGCCAGGGGTCCTAATTTCTCTCCAAAAATCCAGCCAGCTGGGGGAATGTGCAAACTAAGGCAGGCTTGACATACTGTAGTCCATGACCAACTCTGCTAGTTGGCAGGAGGATTCAGAGCGCTCGCCTGTGGCCAAGCCCTGATACCCACTGGCTGCAGCACTCATCAATGCCCGGCTGCCGGCAGGGTGCCAGCTTCTCCACTCAAAGGGCTGTCAGCTATCTGACATGTGGGGGGAAAGCAGACACTGTAAAAGGCAGGGTGGCACAATGCATCCATGGGTGGCATGATCCAAAAATAGAAAACCAATGAAGGAGTTATGTGAAAAGCTTGAACATGAAAACCAATGAAAGTGAGTACATGCACATTAGCTTTTATGGTTGGAGCAACATTTTAAATGGTCTGAGCACTGCCATGGATGACTGGTATAATCTGCATCATGTACTCTGCTCAATTTCTTGTCAGCAAAAAACACAAAATGTCATTATTTAAGAAACACGAAGTACAATATTGTATGATCACAAGTACAAGTAAAGCAAACTATGACTGAACGCAATGGAGGTTGTGCTTAACGTCCACTAACGTTAGCTTGGATTGATAGTTTTTTTTACTGAGCGTCGGTTTTGAGTTTTCCACAAAGACAAACTCTGAATGAGAGACAACAAAGAAAACAAAAAAGGTCTGAGTGTGTTTTCTAAGAGATGGACACACATGACTGGACGGTTCTTGTTATCATGTTGCGGGACTGTTCAAACTGTAGCAGCTCTCTTGCTAGCAAGCAGCAAAACCTGGACGCGTTTTCGACACGAATCTGAGGAAATATCCGTCGTGGAAAAACACATATACAGCAAACACTCTCAGCTATTTTCTCATTTTGACCTGACAAACGTTTCATTTAGTCTCCAGCTAACCCGCGCTACCCTTAGCGAACCAGCCGATGCTAACCAGCCAAGCTAGCTCGCTAGCATGCCCGAGACAAAAGCCTGAATGAAGTTGCTGCGGGTGCAAACAGCGTCCAGGTAGCGCGGCTGGAAACACCGGGATTCAAACACACGTATCGTTTCAAATAAAACCCTGACAACGCGCTCCTCGTCCACAAAACCAGAGCTATGAGCTTACCCCTCCTGGTCCAGCTTTTCTTTCTTCTGTGCTCTGTTTGAATGGTGTGTGTTGTTGCGGGAGGGCGTCCTGTTCCGGGGTCACATCCCTCCAGTCGGCGGAGCGACGGCGAACTGACTCAACGCAGCCGGAGTCCTGTTGGCTGCTCAGTACCGCCGCCGGCCGCAGGGGTCGCCACCGGACCGGCCAATACTGTAACTCTGAGATCATTTAGCAAAACTTAAGAGTGTGTGTATGCTCAAAAAATACAAAAACACTGCTGATATGAATTTTAATATCTCTATTGAACCTACTCATTTATGTTAACACACTTTTTTTGTTGCCAATTAAATTTTCCTCCCCAATTTCAAATAAGGTTTCTTGTATTATAGTAGCACAAATGCAGATTAATTTTTAGGTAATCTGAATACTATTTCCCACATACAATATCAAACTAGGTATAACTACTTCAAAAAATATGAATGAATGAATGTTTAGTCAATATTAATGCTATTTCTTATAATAAAGAAGGGATCAAACATATACTATACTATAATATAATAGCACACGATTGATCAGATTAATACTTTTTAAACTTCTCTGTTTTTATATTGTTTAGCTACTATTTATCTTGCTGCTGTAACACTGTAATGTTCCCTGTTTTGGGACTAATAAAGAAATATCTTGAGTTATCTTATTGATAAAGACAACAATTGTCTGTATAGCTCCACCTTAGGAAACACTATGTTCACTTTTCTTGTATATTGATGATGTGGTTCTGCATTCAGAGAAGATAAATCTCAATAAATCCCTCACAGTATTACACAGTACATAAACATACCTGTGCTCGAGATAGCTATCTCTATGTGAACTTTGAACACTAAACAAACTGTAAACCCGCTAGATGAACTGGCATGTTCATCTGGATGAATGGCCAAAACCACCCTGCCTAATCAGAAATTCATTTAATTGCCACAGCCCTGAATAGGACTATTGCATTTTGATTGATACACAAAATGTATTATTTATTTACTTTTCTTCTGTTCAGTTGTAAAGAGATGGAACATCAAGCTGTTATTCTCTTAAACTGGATTATTTGATTTTCTACTCTTTAGTTAAAGGTTGAGGAAAAAGACACGTTTTGTGAAGTGTGAACTCCCACCATTGCCTTCATCCATGATCAGCCTTTTTAAGATGCAAAGAATAGGTTGGAAAATAAAGCTAACATATGCTTTGGCTCGTCGAAGGCCTCGGTATGCTCTGCTGTTGCAAACTGTTTATTGAGTGCACGCTTCCCTTCAACAATAAGTGAAGCAAATGCAAAAACAGGATGCAGGTAAAGGATAGGTCAGGAGGATTTATCTGTTTTAGCTGCACACATGAAAATGAGGCCTGAATCTTAAAAGATCCATTTGACAGAATTCATGAATTACAATCAATTCAAAAGGCAACAAACAGCAGTACATTTTACAACTTGCAAACAAAGCCCATCAACTCAGTAGACTCACTCCTTCTGGCTTAAAGCAGCTTAGAGCAGCAGTGTTCAGCTGAGACTATACTGAGGGACACTGATGACCCATATTTATAGTCTATTCCACAGTGAATATTTCAGTAGCTTTTAAATCTTCTTGCTGTGTAATCTACAGCTACACTCGCTCTTCTGTAAAAGTCATCAGTGTACAGAGACTCATACAAATGGTAGAGATCATTTTAAAGGCAATGCAAAATAAAAAGGCTTTGAAAAGTACATCATCTTCCTTGCAGGACCGACAGCAAGATATACAGTATGTAAAAATAATCTGAACGCACCCTAAGATGAAATCATACAGCACACGGACTCACTTGAACAGACAAACTATTTTGCACAGCATTGGATATGTCAAAGTTGGGAGGTGTTTGACACTATGAGCATGGAATCTCTTTCATGGCACCTGGCACATCAGTTGTAAAATGGAAACAGGAATTACAGTGTATAACTTAAATATCAAACAAAGACACACACACATACGCACACACACTGACTGCATCATCTGAGATAGCACACATGGTCCAGATTTACACTTTCAAAAGGGCCATGTGTACAGTACCACATTTTGAGAAATGGATCCACAAGTCTATGGTTTATACAGAGTCCACAGATTATTTACTTACATGAGTCTTAATGCCTCATGTATTCATTATTTTGTCTGATCCTTTAACCAAACATCTATATGATATCTTTGCTTAACGCCTGAGATACTTTCTTTTTCATTTGCTAATAGTAGTAAAGGAATAGTTTGACATTTTGGGAAGCACAGCTTCTTGCTTTCTTGCTGACAGTTAGACAAAAAAAAAAAGCAATACCACTCTCGTGTCAGTATGTTAAATACAGTATGAGGCTGGAGCAAGGAGAAAGCTGGCTTATCTTACACAAGACAGAGGGGACTTCTAACCTGGCTCTGTCCAAAGGTGAAAACAATCCAAATACCAGCACCTCTAAATATGTGTGGTTTCATAGGGGGTTATGTGTCTGCTCAGCACATGAGCAACTGACACTTGTCCTTCCTACACTTTAGGTTTTCTACAGAACAAGATATAATGTGTTGTTGGCAAAGTTTGTTACCTCTGGACAGAGACAGACTAACTGCTTCCCCCTGTTTCCAGTCTTTGTGCTAAGCTGAGCTAAAGGCTGCTGGTTTCACATTTAACACACTGACATGAGAGTGGTATTGAACATCTCATCTAACTCTCAGCAAGAAAGCAAATACGTGTATTTACCAAAATGTCAAACTATTCCCTTAATGTGAAGTAGGCGTTTGGTTAAGAGTCTGCTGGGTAACGCAGCCTGTTATCAAAATAAAGATCCCATTTAAAGTTATTTTCTCATCTTACAATAATTTGTAAATGTTACAATGCTTCCTGTCTACTGGCACTACAAAGGCAACATACTGTACTTCAAGGCAATATTACACATCAATAAGTGACACCGCAGTAAAACACATCTTTTTAAAATATCCTTCATGACTTTGTACAAGTACTTCAGAGTTAACAAATTAAATAAAATACAATAAAATAAAATAAAGACACAATTGCAAAGAGGCAGTTGAGATGAGAGGAAATGACACAGCCATTGAAGGTAGTAAACCTTACAAAAGACTTGAGGTGAAACTGCCGCCCTGTTATTGTACTCCACGACTGAATGGTGTCGTCTAAAGTCATCATAAAGTCTGTTCGCAGTTTGCTCCCTGCTGAGTAATGCAGTCGAACTTTCAGGCTCTGCTTCTGTTTCAGTGATTCATGACACGTTTGCACGAGCGGTTGTTTTTCAAGTAGCAATTTTAACATGTCACAAAAAGCGTAGTTTACCGTTTTTCTTCATATGTCCTCAAGGCAAAGGCATTCCATTATTTGACTGGAGAAAGATGAGTGTGATGGACTTCCTCTGTTGAGAAAATATTATATAATATTTGAAATTATGTTCCATGATTATCTCATTGTCTTTGGATACCTCCACTTAGTTGTTATGTACCACGGACAGGAAAGTTAAATGTAAACATTTGCTGAGTGTCTTTGAATGCCATTAATAAAGAAAAATATTTGATTGTGTTTTCTTCCCTTTTATCTCCATAAGTTAAAATCCATAATTTTTGGTCGGTCTCCAGGCTCCCTAGGTGCAGTGTTCTTCACGGTCTGTTATCTTTGGCCAAGGAGTGCATCATCCAGTTGACCTTCGTCTTCCAGCTTTCCCGCAGAGCTTCATTGAACTTCACTTTGAAATTCTTCAGTGCTTCTTCCTCCGATTTGCCCAAAGCTAAAGAGTCCTTTTGAAAACAAGAAACCAAGAACATTATCAACATCATTATCATTCTCCTCATCATCATCAGCATCAGCATTATCATCGTTGCATACCTTTAGATACTGGATGTCTTTGAAGGAGGTGAGCTCTGGCAGTCCTGCTGCCTTCATCATAGCAAAGAGGTTGACGAACAGCGTCCCGTTCCGACACAGGATCTTATAGGCCCGCTCACAATACTCCCTGAACCTGACAACATGGACACAATAATCAGCCATCAATTCTAAAATATGTGAATCCAAGATCAGGAAACAGACTGATACAAAAATATTGTACCTCTCAAACTTCTCACTGTTGTTCGTTCGTCCTTGCTGGATGACGTGGACAAAGTCATAAGTCAAAATGAAAGGCACGCGCTCCCTGTTGATCCCTAATTTCCGCTTGAAGTTGCCCAGGAAATGCCCAAAGTCAATGTGGAAGAGCTGGGGAGCAAAGGTCAAAATGACTTCTGGGTTCTGGATCGCTGAGTCACCACTCGCCCCAAAAATGATCATCTAATCTGACAAAACACTTACTGGAATTACAGAGTCACAACTAAGTATCATTAAGGTTCTCAGCTAATAGGAAACAACAAACCTAGATATACCAATTATTTCAAAGGGAAGAATAATTTATGTTTTTGAAACATTCAGCAGTGAAAAGTACTATACTATTGATTATGGCAGTATGAATATTATGAAGCAGAGCAGCAGTAAAGTCAAGTTGAGCCTTGCGTTAAACATACCACCCATTCCCTGCTTTATGTCTAATCGCCCCTTGTGGTAGATTTCAGTGTGGTATTCGTTCCCTGTGATGAAAAATATCCCAGTACCTGTCCAGTTTCCCTGATCATGATATTGTCATTGTGACGATCTCCAATGCCCAAGACATAAGTAGCTACACAGTAGCCAGCACAGGACAGCGTGAACACTTCTATTGCTTGATCGAGTTTGTCCCTGGTGAGAAGAAAGGTCAGGGAAACAAGGAAGCAAAGTATGAGCGGGTTTTGTTCTGACAGTACATTTACACTTCTCTTATCTTCGCCACATAACATAACTACTATACAAACACATACACACAGTCAGTCATGAGGCAGAATTTCCTCACTGCTATATGAAATATTCACAGAAGAGTTCCTGTGGCCGCTTAATGATTGACCATCTCTTCCTTTCACAAAGTAGACGTGCAGAGGGTTTACTGTGTCAAGCTTTTACTAATTTTCCCTGTTCCATTTTGGGTACTGCAGCATTTCAAGCTAATTACCTTTCTGTTCTGTCTTGCAGTCAGCCGGGCCTGTCTTGCCAACGTGACGTACAAAGGCTTATTCATTACATTGAATGGCTTTCTCTCTTCGAGGAGCTTTTAGAAAAGACAAGACCTTCAGACTGTCTGGCACCAAATGAAAATCTACTCTCGTTTAATGTTTTTGAAGCTGTAGTCACCTATGCACTTTGGAGTAAACAATTCGAACCACACGCACAGACATCCAGAGAGCATTTTGTAAAGCATGAAGCTTAAATGCTTCGATCATGGATATAAAGAAAGAATGTTTTCTGTACTGTAAAGAAAAACCACCTACAGTACACACTGTGTATCTGAGGGAAGCTACAGTTTATAATGCTTGTTTGATATTACCATTTTATCTATGCAAGTTTTTTTAATGCACTGAATTACATCAAAAAAAAGTAAAAAAATGTGAGAGTACCTTTGGGATCTTGACTTGACTAATTTAAGGCTCTTACCTACAATGTTTGTTAATTACAATTTAGCATTTTAAGCACTATATAAAAATGTATCAAATGGTTTATAACACACAATAATGTAGTTGTGTTAAAGTGTTTATGAATGTAAAGTATTCCTAACAATTATAACCTCTCCTTTGAAGACATGCTGTATATAATTAAACTGTGTTTCACTGCATCCATAAATCAATAAATGAAATGAACAAATTAAATAAATTAATTAAAATGTCCTCACATGTCTTTACAACTAGCTTATGTGCGTGTTAAAGATCATTTATTCTTACCAACCATACCAAAAAAGTCTGTCCAAAACAGAGTCAGCGGATGTGAGACATTTCACACCATCACTGTGTTTCAATTCCCCTCTGTATAAAAATACTTAGTGTTATAGTTGGTGCACTTTTATGGAAGTTTTCACTTTCACACATTTTGCAATGCACTTGGACACATCATCAGTTATGTAGTTGTATAAAAAAATCTATACACTACCTTTTTGTACTATGAGACATTTTGTACTTGTGAGTAATACAAGTTGTGCACTGAAGACTGCAGCCAGAATGGGACCTGTTAATGCTTGTTCAAATTGAAAAACTTCACAAAGAGCAAGTGCAAAATGTTTTTTCTTCACATTTTTTCGTTATCTTTTTTTGAAATGGAGCTAACTCTTCACTGTTGTTTTGGTCGTTGCCACTGTGTGACACTGATCGTGATGCATGGATAAAACTCTGTGGCTTTGAACAGTGTTTGGCGTGTGTATAATAGACACAGCGCTGGTTTCCTCAGTTAAAGAGTATCATTGCTTAGAGACATCAGCACAGTATCTACATGGTGTGTGTGAGAATCATCATACTCACTCAGGATTCTTAGATTTGAGCCAGTTGAGCAGGGCGTCCTTGTTGAAGGCAGCGGTGGCAGCACTGTTACTGCTGTTACGCTGGATGTTGGCGATGGTGTCTGAGTTCTTCACTACCTCGATGAGTCCCGTCTTGTTCCCAGTGGACAAGCAGCCATATGGGATCATCCTGTGAGTGTGGGGTGAGATGAACTGTATTAAGTTGGAGCTACTGTAAGTGTGCAAAAGCATCAACAGCAGCTGGAAACAACTGCTCCCACTGTACCTGAGATCCAGGCCTTCTTTCTTCCATAGATTCTCCATGAGTTGGATCATCTGGAGGGTCAACATGTCTTGTCGGAGATCTAAAGGTGATGAGTGAAAACAGGTGAAATAAAAAAAATCTTCATTTCATTGCAAAGTGAGATATCGAATTTAAATTTCAAGCTAACTTTCACCCTGGGACTGTTTGACTTCTTAAACTTCCCCTTTCTGAAAATAGGTGACGTCCCTTTCCAAATCTGCAGGCTATGTTTATCTTTCCGATGCATATTAATTTACAAGTCTGTATTTTAACCCTTCAGTGTATTCCTTTTGTGCTGAACTTAAGTCAACCCCAGCTTATTTCCCGAAAATGCGTGGCTGCTGTATGTTAATGCATGTGGTCATGTACTCACCATCTCCATTCTTGAAGATGATGCCCATCATGTCTGCTTGAGTCTCGGGGTTCCTATACATCAGCCACAGCGGCTTCATCTTGGAGTCCATAAACCTGCATTTATCTGCACTGCAACAGCAAACACAATCATTATAAACACATGATCATTATAAATGTGTCGGTTTACAGGCTGAGGATGAAATACACTTGAAAGTTTACAAAATTGTTTTTCACCCTGGTGACTTATTGATTTTGATAAATATTTATGCTTTAATGACTATTGTCCCTAAGAAATGGGGAAACAGGTTGGAGTAGAAAAATGGCATCCATCCCCATCTGTTAGAGCCTTAGCAGTGAAAAATAAGTGTAAGATGACATATAGTATAATTTAAAATAAAACAAATTATACTGCTGCTGTAACAATGAAGGGTTCATCTGTCAATATGCTACATAAATGTATTATTTTGTAATTTAGTGAACCCAGAAAGGGACCAAAACTGCCCCTGAAAATCTAATTAAGTAGTGTGTGTGTGTGTGTGTCCTGCACTAACCAGATCTCAGCAAGGATGATGCTGGGGTTGAGTGGTGACAGCAGGTCTGACAGGGCCTCCAGGTAGGACTCCTGTCTGATACACAGCTTAAGGTCGTCCACTGTCATCCTCTGGGAGCCAGACTTGACGAAGTCGCTCAGGGCCTTCATTTTGCCCAGAGCCTCGTTCTGTCCGGCGGAGGTAAGGGACATGGTAAGATTCAGAACAAAACAAAGACGCACATTTCAGAGCTCGAAGTCAGTGTGTAAAAGTGTGTGAGATTACCTGTTTGGTTAAGAGCTTGATGTGGCTGATGTTTCCCCGGCAATAGGCCTCCAGAATCAGACCAAAACGCAAACTCACAGAGGCCACGTGAATCTCTGACCTACAACAAACACAAATTCTCCGGTCAAACAAAAGACTGCAGATGCACACATACAATGCACAGCTATTTCTGCCAGACTGCATCTCACCTTAGATGCCAAAACAGAAAGTGTCCTATCCTCCTGTTGGTCAAAGCCCTCTCGAGCAGGAAAGTGGTGAGGTCACAGTCCAGGTAGGACTCGTACTTCAAGACTTGGACCAGCTGGATTAGGTACTGTAGCAGTTCTTCATCACTGTGTGCCGAGAAAATGTTCTATAAATCATCACATTGTTAAAACTCAAAATGTGTGATGCTGCATGGACCTTAGTAAAAATATGTGTGTACCCGAGTTTCTTGAGGCATCTGATAGTGAAGGAACGGACCGCTGGGTCGGGAAAACTGTAGTCTAAGAGCTCCAAGGCATGGATGGCAGGGAGGTCCGGCCAGTTCTTCAGTAAACTCACCATCTGAGGAGAATCAAACGTTTCCCACCATGATGAGAACAATCATTCATTGTGTTTTTACATGACGGGTGCTGAAAAGCTTAATCAGCAACTTTTTTGATAATCAATTAATTGTTAAAATAATTCATCAACCAAAAACATTTGCTGGTTGTAGTTTCTTCAGTTTGACAATGTGCTGCTCTATTCTCTGCTTTATACCATTGTTGATGAAATATCTTTGGTTTTGCGACTGTTGGTTGGACAAAATAAGAAATTTCAAGATTGTCACCTGTGACCTGTCGTCACGTTAATCATTAGTTACAGCCCGACTGGTTTGTTGGATTGACTGGATTGTTCAGCACGACATAAATCAGTTAGTCGATAAAAAGCTAGAAATGACCACGAACATACCAAATATTACATGTGAAATTACTGCGGGTCAAGTCATTTAGCAGAAACAAAACAAAAAGAAATTCTGTACATTATGATGACTTAAATCTATTTTCTATTTCTATATCTATTTTACAAGTGTTTTGTGTGTTTAAATATTTACAGACACCTGAGAAAAGCAAAATGATCACAGTGGAAATTCTCTTCCAAAACACTCGATTCATACCTGAGCTACATCTTCACGCTTGCTCCACTTGGTGATGAGGAGCAGCTTGGACAGGCTTTCAGGGTAATAGTTGCGGACGTCCACACGAAGCTTCCACAAGAGTTCCTTCTCGTCCTCAAAGAACTCGGTGTAGTTCTTGTTGTCCATGATTTCTTTTAGTTTCAGGTACTACAGAGAACAAAACAACAACAGCTGCTGTTTTTCTAACTTGAACTGTGTGAGAATTATAAAATGCGAGATGTAGAAAGTCTCACCTCTTCTTTAGTGGCAAAAGTTGCATCACCGTTCTTCTCCACGTCACTTATCTTGAAAACAGATGAGCATTTTTTGACTGGTTAATACAATCCAAATTTCAGTACGTCCTCAAATATAGTCTCTCAGGAATAAGTACCTTCTCAAGTGGAGGGTAATAGAGAGGATGTGGCCGGATGCTGGGGAAGCGAATGAGAAGCCCAGCAGCACTGTCCACATTGGGGTTCTTCTCCACTGTTCCCATCGGGTTCAACAGGTCACCTTTGTCATCTGTGATAAAAATGTCACGTATGAACAATGCTTTTATGCACTTAGCGAGTACAATTTAATCTTCAGATCACCGCTCTACCTCTAAAAGTGTTAAACTTGCTCTTCCAAAATGAATTGAATTGAACTGAATAAACATTTAGCTCCATTCAGTCATTTAAAAATTTCAATCTTATCAAAGCCCATCTTGTGCATCAGCAAACACATAATGAGTGAATATGTGTGGTTTTGATGGCAGCACATGTAACTTTGGGTATTTCAGTCCTCACTGTGCGCTGCCAGGTGCTGTGGAGGAGGCTTTCACGTGTGAGGTGTTTTTGAAGAGGAGGAGATGTAAGAGGAGCCAAGGCTGAAAGTACCAGGAACAGATGGCCAAGTGGACAAGAGGAACTCCCCAGTCTTCAGCTGGTCCTTGTAGTCGAACACCATGGTGTTCACCCAGGCAATCGGACAATCCTGAAGAGGGGGACAGGGAAGATTAGGTTTGTTGATTGGCTTTGAAAGACCATCTGCAAGCAGTAAAATCATGCCAAAAGAAAGCAAAAGAGGAACAAAGAGGACTCTCATTTTCAATCAAAGTTACATTAAGGTTTGATTAGTAATGACAAAATCTGTTCATTTTGTTGAAAACTATTTTTTTTTACATACGTCTACATACATAGATAAAAGTTTGTAGTAATTTCTGGGATATAAAATAAGTCTCCATGTCTTTTTTTAACGTCTATCAGCTCTTTTCAAGCTGTCAAATAGTAACAGTCAAATCTATTTAGCAACATCCAAAAATTTATGTAAGACTGTTTAAAGATAAAGCATTTTCAAAGCAAAGGACTTCTAGCTTCTCGTAAACAATATATATGACAGTGATGTTTATAGGGTCTCAAGCATTGTGAGCAGCAGAGAAATAACTTTAAGTGCATTTTAAATACGTTCAGGCTGAATGTACCCAGCTAAAAAAAGAGGCGATGCGCGTAAACAAGAGCGGCTAAAATAGTTCAACTTCCGTCTGTCTTTCTGGCTTCTGTCTGCAGGACTTCTCTTCTGGGCAAAAGAAGAGAGAAGTGGCTCAGAAAGCAGAAGTGGCCTTGATGCCCAGAAACCCACCTGGGCAACATGTTTGGGACCTCCCAAACGCGTTGCCCATAGCCACAGAGAAAAGGGGAATTTGCTGTTGTTCACTGTATTCGTCAGTGTACAGTAAGTGGGTGTGTGGAGGCTGTTTCAATGCCGTCTCTCGGTGCAGAACTACTGCTGTTGTAAGTTTGTGCATAAAACAAGAATTTAAAAAAACAAGCATCTAGTGAGAGGAGGGTAAAACCTTCAATTCAGTGAGTCACTACAGGCATAATATTAATGTTTCTAATAGTGGCATGAAGTAGCATATTATTTTGTTCATTCTTATTTTTAAATATGGCTGCAACTAATAATAATCCACTATTACACATTCATCTAATTTACTCTGTGAATAGTTTAATCCAACCAACAGTCCAAAAAGATGTTCAAATTACAATGATATAAAACAGAGAAAAGCAGCCAATGTTTGGGATTTTGCTTGAGAAATGACGGTTTATTCACAATCCAAATAGTTGCACATAAAATTTCTGTCAATTCAATAATGGATTCTGTACTAAATGTAATAAATGTTTGAAATGTAATAACTATATTATTGTAAATTAGATGTTACTAATATTAGTGTGTATAGCTGACTCTCTAAGGCTTTGAATACTTGCTGTACTGTTCCGCACTGATGTTCTTAAATCAGACTGACTTATACTAACTTGGAGTGCCACAAAGCTCTATTCTTCATCCATTATATTTTACATAAATTCTACTATAATAAGACAGACATGCTTATTTTATGTTGATGACACAGTCTTATATGTCAAGAGTACAATATGCACATCTGCATGTACATATTGTGAAAAATAAAAAATAAAACATCTGCAGCTGTGGAGAATATATCTATATATGTATGTATATATTTATATACACACACACATTACACCCTGTTTACAATAATATATTTTATTCCTGTATTTTATATTTGTATTATATATATATATTATAATATATTATATATTAACGTGTGCACTTTACTTAATTTCACATGATTTCCCTTTTTATACATATTTATATGAGCATTGTTGGAAGGAGCCTGAGTACCAAGAATTTCATTACCAGTGACTGCTTCACTGCATTTCTTGAAGGATATATTAAACTTGAGTAGCAGAAAATTATAATGTGCAGTTTTTAGGCCTCTACTCTAAACTGTCCTCCACACTGTCCTTAAAGATGAGACGTAAATGAAAAGATAAAATGCTCAGTGGGCGAGAGTGCTGTGAATACGAATGGTGAGTATAAAGATGAATTTAAAATTCCTTGAAAATGTTTGCCAATTCCTTCCTTCCTTGGTGTGATGTACAGATAAAAGAGCTGAAGCGGATGAAATGTTAACCGCAGTCTTGCCACTGAACACACTTGCACAACCAGACGCAGCAGCAAAACACACCCACACAGCACACACTGACTATGCACACTACACACCAGAGAGGAAACAGATCTGTTTGTGCTTGCTAACAAATTTACACCCACCAGCCCAAATACTCGCCTACTCAATTACAAATTGTACACTGAGGCCCGAAAACGCCATGAGTCTCTGACGGACTCACCGCTTTCTTATTCTTCTTCTTGGTGCCTCGAGGTTTCTTGGCTTTCTCAATGACGGCATAGAGAGCGAAGCACAGGCGGCTCATGCGAGGCAGGTCAGCCACGTTGATGTCAAACTCCAGCCTCTGATCCCACAGCGGCTCAGAGCACACTGTCACCTCCGAGCTTGTCACCACCTTACAGAGCAGTTCGCTGCCATGGAACAGACCGGCCTGCACCACAAGCTGGACGGGGGGGAAAAACACATACGCAGTAGTGATTAGGCGAAAAAATGACATGTGGTTTGAAAGCTGACGAGTTTAGCACTTGTGTGAGGGAGATTGTTTGTGGAAGATTTACAGACTTCACTAGATGATTCAGAGCTTCCTGTGTCACTCAGGCTATGAGTCAAAGGGTCTACACATTCATAACGTAAGCAGGCAGCGCTGCCTTTCAATGCTATGCAGAGTCCGTCAAAAATGATAAACAACCGCAGGAGTTAAAATTCAATATTGTACGACCATTAAGCTCCAGCCTTTTGGCAAACCAAGATAGTCTGAATCTATATTTACAAAATATATGAGTGGCTATTCTCCCCCCGGCTGTGTTTTCAAACCTTTGCCTGCCAACTGCAGACATGACTGATAATTATGTGACAGGACAAATTCACCATCAGTCATGATGTGCTCTGAGGCAGCAGCCGGAAGTGCACTTACACTTAATAACCCATCTAAACTGTAACACAGTTACGAAACTGAATCAGAAACACAGACACACATTAACGGAGTTCCCTACGTGTGTTCTCGCTCTTTTCTTTCTTTTCTTGTTTTGTTTGTGAAATTGGTTTTTAAAAAATCTGTCATCGCAAAAATGATGTTTCTACATGCTTTTGACAGACAGGGAAACATCCTAAATTTAACAAACACAGACATTTTCAACAAATTTCAACCATAACCTCTCTGCAATAGTAACAACATGCGTGCACTGACTTCAAAAAAAGAAGTGCATTGAAAGCGAGAAAGGGAGAGACAGCATGAAGTCTGTCTTTTTCTTAGAATCTAGGCCTCAGAAGGAGACGTAAAAATCAGATAGGCCCTCCCCACTTCCTGTTTTGAAGTTTTAACCAACCGCCTTGATGAATTATGGGAAACGTGTGGTCTGGACCATGTGACCCCTTGTCATTTACATGTCAACCCCCACTGTTCGTACAACTGAAATTGAGATATTGGTAAACAAGTGAATGCCACACTTCATTGAGCAGCGAAGTGAGAGAAAACCCACACAAAACCACACCAACCTTCATTCCTTCGTCTGCATTGACTCGGCTGCCCTGCAGCAGGTGAATGTTGAAAGGCTCATTGATGGACCACAGAGAGGAGGTATTCTGCTGTGGGAAGAGAGGAAATCTAATTTTTCATTCCCATTCTGTGCAACAAGATTGCATTCATGCCATTCACTGAAGTCTCGAGTCATGAAACTGTTGCTACAATTTCCTGTTTGGCAACATGTTAAAAGATAGAAACAACAGCCTACACCTTCAAAAGAAAATGAAAAGGGGAACAAACTTGACAAACTGACAAAAAGCTGCCCAATTGTCTGTATGTAATTGTATGTAAATGTAAAATAATGTAATTTTATTGCTCTTTACTGCTCATATTTTTGATTTTTTTTGTGTGAATCACTTTAGTCAAAAGCTAAAAAAAAACACATAATAATATTCATTTTGCTGGTGCAGTTCCAAAGTAGGAAATATTGCAAAAAACTACATAAGTGTCATAAATTATCAACACTGTGTTGCACGGTATGTTTCAAGTGTGCCAAAGTCCACCAGTCCGGTTGAGGAACAGCTGAGATGAGGAGAGAGAGATGGAGGAGAGAGAAAGCTGCTCTGTTAATGAGAGACGACATCCGGCTGCTGATCTCTTACCTTCTTCAGGGGCAGTGGAGGAGGTCTGGACAAGGAGCGAGTCTTGTAGACCTGGCTGCACATCCTGCCCTGCTCCTCCTGATATTTGCTGATGGTGGAGTGGTGCACCATGGTTAGATGAGGGTTTTGGCCATTTCTCAAACATGAGAAAATGTACTGTGAGGAATAGTCGGACAGAGAGACAACAGGAGGGGACAGAAGAAGAGATTTTTTTTTTGTTTACTGGTGCAGCCATCAGTCAGTTCACCCACAGATATTCCCCAGTGTTCTGATAGCGCTGGTTAACTCCTGGAGGCTGTTCATTTGCTGTAGGTTAATGCAGCCGAAATCTCATTATGTGTGGATGGATGCAGTTCCCTTCTGCAGGGCTGCTAGACAGATATGAGTCACCCCTGCAGGTAGCCGGAGTTTCAAAATCAACACTGGGGTCTCCAGTCACCAAGACCTTGACTCACTCCACTCCTGATCTGACAATCATTTCAGCTATTATGGGCCACCCGCACAGGGCAAAACTGACAAATGCAGACAAACAACGCAGGAAAGAAAAATCATCCACATCCACTGGAAAAATGACAGCTTAGGCAGAAAAGGACTATGTAAAGTGAAAGTGAAAACATCTCTACAAATGTATCTAAAATCCATGTCCATTTAACTGATTGCACACTCACTGACACGCCCAAAAAAAAATCAAGTGAATTATAGGTTAATGAAGTTAAAGGGTGATTTTAAACAAATGTCGGACTGTCAGAAAATACAAACCAGGGGAAGGACGCAAGAAATTTCCAGCACGCTGAATATTCTTCACTTAGGTCAATCACAAAAATGGCACAGTTGTAAAGAGTGTCCACACAAGAAGGCCATTAATGAGGGAGGCCACGAGGAAGACAACATCAGGTTGCCCAATTGATTTGTGAGTCACAGAAAGAACAAGAACAAAGCGACTGCTGGAAAATATTCACATGACATCTGGACCCATTTTTGCCAGGATGTATGAGGGAAATTCTGCAACAAAAGTGGAAGAAGATTTTATGGTCTGATGAGACCGGAATTTAGCTTTTTGCTTGTCATACTAATTGCTGTTTAGCATAATCAGAACACCACAGCATGAAACACACCATGATGACTATGAAACATCATGTTGTGGGGGGCTTTTCTGTAAACCAACTTCAGTATGAGTGAGAATTGAGTCTTGGGAAATGATTCATTTTCCAGCAACAATCCCAAACATAAAGTCAGAGCTGCAGAAAAGAGCAATGCTAATGTCCAAATTCCAAATCCAGAATATGTGGTAGGGCTTGAAAATGTCTTTTCATTCAAATGCCTCATGCAACTTTCTTCCAAACGAGAACGTGGCCAAACTGATGTGCATGTATTATCTACATAGACTCAAGGCTGTAATTACTGCCAATGCTGCTTCATGTTGACATGAAAGGGGTGAATAAATGTGCAAAACAAGAAACTATGAACAAAACAATAAAATATGAAAAAGACGCAGTTGTTGCATTCACTCACTTTGAACTGACACATAGGGTGATTCCCGTAGATGAACTCCCACCTCCCGTTGACCTGCAGGGTGTAGTCCTCGGGCTCCTGTCGCACTGAGCGAAAGACGGTGGCCTTCTTCTTCAGGGCGCTCTTCATCAGAGACACCGGGAGGTCCTGAGGGTCCTGCTGCAGCATGAAGCTTTCCTGAAGAGCCACACACAACTTAATATCAATAAAGGCAGCTTTACAAAAAAATCATACAAAATGCAGTCTTCATGTCTGTGGATCTCGTTCCTGAGTGATGTTTTGAAGGTGGCGTTTGCGGTGTGGGAGGGGGATTTCCGAAGGTGCTCACATTTACTTAAAAAATCATCCTCCACAATTTGTCTACTCAAGGTGGAACCACAGTTTTTCCAATCAAAGCTGTTGTGCTCTGTGTGTGCTGCCCCATCACAGCATGACATTTGATTAGATTTTTCTTAACAACCTTTACAAATATGACTCACAAAAACTACAACAGCAGATCCACTCACATCACAAGCCTCGAACTTGACGTTGATGAAAATCTTCTTGGTGTTTTTTGACTTGACGCTCCCACAGTCCGGCGGAGAGCAGCAGGGCTCCAGGTCGCAGGGGAAGCTGTATTCCATCCACTGCTGCCAGGGCAGCATCTGCCGCTCCTGAGCCTTCTCTTCACAAAACGTACGCATCTTCGTCCGAAACTCATTCACCTCGTGGTTCTTCTGGGCCTCAAACTCATGTAGACCTGAAAAATCATAATTAAGGCGTCAAAAAACACATAAAATAGATAGTCTTGTATGGTGAGAAGAAGCCTTTACTCATTGTGAAAGATTACTTTATAAATATATTTACTCGATCTAGCTGAGAGTCGGCCACATTTTCATTAATTGAAATTTAAAGGAGAATAAAAGAGTGCTTTTGACTGACTGAATTGAAGTCTAGTTTGTTCTTTTTCATTCATGTGTTAGTTTGCCAGCTCTGCAAACTGCACAGAAGAATAGCTGCCATTTTATTAAGGATTTAACTCAGCCAATGGAATCATTTCTGGCTCCATAGCGTCTTTTTCTCTGAGTTTTGGATGCAGGATTAAGAACGGGTCATCTCCCTTTGCCAGAGCCTGAAAAATGGTGGCGGAAAAATTGCCAAGAATGTGGCGAGACGTAGATGAGATCAACGCTGCTGTACAAGGCTGTCGACTTAAAAGTAACAGTTCTAAATACGTCACATTTGATTTGATTTACATATATGATAATGACGTATCAGTCAGTGGGATGGATATGTCAGTCACTACTGATTGGTGGCCAAACAGAAAACATGAACACATGTCAGACTTAATAATCAAGTGAAATTCAGTCAGTTCAATCTGAAATTCCCATTTAATTTCTCTTCATTATTGTATTCAATGTACTAGTCAATGACTCTGTTTACATGGCTGAATAAGTTACAGATGTGTTCAGTGATTCAGAAGACTGGAGCCAGGCTTGATCAGCTCGGCCTCTGAGGAAAATCTACATGATAAAGACTCTTATCTTTGTTTTGATGATGACAGAAGAAGTTTCTTATCTTACACTGAGTAACAACACCACCAACAACCAAAAATCTCCATAGCAGCTGGGCTGTATCAGGGCTGTATTACCTTTGCCAATTAAAAGGCTGATTTGGGTGTTGGTGAGTTTCTCCACTCGGTCGCCCTCCCTCGCCACCAGCCTCAGAACACACATGAAGGGCCGCACATCGCTTATACGCCTCGATTCCTCCTCCAGTTCCTCCCTCTCTGCCGTCTGGTTGATGCAGGTGAAGACGTATGCGTCTGGATCACCCAGTGCACTGAACAGGGCCTCGCTTCTGGCATTTCTCCAAACCATCTGAAACAAGAGACAAAAGCAATGCATGAGGCTGAGAACGCTGTGTTTACGACCTGAGGTGCACAGCTTGTTCTCTGTGCATGTGAAAGGTATGTTTGAAGGGTCGTGCATACACCTCAACCGATGTCATCAAAATCTTTACAAAAGCAAGAGAACAGTGTCAACTAAAGCACCATCCGATAATAACATGTTTGCCACCACTCTGATTTCTCTAATGAGCTGAAATGACAAGTTATTGTGCAAAAAAAATGACCCTGGTAGTTTTTTACCATTTTCTAAAATTCCCTGCGAATTACCCCGAATGGAAAGACATTTAATCTCTTAATCATCTTAACAGCTTCCAAGAGTATCATTACTTAACACAGCTAAATCAAACAGCCTGAAGTGGCAGAACTGTTGGCATAGAAACTGGCACATTCACATTGAACAGCAGATCTGCTTGAGCAGAGAGCTGGCCGTGTATACCAAGGAGCAAAGCTGTGGCTCCTTCTCCAACAGTTGCATCAAAACTTCAAGATGAATCAAAAACACGAGCGAGCATTGTTTGGATTGTGTGATGTTTTAATTAGTCTAATGCCTCAAGTTAAGATCAAGTCGACCAATTTGCTTAAAAGCTCATTGAGTAAATATTGTAAATAACAACAGCGTTTCGCAATTCGTCTGAGTCGCAGCGCAGTCAATCAACTGCAGTCTATTAGAAATAAAGTATCATCTTTTAACAGATAAAATGCAACGTGTGATGACATTACACATCATATATTAGCGGTAAAAAAATATTCTCGGGGGGGAGGATATGAGGGGACGTACTTTCTTGATGCTTTTGATGGTGTCATTTCGAGACACGGGGAATTTGAGGAAGATCCCAGTAGGCAGCAGGAAGTCCATCACGATCCCCTGGTCCCCCTCCTTCTCCCATTCCTCCTGCATCCCATACTTCCCTGGGGGCATGGTGACGGCCTCTCATTTACCGTCAGCTCCTCCGCTGCTCACCGGAACACACACACACACACACAGAGGAAACACAGTTTCCTGTTAATATGTCCACTATTAACATGTGTTACTGTGGATGCCCCTGTGCTGTAACACTGCTTGTTCCTGAAATCCTGAATGATTTGTCTTTACAAGGTTGGTTCATTGGAATCAGAAAGCGCATGGAGAGAAACATGAATGAATGACACAGTGATAAACAGGAGCCTGCTGTGGTTTGCAACGCAAATATAAGAATATTATATTATATATTATATTTCTGAGGCCTTTTGCATGTTTTTGCATTTTAATACAGATGTAATTCTCACATCTCCACCCTGGAAGTGCTCAGGGGTCAAATGAGGTGAAGACACAGTAAAAGGAAACTTAAATTAACTGAATTCTTCACGCCACAAAAAAAAAAAAAAAACAGGTTATTGGGAAATTTGATTTGAAATCCATTCAACCAACCATGCAAACAGAAAACCTTGTATTTTGAGTGTTATCCTCAGTCGTTTGCCATAAAGTAATTCTACACTATTGATTTGAGTAAGAGGAAACTTGTGCTGTGTGAGCTGTGTCTGCCACATGAAGCCTGACTTATGGCTGCATGTGATAATGTATTTGAATGAACGTTAGAGCAGTAAACTGATGCAACACATGAGGCTGTAAATCTTAATAAAGAGCAAAGGGAAAGGAAAACAGAAGATGCACACGCAGCCACAGTCAGGTTTAACACATGATATTATTGATGTGAAAACTTTACATACACGCATGTCTGATAGTGAATAAGCCATATGTGCGCAGACACTTGCCTGTGAGCTCCACCAGCCGGTCACCTCCTCATGCTTCTGATGGCTGCGGTGATGGAGGCTGCGACATCAGGCTGACATGTCCGGGGCCGCGGGTCTGTCCGTGGGGTGAGGTGAGGTGCTGTGGATCCGGATCACGCGGCTCCTGTGAGGCGGTGAACAGTGTCCCTGCCTCGCTCATTCACGCGCTGCCGCTGCGCCGGACTGAGCGGCTGCGCGCTGCCTTCTCCTGCCGCCCGCGCGCCAAGGGACCGTCCACCAAAAACTTCAGCTCGCGCAAAAAGTGAAAGTAAATTTTTTTTTTTCTCTCTCTCTCTCTCTCTAACTTCCGCCCTCCATCCCTGCTGAACACTTGTGTGCTGGTGGTTTTGTGTATTTATTTATTTAATTTTTATCATTTTTTATGGTGAAAGAGCTGAAACGATTAGTTGATTGATCAACTGACAGAAAATTTAAAAAACTATATTTGTTCTCTTTTTTTCTCATATCAGTCTTTTTTTTAAGTAAACGTCAAATATTTGCAAATTCCAGCTCCTGAAATGTGATGATTTTTCATAATATTTTATTTATCTATTTATCATTCATCTATCTATCTTTTATGTTATAGTAAACTAAAAGAAACCTAAAAATATCACACTTTGGAAAAATATTTACAAGTAAAAGTGTTTTGAAAACTGCACTTTAGTAAAAGCACGGAAGTATTATAAATAGTAAATTTCCCTGTTGTGGGACTAATAAAGGAAAAGCAAAATGTACATGAAGTATAAAAAGTGAAAGGACTCAATGTAGAAAAGCAGTCCCTGTGAGTATAATATTAAATTTTTTTAATCATTATTACTGATACTTAAGTGTGAAAGTAGCATTTTAATGCTGTATTAGATTTTTAGCTATTTCAAACATAAATCACAAAGAGATCACGTTTTGTAGTGATCTTTATATGTAAAGAAAGTAATAGTTGACACATAAGTGTAGTGGAGTAAAAAGTACTCCAAACTACAAGTATAAAGCTACAAATAGAAATACTTTGTTTGGTTCCTCCACTGGATATGGAGTGTTGGTCAAAATGATTACTCAATTGTTAATTCAGTCCTAGTCTCATGTTAGCATTTTAATCATCATCTTCAATCATCATCATTTCATTAGGACATCATCTTTGTCATCATCAAATTAAGAAACTTTCATCAGTTTGACAAAGACCGAGTCGTGAAATGATGAAAATTATTTACTGACAACATTTGTTATGTAAAGAAATAAGAGCAGTCAGTACTTTCTCCCCTTGTCTTCCTTCCACCATTGCAAGTTTCACAAGTCTAAGGCGCGCTGACCCAAAATAGACGTGCCCCCTAGTTCTCAAAATTCTAAGTAAGTCAGACAGAGGTTAAGTGTATTTCCAGGTACTGTACTGTCACTTAAAAAAGTCCAGTCCTCCATAAGATGACTATTTGTGTAAACTGTGCATACGAGCTTCACGTTAATGTACATTTAAGAATACATTTACACATTTGGGAATATGCGGCCCATCATAAAACTATTTACATATGTAAACAAACATGTAAAAATGAATAAATACACTATTTTGTGAAAACTGTTTTGTAAATTTAAGCCAATGAAAATCTAAAAATGTTCCATGAGTGAAAGTCTTCAGACGACCCCTAACGTTATCCAGAGTTCGTTTTTTTCCCCCAACCTTTATTTTGAGTTTTCAAGAGGTGGATGTCTGTAATTGAACTGAAAGTCATTGATGGTAAATCTACCTTCCTTTTTCATACTTCCATATAGTAACCATAAGGCCTGTGACAATAATAATGGTGACACCACTCTCATGGAAGTGGAACATAAACCACAGTAGTACTCCTGTGAAAAGGGGAAATGGAGGGACAGCATCAGCAGCTTGACATTATTTTCTCTCAGCTGTTTCATGCACAAAGCACATCATTTTTTCACTTGACATCTATGTCTGCAAGACACATCACAGAGAATAAAAACATAATAAATATTTATCTGGTGGTTGTTTTTATTGCAGTTTGGTTTGCAGGTGTTAATGCGTCACACACACTCTGTGTCTTGGTGGTCTAAACCTCTGAAAACTCTGGTTTCCTGCTGAATGGCATCTGAGAGGCTACTGCCATGAGCACACAAGATCTGACAGAGTCGGTTCGTGTATTTTGAAAAACACAACATGTGTTTGTGAGTGCACTTCAGACCAGCTGGTGAAAACAGGAAGTGATTGTGCAGAAGAGAAACTTCTGTATGGCCAGAGCGACAGACTGAAAGTATGAACATTCTTCCCACCCTTCGCCCCTGAGCAGTCAGTGAACTGTTAGAAAAAAAAACCCTGCTGGTAAACAAGGTGCAGAGTTTTGTCAGTTCTGTCTGACAAAAAATACTTGACCTGCTTTTGATAGCAGCTCAAACTCGTCCATATATTTAAGACGGTAGATTTGCTCCGACAATACCTGACAATGAACACATATTAATAGATCTGTCATGTGTTTTTCAGATAAGTGACCTGTTTACTGTTTTTGGACTTACCCACAGTTCTGTGGGGTGCTTGAAAAGGGGGTCTTGACTTCCTGGATCAGCAGTGTTGTGGCCTCAGAGAAAAATAGCCAAGGCTTAAAAAAAGGTTTGTGCTTTGCTTCTCTGTGCTTTGTCTTCATTTTAAACGCATTGGTTTGTGCAACATAATGGTGTCATTTTGAAGAAAATTCTCAAGGACAAGAGATGCGATCAACCACATCTTAGTTAAAAAGGTCAAGTAAAAGCTAAAAATACAGAGATCCAACAAGAACGAGCACAGAGATGAGTCCTGTGTCTGATGCAATAACAAGGTCGTTTCTTATTTCACCACTGCTGTTTCTGTGTTAAGATGAACTCTAATAGTCTCAGACTATTGTTGCATAGTCACACAACTGATTTCTCAAGGCTTTTTGAGAGAAAGGGAAGGTTAGATATAGGTCTATACTTTGCCAATACCTCTGGATCAAGAGTAGGATTTTTAAGGAGAGGTTTTATTACAGCTACTTTAAAGGAATGTGGAACATGGCCTGTTAATAAACACAGATTGATCACGTTGAGTAAAGAAGTGCTAATAACAGGTAAAACTTCTTTAAGCAACCTGGTTGTGATGGGATCTAGAAGACAGGTTGACGGCTTTGACAAAGAAATCGCGGTCAGCCAGTGAAGGTCAATCGGAGAGAAACAGTCTAAACATATATCAGCTTTTATAGACAATTCATTATCGGATGGCAGGAGAGGATGAATTTTGACAGTGTGAAGGGCCTTCCTATACATTTAAAGACTATCTTGCCGGACTAAACGTGATTCTTCCAGATTGGTAGAATGCCATTTTCTTTCAAGTTTTCGCAATGTTTGCGGGCTATACCATGGAGCTAACCTCTTTTGCTTTATTATGTTCTTTTTCAAATGAGCAATAGAGTTGAGAGTTGTTCGCATTGAACCTGCAACAATACCAATGAAATGATCAATTTGGGAGGGACTAAATTTAGTGTAGGAGTCCTTAGTTAAACTGAGACATGGCATTGAATTAAATGGAATCACTGGGGGGATTGCCATGAAATGTGATTCACACTTTCACATCCCCCTCAGGATGAAGTGTAATCACTTTCTTGATTCACTGACTTTTCTTCTCGTGCCATCATCAGGTCAAATTTTTAATTTTTTGATGTCTGAACATTTTAGTTTGTGACCAAAAAGTTGCTGAAATTACATTCACATCAGCCTCAGTTGTGTGTTTCATGCTAATCAGCAAATGTTGGCACGCATGACAGTGATAAACATTGGCAGCATTTTTTATGGCACCAATAATTACAAAATTAGAGAAGTAACAGCACCTGTTGACAAGACAGAGAAAACTGGAGGCTGCAGTATCCAAAGCCTGTTTGAACACTGTGGAGGGCAACACATCCAGAAAGCAAGTTTTCACTTTCATAGAAACCGGTTCTAAAGAAAGACACCGGTTCTAAAGGTCAGCTTTAGAAAACTAAACTGTGAAAATTCCTCATGGGTTTACGACTAGAATAGTCAAGTGTAGAACTGTTATAGTGCTGTTCTATCAAAGTGATTATTCTAAAAGCATCCTGTGTGTGGCAGTCATTTCCAAGTAAATACCAAGTTTTGACTAAAATGATTTTTTTTAATTCATCCTACTTTCCCACATTCCCTTTGTGGAGTCTCAGTGGTATCATTCAGCCAAGGTTGAGCATCGGGCTCGGGTTTTCTCTTTTTGAGAGGGATATGTGGTTAGTAATGTTAAAGCAGGTGGAAGGAGGAGGCCGCAGAGGAGGGGAGGCTGAGATCGAACGAGCAAAAGGGAAAACAGCAACTGACGACTAACTCACAATGGGAGAACTAAGAAAGCAAGAGTGTAAAAACCAGAAAAGCTGAGAAGGAATAGAAATAGGGTATTTAACACTTGACCTGTGATGAGGGAAGTGGACAGACATTTCAGAACAGAATTCAGATAGACTGTTTCATGTGTTGGGCCATTAACAAATGAATGATTTAGGCTGATTGATAAAAACATGAATAAGTAATTTAGAAAGTCAGACGATTTGACTACCAAGGCAGCAAAGATTTGAATTTTGTCAGGAAAAAACAGAAAGCTCTTAATGTTTGTTTTTGCCTACTTTATGTAATTAATCACATAGAAATCATGGTGTATATAATTGACTAATTATTTCATGTCAATGTGCCTGGCTTACATTAGGACTTTAGGAGGCATTGCTGACGAGAAGAGCAACAATTTGAAAATTAAATGCCTTAATGTTAGTAGTCATGTGATCTGCACATGGGAATAAAAAAAAAGATGTACTTATTTGTATTTTATGCCAAATACAAACATTTTCCTGGCTCAGAGGTTACAAACTGAGTTGAACTGTGTTGAGTTTGTAAACATCAGCGATGTGGAAGAGGAACTCTGTGACAAATGTGAGTGCACCTCTACAGTTTGTTTCTAAACAGAATAATTGTGTTATCTATAACTAGATCTATAGAGGCCTCTTTTATTTGTCCTTGACTGCTTGGTCAGTAATGTACCTTTAGTTGCTCCCTCAGCCACTGTGTCAAATTCACTCTTTCATTGCTATGGCAACATTTTACACAGCTGACTTTCCTCAGGACTTGAAAGGTCAGTGAAGAAAACCTTCAGTTTACCAAACAAGCCATCACACTGAAATGTTCATCAGATGGAAGAAGCTGAAGAGGGAAAGCTGCAGGAGAGGAACTGCAATGTGCACTTAGTGCCATCAGGGGGCGAATTGAGCCAAGCTTGGAGAGCAGCAACCTCTTAATACATTACAAAATAAAAGAATTAGGAAAAAATACTTTATTAAAAAAGTATGGGTCCAGATGAATCAAGCCAGCGTTGTTCCTTACAATCACACAGAACACAGTGCAACAACAACCCTTCAAACAATTAGTGAAAATATGTAACATAACATAAATTCATACTTCTCGTCAAAGACTCTTGATTTGACATAATGGTGATGTGAAGTCCAAAGACAAAGCACAATAATCTTCAATTAGACTGAATTCAAATTCAAAAATAAATAAATGATCTTTAACTGTTTGTCTCATTCAGAAAAATTCAGCATTGCTGAAAGAACATTTACATTTCAACACGTGCATGATCCTACAATGAATGAAAAGAAATAAACATACGCCAAGTTACACATCAAGTACAAATGCAAAAGTCTGTATACAGTATGTTGAAAGATTACAATAGCTTTCAAAAACTATTAGTCATTACATGGTTGTCTAATGATAGTTTTCTAAACCACCATTAGACAATCACTTAGATGTCTTTCAGTAGCACGTTTTAGTTTTCTCAAACTTTTTTTTTTTTTTTTTTTTTTAACATTGGTTTCAATAATTACTATTTTGGCTCAAAATAACTTCAGACAACAGTACCTGGCAACAGTACTTTAAATTACCACAAATTAAAGTAAGCATTAAGTGTCTGAGGAAAAACCACATAACCCAGTAATTACTCAGATAACAAAATTATTCCTCTCAAAAATCAAGTGCATTCAACAATGAGAAAATAAACATCCAACATGACTGTAAACTGTTTCCACACATCTTACACATCTAAAATTTACAACTTTATGTTGCTCATATAACACACAATAATCAAACATCTGTGCTCTTCATCTCTAATAGAACAATTGCAAATCACATACTCAAAATACAGTACAAGCAAACACAGACAAAAGTGCAAAATGGATTAGTGAAAGAGCTATTTCTGTAGTGAATGGCATATGGCATATGTCACTTTGGTATGAGATATAAATGACCACAATAGTAAAAAGGTTGACTGTAAACTGTATAACAAAACAACCCGACATCACTCTTTCCCAGCTGAACTTACATAGAGACAATTGCAAATACCAGTGCTGTGAAAACATGACACTACAAATAGAAAATCTGTACAAATTTCAAAAATTCAGATCTGCAAGTATACAGCACAGACATTACATGCTGCTGAGTGTTTTTCAACTTTTGGCTACTGTAGAGAACCAGAAAATGTTATTCAGCTGGGAGAAGTAATGCACTCATCACAATCACTAAGTAGGTAAGATGTGACCCCTTGTGTCCAAGCAGCATCGACTGAACAGTACATGTTTATTGCACATTTCATAGAATGGTTTCTAAAAAGCCATCGAGCATCAAAGCAAGACTTGAGCCTTTTAAATCGATTACACATGCACCTGTGTTCACGTAAGAGGAGCAGTGACAAACCAAAAGACAAAGTCACGTATTTCACCATACAGTCTTCTCGTAACTCCAATCAAAAGGGAGGTACGTTGCTGAAAGTCCGTCAGCTGATATCTGTATTTTCACTAAGCAATAAGCAACTGCCAGAAAAATGATGTGTTCTGGCTTTGCTGAAAGACCTCCAGGTCCACAGACGTGACAGAGGTCGACTCACTCTGTGCAGGTCACGAGAGAACGGCAGCAAACCCTTCAACGGTTCATCCCCAGTTGCGGTAGACGTAGAGGGAGGCGAACAACAGGTTGGCAGTCAGGCTCACTAATAAAAGTCCCGGCCAGATAAGATGCTTCATGAAACCTGCAGACGTCACAGAGAAAGCAAATTAGTGTCATGAGAAACATTGTTATGCATCATCAATGTGGCACGAAGGGTTTCCATTTGGTGTAATTGTTCAACTATCAATACAAAATAGGGAAGCACTGATCCTACCCTGACCTTATAAAGCAGATCTGGTATAAGTCACAAACATCACATCAGATCCACATTAAAAACAATTTTCTGTTTGTTCATTTACAACTGTAACGTGTGTATAGCTGCTGCTAATACTTCTACCACATCCTGCATGAAAGTGTTCAATTCAAGTAGTTCTTGCAATGCATTGAGGTCATTATCCTGCTGCAGTATGAGTCCTTCTCCACAAAAATGTAAAACAGAGGGTAAGACATGTCTCTGAAGAATTGGGTGGAACTTCTTCTGAGTCAGAATGGAGTCAATTCAGAGTCGGTGTCCAACTCCAGAGGAAGGAAAGCTCTTGACTTGAATATTCCCACCATCATGTTTCACTGTCGGTTTGATACATTGTGGTTTCATTCTTTCTCCTGTTTGTCATCTAACAACACATTACATTTTTCTGGCCATCCCCTGAACATTGGGGCACTGAGAAAGCAAAGCAAGTTGAGTTACATGAATGAGCCTCAGATGAGTAGATCAAATCCTTGTCAGTCATGAAACTAAAATTAAATGTGATTACTAACAGATTGTAGACACAGCATCATGTTTAAAAAAAGACTGCTTACCTTGTGAGGGAGGGCTGCTCTCTAACCCCTGTGTGGTAGTGCCAACCCGGCATGTGGAGGAGTCTGAAGAGCTGTCCTGCCTCTCGTGCTCGTCAATCACAGTGCCGTCCCTGAACAAAGACGTCAAATCTGCAAAGCGATGGAACCAGGTAAATCATAAAGGCATAGATAAAAAACATCTACACATGAAGTTATCAATGAACATGAAATCTTTTCTAAAGCCATTATGTGTAGGACTGTTTTACTTTGCCATGTGGTGGTAGTTTCATGAATGACACAGAGGTAGAGAGCGATAAAACAAACATTTGCCTATTAACCGTTTAACCGCAGCTGCATTTACCATTTTGGCTTTGGAAGGGTGATACGTCTCGTGAAAAGCAGCCACTGTAAATGGAAGCAGCCTGCTCTACAAGGAAATGTGACGGAGACACTGGTGGGGACATGAGTGCAGGTTCTGGCTCTGTTGAAAAAAGCCGGAGCTTCTGGCCGCTGATATTGAGGCGAGCAGGGCTGATGAGGGGGCGCCGTTGTCTGGCGGAACCTGAACTGGATGTAACTGACCCAGCTACTGAAGGAGTAGGAGAGGGGCCCGGGGATGATGGGCGGCTCCCAGACTTCAGTGAAAAGTAATCTGTGCCAAAGAAAAGCATTGAAAAATGTCAGTCAAGGGCTCTGAAAGGGTTAAGAGTAAAATACAGGGTTGAAATGAGATCACAAAATTACCAGAAGTTTCAATACCTGATGGTGGGGAGTCTTTGTATTGGGAGGCTGGTCTGCTTCCGCTAAACAGGTAACCAGAATCTGAAAAGATAAATGCAATATACATTCACACCATTTACCACAGTTTTCCTTAAACCTGCATTAGTCAGTGTGCCAGAAACAAGTCCAAATAAAAGTCAAGCTAAACCTAAAAGAGGCAACTTTATGCTTGTTATGTGGTCTGTCAAGTTATTTTGATGATTTTCTGCCCCCTACTGGCAAAACAGCTAATTCATTTATCAAACAAATAGTTTCAGCTCTAAATGCAGCTTTAAAATGATGGAATAAGGCAACTGGACCATCTATTTTAGAAGCATATTATTCTCATTACAAATGTCAAATGCATTTTCTTTTCAAATTTTACTGTACAATACACAAACTAGAGTTAAGCTGATATGTTGACCAGGCTGAAATATCAGAAATGCCAAATATGTGTCTGTTTTTAACTGTAAAGACAAAAAACAAAACCATCCAGTCCATGTAACATTTATATTAATCTCACTAATTCCTTCAATTTTTATATTTTCTATGCAAAACAGTGGGTCTTGACACAATTGCATTCCAAAGCAGAAAATGAAAGTAAAGCCACTGATTCTTATCATTTATCGATCTGGTCTGATTGTAACAAGCTGCACCGCAAAAACAACTCAATATCAAATATGTGTGAGCTTGTCTAGAACGCTATGCAACAAGACATGTAGGCAGAGGTGGGCTGAACACTTGTGACAGCTACTTCCGTGTCAATTATCTTCAGTCAGTTTTTGTTTTCAGCGAGAGTTCAGTTATTAGACCAAATAAATGACATGGCACTAAATCTAATCAAACAGTTCATCTTCATTATGCCACAAGCCATAGAAGAGATCTGCCAGGATAAAATGAGTTATATATTTTTTTCATGTGTCAAGTCAAACTAAAAGAAAAAAAATGTAGTGTTACCTGTCCTGGTGAAGGAGGGGATGGTGCCGAGGCAGAGGGCTCTGCTGAGGCGCCCAGGCAGAGAGGAGGGGGAGGCCTTGCGCTCGCGAGGGCTCTGTTGGCGGTTGATGAGCTTGCAGAGGTTGGGGGGTGGGGTGGGGACGAAGGAGTCTGCCTGGCCAGGAGAGAGCAGAGGTGGCTGGCTGCCGAAGGGGGGTCCTGCAGAGCTGCCTGCAAGGTATCTGCAACAGAAGAACAATGTAATGTTCTACTACCTGTGATCAAAATCATAACACTGTCAAAAGTGTTTAATAGTGCAGAAAAATCATAATATACATTATACAGTGATGCAAGGACACTGAATATTCTATTTCCTTATTTTAGAAGTAAAGAAAGTCAAATGTGATTTCTGTTCTACACAAATGTCAGTATATAAAAGTTGACATCAAAATATTGAGTACATAACAAGTACATGAAGATCTGAAATCAAATCGGTGCACAAACTTTGTGCCGTACAGTTCTGATATCTATTTAATGCGAGCACTTAATGACAGCAGCTACGGCGCGGCTGTCTCTGAAATGCTGCTGCAGCTGTCAGGACAACACGCGGCAGCTGAAACTGCCTACAGAACAAATCCTGTCCAGCAATACAGCTCGACTCTCTCACATTTCCACAAACCAGTCATTCGTGTTATGTGTCTAAGTAGTTTCTATTTAGTGGCAATCCTGCTTGGTCTGTCACAGCAGAATCACAGCAGTCCTGGCTAACATGCTGACATTTTCCTGTGACTCCAATGCTGTGTGATAAAGCTACCATTTCCAAAAACTGGAGAGAAACAAGTAGACAAGGTGGTGCGTTTGTGTTGAAAACAAACAGACAAGGCATATCCTTTCACAAGGTGTTTATTACATTCCATGTACAGCAAGCATTCCCACAAAGTCTTTCAAATTGGAGCCTCACATTGAAAGCAAGACGCCCAATTTCAGCTCTCAACACACACAGCATGTTTCATTGGGTATGTTGCAGGAAACCTTTCAACATGGATGGAGCTCCATCTCTGATCTGCTACAGCTTATATATAAATACATAGTAACTAATCAAAGTGTAACATAATTTATTAGCTTATTTATACTAGATTGGAATAGTAAATTATTGCTTTAAAATTGTGTAAAAACTACCAAGATTTGGTGTAATACCTCTTAATTATTATTTTTTTAAGTACTGAATCTTTCAGTGTTTCTGCAACACACTCATTTCTAAAACATTTAGCTATGACACAATCACATTTCTTAGCTACATACTGGATATCTATAGTAACAGTGCAGTACAAACAAACATTCACGATTCCATTAATAAAAAATGTCTATAGCTACATAACTGTTAACACCACAAATATGTTTGTGGCAATGGTTTTATGGTGTAGTTGGATATGACAGCTTAAACCTGGGATCTAGTTTGAATGTAGTGCTTCTAGAGCTAAATGCATGACATAAATAAAAGGTCATACGGTTTAACAGGTTGATACAGGAACTCTCTAAAAACCACACAGGAATAGTCAGGATAGATGTCGAGTATATATCCTAGCATAAGAAACAGTCACACTGGAGGTTTATGAAGTACAAAACGTTTTAGCACAGCATCTAAAATTTGACAAAGGTAAAACATTAAGATGTACCTTGCGTATATAAACAAGGTAAAATATACTATTGTTGAAATATGTTCGCACATACAGCGAGGTGCAGACCAGTGTGCACTAAAATGCAAGTCCATTAAAATAAACTAGAAAAAAAACCTTCTCCACCAGGCTTTATTAAAAACGTTTACAGGCATCTCACCTTCATCAGGGTGGATGAAGGCAAAAGAGAGAACAAACCATGGTGTGCTGGAGAAGAGTTTTAATTTTGATGAAATATTATCTTTGTCAAAAGTTTAAGATGCAGTTTGTCACATGATGCAATTTACAAACGGAACCAATTCTAGGTTATTACGGATTGATATTATTGCGCTAATTAGCATTGCAATGTTTATTTGATAGTATCAAGAGTCAGACGAGGAACTATCTTGAAATTACTCTGTATGAGTATTAAAAATTGTAGATCAAGTCAATACTTTCCTCATAACCTACAGCATTTTTAAATGTCTTACATTTGACAACACTTGTTGCAAATATTTGCAATTTAAAGCTTTGAGACTACTGCACCGAAGGCGCTGGTTTGAGAACATAACTCCACCTACAGGACAGCACAACATGCAATTTAAACCACACAGTTACAGTACTCTAACCACCAAATACAATCTAGAAACACTCCCTACAGCTATTAGTTCAAAATACCTTTTCACATTACTGTCATAAATATCACCCACCACTCAACAGTCAACCAAAAAATTTGGCGAGACGTGAAATGTTAGCACATGCAACTAGTACGCCTAGTGTTTAATACATTGACATGTTAGACTGTTGGCAAATGAAAGTTCAGTATTACTGGCTTTGATCAAGGGAAGCAGTCGTGAGTGCTAAAGAAATCTAATATTTTTAGCTGCAAATGGGTAAGGTAGCATTTTCAAATGTTAAAACCGCACAAAATGAGCACAACATGTGAGGTAAAACTTACTTCACACATTAAACTAAATCAAGTCTTTCCTTCTTACGCTCAGCAGAGAACACATTTATAGTTTTGCATTTTACACTTACACTACCTGCCTATGACCATATTCAGTTGCAGAGTTGAGCGCTTGTAGTGTTTGCGTGTTCAAGCATCACATGACAAGGCCACCAGAAACTACTAGTTAGACATGATTACTTCAAGCAAATGTCAAGCCAAGCCAAGCACCTGACGGGTAGTCACCTAGAGGCACCATTTTAAGCATTAGCTTTCAGTGCAGCAAACAATAACAAAGACATAATACAAGAGCAGTAAATAAAGCAAAAATGTTTTAGGGGGATTACTGGCTTACAGTGAAGGCCATGCCTCATTTGAAGGCAGAGGAAAAAACTGAAGCAAATGGAAATCACAAAGGCCAAGATCACAACAAGGGGGACGGGAGAAGAGCTGCAAACAGCGAAACCGTTTAATTATGAAACTTGAAGAAATGTAATGTACTAATGACTGCTTTCCCAGGCAGCTTATGGGTTAGCTCTTCAAATAGAAATAAGCACATTAACCAGTCCTCACACTATCATGTTTTAACATTCATATTGTTTAAAAAAAAAAAAAAAAGCTGCTTCACTAGTTGTATTACCAGGAGATTCCTTACAGACACCAGTTCTAAGTAATTACTGGTGTCAGAGGACTGATTACTGACTATACCACATCTTGAGTATGGCCTGCAGCGTTTTCAAAAATTAGTATTTCATGCTGCTGTAGTTAGTAACAAAATGCAACCCACAGCTATACCAGCATGTTAATTAGTAAATGAGTACATTCAAAATGCTGTTAAACATTCTAGTATTGTGTAGAATACTGAGGTTAGTACTAGTAATGTTCAAGTGCACCATATATTGTTTGTTTCTTAAGAATTCCTTTTTGATCATTCATCATTTTGATTCCTGAAAGACTTCAGTTTCTTTCATTAATCTAAAAGTAATCTATCATTGAGTCAATGACAATTATGTTACCAACCAGAAGGATTAACAGTTGTGAGCTGTTCATACCATGCTGTCTAATTTTTGTACGATACCCTTACCTGCAAAATTATTTTAACCTCAATAATTTAAAACACAAACGGCAAATGTAGACCGTGTGTGTGTGTGTGTGCTAGAAGGCGAGGCTTTGATGTGATTCATGATGTTGATGTGTGGCAAGTAGCACTTGCTTTTTGTTTGCATCATGGGTCACACACACACATTTACCCTTAAAAATTTTGTCATAACCTCACAGTCATTCACACAGCAGTAAAAGAGCAGAGTTATCAGTAAATAATGGACAGTGAATTAAAAACAGCTCATGTTCCTTGTGCTGTTCAGGAACAAAAAAAAGATGAATGTGTTTTGATCTGGTTCTGATGAACACAAACCTCTCATTGAAATGACTCTTTACAAAATCCCATGTTCCAAGCACAATTTCACATTACTACTCAGATTCTGACCTTCGATATCTGGCTCTTCTTGGACCCAGTGGTTTGCGAGTTGCCACAGCAGCAGCAAAGCTGACTAGGCTACAGAGGCAGACGGTACTGAGTTTGGCTGTGTCCATCCAACCCAAGGCACCAGTCAAGTAGCTCTCAGCCAGGTAGAGGCAGAGGAGGAGGAACCACAGGACAGAGGCCACAGCATCAATCCTCCTCAACCTGAAAATGCAGCAACGCATGAGCTCGCAGTTTGATTTTGGTTCAATTAAACTAGTCTGGGATGAACTTTCCAAAGGAAAATAAAGAGGTGATGCCTGCTTACCTCACAGGTCCTGCTAAGAAGATAGCAGTGAGACAAGTCAACAGGCCAACAGCAACAACCACCAGCTGGTTGTCCCTTCCATGCTCCCACACCAGTTTGGCATTTTCTATGGCCTTCTCTGGGAGCATTTCCAGCAGACCCTGCCATACAGACACGCCTCCACTGCTTTCATTGTTGGGGGTGGATTCGTTGGTAGGTTTAGGCTTTGGAGGAATGACCCCACCACTTAATGTCTGTGGGCTACTAGGCGAAGCGAGCTGATCCGGGAATTCAGTGAAAGATATAGCAACTAAGAAAGCACATATCAGGAAGGTAAGGGTCCGCAGCAGGATGACTCCCATGGGAGAAGACATAGAGTAGGAGCTCTGTAGGAGAGAGAACATATTTTCATTGCCAAACCTGACATCTTCACAACATATTGAAATCATTAAGCTCTGCAAAGACTAATGTTGTCATATTGTAACAAGAACAGGCAACAGCATGTAATGGAGGATGGAGCAGATTCACATTTTCACTTTCACAAACCTCTTTTTGCATGAAATATACTGAGGACTTAAACTGTCAAAATATGGGGGAAAAAAAAAAAAGGTATGGACGTGGGACTGTAACTATTACTGGTGTGAGGAAGGAAAATCACAACCCTACTCAGTCCACGCATTAGTTAACTTCTAAAGAAAAGCACATCATACAGGTGCTGCAGTTTTGAACTTTGAATTGCACTGACCTTTACAAAGTCCTTGTCTGAGTCACGGCTGCGTCGAAGCTGATGGCTTAGGAGCACTGTTCTAAGTTGCCGGTTTTGATATTTGATGTAGTACTCAACTGCTGTCTGACACGGCCTGCATAACTTAAAGGTCTGTTCCAGGTGGTGCTTGTAGGCTTCAATTTCCTCATCATAGTTCTCCTACAAAAGAAACAAACAACAACAAACTTAGTATTTAGTTACAGTCAGCTGTGGTAACAATAAAGATGGTGTCATAGTGAGAAGAAAAGAGTACAGTACATACATCATCCCTCGGGATAAAGGAGGCCAACTGCTTGATCTTTACAGTCTGGTTGTTATTGCACTTCCTGCACAGCAGCATCTGACAGTTGACCCACTGCAGTGTCTTGGGTGCCTCAGATGAGGGAAGGCCACCAGCTACTCCATGGTTCAGATGCTCCATGTACTGAGCTGGTATGGGTTTGTTGTAATCCCCATTCTGAAAACCAGACAGATCAACAAATAGAACAATATAAAAAGAGAGCTTACAGCACTAGCAAGAAAAAGAAATCACTGCAGCTCACAGACATGCTAAGAAAACAATTCACAGGGTTCATGCAACTCACCTCCTGGAAGCCATTGTACTGATCACAGTTGGGACAGTCCCAGCAGTTCCTGTTCCCATAGGGCACCACTGTGTTCTGGTTGCAGAACCAGCAGTTCACGTTGGCATGTGTTGGCTTCTTTCTGCAAATGTAAAGGAGGAGTTTTTACATGATGCAACGTGACAGCAAATCAAACCTGAAGGAGCATTTCTGACCTACAAGTGTTTCCCACAGTGGGACCCAAAGACCACATGGGTCCTTGAGGTGGATCCAGAAGCTCCACAAGTGTCAATGTAATATAAAAGATGCACAATTTGTCTTTAATAACGTTACTGAGCAAGTGGAGAATAAGGTCTATCTGGTCTAATAGTGTCAATCTGCAAATGTTTAGGATGATATTTTGATAATGTATAGACACAAACAATCACTGAGAAACAATATTCAAAAGACAATATGTGCACAATAGTATCCAAAGAACAAACACTAGAAAAAAGTGCATTCATACTGTAAAAAATATTTACAGTAACGTTAGTGTCACAAACTATCTAGCATTAAGCCAGTTAGCATCGCGGCTAGCAAAGTTAGCTAGCGCAGATAAACAGACCACTCTTATGAAATTTAAAGCACATTTGGACATTTTTTGTTGGCAACATCAGTTCATGAAAGTCACAGTTTTGAACCAGCAATGCAAATGTTAGTCACTGTTTGCTAACTTGCACCAACGACAACGCGAATCCAGCTAAAAACACGGAGCTAAACCAAGTTCACGTTACCTGTTGGCAATTTTGTATATGAGCGCTCCACCGGCAACAAACGCCGTGGCTCCCACTCCGCTGTACATTAACTCAGGATACTCCAACAACAGCTGGTTAAACGCCTCCATTTTCCAGCGAGAATAGCCGCAAGTAAGCTAACAAAACATGAGAAAACACGCGGCAAGCGGAACCTTTTTATTCACGCCCAGATAACGGAAACGGAACGTGCGTAACTGCCGGGGCGCGTCCCAATACTCTTATTCATCATTTCTTATCGGTTGCACCCTTCATTAAAACCATTCATGATTAAACTATTAAGCAACAATAAAATACATAGTCATAATTAAAGCATTTTGAGCATTACTGTTTCTCGAAATTTGAAATCAATCATACTTTTAGTTTGAGTCTAAGTAACGCGAAGTGTATGAGACGACAGTGTTAGAACCTGGCCCAGGATGGTTTCTGTGCTTTCCCTCGCTTGGTTTAAATCCCTCACATTACTGTACATTATGATTCTTTAAAAACATACAGAAAATACATTAATCAGTTTTTCAATTTGCATGTTTTCTGAAACATTTGTCACATATTCAGAGCTTTTATTTGGAAACTAATGTTATTATTACACTCAGGTTTTGATAATAGAGAAAAACTATGTGACAGCTCTGTGCATCAGTTAAAAGAGGATGGGAGAATAAACATATCTATAAAACTCTGACAAGGAACTCTTTGCTCAAACTAAAAATAAAGGGCAAACTTAAGATCTTACCTTGTTTAAATTATATCATTTAATTGATTCCTTCAGCATTATTAACTTATAATTATAATTATAATTGATAATTAAGTTATAATATACAATAAAGCATTATGGCCTCTTTTCTAAGTTTGTGTTGGTGCCACACAGATGAAACAGGGCTTATTTCTGCATTTAAGATAGAATTTAAAAAAATTACAGTAAACTGGTGATAAGAAAACAGCTAAAATACTTATCTTACATATTTGACCATGTAGTCTCAGTTGTTGTTGGATTTTTGAGCTCTGAGCTGGAAAAACCAATAAGTTCCTGTTTCTATAACTAAATTACTCAATATCCCAGAAAACAACTCATACAAATGGCCCAACTCAAGCAACCTTAGAGAGGGATTAAAAATTCAACCCAGCATTACAATGAAATGTCAGTCAGAATAAATAGAAGGTGTAAGTAAATCAACACGAGTATTTGATGCAAAAATAACATTTTATTTGAACAAACATGATGTATTTCACATCAAGTAAACATTCATAATCGAACAAGAAAACTGATCAGTGCTTCAGTGTCACCACCTGTTGCATAGCAGCTCAGAGAATAAAACCAGAGACAAGAAATAAATAACACAGAAATACAAATGCATAGGCCTATAACAAAAATCAGATGGGAACAAGAAAATAAAAAATGCCAAAAAAAAAAAAAAAAAAAACACAAGGAAAAACAAGTTTGCAAAATAACTGTCTAACAAATGAGGCACAAACTGAGCAAACAAATGAGGCACAAACTAACATCACTTGGTTTCTGAAGCAAAATGACAGGCGTTCATTTTGTAGCATGTCAAAAAAAGAAGAATTCAACCAACAGCTTATTTAACAGTTAACTTTGCAACTTAGCAAACATTTAACCTGACTGAAATGGCGAAACAACTTAAAGTCAGATGAACTCAAACCCCTACAGGTCAAATGAAGGACCCTCTGCTTGCCTCGCATAGGAGCTGAACTGCTGGTAGCTGCACGCCACAGACACGGTGCCTCCGTCCGGGCTCACCGGCTGGGTCATCCCGCCGTAGGGACACCCGTTGTGGGGCACCAGCACGGGCGGGTGTCGGTGGTAGGCGGGGTGGTGGAAGTGAGCGGGCGGGCAGTAGGAGCTCACCGGGCCGCTGGGGGACGCGCTGCGGGGGTGTCCGCTCACCACCTGGGAGGCCGGGTATCCGCCCCAGGTGCTCACGTAGGGCTGCAGGTAGAGCGGCTCCGGGTAGTCCACGTGGGCGGCGGACAGGTAGGGCGCGCTCGGGGGTCTGTAGGGTCTCCTCACTCGCCTCCTCCGCCGGTAGTTCCCCTTCTCGAACATGTCCTCAAAGGCGGGGTCCAGCATCCAGAAGTTGCCCTTCCTGTCTCCGCCGCTCTCCCTGGGCACCTTGATGAAGCACTCGTTCAGTGACAAGTTGTGCCTGATGCTGTTCTGCCAGCCTTTTTTATTCTTCTCATAATAAGGGAACTTGGAGATGATGAAGTCGTAGATGCCTCCAAGAGTCTGCCTCCGGTCCCGGCTCTCCTTGATGGCCATGGCGATGAGAGCCACGTATGAGTATGGGGGTTTCTCGGGCTGGAGTTCGGCGGCGACGGCGGGGCTGGAGCTGATGTCCAGCAGCTGCGCTCCCCGGTCGGCTCCGGCTCTCTCCTCTGCGTCCATGCCTCGGGTGGTGCCAAAAGCTGCAGACTGCCGCTAAAGCACCGCAGCGCAATGATCGTGCAGGCAGGTGCGCAAACTCCTCCCACAGGCGCTGATATGAGGCTTTCATCTCGCCGGGGTTCTCACGGTGTTTACGCCGCCGAGGGCTCCGCCGCGGCCGCCTGAGGTCGAAGCAGGGGTCTCGGCCGGTTGTGATTGGCCGGTGAGCCAGATGGTCACAGGGTCACTGAGCGTGTTTTCACTGTGATCAAAATATTCCCACTTTGAAGGCAGAGCATCAAAGACTGATGCCCCATGTCTGTGTGATACATTGTTTAAAGATCAAGGTCATAATTTTGTGTAAGTGATTTGCAACAGATGATCAGATTGCAGCTTTTTGACCAATGTAAAGGACACATTTATTTAACATCTATCCATCAACAGTTATGTTTAGTTTACTTAATAATAATGCACTTAACAAATCATGTCTCTGTTAGTAATGTGATTTGGTGGCACCATAAGACACATGTTGATATTAAAGCAATGCATAATAAGAAACAATAGATTTGATCATCAGTGAACAAACAAGACCTGAAATAGTCATTATTATTATTATTATTATTATTATTATTATTATTATGAACCAATTCAACCATATATAAGGTGCATTATATTGAGGCAGTTGCTCCATAAACTTGTAAATAGTAAAAACATAATACATTAAAATTATGCAATTATCAAACTCTGCCTTATATTTTATGTTATGTGTGAAGATCTTCTTTAAGCTGTTTTTATGAGATGTTTCTTCCCCATAGCAAACTGTGAAAGAACCTATATGGATGCACACACATATACACACACCCACACACACACACACACATTGATTTGTACCCTCAGACACACAAGTGCCTTTTACAGCTTTACACTCTGTATCAACTCTGAGGCACATGATAGCTGGGTATTTCCAGTACTTAGTGAGCTACAGAGTAAAGCACCTGTATGTCCCAGACACACAGTTGTGCCCCTTTGACACACAGGTGTGTCCCCAGGATGCACAGGTGTGTCCCACCTTTTACATCTTTATACATTGTGTCAGCTGAGAGGCACATGATAGCTGGATATTTCCAGGACTTAAGTGTGCTACAAGGCAGAGAAGCATTGAGACTTGCAGGTATCAGAGCCCAGCATACCACCCACATACGGGGAGGCATGAACAGCAGGCCCGTCTGTCTGCTGAGGATGGCAGATAATGATCACCTGCTCTCACCAGACAGTCTGTCTCCCATGAGCTGATAGAGAAACACAGATCTCAGAAAGTGAGCAACCGGAGGAAACCTTGGCGAGGATTAGAGGGCGTTTTGGGTGGACCGTTGTTATCGCTGTAAGGGTATTAATTGGAGTAACACTAAATACTTTTTGTAATAATAATCACTGTGTTGTGAATTCTATGATTGCATGGTTCCAATACCTATCAGACTGCCGTGACAAAGCAATGCATATAAAACGACATCTGGAGATTTGCTATGATGGTGCATCCGTTGTCAATATTTCACTGCACAGCCCCGTCTCCTGCAAATTATCTTATATACTACTAAATTATATGTTCAATTAATTCCTATAAGACAAAGATTGACATAGCTGCTGTCAAGTGCCAGAACAAGCAAGTATTTAAAACAGGGTGGGAACAAATCTAGAGCTATTTTTTGTGAAATATAAGGATATGATGGCAAGAAAGTTTCAAGTCACAATTACATAAATTAACTAAATTATCTGACAATGTATAGCTTGTGTTGTGCATGTAATCCATGTAGAAAACAGTCAATCACAGGATGTTCTTCTTGACATTCAGGAGCTTTTCTTTTAGAAAATTCAAGCTTTTTGGACAGGGAGAGTTAAGGAGTTATTTTTCCTGACTCTGGGCAAATTAGGCCTGCACACCGGGCAGGAATGAACCCTGACAGACTCATATGTCTCATCTGCTCTCCTGAACTTCCCTCTCTGATTTCTCATTTTTAAAAAATAAGTAGTGAAAATGACAAAAGGAAACTGGACAGCCCACTGTCTCTTTCCTCGCAGAGAGAGCTAGATTTACCTCCTGATGTCATATGAGCGAAGCGAGGCGCCAGGCTAAACACAATCTGTGTGGTTTAAGCTATCTGAGACTAAAGAAGAATGCGGCAAAACTGCCAGAAACAAAGTTCATGAACACTGGTTTTAGACAAAAGAGGTAAGAAGAGTCACAGCCCGCAAACATCCTCCATCCAGTCTGACCCAGAACAAAACAATGGTTTGTGTAATTGGTCCGATCTTTTATCATAATTGAGTTATGGCAAGAAATGTTTGTGTGACCCAGTGACCTTGACCTTTGACCACAAAATTCTAACCAGCTCTTGAGTCCAAGTGGACATTTTTGCCAAATTTGATTAAATTCTCTCAAGGCGTTTCTGAGACATCATCTTCATGAGAATGGGACGTACATACAGTATGTATAGACCGAGGGACGGACAACTCAAAAACATGATGCCTCCTGCCGTTCATGGAGTAGTAGTATCAAAACATATGTAAAATATGTAAGATAAGAACCTGACAATGCTGATAATGTGCAGCTCTATGTGGTTTTAAATGCTGTTTATTGCAAAATGTCTTTATGTTGTGTTATTGTCTTTTAGCATCATATCAAAATCTCATTATTGAAATAACCTGTTAAGACAATTCAGCAACCTTTAATGCAATGATTTTCCAACTTGCAGTTAACAGAGTTATAATCCTGTCACAAACACATAACTAATACATTTACACATAATAAAAGTTACATGTCATTGATATAACATTCATTTTATGCTGTTAACGTGATAATGATTATTCTGTTATTGTTACTGACAGGAAAGTTGAGACACTTATATGTAACCATGACTATGAGATTGTTAACTATATTGTGTTGGAGGATAATTAATTTGATCAATATCAATGCAGATTGTTACGACTAGAATAGTTTGTAAAGACAACAAAGTACAGCAGCACATTTATTTTGTGCAATTTTGTTTCCTGGAACAGGCAGAAAAGTCACTGAGCACATTTACTTACTTAAGTCCAAGTACTCCACACAAATATTTAAATTTTTTTTTTACATTTTCTGCTCCACTGACTCTCAGGAGGAAATACTGTACTTCTCTCTCTATTATATTTGTTAAACTTCTCACTCTCAAAACATACAGTATGATGAGCAGTTACAACTGCACCTGAATCAACATTGTTGGGCCCATTCATTTGAGTACAACCTTTTAATTTGCATTCTGGAGTTCGATTTACTGTAACAAAGCTTTAAGTGATTTAACTTGTAATGGAGTACTTTTACCTTTGACAATAGCTACTCTTCAGAATATGTTTGCCTGTGCAGGTTTTTTGGCAAGTTACCAGCAGTCAGGATGAGGACTTGAAAGAAAAAAACAATGACTTTCAACCTGCTACGATCAGGAACTTCCCTGCAGTCATACCACAAATACCTTTTATGCACAGATGGTGACTACACAGCTGCACTAGTCCAGAACACTAACTCGTCTTAACAGATCAGTTGGCTCAACACCTTTGCTTCTCTGCTTCCTGCAGGCTGACATGAGTGGAAAGGTTGAAGTGTGTGTGTGTGCGTGCACTATAAGGCAGCATATGCTCCCATCCTGTTGAGGTCGAAGCGATGTCCAGCTCTGGACATGTTCTCAGCTCTGGGCTCTAAAATTCTTTCTTCTCTGGCATCTTAAGAATCTCACCGCACAGATGACTGGATGTTTTACTGTCTATTTTACTGTTCATTATTTATAATGTTTATTACTCATTACTGTTTACACACTTTTGCAAATCAATCTTGTACCAATACAACAAATTAATACCATCTCTTGAGAGAGTTATTTTGCATTTAGCTGACATTCAGTTAAACCTTTCACAGCAGACATTTTGAATTGTCATAGTAGGAAAAGCACAGGTGTTTCTAATAATATCAAAGATGACTGATTGTATTCAGATGTCCCAGTAAATCATGACAGTGAGTCCACATACAAAAAAAACAACAGGCAACTAAGTGGAATTCAGCCATCACTGATTTTGTTATTTCCACCTGTGCTTTTCCGACTGATGTGTCAAACTGTCCTCCGTAAAAAAGACTCATGACCTCTCACCCTCTCAAAGTTTTCGTTTGAGTTAGTCAGGTTCTTCCAGGGGCTTTAAAATGTGTTTGCAGGAACTGATTAATGCTCACAGTGGGGTCAGGCAGGTATGAAATCCGACACACCAAGGCACCTGCAAAGCTGCGATGGGTGATAAAAGGAAATGACAGTATGTGTTGTGGCTTCTGTCTAAACACAAGTGCATGTGGCAGACCACAGTCGACTCCTTGACTTATAGTAGTCATTTGCGGCACCACTCCCAGACCTCCCTAATCCCTGGATTACAGGAAACCTGACTTCCCTCTGTTAGTGAGAGACCTATGAACACACTTGATCCGACGTGATGGGCACTCAGACAGACGAAAAGTCAACATTGGAGTCAAAACAAGAAGGGCAGAGTCAAAAGTTGGACATGCACTTTAACTTTAAGAGCATGGGCCATAAAGTTGCATTAATTGTGTTTATTGTAATGGTAATAGGATGTTTTTGTGGACATTTCCTGCATTTACTGCGTGATTATATTTTTACTTAAATTAGGGTTTTTTGAACCAGAAAATGGGTCTGTGTATGGACACTTCTCAGGTGATAAATGTGATCGTCTCTTTCACTCCTCTGACACAGCTTGTTGGCTGAATTCCCATGCTAGGTGCGGCTCTCTCGCAGGTGATGAGATACAGGTTCCCTGTTCAGTTCACGATGCCATTGAACCGTGCCTCCTCCCACAATGCATCTCTTTGTAGGGTTCTACATGACGGCCTGTCAGCCAGCTCTGTGCCAGTCTGGCCCTGCAACCCACATCTCCAGTAAACCACTCCCACCTCCAACCTCCACCTCTCTATTGTTTGCATAGGCGGCCTAAATGGAGGCCATCACACTAACTCAGAACTCATAGAAGATGATAAATGTTAGTTTGTGTGACTGGCACTTTGTCAGATCTTTGTTCTTTGCTGTTCACAAACACATCCACTGTCCAATCTCCTTCTAATAGCTGTTATCAATCATGGACTGATACGTGTATTCAATACTGATACGTGTGGAGGCTAAATGTCTCAGTCTCAGGTTTGAGGTAAAAAGGAACATGGTTGAATTCTCCTGCCAGTTACCAAAATACAACCTCTGCCAAGATAAAGCCATCAAGGATTGCTCAGTGACAGATTGCATGCAGACGGTTACAGGTTAAAAAGGTTACTGGTTAGCAGCCTCATAATGACACAGATAGTGTCGTGTTATGTTTTTTTAAAATTTGCACTTTACATTGTAAGCACTTCACCAATGTCCTCATCTGAATGGAAAATCCAGCATCTTATCAAATATTTACTGGAAAGAATCAAACTGTCAAGCTTCCTGTTTGACTTGTTTCCTCCATTCAGATCAACCTGTTGACACATGTGTGCACTTCTTTTGAAGCCAGTATGCAAAGTTTTGCTACAGTATGCTCTTACCTCTTTCCACATTATAGGTGGGAATACAAATGCTGATCTCAGATAGCAGCGAGGTTTGAGGCATCTCACTGACAAATGACTTATCTCTAACCCAACTGAGCCTCTCCCAGTTGGCAAGAGTTGCACGACTGAGGTCAGATCACATTTAAATGATAAGGACACTGCCAAATACCAACCTTGCCTGAATAACCACTATGCATGTTCCCACATGAAAATATTTTTTAATGTTTACTTGACATAGCAATCTTTTTAGCTCCCTCTCATACTTTGTTATTTCTATTGTGGTATTAAGACAAATTGCAGGTTGCTTTTGTTAACAATAAGGATACATTTTCTCCTGTTTGGTTCAATTCTCCTGTAGATAAAATCTCAAATGTTCCTACTGTTCAAAGGAAAAGGAGAGGTTGTCAGCAAACGAGCAAAAAAGAAATATACCTGAAAGTTCCCAAAATTTTACTGATGCACTTTCTTCACCTACAATTTCTCCATCAGGGCAAACACCCACATGAACAAAACAGGCAGACAAATAAATGATAGCTCCACCTACAATGAGATCATATGATAAAGATAAAGAAAAAACTGTCGCACAATGGACATGTTTCATTTTTCTTACACATTTTTTTTTTTTTTTTTTTACATTTGTTTAGCAATAAACCTCCCACATCTTCTCTGTTTTGAAAACCTGGTATTTACTGGTCATTCATTTGTTTCTCTCCCGTGCCACCTTGTGGAGGTGAATGGAAAACACAACTATAACTCAGCTGAGGTTGATCTATGTCATGGTTGAAATGTTGAGATGGAGGGTCAGTCAACACCCTTTAGCTCCGTGACATAGCTTTAATGAGTGATATATACAATAATGATCATTAAATGCATTGAATAGGCATAATATAAATGACATTTCAAGTTTACTAATGGGTAAAGATGAGCCTCTAATGATTCCTAGAGGGGAAATATGGGTGTTGCAGCAGCACAAAAACAGAGAAGTAAGTACAGTTGAATAGAAACAAAGTAAGCAAGAAAAAAAGTAAAATAAAATTATACGTTAATAAAAGATAAAATAGAAATAAAAATAAGAACTATATAAGAAAAAAATCACGTAATTACAATTCAAACAATATCTGCAAAAAAGTTTAAACTAATAGTGCAGTACTGTTTGTAAGTTGTCTGATTGGTAACAGTAAATTCAGCAAAGTGCAGTATACTAGACACTGTAGTGTGTATTATGATAGATATATTACATCTATTATACATCTCGATGTCGAAAATCTTCTGATGCATCACTGCAAAATCACATGCAAAATATGGTGACTTCAAGAAACAAGATTTTATTTAAATAGTTTTTGGTTTAATACAAGGTAAACAAAGTGCAGCGTGTATCTGTAGTGATTTTCTGTCTGAGTGCTACTTTTACATTTTGCCAGCAGAGGGCAGCAGACTGACACTCTTCAGGCCTCAGAATGAATTCATTAATCTTTTTCCTCAGTTTTTTTCAGGAATCTGTTGATCTTGAATTTGATCTTGGCATAGTTTTGATACAGTGTAAAATGCTTGTTGTAGTGTGATGCATTAAGTTTGTTCCTAGCCACAGTACACACTATCCAAATAAAAGCAAGAAAGATTAACATTTTTAACAAAACACTCAGGAACTTAATGATGACCCTGATTCCAAAAATGTTGGGACGCTTTGTAAAATATAAATAAAACAGAATGTGATAATTTGCTAATCCTTTTTGACCTATACTCAGTAGAAAACAGTACAAAGTCAATATATTTAATGTTCGACTTCATCAACTTCATTGATTTTTGTAAATATCTGCTTATTCTGAATTTGATGGTGGCAACAAGTTTCAAACAAGTTGGGACAGGAGCAACAAAAGACTGTGAAAGTTGTGGACTGATCCAAAAACACCTGCTGGATCATTCCACAGGTAAACAGGTTGATTGGTAACAGGTGATAGTATCATGATTGGGTATAAAAAGGTGCATCCTGGAAAGACTCAGTCGTTCACAAGCAAGGATGGAGAGAGGTTCAACACTTTGTCAAACACATGATTGTACAAAGGAGATTAATACATGGACTCAGGAACACTGTTGTCTGTGAAGTGTGTTTGCATTTTTTTAGAATCAGGATTGTTACACAGGTTTGGTTTAACTTGTGGTGTTACACCAGTGAGTGCAGCACAACAGATATAATGTTGGTTTATTCCTGCTTAACCCAATAACATGACCTCAGACATCCAAAACAAGAAATAAGGATGCAGGCTGGATGATCCTTTATGTGGTGATACACTGTGGGGTGTAACCTATGAAGCAAAGGATCAACAAAACAAAGGGACCTTCTTTTAGTAAAAGTAGGAAGAATGTTTTGCCCATTACATGGATTCATCCCTTAAAAGACTTCAATGCTTGAAAAATGTTTTGTATTATTCCCCGTGGTGACTCCATAGTTTTAATGCTCCTGGACTTGGTGAGAAGGTTGGTAAACAACATCCAGTGTTGGACCTGGTGACCCCTCAGTTTCGTCATTCTGACATGTCCCGTTCCAGATAACTTTGAAGTCAAAGACAAAAAGAGGAAAATGTATCCCCGGGGTCTTTGGAATTCATGCGAGGAACCACAAAAACAACACTTCATCAGGGGCACCATTCAGAATGGTGATCAGCAATATATGGGGGAATTCAAATGAGAAGCATTGTGTGAGGGAAAAGCCAAAGAGATTTGTCTCGTCCCTGGCCCCTTCCTCCTTTTTACCATCCTCTCATGAGTGACTTTGATGTGGACAAGATGATTGAAAAACAAAGCGGCGTGGCTCGATTTAATTCCAGCGGAGAATAGGTTAGTGGGATGAGTGGGTGGGATGGGGAAGCGAGGGGGAGAATGCAGTTTCATAAGGGAGACACAAGAAAATCACATTTCAGCCCGTGTATCAATCTGCCAAGGAAAGGAGAGGAGGGGAGGACAGAGGAGAGAGGGAGGGCGAGGAGGAGATACAGAGCAGGGTAAAGTGAGCGGGGTGTGAGAAAAGGAGCTCCAGTTGATCGCTCTTTAGAAAGGGCCCCCCACTCTCCTGCTGGGTCCTGCTCAGCTCTTGTCCTCCCGGTACAATGCTAGTGAAGCGGCCGCCCCCCCCCACTCCCACCACCACCCAAGAACCCCCACCCCCCCACGTGCCCCTTCAACTGCCCTCCATGTGCTGGAGCTGCGCTGACAGCCTGGACCCCAGACCCCAGCATATGGAGGCCAGACCAAGACGCCTGCGCTCCAATGTGCTCCACAGCTGGGGCTCTGCTGGAGTGGGCAGCTGAGCTTCATGCAGCCACATGTTCACTGCTTGTTCACCCGCAGTGTTAAACTTCTTGATTGGTGTAGACAAGCTGAAAATTGGTCAGTTCACCCGAATCATGAAAAGAAGAAGAAGAATTTCTCATTTATGTCTTGCAATATCAGGTCGTGCAGACGCTGTCCAACAATATAAAAGGTCTTTTTTTTTTTTTTTTTTTTTTTTTTACAACAGTTGATCACTGGGTAGATTGCTGACCTGGTATCTCACTGCTGTCTGTTTAATGTTAAATTAAATCTAAATCCTTTTCACAGCAGACATTTTGACTTGTCTTTGCAGGGAAAGCACAGGTGCTACAAATAACATTAACGATGGCTCTGCTCTAGTGTCTCAGTGAGTCTTGACAGTGTGACAGTGAGCTGGCATGAACAAAACCAGGACCCTGAAACTGAAGCAGCTGAATTGAATCCAGCCACCATCAACAGTGGATTTTACACCTGTGCTTTTCCTACTGTGGCAAGTCAAAATGTCTTCTCTGATTGAGGTTAATAGAATTTTGTTTGTGGTTTTTAAAGCATTGAACAGTTATATTTAAATATTTAATACATACAGCAACATATAGTTCTCATTTATGAGAAGAGCTGGACAACTCTATACATATTACTATATATAATTGTGGCAAGAATCGTGAGTGCATGGCAGTGTCAGTCAAGTGAACAGCAAGGCTTTCAGGTCTCTGAATGTTGACCATTAAAAGCACAGCGTTTGAGCATGATTCAAAGTTGCATCAATAGTCATTTCAATGTACAGACCTTCTGATAAAATATGTAAGTAAGGTTCTCCCAATTCAATATTTTGCTCAATACAACTTTAATATAAGCAGATGCAGAATAATACAGTACGTAATGTGTGAAAAAATGCAAAAATTTAAGGAAAATAAACAGTAATATTTGTATTCGGGAATTTAAATATGAACAAATACACACAGATCCATATCGACCTAAAAGATAAATTGGCTTTCATGTCACGATCACTGACACAACCATTGTAAACCCACAGGACTGACCCACAAACTGAGCTCCAGTAACACTCCTATTTACACATTACACACTTTATACAGTCATCATCTTGACCCCAGTGAATCAAACCATGATCCGAGTCCACTTGTTGTTTGCAGCGAGAGCTTTAGTTTGTGGCCCGACCTCAACCCCTCGATTCTGATGTGAACTAATGTTGACTCATGGCAGGAATATGTGCCCATTCTGATGCTAATGGCAACTTTAACCACCTACTTAACCACACTGCTCTCTATACAGCTCCACTCAATCTGATCCTACTGTGTGTGTGTGTGTGTGTGTGAGTGAGTGAGTGAGTGAGAGAGAGAGAGCACAGAGCGGAGATAAAAAGGGTACAAGATGAGTATGCTGGAAGGAAGCACTTGTTAACTTTTTCTGGATTGTGATTCAGAATAATGCAACCGTACAGTAATGCAATGTTTTAGGTTGATTAAGGCAAACTGAAGCCACTTTTGTTCATTGTTCTGCATCTTAAAGCTTTGTTTTCGTCGCACACAGGATTACGGTCAGGTTCGAGGTGATAAATGATTGGTTGTGCTTGTTACCTGTCTGGGCGGCCTTGGCTGTCAGGCTTGTGATGGTGGAGACAAGGGTCACCAGTTAGCAATATGACCCTTTAATACCACGGGGATGCTTGCTGCTTGGCCTGGCACGGCCCAATACAGTGGCGGAGCAAAGACAGGTGGTCATTAAAACTGCTGTAATCCCCACCATGAATAGCTCATGGGCGAGGACACGGAGAGAGAAAGCGAAGGATGGAGAGATGGGGAGGGAAAGACAAAGAGAGAGAGAGAGACAGACAGGGCAACAGGGGGAGAGAGAGGTGAGGGTGGGGAGCGTTTGATGCTCGGACCATGGGGCTCTTTAGCACAGTCTGCGGGCCGTGCTTCAGAGCGGATGTGTTAACAGTTTCAGGCTCAATGGAGGGAGAAATCCCCACAAAGGGAGGTGTACAAATATTGTGGGAAATCCGTCCGCTCTTTAATATTTCATGAAGGCCCACAATCTATTCATGGGACTCCATTCCTTTGGAGGGGCCCACATTCAGGCTCACTCCGCAGGCTCAATGGGCAGCCCTTAATTGAGTGCCCGCTCATTCTTCATCTCCCTGGCAGATTGTTCCCCATGAAAGCCCCTGCCTCTTCATCCTCCTCTTCTTCTCCCTGAGAGTGGCCAAAGAAAAGGGGGCATGCCTTGCTGGTGGTGCATGTGGGAGGGTGAATAAGTGAGGGTGGAGGGTGGGTGGGGGGGTAGTTGTGGATCAAATGTGATAATAGGGCAAGAGGGGATGGTAGTGTGCAGAGAGGTGGGGGTAGGGGGCTAATCCTTGGGGTGGGTGGTGGAGAGAGGAGGGGTTGCATTCCCCTAGATGGCAGGAGTGCATGTGGTGGCGTGTTTGTGTGTGTGTGTGGTGGGCAGGGCCTGGTTAATGCTGCTTGGCACAGAAAGAGTTAGTTGGTGTGAATTTTCTGATCACAAATTTTCAGCTGGCATTTTTTGTTTTTCGATTAATACCAACAGCCAACTCTGGCACCTGGGTGTTTGAGGCGCTGCTTCCTCCTCGAGTCAAAACTTCTGTGTGTTTAAAGGAGCAGTCCACTGATTTTACACACGGCAGCTTAAAAGAGGCATGCATTTAGGGCGCACGGTAGGTCTAATGAAAGATCCCACTGACTTGTGGGAAGTGTAAAATCCATTTTTTGGAATTTGGATTTTTGACTTCACCCGTACTAGAGACCAAAAGTAAGGATATCTTGGCATCTGCTGCTTCGAGTTCGACCATTCTGCTTTAAAATCTGTCTGTTCTAATTCCCTAAACAAAATGTGTGTGTGCTCATCCCAAACATTTGAGAATTCAGTCCTGAGTTATCTGGCACATATCTTGATCTCTAAGCATCTCATTTTCTTCATTTTGTCATCTCATCACTCCAGTGTATCTAACTGTCTTGGCGCCAGCTTCACTTATGATAACAATAAAAGCAAGTTCACCCAAAGGTTTTTAACTAAATCATAGCCAGAACATTTGATTTATTGTTTTTGATTTTCCATTGAGATACACAAAGTTTAAGTTGAATACGAGGAGTAGTAAATCCAATAAAACCCTCATGTGAAACACTGTGGTTTGGCTGCAACTCATGTCTGTGGATGTTATTCAGACCGTGTGGATGAAGATCTTGCAGATTAATGTTGAGGTTTCATCATAAATGTACACCTCATGCCTGCACTGAGCGCTTCATCCGGCCTAAGGCTGCCTCAGTGACCTGGCTCAAGGTGGACGGCCAGCTGGGAGTGTGACCTGGGAGCTCTGGCACAATCAGGGCTCCTGTGGGCCTCCAGCTGCAGCCCGGACTCCTGATCCCTGATTAAAGGTCATCCTGCTCCTTCTAAGGGCCTGTAAGACCCTGGGAGCCTGGCTCGCTCCCAGTGACTCCCCTTCACCCCTCCGATGTGTGTCCAACAGGCTTATGCTGGCTCATGAGGGATGGAGAGGACCTGCAGAGAGGAGTCCCAGAAAGAGGAAAATCCTCCACATCCACAACACAGACTCACATTCACACATGCACACACACACACAGGATGCATAATTTATCCTCGTGGTACCACGCCTGGTATCCAGCCCAAGCACCCCCCTGGTGGAGTGTGGCAGAGCCATGCTAAATGGATTCTGCAGAGGAAGAGATTTAAAGCTTTCATGGCGCTCAGTGTGTTCCAGGCGGCCGCATCTCAGGCCTTTGATGGATTGTTCTCAGGTTCATTTCTGGATTTTCTGAGACCCGGCTATGACTTAGTGCTGCCATTTTGTTTTAGAAGTGAATGTCCTGTATGTAACTTTAAAAGGGTCCAGCCACACTGTTGTGGCAGTTGTGGAGTTTTGCCTTTCAGACAGCTTTCATTTCACCGTGCACCTTGCAGGAGGAGCCTGCAGAGGGTGTGTGCCAGAAAATTAATTTGTCATCAGAATAATTGCAAAATGAATGTAAAGTAACTTAAGTAACTTGCCTTGAGCAACTTCCCTGTTAAACATTCACATAACGTCTTTAACTGTGATCATTAAGTTCAGCTGTCATTTGAATCTCCTGCAAGCCAACGTTCAAAATGCAGGAAGAAATGCATCATTGTTATGCGAATAATATATAAACAGAAAGTCTAATACTGTGAATTTCACAGCTGTGCAAGAGCCTGGAAAAAGAAAGGACCGAATCTTGTAATATGATTGTACTTTGCTTGTTAACCTAACAAGTGCAGATGATTAAATTCACTGACATTAATCCCCGGTGGCCCATGGGCTCAGGAGGAAGTGGTTCAGGAACAGTCTAATCCAGCCATCTCCGGATATGGGACACTCTCACCATGCTGCTCCGCTGGGCCTTTGTATCAGCAGGTATTAACACCACAAGTGCCGCCTGTGACTGAGATGGGCACATGATTAGAAGAACTACTGACCGGCTTGGCTGAAAGCTCTGGGAAGGGGGAGCTGATGGCAGACTTCGACATAGTACTTTGCGCAACTTGTATTTTCCATGACTTCGCCCTTGAATACATTACAGCTGATCAAAACAATACTATTTACTTTTATTTTACTACATTCCTGATTTCACCATGAATGTAGTGTTTCCATTTATTCCTTGAGTGTGTAAGTGTGTGTTAAAAAGCCTGACCTGCTGCAGCCCTGGTCTATAAATTAATTCTGCTAAGTGGCAGCACACAAGCCCCCGAATTATTTATACTTTTACTATTGGTCAGGGTGTCACTTAGATAAACACAGCGGAGGTTCATCTCATCTGATCCACAAAAAGCCAGAGTGTGCCGCTACCAATGTCTCCGCTGAACTTTGACCCCGGCGGGTCACAGAGAGCATTTGTCCCTCGGTAATTGGACAGAAGGGCCCTTTCGCTCTTCATTTAACCTTTGGGGTCCGAATCTTTCTTCCCCGACTACCATAGAGCCCCTGGTCCTGACCCAGTGTTTTCAGGCCCATCTTTCCACCCCCATTGCAGGCCTTTGAAAGCTGGAGAAAAGCTGGAGTGTGCTTGTCCTGTCAGAGACAATGGCAGAGTTAGTGACCCTTGACCCCGCAGGCTGGGGCCTTTCTTCCTGGATCAGGCACTGCCTTTCGCTACGGTAGGTTATTGCTCCACCGCTTGGCAACAGAAAGAGGGTAAACACTTGTTAAGATTCTTCTTCTCCAGGCTCACCCCCCAACTTCTTTTCTCTCTCTGTTGCCGGGCTTATATCTTTTCTCTTTTGGGGAGTTTGTGGGTCTGTTTAAGGATGGACAGGAGTTAAGGCAGGTCCCTTGTTTGAAATTCAGGCAGCAGCTTCATAATCCATCATTCTGACAGCTCTTTGTCACTGGTCCAAAGGGGACAGGAGTCACAGTTGCTCCGAGCGTAGAGGAAAATACACTAGCTAAAGCAACGTAAACGGTTTGGACATGCATCTGCTTGTGGTTAGAAGCATTTGGACGTTTCTTGAAAAAACAAGTTTTTGGACTAAAGCTTTTGTAAAATACGTGAGAGGTTGACTGTCCAATTTTGATGTACATATAAAAATGTGGAATGGTGTACAGGCCATTACTAATCTGGAAAAAAGTGAATAGCAGCAATTACATTTGCACTATTAAAAACTTTCTACAGAGGTTTTATTGGGTTTATTTGTGAATTTCTTTGAACAAAACAAGCTTGTTATCTTCATGGGGCTCATTCTGGCTTGGATTCTTCTTGCTCTCAGTTTTTCAGCCCTGTTGAGGCGCTTGCTATGCGATTTCTGTGACTCTAAATCCAACAAAAATGGGATTTCACTCCATCCACAAGTACTTCCTGTCCCTCATCTCTTGAATGCTCCCATGAATCCTGCAGTGCTAACAGTGAGACCCTGTTGCTCCCCCTCATGCTGCGGTGGTCACTGAGGAGAGACCTCATGTGTCCAGATGCTGAGCATGCGGCCGCGGCGAGAGGAGCATCCTGTGAGGCGGCCACAACCATATGGGCTGAAAAGGAGGACTCCTCTGGAGCTGCTGGCCTTCTCCTCAGAGACAGAAGCCTATTGTCCCAGTCCTGCCCTCCATGCCACTTAATGGTGCAGAACAGCACTGTACAGGATTGTAAACTGCTCTCTGCTCCTTTTGCCCTGTCGGGTCCTCAATAGCAGGGCCCTCTCCCTCTTTCCCTCTCACTCAGTGGGGGTTTTAGTGCCCTCTTCTTTCATCCCTTTCTTCAGCTGCCTCCTCCCTTTGCTACTTTTGCTGGGTTGCTCAATGTTCGTTTGAGTGATGGTCTAATTGTCAAGGAACAATTAAGCCATCTGATTTCTCCCCTCTCCTCTTGTCATGTCCGCTTTGTTTTAGAATGGGGCCGCCCGAGTACAGGAAAGGGCTGGAGGTCACTTCAATATCTGTCTGGCCTTTAATGTAAAGCCCATGTGGTCCTCAATTACACAGAGCTTCCAAGAAAGAGGTCCAAGATATGAGACATAACCCTCTTGATTTTCTTGCTATAAATTCATTAAAGAATGAATTATATACCTGCCGCACTAGTCATGACCTTAGAACTCATATTCATATCTGTTGTGACCTATCAGCAAGCTTGTGGAGAGTCAGACCTCCCAAACCAAGAGGAAAAGTGATTTATTGGGCTTTGACTAATGATCAGCCCACTTTAAGGCCTCCCCCTTGTAAACCCAATAAATCTGTCTCTCCCTCTGTAGACATCAAGAAATACGCTCCCTTTTAATAGACAGGTGAACCAAACAGCTGGGAGACAGCTTTGCCCAAGATGGGATGTCTGCACACTTTTACCCCCGCCGCTCCTATTGTTAGTGTAATGTCACATCTGTGACCCTGTCTGCTCCCTGCTCCTGTTTGGTCTTTCATCCTCTTCTCTGCTCATACCTTCCGCTCCATTTCATACTGTCTAGGTTCCTCCCTACGCGTGGAGGCAAGGCTCTGCACCCAAGTGCTGCAATAAGACGACCGGACCCTCACGTCTAATCCTGTTTTAATTTGACCTTCCCCCATTGTCGCGCAGCTATTTCCCACATTGAAAAACCGGGCCTGTAAACTAAATTCTCAGACATTTGGTTTTGAGGCTGCACTTGTGCTGTCTGGATGACATTTTCTTACTTTGATCCTGAAGCTTTAGTTCAACACATTCAAAGTTCTGGATTATGCAAGATGTGGATTTCCTCCATCATCTTGGGATGGATTACTAGTGCTGAGACTGAAGTAGCCACAGGAAACACTTGACTACCAGGTCTGCAGTGTTGTCCCATATCTTCAGAGCAGCACTGATTAAAAAACCTTACCAAAATGCTTTGTGGTGTTTTTTCCTTTAATAAGTCACCCATCTGTAAATACACAAAAAACTGAGTTTGGAGTTTGGAGTTTTCAGTCCTTGTTGTTCCTAAGTGCAACATTTTTGCATTTCTTTGTGGGATTTCGCTTCATGTATTTAACTCTTCATTTCATTACACTTCTACAATCGTCATTATGGAAGCATAAATAGCCACAATCTCATCAGGACTACAACAGATGTAGAACGGCTGACATTGCATTAGCCCATTTCTTCAACCTGGAGGCAACGACAGCTTCCTTGCTTTCCTTACTTTCCTTTTCATTGTAAATCCACATGTCTGTCCTCTTTGCTGCTGTACACTGAATTTCCCCACTGTGGGACGAATAGAGGAATATCTTATCTTATCTTATCTTATCTTATCTTATTCATCACTCGTCACTCACGGCTGCTGTTCTCACTTACACATCCACAGTTTACGTGTATGATAAGCGATCTCAACATAACAGCTCTTCTCTGTTCTGCATTTTGCTTCTACATTCAGCATTTCAGACAATCGCAATAGAAAAATAACTCGAACTAAAAAAATGTGAGCTGAGATGACTCATTTTTTTATTGTCAGGCTGAAAATTTTTCACATCCCAGCTAGCGGTTAATGATCAGCCTGTGAGAGCTCCCTGTGTGACAGCAGAGCAGGGCACTGTGGTGCTAATGAGAGAAGAGGACGGCCAGGCCTCCCTTACCACACATACAGCCTTTTGTCTCTCCCTCAGCCCCCCATCATTAGCTTAATGTGGCCCTCTCCCTCAACTAAAAGGGCCACTGCCAGTTTGGCAATGGGTTCACAGATGCAAATCACTGCCCAGTGCTAATGGAGGTAAATGAAAATTAATTGATTCTCATTCATTGGCCCTTTTAGTTGCCTGTTCTCCCTCCGTGTTTTCTTAATATGCAGACCTTGCCTCTTCGACAATACGCGCTCGCCCCTCCACCTCAACAACTCAAACATATTGCAATTTACTTGCCATTGCTATGCAGAGCGGACGACACAAAAGCGAGCAAGGGAGCACATCGTCCCGACACCTCGGTATGTATGAGATGTGTACCTTTGCTCTTTGACCCAGACCACGACCTGGGGTGTGTCCTCCTTGTTAAACAGTTAAAAGCCAGGGTTCGAAGTTTTTCACTTACCTGCAATGGGATAGTGAAGAAGTCACCTGAAATGTCTCCCCCAGCCAAAACAAAGATGGTACTGTATGCAATCCTACCAATTTCAGAGCTATTTCATCAAGCAGATACTGAACTGAATGTTAAATTTCAAACTGGGCCAATTTTGTAATCCGTTTTAAAGAGTGTGATTGAGCCAAGGCTTTGACATTTCATTTTCTCAAAAAGAGAATGTGTCAGATGCTGTTACTGATTTATCCAAAGACAACTTTTACTGACATTTGACAATTGGAAAATGCTAATTTCAGACACTTTCATCATCTACCAGAATCGTACTAAAGACTGACTCGAAGCAGCAGAGTTAAGCAATTCTCAAACTCTTGAACAGGTTGAACAGCCAGAGGTGTGGCTTTTGAAAGAAGTGACCATTTAGGCAAGGATGGTTTAATTAAAGATGTTTTCCAGTATTTTTGGAGTCTGATCCATTTTAAAGATTAAAGGCCAGGATAAACTCTTCCGCTCTTCCTCTCATGAGTCCACCAAATATATGAGCAACTATCTCTGAGGGGACAGTTTTGTTTCTGCCTGAATGAAAATCTTTAGACAAACAAAAGCAACACAGAAACCACTCTGAGACCATCCTCCATTTCTACTGATAAAAATTCTTATGCACTCCATGTTTGTTTTGTAACAACTTGAGATTTGAGAGCGAGCAGTAATCATCCCCATCGACACCTCTTGATACAGCTGTGATAATGAAGCATGATGGATGGAGATGTCACATGTGTGAGATAAGGAAGCCGAGCTCCTCGGGTCCCTTCTGCTCCACCGCTGCCTGTCCAACCTGTTTGTTTACCAATCAATCGATCACCCTCTGTTTCCCTTGTGATTAACCAAGCCTCCTCCTGCTCCTTTTCCGTCCCCCCCTCTCTTAAGGAAAAAAATAGAGGACTAGTGAAACAATAACCAGACGGAGGAGAAGTGACAGTGATGAAATGGGCCCGGAGGGATGATGCTGTTTTTATCTACCAATGGGACAATTGTTCCTGAGCCTGTAAACTGCTGCCTGGGGTCAGCTGAGGGGCCACAGTGGACTTTCAGCCAGGCTTTATCTTCTGGGTGAGACTGGGACTCATTATGCTGATATACAAGACCATATTAGACAAATATACGACTTTCAGGCTAAAAAAGACAAAAGCAAATGCGCAGTTTTACGCCTCTTCTGAACAAACAGGATGTTGCTTGCAGCAGTGATGCAATTTAAGGAAGTCTTTAAGGAGCATCTGAGCTGACGTGACAGGATATATAGCTGTTATAACTGTGTGAAAGTCTCATTGCTGTGTATCTGGCTGGATTTATGGAAAGCTGTGAAAATTGCACACATGGTGTTTATCTCACCGAGTGAAAAACATCACGACCTCCCAGGAAGTGCTATTCATATAAAACTGAATCACATTCACCGGCTTTGGCCAATGACAGATAGCTTTACATCATTCCACAGACCATACCGTGAGACCACAGCGCCCATCAATTTAACAAGCAAAAATGTACAAAAATAACCCCCCTCCCCACCTCTAAACACCGCCACCAACACACACCCACACACACCCCCGCCCTCCTCCAAAGTTCACGCATACAAAATCACAAAAAAAACCAACACGTTTCAGAATCTCAAACCAATCAAACCCAATAAAACTAACAAAGCTGGGCAAGTTTTTTGAGTAGGGTATGAAAGAAAACGAGAGATGGCCCTACAATGAAAGCCAGTGAAAGGAGGGCCATTTGCTAAGCTATCATTCATGAGGTATGGGTCCCATGCCTGTACAAGCTTGCTCCCAGCTCTACACACTTGTTGCCATTGTGACACACTGGCAGAGAGAAGCCTCTGTAGTCCCGGGGATCAATTCAAACCCTGACAACACCACACTAAACCAGGGTGCCATTTGTTCAGAGGAACCCCCCGAAACCCCTCTCCCCATCTGTCAGGGGGCCTCCGAGGCACTTTGTGTCCATGTGTATGTGTGAATGTGAGTGGGTGGGAAAGGGGGAGTGAGAGAGGAGGTTAATCAAGATTTGGATGCGGACGGGAGTGGGAGGAGGGCCTGCATGGAGAAGGAGTGTGTGTGTGTGTGTGTATGTGTGCGTGAGAGAGTGAATGTGTGGTAGGGGAGCATTGTCATTATGCTGATTTTCCTTTTTCTCTCAAGACGTTAGAAGAATACTTTCTTTTACGTTCCTTTTTCCTTCAGCCAGGCAGTCCTCTGCCACCTATGCTGCCCACTTTTATGCTACGGCAAGGGTGGTCAGAGGGACAGAAATCTGGGAATCAGGTCAATTATGGATGGTGGCTTGCTGATAAGAGTGAAAGAAAGCAAGCAGGAGAAAGCGGGAGTAACAGGGAGACGGAGCGAGACTGCTGTTTTTTTTTATCATTTGGTTGAATACTGCAGCAAGCCTGGCCTGACCTGGCCGCCTGTTTTGTCAGATCTGTTGTGACGCTCCTAACTAGATCTGTTCTCACACAGACCTCCCTCTTGAGTGCCACATAAACTTGATTTTCCTTTTTTTTCCCTCGCACGGTGGTGCTCCCTCCAGTAGCTTCACACGCATCCGTGCACACCTGCAAATTCTCAAACCGCAGCTTTGTTTTCTATTTGTGCACATGCCATTGATGATGCAGAAAAGACGCGACAAAGCAGGACAACTATTTGTCCTTTACTTAATTAAGAAACCCGAGAGAGTCCCTTTCAAACGCTTCCGTGCAGCAAGCCGCCTCAAAGCACAACTCCTGTTCAGTTCACACATCCGTGGCCCTAAAAACCAACCGGGCACTGTTTCCCGCTGACCGCACTGTTCGATTGGGGTTCATGTTGGTTCTAGCTCACAATGGGACAAGTGCTGACCTCTGGCCTTGGAACCGACCCTCTCTCTTCCAGGGGTTAGGTGCTGAGACAGATGTGGGTAAACTTCCCCATGCGAACAAGAGAGAGAGGCCCACTTGTTAAAGGACTGTGTTTTCTCCCTCGTCTTGGAGTAAGTAAACCTCAAAGTGGAAGGTGGGTCTAATTGGGAAAGGTCTGGATATGGGGTTCAAATAGCAGCGGACTGGCTGAAGAGTACAATGGATATTAGTGAGGAAATGGGAGACTCATGAAAGGTTTTGGGACGTCCATGCTCCTAATTGGCACTAAAGGTGTGATGAGTATGAAAAGAGGCTCGTACTAATGCAACTCATTACACACCTTACAAGAAAGGAACATTTGGAAATGAATTTCTCAGCTGGAAAATATCATTCATGGATAGTGCACATATCAACGTTACAAATAAATGCATATTGTAGAATTGTATATTTTCCCCAGAAGCCAAAGAATAAAACTAAACCCAAAAGTAACCTAGATTCTCATGTCTGATAACCTAGAATGTATTTTATATTATGAATCTGTGTAATCCACACTTGTCCCTGCTGTTCTGAGGTGGGACCAGTAGGTGGCACTCCAGGTCTGGATGCTAAAGGTGACAGGAGAGCGTTTATCACTGAGTAAGTGATGAGACTTATTCACTATCATCTACAAAGAACTGAGCATAGAAGTGATGTTTAAAGTCGTCTCCAGCTTGTGAAGAACTGAATGTACTTTCTTCTCTTCTTGTTCTTCTTTTGAACACTTGTTGCATGATTCTCAATATATTTGTTTATTACAATTCATTTGCATCTAACTGTAATAATTTGAACGTATGAACGTTAATCTGTCCCCAGACTAAGGAAATCTCTTGAACCCATAAGTGATTATAGATGCAGTAAAAATCCCAAATGACTGTAGTGTACATTTAGTATATTTAGCTTTTTTCAGAGTAATGTGATGCATGAAAAACATTCAGTGAGTGAATTAAATATTCAGGATTGTTGGAGGTTAAATGAGCCAAAAATATAGATCAATTAAATAAAATATATATAATGTTGTTCCTACCTGCAATAGGAAATGAATAGCCTATTTATTATAAGTCAAGTCATCACTAAACACACTTTCATTGATCATTCTTCACTAGAACTACTCTTTAGTTTTGATGTACACTTTAATACTAACAGTTCTAGTCTTTTAAATGCAGTTCTTTTTCACATATTTGGATTTAAGCAATCAAACTTTAACACTATTGTTTATTGTATAAAGCTCCTAAAATGTTGAGGTTTCGTTTCACTTATTCACATATAAAATATAAATGAATGCACATTAGGAGAAAAAAAGCAACTTGCACACCGATGCCCACGTTACGTCTTTCCTCTCCAAGATTTCAAAAAACCAAAATTCTATTTGGTTGCCTGGGTCGTCACTAATAATGTTTACATGCCAGTGAGATATCAACCCAGGAATCTGTTGACTCCTGTCTGATGATGCTGGCGAAACTAATAATTAAAAGCATCATAGGACCAGTAGACAATGGCTGAGAAAGGTAATAACAGGCCATTTAAATCACCCCAAATGGGACAGCCTGGTTGGATTCAGGGGAGACCTTTTCTTCAGCCTTTCAGACGCGGCTCAGAAATGCGAGCAGTGTCTGCCCTGAGCAGCATCTCTCCCAGTGTGTCAGTGGGAGGACGAGAACCATGAGTGTCCTGAGTGTGAACCTTTCATTTTTTTCCCTGGCCGAAGAGTCATAAATGTCTTGTTCCTATTGTGTGGGAACTCATCTTGGACATTGTCCCCGTGGCTCTGCCCACCAGTAGCCAATAAGTGGAACATGGTCTCCTATCGAGCAGCAGTCTAGCATTCCTGGCATTTTCAGTCGGCTGTCTGGCATAAGGTCGGAAGAGACATCGTCAAGCCGAGAAACCTTGTTTTGGTCCCTTTTCCTGGTGAGGAGGTCTTGGTTGTCTCCAGCCTGGAATGCCATTGTCTTCAGCGTGGCTTTCAGTGCAGGACCACAACATGCTCTTTTTGACCTGATGCAAAGAACCAGCCGGTGATACAACCAACATCTGTAATGATACATTACCTATTGAGACGACCAGAAAGTTTGATATACATACATTTGTGACACTTTCTTATTCATTTATTGTCATTTTTAATATTACCTTTAAAGGGGAATTTACAGCATTAAGTTTACCCACATCATCCAGTTGTTTGGATCACATTTCAGAGGTGACAACTTCTCTCAAAACTAGAAACAAAAATATAAGGCTTGAATTTTTGGTGTTTGTTCAAATGGCCCTAATGGGAAAATGACTTTGCAGCCTTGATAATTATACATATAATAGAGCATAATTGCACGACTAATCAAAGGAATAATTTGATATTTTGACTAGATGAAAAGATCAATATTGCCCTCATGTCTATATGTTAAATATGAATACAGTCAGAACATGGTTATCTGAGCTTGACATAATGATAAGTTGGGAGAAAAAGCAGGACAATGGGCCAAAAAGGTTGGAAACAAGTGCTTGAATACTAATCAGTTCATCACCAATGAAGCAGCTTCAGAAAGACCTTAATGATCACAAGAAGGCTCTCTGCCAATTTCTATCCAACATGTGAGTTCAGAGTGGATTTCCTATTCAAAGCTGTCCCTCACAGTCTAATATCTTCCATCGCTGGGGTTCCTTCCTGCCTCCGCGGCTTCAGCTCCAAATTAAATGAGCAGAGAGGAGAGAGGGTGCAGCATCCCGGGCCGCGTCGAGGTCGGCCATGAATTACAGTGAATGAATAAATTGAGTCCCTGGAGGGCAGGAGATGGGCCTGACGCTCGCTCCTGTAGCCCAGTGAAGGCATCTGCCTAATCAACACTCCAGTGGGAGTCCCTGCTTCATTATGAGCTCGACAGTATTTCTCAAGAAAGGTAACCAGGGGCTTTCTTGTCCTAATGTCAGTGTGAGCTGGGGATTGATAACTTTCACACATGGTGCCGTTTCGCTTCGCCATTTTTAATGAAAAGTTCTTACAGACACGATGTTACTTTGCCCTTTACGGCACTGTTTGTCATCAGCTATATATAAGATAGTTCTGATATAGAAATATCATATATCATATAAATTTCCAGAAAAAACATACTTAATAGTAAATGTTTGTGTAAAATTTTGACTTTAGGAGCTTATAGTTTTTATCAATTTACTGCTCATCATATGTAGATATTTCACCCAAAGCCAAAAATGTCAACCTGTCCAACCATGCTGGCTAATAACAGCCTCCTCACCATGTTGACTGCTGAGATCTGGGAACATGGTGATGCTGCTAAAGACCAGTTACAGACTGACTTTGTGGTTCAACTTTGACTTATGTATATTACTTGTGCCTGCATAGAGTTTTACTATGCGATGAGGGATTATTGCTATTGGGTGGTTTAAGTAATCTGGTTAAACTGTCGACTTTTAACAACCTGTCTGGTTTTCTGACCACTTGATTCTTGCTCCTTTGCACTTTGTTGTAACCCGACCCTTTCTCCTAGAAATTACTGTTTTCAAAATAATGAGGGAAAGTTCATTAACATATGAAATGTTGATCTTTAAGGATTCAGTAAAGTGTTAACTGACAATATTTGTTTTCCCCCAACATATCTGATCACGTAACACAGTATCTGCTCATAGCTACAAGTGTAAACTTTTTATCTTTGTGTTTAGGCTCTGGTCGCACCTGGTTAAAGTTAGGGAAATATTCTGGTCTTGATTTGTGTACTACTTTGGTGAATACTGCACAATCTTATTAGTGCCATTAAAAATTCCATCTATAACTACTGTGATAAGTCTCAAGATGGAATAAGCTGGAATTTTCCTTTAATCTCACATCCTCATAAATGTAGACTATTTATTCTCTCATCAGTGGTTTGGTCCTCTAACATCTGCATCCACTTATGGACTTTTTTGCCATACAGTTACAAGTTACCACAATTCAATCTCTGCAATCAGCAAATCCTCCTCGCTGCTCGTAGATGAGGGGAAAGTTGATGAGGAGCATTGACTCTTACTTGCGGTCATAAAATAAAGTGTTAAAGGGAAAACATCACGCTCTGTGTGTCAGTGAACCCCAGGGCCCGATGTTTTACCACTCCGGATTTAAAGTCTCGTTACTGACAGATTATTAGACTTAATCTAGTAAAGAGGAGCGTGACGTTCCAATCACCCCGAAGGCCTCTGAGAGTCTTTTGAAACAGTGGGGAGATTCATCCGAGGAGGCCATATGTTGCCTCCCTCGTGCCTCCTCTCTGAGGGGGGAGAGGTGTGGCTAATTCTTAAGTGAAGCCCATTGAAACATCACCTGAGGCACATCGCTGGCAGGTAGCGCCTCAGCCAGCGGTCAGAGCAGTTTCATGTGCTGTGAATGGGCTGTGCTGTTGTTGATGGAGCACCGGGTCACCCGCCGTGCGGAGGAGGGTGAGCTTTGCCTCGGGGCAGGTGGTGGTGGCTGGAGAGCAGCGGAGCAGTGACATGTAGAGGGGGACTATCATCGGAGCCCTTTGAACTGCTGGCCGCAGGTGGAATGTGCTTAGTCAGCAGGTCACTTTTTTCATCCTGCTTAAGGGGTGAGCCTGGAGAGTCAAGCTAATGCTAATTGTCCTTGATGTGGTGGTGTGTGACTGAGATTTACCAGTCATCATGACCAATCCATTGTCCGTATTCACCAGCAGCAGCCCAGATTCTTCCTCTTTGATCCGATACTGCAAACGTTCACTATAACCCAGGACTATTTTTAGACCAAAATCGATTACAGAGAAGATTAAACACACAGATTTAAAAAAAGATTCAGTCTGCAACCAGACCTGACTCTGCATATATCTTTTCCAGTGTTGGATATAAGCCTTTTCGGTTTCTTTCACCTGACTCATGCATGGCCCAGGACCGAGGATCTGAAGGAGGAGAGAGCCTGAGGGCCACAGCTGCTGTTTTCACTGGATGAATAAAACCATGATGCCCTTCCTACTGTTTCATTCAACACAAAATTCAGTGCATGTGATCCTCAAAGGAAGCAAATTTTGTAAATGTTGAACGTGTGGACAAAATCACTTTGCTTACTGTACAGAATCATATATTATACAGTAATAATCAGAATGAAGACAAAAGTTATTGTTTCTAGCTGAGGGTATTCTCAGAAAACAGTGTGCATGTGTTTTCTGTGATTTTGACATTGCTGAGGACGAACTTCATTGTCCCGTGTCTGCAGTTTGAAAAGTACAACAAAAGAGTCAAAGCTTCTTTTAGTGGTCCAAAAGTAATTGTCTCTAATTAGGAGATTTGCTTGTTAGAAAGATTTTTCAGAAAGAGCATGGAAGTTTTGAAAGAGTGCCCCATATCCTCGATTATATTTGACATTTTGTGCCATGAAAATGTGATCTGAAATGTATATGTGGAACTGGATTTCATGAACTTTTTTGTGACCATGTTGGCAGTTGTTCAGTGTCTTGTAAGCCCATGCAAGCTGGACAATCAAAACTAAAGGATAGCTGACTAAATATCTTATGGTAACTCACCAAACAATCACAATGGCTTGATGTAGAGAAAAATACCTTCACACTTACTCCTCAGTAAATCTTTATCTTGTAAACACCATTAAAATGTTTGACTTTAAAATATGACTTTAATTTGTGTAAAAAGTGTGTCACATGTTTTGTTTGGGTGAGTTTTAGAGGTTACATCTTACATTTTTGCAATTGTTTTCTTTTCAGTTTATTGATGCTGTCAATTATATTATTGAAAAGGAACAGATGTGCTCAGTAAATCAGGTTAGGTGATTCTCAGTTGGACAGAAGAATTTATTCCAACAGCATTATGTGAAACTATTTGAAAAATTCACTCAACATATGTGTGCAACGCAAAAGCTAAATTCTATTGGAGAGGTTGTCGTTGAGGTGATGTCAAACAGCGATGTGAATCTTTGGATGCCGTCTGTGTGACTGGAGCCACATGACTCAGGAGACTTGCTATTCCTTCAGTGGAATCCCTTTGTGTCTCCCCAGACCCGGGGCATCTGACCACAGGGGCTCCAGACCGCCGGAGTATTACACACAGACACACCAGCATACCTCAACCTCACCCCGATGCCAATAACCAAGTAAATCCAAACAACTCCCACAAACAAGGGTGTGATTTCTTAGTCATAATGAAGAGAAGCAGCACTTGGCTGCTGTTGAGATGTTGCGTTTGCATAAGGTGGCGAAACACGAAAGATGCTCATTCCTTTAATTGTTTTATAGACTGTTTCCATGAGGTGATACCATCAACTCAAACAGTTATAAACTCTGTCTGACTTTTATGAGAGTGAAACGGTGAAAGGGGAGGGGGCAGGGGGGTTCACAGAGAGAAGTGCGTCTTCGTTAAGGGAACAATTAAACGGATTAAGCTTGATCGACTCAGGCCCGTTGGAGTATGTACTGTATATCTGCTGGTGCTCGGTGCTGTACACCACGCTGCGGCAGCCCTGTCCCCGCTGCGTGTCACACTGCTGCTCACAGCCAACAGATCAAGGCCTTGGCCCCTGTGGTCCCCTGTTAGCCCCCAGCCAGCCTCCAGGTGGGCGCTGCTAATGAGCCCCAGTCGTAGCTCTGGCATGGGCCTCTTCTTCCCAGGGTTGGAGGGGGGCCGCAGAGGGGGCAGAGGGGGTCTGCTGGCTGGGTCAGCACCAGGCAGGGGGCTGGGGATGGGACAAGGAAGAGAAACACAAGAGGGAGAGCTGAAAATCACACTTTTCAGACCTTATTAATGGGGAGTTTGTATATGAGTGTGGGAAGATGGAGTGTGAGGGCTGTGTAAGGAAAAAGGTTGTGCCACATGGTGCATTATGAAACAGAAGTCCATTTTGTGCTCTTTGATCCGTGTTTATTGTAATTGACTGCACAGTAGTCCGCTTGTTTCCGCGCCCGCTGAATGGGCCAGGCGGTAGGTTCTCTTTGCCTTTACAGTGGGAGTTATTCCAGAGTAAACAACCCCTCCTTCGGCCGTGATGCGATGCACGTGAAAGAGAGCGCAGTGACTAATGGGAGTGTTTGTCTGATGCTGCCAGCCTCCGCTTTTGTTTCCTGGGCTTTTGATGTGATTGATACAAGGTGTTTTCAAAGACACAAATCGTCTCCTCTGCAATGTTTGGCCCAAAATAAAAGTTAAAGGGAGGGTACGTGCTGCGGAGTGTGTGAATCTCCACATCAGAGGGAAAGGAAGGGCGGTGGTGTTTGGGGTTCAGAGGGGACTTTGATGATGGGATGATGATCGAGGTGACCACAAACATGGAAACGCCATAAAGCCCCGGCCCTTCATCCATTGTGTGTGCCGGTCATTGCTGCGTTCAGATGATTTTAGCAATGACTGACATACACAATAGTTTTCTTTGTCGTTTTACTCTGGACATAAAAGAATCCCGGCAACTCGTCCTGCCAGTCTGTGTCCTTTGTTTTACCTCTGGCCTTGGGCAGGAATGTGCTGAGCTCAGCCTCAGCAAGAAAACTGGAACATAAAGGATTGAGTCAAGGATCGGTACTCCACCAGCGTCTTGCAAAGTCAGCATCTCTCCCTCTCAAAGTGGTGGAGAGTGGTTTCTCTCTAGTCTAGTCTGGTCTCTCTAGTCTACTCCATCACCTTTGTTTTTAATCTGGACCGTGGAACAGTTAGAGGTTTTTGACAATGTGAGAGTTTTAGAAGTTTGAGAATTCAAAATCTTTATTTGTCAAAAGTACAACAGTTACACTCATTACTGACAAGGAAAGGATTTGGCCTCAAGCTCTCTCAGTGGAAAGTAACATCCAAGCAAGTCATTACTAAAAAAATGAAATAAAACAATACACTAAAACAAACTATTTCAAAGTGAATGAAATAATGAAATGAGTTCAGGTTTGGAATTGCTCTCCATGGAAGGCCTTAGATGTAAATAACAGTAGTTTAAATGTATTATGAAAAAGATGCAGTGACAACAAGATTGAGGTGGATGTGAGAAAAACTTCTCACAACAGAATTTGGCACAATGTGAAGCTGTCTAATGTCTGACTCAATCTCACTGTCAGACTGACAAGAGACAGTTTAAGAAGATATCAAAACTGATGCAGTCGAACCTGATTTTTTTATTTCATGCTTTCTTCTTCCTCATCAAAACCTGGCGCCAAAATCACCAACAATGCAATCTGGCCACCAACAGTTCAGTCAGACATTCATGTGTGTTATTCTTGTAGTAGCGGCTAATGTAGCCTGGAGCCTCAAGCAGAGATGAGGAGCCGGCTGCAGAGGTCAGGGGAGCTCACTGCCTTCTAACGCCACACAACCAGATTGTTTTCTTCTTGTAGTCTTCAAAACATTGATCAGATTTTATGTAGCATCCTCTGGAGCCATATTAGGCTTTATAAAACTCTTGCAGCAAACAGACTGTGATGTGTAAAATCTGCGGAATTCAACTTTAAAGCAATCTAAGCATACATTACATGCTTGTAGATCTATAGTTGAATTTATGTTACTGAATGAAAGAATTTCACCATTTTTAAAAAAAATATTCCTCACCTAAAAATAAAAAGTTGATAATCAATAATCATGTCAGTGTCAACGACAGTCTGCCCGTCACCTCAGAATGTGCACTCAAGAATGGACAAAGATTGAGACGTTTTCTTGCTTCTCTAACCTCCTTTTCGGGTGTAAAAAGAGTTGGTTTTACTGGGTCACCATTTTTGCACGTGCTGGATCTCCTGTGGTGCTGGTCAGTCAGAGTGGAATAGCCTTGCTTCATGGGTTCATACCAACGCCATAAAGGAGTCTTTGTCGCCCATGAGAGGGGTCATCTCTCTCTTCTACCGGCCAATAAACGTTCACATTCTCCACCTTTCTTATGATTTTGTTTAGCTCACGGGCCCCAAACAAAAGTGCAAAGACTCAAATTATTCACAGGGAAATGGATAAAGGATTAATTTGCATTGATTTTGCTCGTCCACAAAAGGAGTCATTTTTTTTTGTCCAGGAGAACTAGAGAGCAAAGGGTTTCTTCAGCCAACAAAATTGAACAAAAAGATCAATAGCATCTTTTAATATGGCTATCAAGGAGGGAAATCTCTAAATTGTTGCTTTGTTAGTTTGAGGGATTTTCCACTTGGTCTGTGTAACATAGATCGACTGTGACTTTTGTGTGGAATTTACGCTTTTGGTCACAAATTGAGAAAACATCAGTCTAAATTTGAATAATTTGGCCTGTGAAGGTTCGGAGGGGCTCTTTATAAATCAAAACTGTCCGAGGAGTTGGTGCCTTAATGCAGCGACAAATGTGCTCTGTGTTCGACTGTTTGACTGCATTCAGCACAGCCTGTGAAAAATCTTGTTCTCCTTTTACATGTGTTTGGTTTGACTGCAATGGATTAGACACAAGCTCGGTTTAAAGCAAAAGAGGGAAAAAAAGCTGATTTTCTGCCTGATTTTTCTGTGTGTATATTGGTTATTTGCAACCACACTGACATTTGGTAAAAATAAAGCACAAGGAGCCTCCTTTAAAAAGATACCTGCAGCTTTGACCATTACAAGTTTTTGACTCTGTAGGTTGCAAAGACCCAGAAAGATGATTTCAGCTAAATAAAAACCAAACCATAAAAGATGGGCATGGCCTATTATTTGTGTGAGCCTGACTGAAGCAAAACAAGTGCATTTGTCTTTATTAAAACTATTTCTTTGGCTCCATGATATATTTTATAATCTGCAAACATGTTTACGTTCATACTGTAAAATATGTTGTGTGTCATGTGTAAAGGCAGTCAGAAAAACGAGCAGGACGAATCCATGTTAACAGGAAAATATGCATATTGTTGCACTCAAGCATCATTTCTTTGACGTTAAGTCGATTTTTAGATTTTCTTTGCCCTCACGTTTGATCCTTTGTCTTTGCGGTGCCCACCCTCTGTTTTAAATCCAAGAGCTTGTACGCGGAGGAATGAGGGGGTTGCCAGTCCCATGGGGCGCAACCTTGTTCAAGAGTGCCCAAGAGGGCCATATCTGTCATAGCACATTCCACTGTGGAGCTATGATATGAATGAAGTGCTGTGGTGTGCCCAAGCTGCAAGTGTGGAGCTCAAAGGGCTTCTGAAATGCTGTAATGTAATTATGTGGACAGTCTCTCAGATCCATTAGCTTGAAATGGTTCTACAGCCCCCATTCAGTCAGTGGGCTGCCATGTCTTTTCTCAGGGGGGGCTCTGAAGTCATCTGAAAAGACCTCCTCTGTACTCATTGTGCTCATTGTCTTTGTAAGCCTGTTATTAGTGGGGGAATCAAGTTACAGCACACCACTGATGAGAACTTCAGAGATTTTACAGTTACAGGTGGGGGGTATATTCTTAACTGGGCATCTGTGCGTATTAATCAAATCAAATTTGAAGAAAAGGAATTGATTTCACTGAAGCATCGAGGACTTTTCCATACTTTTGATTTCTTTAACGACTCTCTCCAATTACTAAATCTGTTTATAACTGAATTATTTCTGTATTCTTTATCAAGAAGCATATCGTTATAACTAATTGTGTAATTATACATTTATGTCAAAAGTGGTGACACATTGTTGTGGATTATCTAAATAATCTTCTTGCCTACATGACTTGTTATTTTAATCAAACAGGAATAATTCATGACATGAATAGTTCAAAACAACAAAGTCAAACTTGCTTGCTCTCTTTTTATTGCTCAGTAGACTTATAGATTTTTGGGTTTCTTTTTTAGAAAAACAATTAATTGGATGTGTTTTTTTTAATCCACTGAGAATAGGACTCACAACTTGCGAAATCTAAACAATAAACCCGTATTTATTTCACTTAAAAAGTATTTAACAAGTTGGCCGTGAAAACGCGACTCTCCTCCAAGTGTCCAGATAAAAGTGGAGATTGCATTAGCCTTGTAGTTTACAAAACATCCCTCAAACATTTATTTAGGAATCAAATTAAAGGTTCCAGCAATTTCCAAAATTTGATTTAGAGCTTTGTGTTTACCTAATCTCTGGCATTCACACAGACACCAGTGGAAATGTCCAAATGCGTCACTGCACAACTTTAAAGGCCTTTCCCATGTATAGCAGTCTAGTGACCCATTCTAAATAACCTATATCATTGGGGAACTGCGGTTTATAAAGGAGTCCATTGGGACCTCTGCTGAAAAGGTTTTTTTGGGTGGAAGCCTGGATGAAAAGTGCAAAGAGAAGGATAAAGAAAAAGTATAGGAGATGTCAGGACGCCTTTGGAAGGAAAACAAACTGCAGAGACCAATGTGAGTTGACTTAATCTGATTAGACTAACCTCATCAACAGCCCACTTAAAAGGGAGAAGAAAGCCCTGAATTGGGGCGAGAAGCAAGAGAAAAGGGTCTCTCTCTGTTCAGAAAGCCAAAGAGGCTCCGTGAATACACCACATTGTACTGGACATGCTGGTCTGCAGATGGCAAAATGACAACAAGCCGCTTGAAAAGTGAGGCAAATATAATTGATCTCAGGGTTTTTTTCTGCAGGTATGAAAACAGCCAGGGGAGTAATGAGATTAAGGAAGAATAAAGTGAAAGTCCATGAAAAATACCACTTTCCCTCACGTTTGTGGTGCAAACATGCAGCTTTGAAGCCTTTGACTGAATCCACCCAGCCCTGTAATGCCATGAGAAATATCTCCAAATTCATATTAATGTATTCAAATTCTGACCTCTTATAAAGCACCCTGCAGTCTTGGTAATACATCAAACACAGAATAGTTGAACAGGAAAATAGCTGTTTTAATACCAACACAATTGATGGGTGTAAAAAAATTTTTTAATACATCTGGCCACTCCCAAAATTAAGAAATCCCTACCAACAGTGCACATGAAATATCTCTTCCTGGCAGGAGAAAATCCCTTCAGATCGTTTGCCAACGTCTGCGAGGAAAAGAGCACACAGTTTTACACAAATATTTGTTGAACCAAATTCTTCCATATTTAGTTTAATTAGATTCCATAATGAATCATCAACCCTGTGTTTTTGGTATTCTGCAAATCCCTCTACTTAAAGTGGGAGGTGAATGCAGCAGCCCCAGGTGTCCTTTCATTCACAGGCTCAGATCTGCTGGTGTTGGGATTCTGGCTTTACTTGTTTCAGAAACCTCGCAGCGTTAACTAGTACTAACAGGAGCCTCCTAGTCCTGCTGTCATCTCTGATTTGGAAACAGAACATCAAATGGTCGTGTCCTGATCGTCATCATGTCTTTGGATGTGTCAACAGTGGTGGAGGAAGTGTTCAGATCCTTAATACTCAAGTAAAAGTGCTGATTCCACACTATGAAAACACCCCATTAGAAGTAAAAGTCCTGCATTGAACATGTTATTTATGCAAAAGTATTATTAGCTGAATGTACTCAATAAAGTACTCAATGCAGAAAATTTTTTATACTATTATCCTGGCTGAAGCTTTGAGGACACTGATGCTACCTGCTCTGCGTATTCTCTCAGGGACTTTAATTTTGCAACTAAAAACTTTCAAATTATAGCTGTTTTATAGGCCGATTGCATTTTTTTTAGACTCAGTATATTTAAATTAGACTAGTTTAGATCAATCATTAGATCAGAATTTTAGACATTGTAACAGCACTTAGACCTCAATGTTGTGAAATAAAAGTTAAAAAAAAATTAAAAAAAAACACAGAATAATATTTGAATTTAGTAGATAAAAAAATATATACTGATGATTGAAATTGAAAATCCCTGGCTACAGAACAGATTTATACATGATATTACAGGACCTGTATTATTTAAGGTGACTTTTTTTCTGCATTATTCTGATAGTGACAGCTGGAGAGAGAGAGTGAAGGCAACTTGGGCCTTTGCAGTAAGGACTCATGGTACGAGCTCTACCAGGTGAGATACTGAGCAGCACTTTACTGTTGTGGATGTGGAGCTAATTTGATTATTTTGTATCTGCAATCTTAATCTGTAAAGTAATGAGTAACTACAGCTGTCAAATAAAAGTAATACAGTTGAATATTTCCTTCTGAAATTGAAAGTATATACAAGCAAAAAATGAAAATACTAAGTAGCCTGCTTAGAGATAGTAAGAAATATCTGAAATGACTTTAAATACATGACTTTTCTAATTGTACATAGTTAATCCACCAGTGTGTGACTAATAAAGATTAAGTTGAATATTTTTTGAATGTTCACATTTAGATTTATACACCAAAGTGACATTTTCACAGATTTAGTATCATCCTGTTCGGTGACTTTTCGACTGTGCCTCTCTTAAATGATCACAGTATGTGAAACAAAGCCACCAAAAGCAGCAACAGACACTGTGACTGCTCGGTGGTGGGGATTCATCGTGGTAAACACATCTACTAGCGCTTGATTGGGGAGTGTGTATAAAGGGATTGTCAGGCGGACACCAGCTAATACAGATATAATTGACTCTCCTTCTGCATTCTGCACATGGATTTGGAGAAGTGCACAGGCTCATTGTACAACAACAAATTAAGCAGGCGGCGGTGAAAAGGAGCCGCTGAGCATTCCCCGGATCTGGACAACAGACCAGTGAACTCTGCTAAATCTGCAAACACAGCTTCTCCCTCCTTTTGGGCCCTTTCATCTCCCCCGACATCTCCTCCTGCAGACCTACCTCATAAGACTAAGTCAAAAAGCAAGTACTTTCGGCTCTTGTCTGGTGAATGTTGATCATCTCTTAAAAGCAGCAGCGATTTCTGTTCTCTAACATTCCTCGGGCCGGAGATGTCGGCATCAGCTTTAATGATGCTCTAATGGCGGAGTCACTCAAAAAGTTTCTTTCAGTTGAAGGGGAATTCCTGTTCTCTTTGTTGTCTGAGCCTGAGATCTTTGAAATGCAGGAATGAAGAGGGGGAATTATTAATGGATAGGGTTTGAAATACCAAGAGTTGTCAGACCATGTCTGACTTCAGATCAGGCTCAACAGGTGCTGCTCCACCTATACAGAATTATTAAACCAAAATCCCATTAACTCCACTGCTGCAGGGAGCAGTTGTGTAATCTGCGTGGAGCTCTGTAGAATTAGATCTGCATCATTTGGGCCGATCCGAAAGCAAATAAAGGCGATGTGAGCCCAAGTACACACAGCTGGCCCTTAAGACTCAGGATCCTGGGTAAACAAGTGTCCAGCATGCCTCAGCACAGCTCACCCATGGGGGGACATGAGCCACTGAACAATGACTGATACTCCACTAGAGACTGGACTGAAGCAGGGCTTAGCAAATTTTTATTACATTTGGCCTGTTTCAATAGACTGCTGACGGAAAGAGGATCACAGACTTTGTCATCAGTTTTAAGATTACTATGACATCTACGCCTACTTAGACTCTGTAATGCTTCTATTGTCGTAGTACACCCACTGACTTAACATGGAAATATGCTGCTCGCTCACGTAAAGTTATCATTTGTGTCATGGTAGCAGATTTATGAAGGGGGACTGTTACATTGAGTCTTTTTTTAAAAACTGAATAACCATATGAGTTTTTTGTGCATGTTGGGGCCCATTAACAACAAATCACAGTGACTTCACATTACTGCTGATGGTCTTATTTAGTTTCGTTACTTCATGAAAGTAGCAGAGACTTAAACCCTGGCTTAAGTTGGTTAATACGTCACAGTAAAACATGTTATCTGCTTTTATTTTTGTCAGATTATTGTGTGTGATGCAGATGTAATTGACCCAGTGATTGCTGCATTCCAAATATTACTGACAAAAACACATAACTACTTTACAAAAGTGTTTACATATAACTTTGGATTTCAATTACATTCAACACTGCAGTATTTGCATGCATGTTTTGTAAGATAGTTTGTAATACAGTTTCATAAGGCGCATGTACATACCTTCACAGGTATATGCAGATCCTACTGTGTACAGTGTATGTGTGCTTGTACACATGCAATAAATGTATAAAAATAAATAAATAGAACTTATGTACATATTTTTTTATAATGTAAATGATATACTGTGTATATAGCTATTTCTCATTTTTATTTTCACCTGTTGACCTTCTGTTTACTATTTTCTCATATATTAGCTTTAACTGTAGGGGTAGTGTAAGAAATGTGGCCTTTTAATTGTGTCTGACATAAAAAAAACATTAGTCAGGTAGAAGTAGAAAAATTATAGCAAATTATATTTGTATACAACACAAATACATTTTATTACTACTAAACTTCTATATTTATACTAATGGTCTACATTGTTTTGGACATAGATGCGCCACCTTGTGGTCATCTCAATGAGCACAACATTTTTTATTCTTTTTTCTTTTTCTTTTGCCATGTTTATATGCTGCAGCAAACAATAAAAATGTAAAAAAAAAAAAAAAAAAAAAAAAAAAAAAAAAAAGAAGAGAATTTTTTTTTGAAATTGTGAGGACATTAACTGATGTAAGGAAATTATTTTCAGAGCTTAGACAAGAGAACATCACACCCCGTGTAAAACACCCATAAACACCAATTCCACCACAATTGATGTTTGCATGGTATTAAACGTGTAAGCTACACTAAAAACCTGCTTTATAACAGCTTAGACCTTGAATACATGTGTTGATTTACTTTGCTAAATGTCCTGAGATCCATCATGTTGAGTTGGTTAACGTTTTACAAATGAGCCGCTAGATGGTGCTCTTCTCCTTCAAACGCTGTCACGCCTGGTTTCAAACAGGCGCACAAATCTGGTGAGAAGACAAATATCAGAGCAAATATCTGCCTGTTTTAATTATTACACATGCATCAAATACGCTTTTTCTTAAATATGCATGGGCACAAAGGTCTCACTATTGCGTGAATGTGATATTGACATTATTGGGATCTTATTATTTTGTTGTTGTCGACTTTCATCTATAGTGATTTTCCTGAAAAAAAATAATGATTTTATGTAATGATGCTGCAGGATCATTGAACTGTCGCCTCTTCTTCACAGGGTCCAGATCTCTTTCTAATGCAGCCTATATGTCATCCAATATAGTGATTTAAAGGTGCAACTTTTCTATTATGTTCTATTCTATTGTTTTCTATTCTGTTCTGTTCTCTTCTATTTTAATTTACTGCTTCCTGCTTCTCAGACTTGATATTATGCTCTTTGGTCTCCAGGCTATAATCTGCAGGTTTTGGCACGTGCTCTGCGCGGACCGGAGAAGACTTTGCGGGAATGGCACGCGGACAGATGTGGCCCCCTTTCCTCCTCCTCCCCCTCCTTCTGCTCTTCCTGACACAGAACCGTCCGCACAGCCAATCAGAGCGCGCCCCGCCTCATTTGCATAAAGCTGCCGCACGCCATTGGCTCGGTGCGTGCTACTGCAAACCGCCTCGCGTGCCGTTACAGACGTCTTCTTCTGCGAGAGGAGCCTTTTAAAAATAGACAAAATGTGGGTTTGTTTTCATGTCAGACCGAGAAAATGTTTATGCCTTTAATAAATAAACATTGTAGTTATTAGTAGCAGCAGGCGTTTCTAACTTTGAGAAGCGGGCACACAAGTTTGAAGAGAAAAAATATTCAAGTATTCTGGGTTTATTCTGAGTATTTGTACTTATAATGCACCAAGAAAAATAGTTACATACTTTTGATTTATTCTGAGTATTTTCACTTGTAATGCATTACATTTGCAGAGAAAAAAATAATGAAATACTCTGGGTTTATTCTGAGTATTTTCATGCATCATACATAGTTCACACCAACTAAATCACTAAACCATATCTCTTATCAGAAGCATGAATCCATTTGCAGCCAGAATAAAATTTACTGTTGCTGAACTGAGCAACACACATTAAAAGTAGGCCACTGTCAGTAGACACACACACACACACACAGTCCAGGTCCAGGCAGTCCAACATTTTTGACGTGCACGGAGCAAAGTTGGAGGCAAACATCCAGCTCGTCCCCCTCCCCGTCAGCTCACCGCCCGGACCGGCCGCCGCTGCAGCCGCCGCCGCCGCTACTGCGCGGCTCCGCTTTGTTGTTTGTCCCTGCGGGGCTGATTGAGCAGCGCGTGACTGACGGCCCGCAGGGGTGTTGTCCAATCAGCGGCCCGCCCCTCCGCCCGGTGGGTGAGTCCTCGCTGCCATTGGCTGAGACGAGTGTGGGAAAGAATGCAGAGAGGGTTTCACACGCACCGGGAGCACGCGAGCCGTCTATAAGTACCGCAGCGGCGCGTGTCGGCGGCAGAAGCGCAGAGTGGCTCCGCACGGTGCACCGCACGCTCCTGCACTCACGTGACAGCTCTGTGATCACACACCGAAAACTGATCGGCGGGACTTGCAGCGACTCTTATTCGATCTGTGACTTTCTGAAGCATTTGCAGAGTTTGAACTTCTTTTTTTTTTAATTTTCCCAAAGAGGATTTACTTTTTCAAGCTTTGACCTGGTTTGATCCACGATGCCGGCTGACACTATGGAAAAGCAGACGGCTTCTCCCATCGCTGGTGCTCCTGCGAACGGATCGCACACACCGGACAAACCTAAAAACGCCAGCGAGCACAGAAAAGTAAGGATGTTTACATGCACAAGCAAACGTGTTGTGCATTGTTTAATTAAAGTTTGCATTGGATTTAAGATGTTTGTTATAGTGTTGCGACATGTCGTGCAGTTTGTGAGTTCATCTGTGTGACTGCAGGACAAGGAATTTATGCAACTTGTTGATTTCTTGCAGTCATCCAAACCGATCATGGAGAAACGCCGCAGAGCCAGAATAAACGAGAGCCTCGGGCAGCTCAAGACTCTCATCCTGGACGCACTTAAAAAAGATGTAAGTTGAGATTATTATTATTCATGTACAAACTTTAATTTTCATACATACATTTTGTTTTTGAGTAGAGACTCAACTTTTTCGTGTCCTGTCCTTGCAGAGCTCCAGACACTCCAAGCTGGAGAAGGCAGACATCCTGGAGATGACCGTGAAGCACCTGAGGAACCTGCAGCGCGTGCAGATGAGCGGTGAGTTCATTTATTCATGCATGTGCATCAAAACATGATAAACGTCTGTTGAACGAGCAACAAAACCTCAAACACGTCACTAATATCCGGCACCTTTCCTCCTCCTCCCCAGCAGCGCTCTCAGCAGATGCCACCGTGCTCAGCAAATACAGAGCCGGATTCAACGAGTGCATGAACGAGGTCACGCGCTTCCTGTCCACCTCCGAGGGCGTGAACACGGAGGTGAGGTCGAGGCTCCTCAACCACCTGTCCAGCTGCATGGGCCAGATGATGAACTACCCGCAGCAGGCCGCCTCCCAGCAGGCTCACCTGGCGCAGCCCCTGCACGTGCAGCTGCCGTCCACGCTGCCCATCAGCGGCGCGGCCATGGGCTCCAAGCTCAGCCCTGCAGAGGCCGTCTCCCCCAAGGTGTTCGGCGGCTTCCAGCTGGTGCCCGCCACCGACGGACAGTTCGCCTTTTTGATCCCGAACCCGGCCTTCGCCTCCGCCACAGCTCCCGTCATCCCCCTTTACGCAAACGCGGGAGTGCCTGTCGCGCTCAACGCCAGCCCGGTGCACGGCAGCTCGGCGCCGCCTGCAGCCTCTCCGGTGCACGGCATGACCTCCTTCTCCGGGGGGTCGCAGGCGGTCAGTCCGGTCGGGGTGAGCACCGGCTCGGAGAGCAACGAGCCTGTGTGGCGGCCCTGGTAGCCCCCGGGATGAGAGACTGATGTGAAAGCAGTTTGCATTACTTTTCCAGTGTAGACTTTTAACTGCACACACACACACACACACACACGTTGGTCAAAGCTGGAAGTTTTCCTCTCCGGGACGGTCACTCTAACCACTTAACACCCCCCGGTAGTTGCCACTGTTTCGTTTTATGGAACATGTTTATTTTTATAATTTATTCCTGATTCCAACATTTGGAGGTCGGTGATAAATGCTGTACATGCAGATGGAAGATTTATAGGACATTTTTGTTATGAAGTACTTTTTATGAAAAGATTTAGTTTTGTACAGAGTTGTTATTGATTGTTATACCAAAGCTGTGTTTTATATTCTTTGTTGTTTTGTGTTGAAAAGAAAAAAAAAACTGAAGTTGGGTTTGAATAAACGAGATTTCAGAAATTGAGTTTGTTGTCTAAAGCCTGTTTCTATCATGTCCATGTTGCTTTCGTATACTTTATGAGTAAAAATGTAGTTTTTGAGGTCGTGCGTAAAAGTTAAATCTTGTGCGTAAAAGTTTGATCTCGTGCGTAAAAGTTGGATCTCGTGCGTAAAAGTTTAATCTTGTGCGTAAAAGTCAGGATGAATTGAAGATTAGTTTGGGAATATAAATTTTAAACAGACTCATATTGGTGGCAGCCGAGGCCAAAACTAAGCTGCAAACCATCGATGATATTCCCAGTGTGAGCTCCTTCATCAATTAATTTACTTAAGTTTTAAGTGGCCACCTTGTCACCAGTTTGGCGGGAGCTCTTTTACATCTGGCCATGTGGAGAATAGTCCCGGGGACAATGGGGTGGGTGTATTTTTCTATTGCTATAAAGGTAATTAAAAGTTTGAAAGGGGTCTCATCCTGTATGCAGCGGGAGCTTTGAGAAGTCTTAAACCCTATTCATGAGCCTGGGAAATGCGCTCAGGGGTTAATGTCACTAACAGATTGCCTCAGTGAGAGAAGAATATGGAAGGATCCTCGCTTCCTTTTGTGCATCAATTGTTCTCCCTCAAAGGGCCTCAGTGAAGGAGAAAACGAGGGAATAAACCTGTAGAACATCTGATTACTCCAAAATCACAAACTCTCTCTGGATCATTTATTTATACCCAGTCTGTGGCCCCAGTCTGCTCAGGTGCTTTTTCCTCAGCGCTCCTCCCTCTGTCTCTCTTCATCCCTGGGTGTAATCTTCCTCCGGTGAGTGGGCTCCGGAACTGGGGGCCGTGTTTCTGTGTCGGCGTGGCGCTGGCCGTGTGTCAGCCACTTGCAGTCAGCGGGCCCCTTCTCTCGGGATTAGGTTTCAGCCTGGTGACCGCCGCTCGAAACCCCTCAACATTTAATAGTCCGCCCCGGGTGCGCATGGCTGGCACCGGGTTGGAAAGTGTTTCTCAGCCCTGACCACCAGCACAAGATAAACACCCTTAATGATTTCTTCTGCTCAGTTTACGCTCAAGTTATGTGCGTAAACATGCCCAAAGCGCAAAATCTGCCCATGTTTAGAAGATCTGTTTGCACTAGATCTGATCACTTTATGCTCTTTGCACAAGAGTTTGCATTATCTTGCACATCACCTCTACCTCTATATTATTACTCATAGGATCAGCGGTTTTAACAGCTTGTTAAATTGCACTGTGTGTTTCTAACTAGAAGATCTACTCATTCAAATAGTTTCAGGTCTTTCGGGGATTTTGAAGAAACTATTAGCTCACTTTTAAGACGCATGCGTAAAAGGGGAGTTTGGAAAAACTGAGAATTTGGAGCATATGGGAATGAGTGTCGACACTGTGTTTGCGCCACTTGAACAAAACTACAAAAAAAAAACCCAAAACATTTTGACTGTCACCTGGCCTCTTTCACTTTGCTCTGATAACTTGTCCAACTCCTGTTATTCCTCGTGCTTTCACAAACTTAAATCGTTCGGTTTTAATTCTCATTTTCACTCCGCTGTGTGCCAGTGCCCTGCAGATGACACCCAGTCAAAGGTCTACTGAAACCCCCTGCCGGTGATGCCCCTGCACGCACACACACACACACACACACACACACACACACAGACTGAAACACCAGTTGGCAGCGCGTGTGAGTCCTGTGGTTGTTCCTACGCTGCTTTCGTGTCTGAGTTAATAGTTCAGAGATGCCTTTGTGGAGCTGAGGTCGTGAGAACCGAGCGAACTAGTCAGCCTGCGGTCGGGCACTGCGCCAGCCAGTAAATCCCCGGTGGCAGGCCGGGTCGTGCAGCCTCTCTGCGGAGGTGAGGAGGCGAACACACACACACACACACACACACACACACGCCAAGAAGCGAGCCTTGTCCGGTGTAAACAGGAGGGATCGTGTGGGGACTCGGATCCAGTTGTATACACTCCCAAGTGGAGTTGACTGAGTCCAACCTATTTTTGTATGGCAACATGTTGCTGCGTCTGCTCTGCGGTTTGGGGGCATTTAGGAAAATATGAAGGAACATAAAGAAATCCCATACTTGTACTGTTTGCGCTGAAGAAATGAGGCAACCAGGGAGCAGCATTAAGAAAAGCTCGTGTGCAGAAAGAGAGATGCATTGTGAGATAATGAAATGAGGTGATCACACAGTGGCACAGATGTGTGTGTGTGTGTGTGCGCGCGCATCCAGATGTGCTCTGGTTGAATCCTGCAATATTGCAATAAAACGCAATAAACAGCATTAAGAAAGCAAATATGAATGGAAACAGGCGGGAATCCCTATCTGGGGATGAAAAGGATTCCTGCAGAGGGCTGGATGTCCCTCGGGGATCTGCTCCATCACGTCCCCAGGGAGAAGCCTCCATTGAAGGGAGGGGGTCGGGGTCGTCGGAGGAGCCACAAATTATCATTCTCATTAGCGACTGAATGGAGGAACGCGCGCACAACGCTGCCGCCAAACTTTTAACATCACTTCTCCCTCCAAATTCACAATTGCCTTTGTTGCAATAGGCCTTGTTCAGCCAGCGCTTAATGCCTTTGGTATGCAGGTTGTAGCAGGGCCAGATACAGTGAGTGCTGCAAGATGTAATAAGGTACAAAGAAGCCATGATCATAAATGAATAAATGTGAACAGACATATGATGCTTTTTTCCCATGCCAGGTTTTTGTCTTTAACTGAAGTGAAAGAAGGAAGTTGTGCAAGAGTTAACCAAAAGTGTGGTTTTGCCAGTCTCACTTGTCTTGCATTGTTTTTTTAAAGTGGTTTCATCATCAACACCATTTATTCTAATGATAATAAAAAATTGGAATGACTAAAGTCTATCTATCTATCTATCTAGGCCTAAAACCCATATTTTGCAAATTTCCCCACTGAGGGACAAATAAAGATTTATCTTATCTCTTATCCCTCCCCATTTACAGATTACTTAAGAGATAAGAGGCACATGCTATATTACTTTATGATTATTCTCAATATCTCTCAAGCAGCAGACATCATGTACAAAGAGCCTTCATGCACGGACCATGAATGTTGGAAATATGGCCATCCTGTAGCGCCTGGGATTGTTTGGGAGTCCCACCGCTCTGACTTTCACATGGATGACAGGCTATATTTTGCTCCTCGATTTGAAGACGCTGCAGGACAGAAGGAAATGTTCTGCATGCTTTGGCCACAGGTTCTGGTGAGGGGAAGGTGGGGCTGGAGCAGGAATCACACATGAAGTGTTTATGTGTCTGTGTGTGTGTGTGTGTGCTGGACACTCCTCCTTGCACCTGTTTTCTGGAGATTCAGAGAGGGTGATAGGGAGAGGCGGATGAGGATGAGGAGACAGACAGCCAGACAGGCTGAGAGGGGTGGGGACACGTGTTGAAACTCAGGAAAGTACAAAATGATTCCCACAAGTGTGTGATTCAATGTGTGCAGGTGTTTGTTCTGAAGGGCGTTGGGGCAAATGATGAAAGCCACAACACTGGAGATTAAGTTGGCAGATTATGAACTTATTTTTTCAGTGTCACCTCACATTTGACTCCTTGACACCTCATTAAGTGCAGGTGTTCACTTTTTAATGTTTTAGCCTTCCACCCGTTCTGTTGTGCCTCCCTCCGAGCTTCCATCCTGTCTCAGTATTTATAGCGAGAGACCACTTATCCCTGGGACGAGGTGTGAGGTGTTGGGTGTGTGCAGACGCAATGGGACGCGTCGAACCTGATCAAATATCACAGGGTCCTGGTGCCGCGTGGACTGCGTTGATCCTCGCCGCTTGTCTGCAGGACGTATATCTGAGGCCAAGTTTGGCTTTTCAACAGCTTCTCCAGTTTCAAGGCATGAGGCCTGTGGCTTATAGCCTTTGCAACCGGTGCAGATTCCACCAGAGAAAGTAAAGGGTCCTCTTGACGGGGCTAGAGGTCACCCTGCAGACTCCTAGGTGGCCTTGAAGGAGCCACATGTAGACACATTATATTTATGTATTTATCTACTGAGGGGTCGTCCCTGTCTTTCCCCTGCAGCTGTGGCAGCTGTTGCTCTATTTTAGATCTGTTTCAGAGTTCAGCAGCACTAGGCTCGGAGGTAAATACTTAACTAATGGCGTCCTAATGTTGAAGTAATGAAAATGAAACAGCTTAGAGATGAGCAATTTTCCCATGAATAGCAGCAATATAACAATCCTTAAAATGTAGTGAATAACACAGTAAGTAGTCCTTTAGGGCAAATTCGTGATATTGTGCAACAGAAATATTCAAGACTCCAGTTGACTTGACTTTAAACAGATCAGTGTAATGATAAAGAAATGAGTGTTATTATTTTTTAAAAGTGATGAATTTGGTTGACTCTGTGTTTTACATACATATAGTAGACATATATCAATTTAATATATTCCATATAACAATTTAATAAATATCCTATTTATATTTGGCTCAAACAAATAAACAAATAATGTAAAACAAAATGCAATGAGGGATGTTACGTCATGAATGTAGAGATATTCTGTTGCAGTCTAATTGTGACAAAGTATTTGAAGTCATCAAAATCTCACAGGATCGATCATGTAGTATATCACCCCCTAGTGTATGAAACCTCTCAAGACTGCATTCAAGAGTGTGTGTACGTGTGCGTATGTGTGTGTGACTCAGCCTGTGTCTCACCACATGCCCAGACTTGTCCCTGGTTTGACACTCAAGAGCATCATGCACAGTGATCTGATTCATATGTCTCTTCAAGATGCCACCGTCTGTTGTTTGTGTGCGGCTGTATTTCATCCTCTTCCTCTCCTTCCTTTCATTCTGTGCGTGTGTGTGTGCAGATGAAAGTAGTGTGTTTAAGCACTTTCGCATTGTGTGGTTGGGTGACAATGTGAGAACAAGTCTTTGACCTATTTTACTGACGGATCCCGTAACATAAATTCATATTCTTACAGCTGCTAAACACCAGTGTTCTTTGTCAATAATGCCTCTTTTAAGAGAAGAGGCATGTTGAGATTAGTAATTTTCAATCCTTTTAATATGTCTTTTGTGTATGACATTTTGATTAGTCACAGCAGGCAAATTCTGATGTGTTAAAAGTAATATTAATGTGGGGTTTGTTCCCCTTATGTAGGTGTCCCATATAGTCATACCAGACACAATATCAGGGTCTTGAAACTAGTACATCTAAATGGGCTGCAGCCATTATTATTAATATCCATTACACCTGTGTGTTTCCTGCTATCACATGTTATATGACCTGCCATATGAATGTCTATCAGCTCAATGATATATGGCTAGAAGACACAGCTTCTTTTAGTTGATAGTTTCTTTCTACATTTGTCATTCATGTGCATCTATGTTCATGACCAACATACACAACAATGTTTGTTTTCTTGCTGGGCCTTTGTTAAAATGTTGGTTTGTCAGCTGTTTTATTTGCCGTCTGCTGCAAAGACCCAAACTACCAACTTTAAAGACACCTTTAGAGACTTCCAGCGGTGAGTTTTATTTACGCAAATCATTGGTTTTCAGAGAGAAAATTACCATCTTGCTGTCTTACTGAAAAGAATGATATCATTTTAATGATATCATTTTAATTGTAAGGTCTGTGATGTTTTTAGCCTCATTTAGCACAAAGCGTGGAAGCAGGGAAATAGTTTGCTTACGTCAAAAAGATTAATTTTAAAAGATATTATTGCACACTGTAGCTTCTCAACAGATATCACTCTTGATAAGAAATAAGTAAATGTACCCAGATGTTGGAATATAGAGAGCTTTACTAGATTATGTGACTCAGTGTAGTTTGACATTGATCAGTCAATCTCAAGGTTTACTGTCCATATTCACATGATAATTATTATTGTCAGTGTTCAGAAAACTAAAAGCCCCAGTAGGTATAGTCTGTAAGTTGTCATAACTGTTCTTAACTTTTCCGTCATGACCTCTGCTCTCTGAAAGATGTCTGTGCCACCTAGTCAGCACTCCCTGTGTTGCTCTTGTTACAGGTATGTCTGGTTTACCATCCCTCACTAGACGGTTTTGTTCCAGGGCTTCATTTGCAATATCTACTTCTGGAACAGAACCTGGTTTGAATTTGACTGTCTGTTGCTTTGAATCTCTTTTTACATAAAAAAAAAAAAGCAAAGTTGGCATACTACGCATCTTCCCATCACATTTTTACTGAAAGATCAAGGAAACTGTTATATTTAGCAAATGAAGCCAGAGTGATTTGACAGAAGGATGTTCTACTCTGGGAGGTGTTGAAAAGCTTTATTTCCTGACCGACGATCCCACGGTGGTCTTCCCTGGACCTTGGTTAAGCTAGGTGGTGACAGCCGCACTGTTGCAAGAGCATTATCACCTTAGCACTGTAGAGAGGGGGGCATTGTCCCCTAAACAGGATGTCCTGGTGTCTGGTCCCGTCTCATATGGGCTGTCCTTTGTGTGTGTGTCTGTGGACTTTGGGACAAATCCTTAACACAGATGTGACCAGGATTTGAAAAGGTGCCATCATTTTCCTTCCCTTGTATGTCGGTAGATCAGCTTGTTTTGTTCCCTTTCTTTATCGTGAAGCTTTCCTACATATGGATTTTGGAAGCAGACACAGAAACAGTAGTGTAGCTGATGAGTGTGTGTCATTGTGTCTTTGCGCTGCGTGCGGTAGGGAGTCGGACTTATGAGATGAGCCCTTGTCCTTATTTTCCTTTTTCTTTCTTCTCCCCTCTCTGCCTCTTTTCAAGCCCTGGGAAGGTAAACACTCAGCCTCTTTGCTCTTGTTTTTCTTATGGTAACTGTTGAACAGTGTGTGCTCCACTCGTGGTTTTATTGCCTGGATTGTCATGCAAGAGGCAGGCGAGACAAGTGTCAATAAGTGGATGGGCTCACTCCAAACAAATGCGCCCGGAGAATGGGCAAGGAGAGCTGAGAATGCAGCTGGGTACACACACACACACACACACACACACACACACACACGAAACAAATGGTTTCTTAACACTCAACTCCCTGAGGACATTAGTCAAACATCATTTAAACAAGATATGGTAACTGCACAGCTCAAGCAGCTATAATTTCCATTTTTTAAAACCCCTCTGGGACATAACGCTCTGGTAAAATCTCTATCTGTATGAAGCTTTTACATCTTTAGCGGCAGGGCCCCTGTGAAAACTTATAATTATAGAATTCAGGTTTTGAAAGTAAAATTACCTTAATCTCCTTAAGCTCTCTTTACATATTTCTCATAAAACAGACATGCAGACAAGAAACAAAACACAATAACCCATCATAAGTGTTAAAGTCTGGGCCTACCTTGAGCTGCTATTTATAGTTGGCGACTTCAGATGAAATTTGACTTCAGCATTGCAAAAACAAAGGATGTGGGGAATTTTTCTGCTAATTTAATTTACCTTCCAGCCATTTGATATTAGCAATAGATCCACTTTAACAGACTGTGCATTAGTATTTAATGCATTATCTGCAAAACCAAAGACAAATATTTCAAAGACATATTGAAACACGAAATCATGTGTTAGTTTAAATATTTCAACCGACATAACAGGAAATCATAAAACACATCATCTATCAACTCCTCTGCACTCATTAGTCGGACAGTGTCCTACTCTTATCTTTATATCTTTATGACAAACAGCTTTTTAACAATGGGCTGACAGAAGGTAAACAGTGCCTCTGCAGCCGCCTTGTGGCTCTGCTTGTGTCTGTCTGTCTGCCGGTGGTGATCGCAGCGGGATGGATCACCCGTCCAGCACGACCGCTCGTCTCCAGCCACGCTCTGCTCTCGAGAGCTGAAGAAACTGGGCCTCATGATGAATACATGGAGCCTTGATAAGATTAGCACAGGCCAAACACACACATGGGGCACTGTCTAGCATGTTATTCTCAGTCGCAGCCCATTCATGAAGGAATCCCTCCCTCTGTGAATGTCTGGCCGTGTGTCTCTCGCTGACACTCTCTCTTCATGTCTCCTGCTTTATTTGGGATGTTTAAGAGCGATGCTGCATTTGTTCTTCTGGTTCCTATGCGACTGACTTGTTAAAGTAAGTTAAAGGGTTGGTTCACTCAAAAACAAACACACAATCCTGGTAAGTGGGAAAATTGAGATATCTGATATTCCTGCCTCCACCCATGTCCCTGTTACTCTTGATAATCAGCAGACGTCAACGTGAACAGTCTCCATTAGAACTACTTTCTACAACACCAATGTCTGTCTGATAGCATCTCACCGTGTTCAGGGCACAGGAGCGCTCTTCTCGGTGCATGCATTGCTTGCATGTGCACAGTTACCACCTCTTTAGTTTTCACCATTGAAAATTGCCTGGTGTTTTACTCACATTTGATTGAGTAATTATTAGCAAATAGTAGAGAGAAATGCTTGTTGTTTGGCAAATCATTTCACATTCATTGCATGTTCTGTTCATCAGTGACAGGAACATTGATTTTGGGGAAAAGGGTTTTTTAAATGTAACTTTTGAGCTCCACAAGCAAAATTTCTTTCACTTACACTTTTCGCTTACATCGAATGTTTCAAAGACATGCATCTAAAAAAAAATCTCCCTGCACGAATCATACTACAGTTGTGAAGAAAATATACTGTCTTGTTTTTCTTTCTTGGAATTTTGGGTGAACTGACCCTTTAAAGTAATGCTTGAAGTGACTGAAACAACTACATTCATTGTCAGAAGAAAATGTGAACATGTGAGAAAAAAAAGTCCCGCAGTCTGTTTCTAAGAAATGAAGTACCTAACTGCTGTAAGGTCTGGGCACAGTCTGAGTCTAATCTGAGTGTTAGCGTCTGTGTGTGTGTGTGTGTGTGTGAGATGCCTGGCCACCCCCTGCAGTGTTGCCCTGCGTTGACTGACAGCACCAGTGCGGCTGTACAATAGCTGATCTTTGCTCTGTGTCTGACTGTATAAACACAGAATGGGATGGCTCCCTCATGCAGAACTCCAGTATTGATCACTTCGCCGAGATCCCACAGCCGCACTCATTGTCCTCTGCCCCTTTCTCTCCTGCCAATCAATAGCTCTTTGTGTTGATTTTTACCCATTGACAAATCACTCTGCCCCATTGCCTTTGTTAAGCTGTCAATCAAGGGGAAGGTATTGCCTTATTTGATCCTCGTTCAGTCCAGAGTCTCATATTCCGAGTACAATCAGTACTAAATAGTAGGAACAGTCTGGTCCTGATTACAACTACAACATCTTGTAAAATGTGTGGACTTTTTTTTTTTTTTTGAAAAAAAGAATCAGTGGCGCTTTTCAGGAGAATATGAGTGACATATTAGTTTATAATTAAATGGGGTACAAAAAATTAAACTTGATACACATGCATAAGATACAGTACATATGTCTTAAATTATATAAACTACATACAGTTTATTAATCAGATGTTTATGATACTGTTTAAAATGTTCTGGCCGACAAGAACCAACATTTTCTCAACAAAGCTAACTTCAAATTAATAGCTTGTATTATCACTTTCATCCATCGAGTCCGACAATGCCAGCGCTCATCAAGCTGTCAGCAAATAAAAGTCTTGCGACTCATTAAACCCCATTGTCTAAATGAGGGATCTGTGTTCCTGAGAATGCGGCCTGAGTCCTGCTGTGGCCGCACACGATGATGAAGTTTGGTCCCAGAGAGAGACGGCTGACATTAGAAGAAGATTAAGCCTCCTGGACTCACAGGGCATGAAGGAGACAGTCTGATGAACCCGTTGATATGGATGTGTTGTTTGGTAGCTCTTTAAGAAGCCTCTGAGGTGTCAAAGAGAATAGTGGAAGATTTTTTTTCTTTTGCTTAAAATGTAAGTCTTCTTCTTTTTTTTTTTTTACAACTTTATTTACCATTTTTCATAACAAAACATCAATGAAGGCATTTTTGTAAAGTCTGTCTTTTTAAACTTATATTCAAATTTATATACTAAATTGTTTATCATGCTTTGCAAGGAAAGGTAATTCCTACCTGATTTATGTTCTCTGGAAAGTGAAAGAAGCACTGCATTTTTGTATTGATCGTGAATCGATAGGGTGGTGGTAGGTGTGGACGGTGGAGGTAGACAACATAGACTTGGGACTTAGACACCAGAGACCTGGGTGTTGTTAGGTTTAGGCAACAAAAGCACTTTGGTTAAGTTCAGGGAAATATCGTGGTTTCATTTAAATGTTGATATAGTGAGCTCAACCTGTTTCGTACTTCAACTCATTGTTGGCCTTTTCAATATTTAACCAAGACAATGAGCGTCACTTCACAGCATCCAACCAAGTTTGCTGTTGCAACTCAGGAGGCAGGGTTGGATAGACACATACACGACTTGACCACACTTTATAAATGTAACGCTAATCACAAAACACAAATCTAAGCATTTCTCATGTCACTGTTATTGTTTGGTTCCCATAAAGCAGGTGAGTATTTTAAATATGTAACCTTCTTAACAGAATATTTGCTACCATGTGTATAACATCTGCAACGCCGTATTCACAGTCCAATCTGAACAAAGCTTTAATAACACATTGATGTTGTCTATTGTTTATTTAAACTCTACTTCATCACATTATAGTCAGATATTTGGTGTCTTTGTTTGATGCAACAGAGTGAACCGGCAGAAGCTGACTCATGAAACAACCGGCTGAATGTTGACTTTGTAGCTGTAAGAAACCTCCTGATTCCTCTGCCTTTCATGACCTGACCATCTCTTGGCAGCGCGTAGATACTTCTGTGCCACAGTGGTTTCCACATATGTGTTTATCTCATGGCGCGGCCCATTCTTTCACATATGGCCACTTGCCATGAGTCAGCGGCGACGGTCAGAGGTTTCAACTCCTAGACACAACAGTCTATCCTGGAAAAACAACTCTCTGATTCCTCAGCCTTCCTATATTGTCTGGGATGATTCCGAGTCGGGAGAGGCTTATTGTTTGGATGCCTTTGTAGTGCAGGTCCATTGCTGCGGAATGTGGGGATTTCCTCCCTCGCGGGTATTTTTAGATCTCTGTGTGAATTCAAGGGAGCTCTGCATAATGCTGTGCAGTGTGGGGTCTAAGGGTGGGGTCTGTACAGCCGTGCACATGTGTGGGAATCTGCGTGTCTGCTCATATGATCACAGACAGGATGTGTGTGTGTGTGTCTTGGGAGCTGCAGAATCATATCTGTGCCATGCAAAACTAGGAACAGGATCAGCAAGGGAAAAGCTCGGAGCATCATACTCAAAGCCATGCTGATTGAGACGGATGCTCAGTCTGAATTTCATTTGAAATTTCACGGCGTATTTACCCACTGTTTCCGGTTTGACAGCTCCAGATTGGACTGCAGAGGGTCAGTTGAAAGCAGGTCTGGTCTGGACACTGCTTGTTCGCTGAAGTGTTTCAAGGGGGCTTCACCGGGTCACCTGGGGGTCTCTGACCTCCCAGGATAATGTTCTCCTCCAGGTCTCTCTCTTTGACAGCAGTCAATGGAGGCGTCCATGCAGGGGACAGCCGGGCGGATGGCTGGGGTGAAATCAGGGAATAGACAGGTCATATCCAGAAGGACCTGTCACCTCTGCATCAAACCAAGAGAGAGCTCCTTCCGGGTCTCACTCACAACCCGTCACCTCATCTGACATCAAGTGACACATTGGCTTGACCTATCTTGTATATAGGAATGTGTGTGTGCGTGTGTGTGAATGGTTGGACATCAAGAGGAACAGCTATAAATTGAGTTTATTTTTTTCAGAGGAATCTACAGCCACACTATCATCACTGTGAGACTGTACTCATTGGACATTGGTGCTTTGAGCTTAATGCTAACATCAGCATGCTAACATGCTCACAATGACAACGATAACACATGGACGTTTAACAGGTTTGCCATGTTCACCAACTTAGTTCAGCATGTTTTCATCCTGACATTTGCTAATTAGCACTAAACAAGTGTTGGATGAATTCAAACTTTAACTCATGGCGTTCATTGTAAAGTTAACAGTTGAGACATGAATGTCTTTACCACTTTCTATAGCAATCCATGCAATAGTTATTGAGATATTTAACTCAAAACCACACATGTAAACATCACTGTGGTGCTTCATCCTCTGGACTGGCAGACCGCCGACCCGTCATCCCCAGAGCTGCGACACTAGTATAAATATCAAAGAGAATAAATTAAACTGAACAGTATAAACATCAAATTTGGTCAGATCTGTGTATCTGTTAATTACAGTAAATTAAAGGGTAGGCTGTAACATGTTTCCCTGAGCTCAGGGTGGTGTCCTCAAACAGTTTGTTCTGTGCGACAAACAGTCCAAAACCAAATTATAGTCAGTTTATAACAATATCAGAGAGAAGCAGAAAATCCTCACATTTGAGAAGCTGGAGCCAGAGAATGTTTGATAGTGTCACTTGTTGAATGAGAATAAAAATTGAATCAAAACTGTTGGCGATTCTTTTTTTTTTTTTTTTTGCTGAAAGTCTGATCAAGTAATGGTCTCATCATTTCAGCATTAATAATACTTGGTTGTCATGTCTTTATAAATCAGTACTTAACCATTTCATACATTTGTACAAATGTAGTGAGCTTCATGCCTCAAATGAGAGGAATCGTTTCCATGTGTCTTTGGTGGTAGATCTTGAGCACTGCCTTAAGTGAAAGGTTGACCCCATACAGCCCTCCCCACCATACAAAGCCCGTCATGACATCATCACATATTTCAGTGATGAGTAATGAAACAGGTCAACTCTTAAATGTCCTGTTCACACACTGCTTATCTTTCCTAATGGAATTAGGCCTCCTCTACCCACAAGCCTGTTCTCTGACGACTTTCCCCTCAAACAATCGACGGGCCTGTGTTGATATCACACTGCTGATTATCTTCATCTTTTATCTTAGAACCACTGCGTCCTTATCGGATCATGATTGGCATCTCACTGAGTTGGCAAGAAACCCAGGAACCCATATGAAAAAACACATTAGTGATCTAAGTTGTGAAATGGTTTATACAGATTTCATACTTACTTTCATATTGCACAAGTTCTCCTTAACTGAAACTATCTGCCATGTTTTAAACGGAATGCTATTTTATAATGTTAATTACGTAAAGTTTGGTAACAATATTTTTTTTATAAAATACATACAAGCATAGTTTAATACCTAGAGGTACCTAGAGTATGTGTTAAATGTATGAACTGATCATAAAAATGTGAATGAAAAGATAAAACACAAACACTCTACAGTGCACGTAAGCAAAGAATATAAAGGACAGGACATGATTTATTTTCCCATATGGAAGAACAATATTCTGATAAATATTTACTTTCATGGTGGACATTTCACTGATTTTTGCACTTTTGGTACAAACAGGAAAATGTAGAAAAAGTTAAAAATTAAAACCAACAACTTAATTACAATTTTCAAATTCAGTATTTGACAATTAAAATACTAGAATGTAATATAATAAACTCAAAAAATCATGCTTGAGCAGAAACAAAATCCTAACAAATGAAGTTGAACAATGAATCCAGCAGAAACTAAAAAAAAAAATCGCCTACAAATGAAGAGTTTTGGGTGAATAGATGTTAAAAATACTGACATATGCTTCATTCTATTATGTCTTTAAGTTAATGCTTTTTTCCTCCATCTCTATGCTTTCACCTTAAACAAAAAGAGGGGCCTTTAATGTGCGTATTAATGTAGAAGCAGGTGGTAAAGAAGCCTTTGTTAATCACTTAATGATGAATTCCCCCCACTTTACATGGTGGCTTTTTCACCAGCCGTTTACTTCTTGTGCACGGGCTGTGGAAACTTTATAAAAAGTTTATTTTACCATGAAATGAGTAGGCACGGATAAATGGCTAACGCGGGGTTTTGTCCGTCAATGCAGTCGGCCTATTGGGGGTCCACCGACTGGGCAGGTTTGGACCATATGTCATCATTCCGACCCTTTGTGTGGGCGTGTCTCTGTGGAAACCGCATCAGCTGTGGCCATTGTGTGTCGGGATTCAATGGCCCATATATTCATTGCGGGGCTAGTGTGGGCCCCGCAACAGAAACAAATTGATACATACAAGCCCCAGCCCCATTTGGCTCGCATGACACATTTCGAATGGACAAAAAAAGGACATTTTAGTCTGTTGAAAATCTTGAGAAAAGCTTGGTCGCCACAGTGACAGTGGCAGTAAAAGCGGCCATGGGCCATTAAACTCCAATCAGATGTAAATCTGGGCTGCCCCCCGGCCCACGGACGGAAAGCCTCCTTCACACAGCAGACACACATTAAACAGTTTGTTTGCCAATTCACATGTCATCTTAATGGGCTTTTATTCGTTTGCCCTTTGTTTAAATGAAGAGAATTACAAACCGTCATTGATTTATAATATTAGACCACTTCAGCTGTCTGCACATAGTCTACTCATTACTCACTCTAAGTCCGATGTTTAAAGGAGACAAAGGACACTTTAAAAATGTGTGAAGTGTTAAAGAGGAGCAGGAAAGTAATTGTATCTGTGACGATTTTCATAGGAAAATATTGACACACGATCCTCATCATTAGACTCAGTAAATAATACTGTTATGTAATAGTTAAATGTATTATTGATTTTGTCTTTGCGCATGTGCTTCTTTATAATTCAGCAATTTAGCATTACATCCCTGTATCTATGACAGGCCAATTGTATATTGTTCTTGTGATGAACAAGCAGTAAATCCTCTTCTTCATGAATCAAATTTTCAATAATCAGATTTCCTGTTCAAGTTTCACCAGTGTTCTCTGCTCTGTGATGCTGAAAACGGTTCTTCTGTTTTGAATCCTGTAAACATGGCATGATTGAGCACCTCATGTGAGAGTGTTTTTTTTTTTCTCCATAAAAAAGTAACACAGGAAACAAGGTTTATGGAAAACAAGGAGCCAGTGGGTGACACTGTCTCCAGGACAGGAAGCAATGTGCCCTTGTGATTGGGTAGAGAAAATATTTTGCCATTCGATTCACGTTCGGGGGCCACATGCGGTGTCAGATGTTATTGTAATAATCAGGATTATTATGTTTCCCAATGCCTGTCCTCTGTCAAAGTACAGGCCAACAAAAGGGGGACAACAGCTGGAGGATCAGTCTTCAGAACGAACGCTGCTACTGATTGCTTCACAGCTCATCAACACACACATTCAGACCACCTCATTTACTTTTTGTTATCATATTGGCAATCATTAGGAGGGGCGGATTCCTGTATGCTGTAATTACCATTAAACACATATAGCCGTAAGTCATATGGCAAGAACAAAAAAAGAACTGTAATTCATGTCAGTAGACAGAAGTAATTATGTGCAATAATAGACATTTTTGTGCAATCACTGTTTTAGAAAAACAAGTTGAGGGGTTGCAGTTTTACAAAGGAATAAATGTGCAATTACTTTGAGTTTTAATTGGGATTATCTATACCAAGTTATTGCTGTTTAAAGATTCACAAAACTGATATAGCTATGCAAGCGATGTCAAATCTGGAAACAACTTTCCCAGCTCGTCTGAGTCATTGAAGCTACACTACACCACTTGTTGCTCGGTCCGTGTCAGAACATGTGAACGGGAAGATAGAAAGGATAAAAACCGCTACTGATGTTAATTAGAAATGAGTGTGTGGTCCCGTTGTTCTGTCTGTCTTCAGGAGGCTGCAGCTGGTCTTGTCTTTCCTCTGGCCTCATACAGTAACACTGCTCTGTTATGACAACACCGGACAGGCAGAGCGCAGCGTGGGCTTCCACTGGCTCCGGACCAAGCTGACCTGGGACCTGACATTACCAGTATAGCTGCAGCCTCCCCATTGCTAGGCCTTTGTTGCACAGTGCGGCTAACGATGCCCTGTCTATCCGCCGTGGTGTCTTCCATGCAGGGCCGGGGGAATGCTAATTTGACAGAGGGATGATTAACTACAGCAGCCACAGTAGCAAACCGCCTCATTTTCATGTGTTATTGTTTCCAGTGTCCCACCTCCCAGAGGGGTTTGACTGCTCTATTAACAAGCTATCTAGACAGGATATTTATGTGGCTCATAAACGCCTTGTGTGTCACTCACAACCAACTTGTGTAAAAATGATTTTGTTGTTTGTTATATCGTTTAAATAAAGACATTTTCCATAACTTTCGGTTTGAAATCTACTCATTTCTTTACTGTCAAATCATATGAAAATCAAATGAACGGCTCAGGAACTACACAAAACAGTGTTTTCTTAGACTTTGCCGGGATGAAAGAGGCCATGAGGCCATGATAGAAGCGAAGAGAAAGACTGAAAAGGAGGCAGGATGGTGCACTGTCTGGCTGTCTGGTGTCCACACAGAGCTGCGTCTTGTCCACTGGTGGCTGTGGAGGATTCATTAAACTCCACATTCACTCCCCCTGCACGTGAGTGACAGGTCTCTACAGCCAGTGTCATCCCTCCCTCTAAAGCGCCGCAGATGATCCCGCTCCTCTCTCGCCCATCTGGCTGCCTGGATCTAACAAGGGGTGTCCTCCTGTTATAAGAGGTTATAGAGAGAGGGAGGAAAAGTTAAAGACTTGAAGATCCCATCAGATTCTCCGTGGTCTGTGGGCTCCAATTATTCAGAGCTTATCTTTTCAGCTTGGCTGATCTCCAAATGAATAAAGTGCGGGCCGCATTACTGCCGGCCGGGTGCACCTCTAAAGAGGCTGAAGGAGGATCAGGGCTGTGGGTTATGGTGTCAATCTGGCCCTGACCCCCGGGGTTAGGGAGGTGACGTTATGTAGTGACAGAGCTTAGGCATCCCCTTGTAGCACCTCCATTTAGAGGCCTGTCTGGATAAATGCAAAAGGGCAATCACATTAGAAGAGGTTTCTTTCCATTTTAAAGCCAAAAAGGAGAGAGAGAGGAAAAAAAAATCTCTAGACACAAAGTGACTGACTCTTGACTTTAAAGTCAACTCCAAACTGTGGCTGGAAAAGTTAGAAGTCAGAGGGTTAAGCTGGCACAGTGAGTGCTGTCGCTGGTGTCAAGAGCTGCATCGAATGGTTTCAGGAGAAGCCTACAAGCTCCACAACAGATGGCCAATATGGACTATTTTAACAAAAACTGCAAATGCCGTGTTTTAATGAAATTAGTAAAACTCAGTAAAGTGGAAATTTAGTAAAGTAGAAATTTGGGACATGCATGCATTTAATTTACCCCAATTTGTCTTCATGGTGCAGGCTTTTATAGATGAGATTTTTCACTGATAAAAAGTGAACCAGACCCTGAGGCTGGATTTGATATTTGGGTAATGTTTATCTGGATTTACTCAGTGATCCTGACTGAGACCAAATATTCTCTTCAAATATTTCTTATTTTAACAGAGTGAAAAGATGAGGCTTAAGGTGACAGAAGCAGTTTGGAAGCCATATCTTAACATAAACCACATCAGTGCAGCATTTCAGGATGAATATTTCCTATTTATTGACCAGTGTCAACAACATTTTCTAGTTACTGAATGATATTTCACCAGTTACTTTTCCAAGAGTTTGTTAGATGCCAGGATTTTGCCACACCTCAGGGCTAAATCAAGCGACACCGCTGGACGAGCACTTGGCACTGAGCCGGGCCACAATGGGAGACTGGTGGTCCTTCGTTTCGCGGCGGCCCTTCCATCCCTGAGAATCTCCAACTCTCAGATCTTCCGACAAGTGTTGCCGATGCCTCTCTTTTTCTTCTGCCTTCATGGAGAAGGCTGGGAGATTCTCATGCCACCACACAATGCCTAAACAAGCGGGTATGTCTAATTCAATTAAGTCCACAAGGCTGTGCCAAGTGGGCCCTGGTCCCGTGTGACAGGGATAATGAGCGGGCAGAGAGGAGGAGGAGGAGGAGGAGGAGGGTGCTCGGCGGTGGGTTGCAGGGGACTGAAGAGGGAGACTTGAGCTCATTCAGATGTTCATACTTCATTCTTTTTATTTTCTACTCGGGGCTTTAATGTGTCCGTGATGACCTGGCTCATTTAGTGCCGAATGGAATATTTTGCATTCCAGCGTTACTGTTCAAATGGGCCTGATGAGGGACACTGAGAGATGGGAATTATAAGTAGCGCGACCTCTGAATTCCTACAATTCAGCACTTAGAAATGTTTCCAAATCTGGACTCTTTCCCACTGCTGAGGACAGGGTGTCGCACAAAAGGTGTGTGGGAGACAGAAATCTGACTCAAGGAGTGACTCAACAAACAGTGCAGACACCTGGAAAGAGAAGCAGACTGTCTCTTTGTGCTCTCTAAAGCCTTTCATTCCCTCAAACTAATACTCTTATGTGTTCTGGCACATGTTACAGGATCAGCCCTCGCTGAACTTTTGTTGTTAATGTCGTTACATTAATATTACACAATGTTATTACATTAAGTGCTTCAAGATTAAAGATATAAAATCCATCAATTTTTAACATCACTAGGATAAGTTTCCTAAATCCAACAAACGTTTACGTCAAGTGACAAAGCCCTCTAGTTACTATAGGAATTATGGCTCATGTATGATGGGAGTGATAACAAAACAAAAATAAAACTCTGTAATCGTTCCTTAACCTTTACTAAGTGGTTGTTATTTTAACTATGTTGATGATGGACCCCCAACCTTGACAAAGTGGTAATTTCCCGAACATGATCTTTCTTCAACCCTTACCAAATTGCTTTTGTGGCTAAACCTAACCAAACCTTAACCATGTAAGATCAGAAAACAGGTCTGTAAAGCACAGACGTTCGACTTTCGATGTGGTCATCTCCAGCAAAAATATATGTCTCATGTTTTATAGAATTAGTTTAAAATGAAAACCATTTGCATTTGTGTCTGGGTAGATATGTTTGGAGGGGTTAGTGACATCCACTTATCCTGAGAAGAAAGTCGCTAAATAGCGCAGCAGTCATGGTTGACAGCGAGTTAGACAATGTTTAAGAAAACCTGCTTTTCTGCATTTTCAACACTTTTGACTTCAGCTGGGAAGTATCTCAGACCTGAGAGGCCTTTAGTTTCACTGACGTTTCCAAAGGACTCCTGCTGCTCTTCTGGGACCCTTGTACCCAACCAGCACAAAAAAGCCCCTTAAACGTTTGACTTTCTCACAGAAACAGCTTGCTAAATGGTATTTCTGTAATGGACTCCTGCTAGGGTTCATATGCGTTGTATAGCCACGTTGCACAAAGTTGAGTCAACATGATTACCATGAGAATGCTGCTAAAGAAAGGCCCAAAAAGGGTTTTTTGAATAAAAATCTGAAACTATAGAATTCTTTGTTTTCCCGAGAAAAAAAAAAGATGAAAATCAAAGACATCGATGGTCATTTTTTTGTATCGGAAAAGTGCTGCCGAATGAATGTCTTATTTACATGCCAAAGGAAAGGGCCATGGTTTTAAAAGGATGGGAAAGCAGGGGCCTCTATTATGGTGGGGCTGGTCGCAGAGGCCGTGGCCACTCTGGCAGCCTCCCTGCCAGGCAGCGGTTAACAAGGCCTCGGCTGAATTAAAGAATGGCAATGAGTTTTTAATTGGTGACACATTATATTTATCAAGCTGACAGCGGAGTGACTGCGCCGCGGCCTTCGTGTTTTGTCCTTGTGCGCGCATTACTTCCCCCTATGTGCCCCTGCATGATACCCCCTATCTGCCAGGGTCCCTCACGTGTGAAGAAAGAAGAAAAACATAATAATCGAGCATCAAGTTGAATGATAACACTGAATTATTCATTAGGGTCCCTTAAAGTGCTGGATAAATCAACCCCCCCCACCTCCGCCTCTCTTCTTTTTTTAACAAAAGCTCCTCTTTGTCACTCAGTCCAATCACGCCAGTTTAAGGCTTAGCATAAAGACAAGTCCTTTTCAGGCCTTTTTATCCATCGTGACAGAAGTTCTGCTGCAGGGCTGGAAAAGTTATTAACAAGTGTTTAATATTTGGATGGGAGTGTTTGGTCACCTCTTCTATACATGGCATTTATGAGTGGCCCTCCGATACACCGGGCTGCTCGTGACTCAACACTTAATAATGACACTCAATGTTGCTAATGTGACCATATGCCATGAATATATTTGAATTTCAATAAAGTGCCATTATTCAACTTTTATTATCAGGTTCAATGTACTCAAATACTCTTTAAAAATGTTCATTCACTTCACTGGCAATGGCCTGCTGCTGTTAACCTGATTTAATAATTAAACTGGCTCATGTGAGTCAGAATTTGGGGATTTGTTATTATTTTATTTATAAATACCATGTTATCTATTTCTAGTAAAGTATACATTTAATTACCTGCATTTTCATATAAATCACGCCACCATTTAAAAGCCTATCAGCCTTAATGACTTATTCATGGATGTAGGTTGATGAAATATCACATACAAAAGAGTTAAGTTTAGTTTGGGAGGAATCATAATGCTTTATTTGCCATTTGACCCCTTTTTCTTCAGAGCAGTATATAAAACTGACAAAATGTCACACAAAACATAAAAGCTCCAGATAAAAATGCTGCGCAATAAACACAAGTGCAATAGAAGATGTTCAAATAAAGCCTTTAGCAGAGTAAAAAGAAGAGATAAACATATGCATATAAACATACTGATACTGAATTAGCAATAGAAATTGTGTGTTTGTGTTATGTAACTAAAGTTTGTTGAATGCTGGTGAAATGTAAGAAGGAAGCCAGAAATAACTTTTTAAACAAGTAATATAACATAGCACATGCCTTTTCCTCTGTTTAATTTTAAACACTGGTTGTTTTTGAGTAACAGCAGGTTCAAAACAGTTTTGGAAGAAATCCTTTGTCGTCTTCAGGGCGTTGCTGAAGCGAAGGGGGGTTAAGAGCAGAGGTCCTGGTGATGCTCTTCAAAATGGTAGTCAAAGAAAAGGAACGGGACGAAGGAGGCCTAATGAAATATTTAAGATTTAGGCTAAAAAGGAACTCTGAAAAAGTTTGCAACAAAGGGGTCTGCCGAGGGCCTCCATTGTCCCGGGACCTGGCGGAAGCAGGGGCCAAGTTGCTACAGATATGAGGAGGGCCCATATTGAGCGGGGATGTGTAGGCTCTGCTCACAGCTGTGTCACTGCACTCCCGCCCCAGCCACCAGCCCCCTGCCTTTGTGAGCCTTTGTGAAGGCCACAGAGCGGTGATTTTACACCGAGCTGATTGCACAGCAACGGCTTTGTATCGCCAACAAGGAGGCCCCGCCCATTCCTGACCATCGGTGCTTACTCCCGCTGCATCATAGACACACACAGACACACACATTCATCCCAATCCCATTAGCCTACACTGAAAATCAGCCTCATAGCCTTTTTCTTAAGGATGACAAGGTGATGAATCCCCTTTCAGTGGGCTGATATGAACTGTGGTGGTCGTTAGGGTGAGGAGGAGGAGGAGGGGGTCTCTCGTCCTGTCTCCTCGTCCAGGATCTGCCTAATGAGCTCCTAACTACTTTTGATTAATGGAGGGCCCATTCTATGTAACATATGCCATTTTTAGGAGCCAAGAAGGGGACCACATTGGCTGATGTTTTTGAGTAATGATGTCACAAGGTCACAACGAGCAGGGTTAGACACAGAATGAGTGAAATGAAGGAAGAAACTGAGCTTTTACGTTTGTAAAAGAGCAGTCAGTCAGACATCTGGTGGGAAGTAAATGTGTTTAAGTCACTGGTTATGTGTAGCGATGAAAGTGAGCTTAAGTGAGTCAGTTTGACTGAGGAAGCATTCAATAGCTTTTCCTCTTAACTGGACATTGTTCAGACCTGTTTTATCTTCTACTCTCTGGCAAAACATAAAAGTCATCTTTTTTTTAGCTGCAAATGGTTATTTCCTTTGAAATAAAGACAATTCTCTTATGAAGTCATTCCCTTTCCAAGAATTTTAGCTTCATGTATCTAGCCTTTGGTCTCTCATTGTACTCATCTGCTAAATTTAAATGCTCTCAGAGATGACTCGACCCCTCAAACGTGAGCGCTCGGCCCTTCCCTCTAAATCCCCTGGTGTCAGTCAGAGCTGCGAGGCGAGTTCAGGCCTGAGCACAACAAGGGCTCAGCAGCTTAACACCAACTTTAACACATGGCTCACTCCATCCAAGCTCATAAAGTCTTCTTAATGTGGCTAATGTGATGGACAACATAGCCATGCTCCAGGGAATGACTGGGTCAGGGACCTGAGATAATACATCTCTGAACAAATCAAATCATAGTCTTGTTTTATTGGTGACTGATTCATACACCACTTATCCCAGGCTGTATTATAAAGTGCTAAAACTCAACACTAAGACATTGTATTACAACACTGTGTACAAAAAGACTGTGTTCTTACATACTTCCATCAGTTAATAAGCAGGTTAAAGGGTCAGTTCACCCAAATTACAAAAAAGTCCTAACCATAAGATCAGAGGTAAGTGAGTAAGAAATATTTACTCATTTACCTCATGCTGATAGTTTAATTTGTCCATTCATCTGGAATTTGAGATATTTATGAGTAACATTTAAAGAAAAGTTACTACCTTTTTTTCTTTAATGTTGAGTAGGTTCACTACTTCCATTCACCTCGGACACATATCTAAAATCCTGGTCAAATTAAACCAAAACAGCTACATAACAGCAGAGGTGAGTTTTGGGTGAAATGACCCTTTAATACATAGAATGAGGCCATTGGAATATCATGTTGTTACTGAAGGTGTTTTCCACCACATCGGATATGTTGTACTGCCAACAGGAGGATGCATAGGAGGAGTGCCGCAATGACATCACCGAAGCTGGAAAATCTTACCTCTAATGATCCTCCTATATTGTGTCTGTCTGGTTGTGCCCTGCCAGAGTTATGACTAACAGGACAGACTCACTCCACTGGGATGCTTAATAGCCCCTGATAGATCTGAGGCTGCTGGAGCGGGTCGGCCTGCACCGAGAGCTTGATACAAACCAGACACAAGACTAGCCAACCTGTTAGCCTCCCCTTTATTTAAGCAGGGGTTTGCTAGCCGCACTTTCCTGGGAGTTCGTCTCTCTGTTCTTCACAAAGACCTGTCACGTTTAATGGCCTGTTGGCTGAGTGGGCTGCTGTAGCCCTCTCCAGAAGAAAGCCCCGCGAAGAAAGGCTCATGGTCAGCTAATGCAGCTTAATATTCTTTAAAAAGGTTCGGGGGGACAATTAAGAGTGTTTCCCATGGTTCTCCCCCCAGCGGTGCACGGCTGCCTGTGCAGCAGCTCGTCTGTTTGATGGACTCTGAATGCATCTTATTGATGGGGGTCAGAGATTAGAAGCAGCCGTGCGAGGGGAAGAGAGAGAAAAGAGGGTCCCACACGGTGGCCTCAGTGTAGCTCAGACACACACACACACACATACGCACAACAACTCTTCCACTTGTCTGTCTGTGAATGGTATTCATCTAAGCTGAATGAGTGATTGAGTGTTGCATGTCCTCTCATGGAGATTCACAGGCGCATGCATCACAAAAATGCTTTTATTCTTCCTTTTTTGAACATTCCTTCACTGCTACATCTTAAGATCTTGACAACTGTCACGATTAATTTATAGCAACCAGTCTTCTCTAGAAGACTGGTTGCAAAAGCTGGGCCACCTGATAGGTAGATATCATGCTGTTTCTTTGCTCATGTCTGTCTTCACACGTCCCAGTCGTCTCAGTCTCTGGCATGCGGCTGCCATGCAGATGCCACATGTGCGAATGTGCTGGGTCATGACCCCAAGAGCAGACACATGAAGCCACAGAGTGCAGAGAAACCACGCATTTCTCACTGCAAGTACCGATAGAAAATAGCGGACAGACGAGGACGAGACCATGACATACTTTACTGTGACAGGTGATATTTGTAGGCTGTGAGGTATGTGAATTTGTTCAACATGAGCGGTGAATTTGATCATGCAAATACAAAAAATACCCACTTGCAGTACTGACAAGGAAGTGGTCTGACCACTTTCCCGTCATCTGACTGGTTTTGCATCTGTGGTGTTGTTGCCAAAACTAAGTTACAGCAAAGTAGATAAAATGTTGTAAAATTTAAGCTTCAGGTAAAAGTCTGTAAAAGTATAGAAATAATTACATTCTTTTGATTTTTTTCCCCCCTGATGTACCATTGTATGTTTATCTTATAGTGCTGCGAGGAGTTTCCGGGTAGTCAACTATAGGATAGTCCACCTAAAGCCGTAGTTGACCATGCAGTGGCAATTAAAGGAGTGTTTTGGGTCAAGGAGAGAGCACGGGTTTTGTTTGCCTCCATCTCATGATTGAATGGCCATGTATAGGACCATGAAAGAAAAGAAGCCAATTAAGTGCGGGGCGGTTTGATTTTTTTGTTCCGTGTTGTAATTAGGCCCAGGCTCCAAAATACATCCTCAAGTACCTTTTGGGTTGTTTTGTTGTCTGGCCATATCATTAGGGCCAAAATGATCCTCCCAGGTGCTCACCGCCTGAATATGTTGAGAGATTATGTAAAGAAAAACTGCTGTCCGCAAGCTTGTGGGCCTTGTAACACACCCTCTGGTTCATACACAGCCGCATGAGTGGAGTCCTTAAATTCTGCCAATCAAGCCGGCTCAAACAATGAAGAACATGTTTCACATTCGGGCGATCAGAGAAAACAAATGGAGCTCTAACGTCTGTGATGCACATTCAACCTGAGACTCCATACTGAGCGCATTCTGGGAGAGATGGATGGAAAAATGAGAGTAATTATTTTTGTTCCTTGGACATTTCAAAGGCACTTCAGAGCTTCCGTTACCTTTGATGGTGCAGAGCCAGGAAGTGAATCATGTGTAGGAGCTCTCTCACTAGTTTCATTCGCAACCACATCCAGTCAATCAAAGTATGTGCAATTCACATTTTCCACTGTCTGACCTTTCTGCCTCTTTAATAAACTCTGAAATATGCATACATTTTTTTCTTTCATCTTTCTCTTGTACTGCTTGTCCGTATAAGAGAAAGACAATCAATCAACTTGCTAAATGATTGACTGATTTCTGCTGACAAACTGTGCCTCAGATAAGTCAAAATGTTTCTCATATTGCTCAGACATGAAGTCCCAGCTGTGTCCAACGATTAGACAAATCAGTCTAAACCGTGACAGACAAAACAGGAACCGTTGGTATGCATATCTGACCAATTAATCAGATACCATGACCCCATAAACTCCCCACCCTGAGACACCCACACACACATGCTGACACACTCCCTGACTCTGGGAAACCGAGAGTCTGACAGCTGCTGTCAGAGTGGGCGGTTATGGGAGGGGGAGCTGAGGGGGGCATGGGAAGGATTTGAGTGTGCCATGTTAATAACTCACAAGTGGCCCGGGCCAGTGGTCGCTCTGTTATTAATGTGCCACCACGCTCCTGGCATCTGACCCGGAGGATACATTCCTGTCGTAATGTGCAGCAGCTGGACCGAGGCTTCCGGGAAGACAGCTGAGAACAAGCGGGGGCAACCGTGGGGAACACCCACCATTATCGCCCCCCTGAGACCCGAACCTGCTCACTGGTCCCTCCCAACCAGGAAATCATTTCAGATTGAATGTTTATAGAGAAAGACAAGAGAGAAAAGTGATTATTTAGAGCTCAGCTTACATCTTGCACTCAGTCCCTTGGAGAACCCTACCTGCCTTCCTGTAGTTGGATTTACCATTTTCAGTAGGTGTTTGGTAAAGTCAGTCCCATCAAGTATCCACATACGTTGTTTTTGTGCCAATACAAGTCAGTTTGTCATGGTCATTGCAGCATTAATGCAAAATTAGACATCAGATATTGAGCTATGTCCAGTCCCAAGATGGATGTCCATTTCACTCCATATTAAGCTCAAATATAGCCTTAACAAATAATTGCATTGAAACATACAATCAGCTTCATGTCTAGATGAAAATCTGTGTATCTAGTATTTCTGTTGTGTCTTACACGTTATTCTCATATTCAAGGCATATAAAAAAACATATAAAGTATGTTTACCGTCCATCAGTGCAGTCGATTTTGTTTGTGAGGTCAACAACAATTTCTCCCTTTTTAAACACTATAAAACTCTTTTTTTTAACAATTGCTCAATGTAAGAAGAAGAAATAGAACATAGTAATAACATGAAAATGACAAATCATCAAATGAAAGGCAAAGGTAAAGAACCACACCATGCTGCATTTTTCTACCAGTTAAAATCTGACAGACAGACAAAGAGAAAGATAAAAATATCATTGTTATGAGTTATATACTTCAATATGTTGCAGTTCTGACACCCTTCCTCCCCTGAAACCATTGAGATACAGTTTGGAAACCTGACCCTGAAAAAAAAAAAGTGCACCACTGTTTAGCTCAATTGCCAGGAATATATTTTTTTCAAAGGCACCTTCTTTCACTGTGCATGTGTACACAAGAAGTGGGGGCTGACACACAGACCTCAGTCTTGGCTGACGACCAGCGGCCGGAGCAGCGTTGGCAGCAAGACCGTGAGAAACAGGGGGGCGACACCCAAATGTCATCACAGCTGCAAAACTGCTGAGCATAAAAGCCAAATTACAGAAATATGTACCCCGAGGCCTCCCGACAATGAAAACAGAGCCGCGTTTGAGTGGCTGCTGCCCGAGGAGTGCAGTGGAAGTCGCCCTGCGTTATGTTTCGTGGGATTTACTATGAGCAAGGAACTCCAGATTCCACAGCTGCTGGCAGACATCAGGGTGCACGTGTGGGTGGTTGTGTGGGAATTCATCTGGGGTCAGCTTCACTATTATCATGCCATGTTATTGCTCATCAAGCCCGGTGCCCAATGAATGTGCTGTTCACATACTGTATGAGGGAGGGCCTGACTGACAATCGGCTACATTATGCTGACATTTATCCTAATGACATGGATGTTTTGGTTCACAGTAGCTTGAATGTCTTAATCATCAGGGTATATTATGAAGAGGAAGCAGTCCATTATTTCTTGTATCATCAAAGTGTATTTTTGTTTCATGATTAAGAGCTCATTAAACCGAGTTTCAGAACTGTCATCACGCTCACAACCCCTCTTTGGCAGGAAGTCTTTGTGTGGTTTGCAGACCATGTAAACACTCTGTGTGTGTGTGTGTGTGTGTGTGCACGCACATTGAGAGATTGTTGGGGGTGGATTTGAGTATCAAAACATTGCATGCTTCACTTCAAACTTTTCTCCCTTATCAGATCAAGCAGTACAAACTCTTGCGAATATTCATATCAGACTTAACTTCAGTGCCCTTGGCTACTCCTGCACAGCCTTTATCCTCTATATGAGCATGAATATTGCATTAAATATTCATTGTTGCAGCCACAATTGTTGGTAATGTATACAAGTAATTATGATACTCATTTTTGTACTCATGACATTTTTACCTTTAAAGGTAAAGTTATGCACCTCAAGTGGCCAAAATGTACCAAATATAAAAGATCTGGCACAGTCCTGTGTAACCATTTTTGTTTTGAATGGGCAATTCTTCCTGCAGTCGTCCTTGTTTCTGCAAACTGCCTACGGATTGTGTAGATAGACCAAACAGTATCAGTCACCAGTTCTGCAACAAGGACAGGATCCTTCAAACCTCATTGCCAGACAAGAATGTCAATATTGAACAATTGAACAAAACCCAAGATTATGTTCAATGACAAGCTTCCAGACTTCTGTGATATCCGTTCATGGCAGCTACTGAATGCATGGAGTTGGTCTTTGTTATTGCAAATAAATTACGGCTGAGGTTTGGCTTGGGTTAGGCAACTAAAACACTTAGTTAGGGTCAGTGAAAAAATTTGGCAAAGACAAACATTAGTTCCAAGTAATAAGTCACAAACTCTGACTTTCAAAATGTGAATCCATCAGCCAGGCCTCTACACCCTGATTCTTTGCCTTGCTATATAAAGGGCACACTACTTCCTGCAATGGCACAGAACATTGGCATTGAACATAAATTATGGGGTGTGGAATTGTCCGGTATGGACATAACTCCTAAAATACTGAGTCCTTCACTGCCGTCCTACACATGAACACTCGTCAAATGTGCCCGGGCTGGAAGCTGCTTCTGGAGCTTGAACCTCATTTTAACACAAACAAAAATGTAATGTCGTCAAATGAATTTGAAAGATGCTATAATCATGCAGGGGCTTTAAACCAGAGAATATTTTATATGCTCAAAATGCATGTGGGGTCCATTATATGCATGTTATGGAGCCTCTGTGACAAAACCTTTCATTACAAAAGTGTGCTTCCATAACTCTGTGTGTGAAGATAATCCTGCAAAGTTGAAACAGCTACGGCCCTGCTGCCACGAAATAATAGGCTGAAGTGCGTGTATTTACATATACACAGGTGACGGTCGGCATGTTTATATATGCAAGTGTACAATGGTAACACAGTACAGGTTGGTGTTTATTTGTGCATGAGAGTGAAGCTGGGAAAGTTTGAGAGTGGCAGTAGCCGGGCGGGTGGCTGCGAGGGAGGTAGATTTGTGGTTTGGGTGGGTTGGTGGTGTTAGCAATGTGAGCTTAAGGAGGCGGATGAGGAGAAGGGGTGTGCAGCGAGGGAGAGAGGGCCTGTGCTTGTGCCTTTCAAGGTGTGTTATTTGTTCAAGGCTGTCCAAACATTTACAGAGCGCTGGCAGCCCTGGAATGCAGAGGCAGGGCTGAGGCTGAGAGCAGCAGCCGTGGGAAACCGCTGCTCTCCTCAACCTCTGCAGACTCGTTCCCCCTCGGGCAGAGTGTCAACACAGACGGTGCCAGAGATGTGTGGGCCTGATAGTGACAGGTCCCGTCAGCAGCCGCACACACACCCTTACACACACTCACACACGCGCGCAGCTACAGCCGGCACACAGCCGGGCTCATTGCCTCGCTTGCAGACTGATACACATTAACAGACGGAGGCAGAAGCCAGAGGCACCCGCCCTCCTGCGCACACACACACACACACACACACACACACACACACACACACACTTGTTAATTCACACACCCGCACAGGTAGATACACAAACAGCTGAGTTTAATTCTTCATAACTGTGTTAGTAACTTTTGTGTTCAGAAAATATATTTCATTTCACCACATTCTCGCAAAGGTTTGAATTTCTTTCCTTTCTTGCCATCTTGTACCTCAAAGCCTCCAACTTGTGTATACTGAATCCAGGACGTGCGAGGGATCAGTTGTGTAGATTATTCGCAAGGAGAAAAGTATGTCAAGGAGAACAACTGGTTTGTTCAGATATAATAAAACATGACAGACAAGATCACGCACTATTATTTCCAGTTTGAGAATCATAAGACCAGTACCAGTCTATCAGCAGGTTTTGTCCAGCCAGGTGTAATAAGGCATCCTGTTGTCAGAGACAATAGAGATGTGTCAATCATCTTTTGTACGGCCCACTGAATCCCAAGCAAATGCCTCCTGAGCCCAGCCAGACCACAATGACCAGAGTGAAAATACTGGACTGGTATTATGAGGCTAAGTCATGGGCGGCAAAACAGAGCTTCACATTGGTTTGTCTAAGAATGGTTCAAATAATCAATTTCATTGTTTGCAAACAGCCATTAAACAAAAAAAATTGTAAAAAAAATTAATTGTTTCAGTAAAGACAGTGGACATGACTTGAGAATAGTGACAAAAACTTCACATCAGAGCACACATTCATACGGCGCAGAGACCAGGGTCATCAACATACAGCGTCTGTGTGTGTACATACAGTATGTTTGTCCTTTGTGTGTTTCTGACTCAGCCTGCATGTGCATGAACATGTCTGTGTGTGTGTGTGTGTGTCTCCTTGAAAGAGTACAACACAGATTAATTACTGCACTCCTATAATACTGACAGACTCACAATAGACAGGTTGAAGAAAAAAAAATCGATGCATCACAACCAGAGACATCGTCTTTTTCATTCTCCACATTCTTCTTCAGTGTCAAAACCTGGCGCCAACATTACCCACAATGCAGCTTGACTATCGACAGGTTGGGGATTTGGTTGCGTTGTGCTTGTAGTGGCTAGTAATACCTTGAGCTGCTAGCCTCAAATAGAGGCCTGTTAACTCTCCACTGCACACTGTTTGTGACTCAGCTAGAGGCACTTTATCAGATTTCACACTGCTCCAGGCTTTATTTCACACATGCAGTAGTATCTCCCAACACCTGTAAACAGACTTTAAAACTCTTGTAAAACCAGTAGAGTTTAAGTTAACAATACTGAAATGCAATCCTCACACATAGTGAGTAGAGAGGTTGCACTGTCTGTTCCAACCACAAAAGGAAGCCATGAAAATAGATATCAAGTCTTAATTGTTCACTGTCACCAGGTTAGCACTGGTTGCACAAAAACATATTTTCAAAATCTTTTTATTTAACTTGAGTAAGAAAAGCAGCGTGAATGAGAGAGTGGTTGAACATTCACCTGTTATTGCTTCTTGTCAGTCAGACTGAGGTGACAGTAAACATGTCTGCAGGTGGGGACCTGTCGGTGCCAAGCATGAGAACCATGCGTTGTCGAAACCCACACCAGGAAGTCAGTTGTCAGTGTGCACTGCTGAAGCGATATCCTGTGATAAGAGCTGTTTTCAGGAAGCCGAGCAGGAGTTCGTGTTGTTCCCAGGTGTACAGCAAGTTCACTCATATCTCGGTATACCTGTTCTTCATTCAGAAACAAACACCAGCCTCAAATGAGATAATGCATGACTGACTTGTTGAACTTCACACCTTGGCCTGAACTCTATTCTATATCTATTTCTAAAGGGTAAAAAAAAAAATCAAAATAAAGCCATGATCTGATCAACACAAGAGTTGAAAACTTGACATTTTGTGGTTTGAGTATTTGAACTTTAGTCTCCAAATGGAAATGTTCTCTCACACTATTTATTTAGCACATAAAAAACATTTATGTGCTAAAAGTTTCCAACCATGGTGGTATTTTCAAATCCTTTGCAAATGTTTTCTATCTACATTAAAATGTAGATAAACACAAAAATAGACTTGAGACTTGAGCCTCTTTCACGAATATTTCCTGGCAAATTACTGTGATAACCTAGAGATTTTCGCTATTCACACATGCAGCTACATTCAGGAACATTTCTGTCTTGTACCTTTTCACACATGCCATTGCAATGAATACATAGGGGGGCAAAGTAACAGAGAGATAAGTAATATTTTTTTGTGTGTTATGGATTTGAATACGTCATCAGTGGAGTTTTGTGATCAGTTCACACTTAATGTGAAATTGGCTTTCGTCAGACGTGCTCGCCCCTGCAACTGCAACTACTGCTTTCATTCACAACGCAGCCGCACCAGCATTCTCCCTGAAATGTTACTGGGTCTCGAGGTGGGAAGTTGGTGCTCCCATTCACACATGACCCCATGCAGGAAATGTTTCTGACTGCATGTGTGAAGGGGGCTTTGGACTAAAGTCACAATGCCAGCTGGGTGAGGATGAAAAGCCAAAGTTAAAAAAACCCCAAAACAAAACAGAAAAGAACTCTTTCCCAGCTCCCCTCTGAGAAACAGTGATTGTGAAAAGTAGTGTGGGAACCAACATCATTTGATTAAAGGGGCTCATTTGCCTATGTATTGGCAAAATATCCAGTGTTTGTGTACACCTGTCTTTGGGTTGGTGGAGCAGCTGCTAAACACAAAAAGGTGAGGTAAATGCTCCCAACCACATACACACAAGGTGCACAGCGCAACTCACACACGTATGATACTCTGAGAGTCTGAAGGTATGACAAAGCTGAGTGAAACTTGCTCATCACCCCCCTCCTCGCGCGTCTCTTTGTCCTCGTGTCTCGCGCACACACCTACCTGCTCCCTCTGCCCTGCAGCCTCATACACCTGCCTGCGCCGCTGCAGGAGAGTCGTGTTTCAGAGGTGACATAACGTCCCACCAATGAGCTGCGGTGAGAACGGTTAGGGAGCGTGGTGGGAACTCTCCTCCCATCTCATCTCTCTCTACCTGGGAACCGGTGCTGCCTCAGGGAGGGGCCCTCAGCCGCCTGCTGTCTGAATGAACACCAAACAAAAACTCTCACCAACAGGTGAGTTACACGAGTCACTGTTGGTTTTTCCGTAGTCTATTATTTTTTTCCCTCCCCCATCATTTCTTTTTCATTCATGGCTGGCACACTGCTTTACATTTTGGAAGGATTGAAAAAAAAATAAAGAAAGGACAGAGACAGAGGGAGAAACAAAACAGTCAAAGTGTGGGAACTTTTCCTCGTTCCTTTTTTCTTCTTCCAAGAGCTTTTATCAGTATTAACTCTGCTTACACAGGTATTTGTGCACCTGTGGCACTGGATTAGTGGATCAGCTTCTCCGTTGTGTGCAAAAATAAGCACTGCGAGTTATATTTAATTCCAGGTTTCTGACTGAAAACACATTTAATCCCGAGCTGAATAGTTGTAAAAGCTTAGATTTTCAAAGAGAACTGTATTCTTGTTCCACTTTAACAAACTGCTTCAACACATTGAAAGTAGAAAGTGAAGAGCTGTTAATGTAAGTCTTATATGGCCTTCACAGTGTTTGAGTTGTTTCTGATGATTTCAGTTTTAAACAAATTACATGTCTGCTAGGTTTCTCTTGACAGCTGTGTGACAGGCTGAATTTTTTCTCAGAGCCAAATCCCCATTTTAAAAATGCCTCTTGATGATCCCACAAATCCAACAGTGCCTCCCTCAGTACAGAAAAGAGTAATGCCTTAATGAAATAACATCCAGTTTCTGGCTTTTGCATGTTCTGTTTGTTTATATCTGAATGGAAAAAAGTTTAGAGGCTGAATGTTAAGAGGAACACAAGTTGTTACATGTGATTTATTTAGCGTCAAACACAGAACGCCACATAAATAATTCACCAGCAGAAAAGAAGTAGTCATTGTTCTGCTGTCAGGTTTGAGTCCACTGAATGTAAATAAAAGTTCCTCTTGCAGGATTAAGTTAAGCAGTTAAATGGCAGGTACAGGCCAGTGCAGGTTAGGCTGAGACACATACAGGATTATTGGGCTGATCATAGTTTTATTGATATAATAAGGGAGATGGGAAAGTCCGCTCGGACAGAATCATCAGTCTGATTATCTGTTGAAAATGATATGTTTTAAAAAAGTGACATAACTGATGATTATATTATGAAAGTATGGGGATCAAACTTTATTCTATGACTTTGACCTGGACGTACAGGCAAACTATCATCATCACCGTCTGACAAAGTCTAATTCATGTTTGTGATGTTTTAACAGTCACTGTGTTACAATGTGGAGACCAAAAGGGATTATGTGTATGAGGCAGTGAATATTAAAAAATTGATTCGGATCCTAAATGTCTCCCATACAGTGCTTCACAACACTGAACCTGTGCTTGCATCAGCTGATCATCAATAAACTGGTTCATGTGTCAGTAGTTTCTTCATGCGTCGTCTGACCAGCTAACAGCTGACGAGTAATGTCCAAGACATCCAAGCTCCTTTCACCACCCTGACCTCCTCTTTTGTGTGTTGAAGGTTCTCTGTATTTATCCCTTTGGTAAAGTCTAATGTAGTTTAATATAATGTCATTGTTAGGTTGTAGTCATGCATGTTTGGATCTGTTTGGATCCTGTATGCTATGGTTCATATGTTTGGCAGATTCAGTCTCTAAGGAGATTTCTTGTTGTTGTGGGTGGTGGATGTACAAAGACTGTGACACAGGACACCAGCGTTTGCATCCTGAATCCCACGTGTGGGAGTTTGGATGAGGTTAGGAGAAGATTGTAGCTTCAGTTAAATGTGTGTTTGTGTCCACGGGCCTTGTTACTGCTGTACACTTCCATCACTATAAATGGGTCTGATAACAGGATAGACACCTAAGTGTGAAAGAATCCTCCCTCCCCTTTTACTGCAGCCCCCAACAGAGCTGCTCCATCCACTCGACTGCCCAATAAAAGCAAAGTAAAAGGCTGACATTGCACTTCATTTAACGCAGCGTGCCCTTCGCTCTGCCTCTTACTTAGGCCATTGTCATCTGCAGGGACTTGGCTTTGTTGCGAGGTTCATGTTGTCCATAAACCAAAACTCCAGACAACAATAGCTGGGCAGCTGTTTCCTGGGCACACAGTGTGTTTCTTGCATCCTACAGTCAGGTGCTTTCTCATGATGTCATTTTGTGGGATGACAGACGTAACTTGAGTTTCCAGGTGACTGATGTAATCCCATCTTTTCTACGTCCTTCTCTTGCTGTGATTTTTTGTGTTTGTGAATCCAAAACCACAAGTCTAGTCTAAATCTCTAACCATAGATGATAAACCAAACTCAGTGAAACAACCTCACTTCATAAAAAAGCCTCCAAATTGAAGCTACGAAGCTGAATGCAGTTCTCACAAGGATAGCAAAACAAGAGAAGACAAACCCATTAAATGAGCTCAGAGCTGAGTGGGTAAATGGCTCAGTTGATTTGGCCCGGGTGAGGAGGATGTGCCCTCTTTAGAGGATCATTCACAGCGAGGTGTCAGGTGTTAGAGTCAGGTTTTGTCCAAACAATCCCTGGGGCAATGCTCACAGTGGGCCACGACTTCATCCCACATGCTGGCCGGCTTTTGACTCCTTTTGACTCTGACTGTCCGCAGAGAGGAAACACAGGAAGCTGAGGACCCACAAACCCACACTGATCATTATTTCGACACAACTCAGTTATTCTTGCCCATAAAGAAAAGGTCTTTTATTGGGTAGAACATTTTGAAGGAGTTACTGTTCTTCCCATTTCCTTTGACTCCGCAGCTGTAAATAGGTGCACCACCGGTATCGGTAGCAGTGGGGACAAACACAGCCTATTTATTCTTTCTGTTTCGATGCTTTCAAACTTCACCCTACTTTTCTTTACCTTTCTGACTGCTCTTTTCCCCTCCTTTTGTTATGCGCCTTTCAGCCTTTGGTTTACAGCATGTCCACAGGGGAGAGGGACATGTTTGCTCACTCTCTCACCAGAAGGGGCTGGCAGAAAGCTGGCAATCACAATGAGCAAATATGTTCATGCAAAGTCAGCCCTGCTGAAGGGAATTGTGGGTTGTTTGTTGGCATATTGGGGGGGTGAGATGGGGATTTGGAGGCCGTGCTGTGACCACACGGGCCCCCGATTTACAACTGTTATATTTCTTTCACGTGTGTGCACTCAAAGTGGTGACAGATGCTTTTCTCGCGGCTTGTACTGTAGCTTTTTGGCAACCAGGCCATGTTCGTACTCACCCACAGAGTCTCTGTGCAGTCTCGGGTGGAGGCGGAGGGTCTGTCCTGTGTCATGCAGAACGTGAGTAGACCGAACCATGGACCACTGAAGAAGAAAAAGAACATACTGATTTACTGTTACGTCTTCAGGAAACAAGTGTACTGTGTCAAGATCCACCCAGCTATTGCACGACACCTTATTTTAGTGCATTACTAATGTTTGGGTTTCAGTATAATGGATTACAAGATTATTATGTAATCTTTATACTGTAAAAGAACATATTTCTCTGCATAGAAAACTGGTATCCTTCAACTCCATTTACTAATGTGTTTGTCAACTTCACATTCAATCCATTATTTTCCAGGTCATGCTACGTGTAAAATAATTCTTTGACATTATTGCTGTTTACTCATACTATTAAATCTAGTTTGCAAATAGTTTGACATATACATAGTGTAGCAAGCAGAACATTATGTAATCAAGCAACGATCTGAAAACTCTGGATGAATGAATTTATCTCTAACTTAGGCAAAACTAAATTAAAACATCTTCTTTACTGTGATTTGTGAATCCAGATAGAAAAAGGCTTCCTGTTAGAGTAAAGAAAAACTTGATATCTCTAGTGTTCGTTGTGCTGCCAAGAATGATGCAAATCAATCAAGACGATTTGCACAAACTGGTTCTCTGTCATGAACAAGACTTCTTGGTGGAAGTGTAGCTTTTTACTAACTACTTTTTATTCACTTTCTTACTTAAACCATCAGCAACATCTTGTGCTTGGCAATAAGGCCAGAGCTCTTACTTAGCTGACCCTGCCTTATGCATGAGTTCAAACCTGGTGGGTTTGGGTGGGGTCACATACTGGACAGGACAGTCTGACTGGTTCTATTATATTGTGCTCCTGTCCAGTAGGACGTCCAGATCCCCAGAGACTGAGTAAACCTACTGACCTGGTTAGAGCAAATGTTTTTGTGCACACACATACACTGTGTGTGTGTGTGCCTTTTGCTCTTCTCCTCTCATTAGCTGCGGCAGTAATTGCATTGCATCACAGACATCATCAGCACACTGACGTGGAGGAAGATCCTTTTCTTTCCTTTACTTGATTAGTTAGATCTATTAAAATTTGTCCGTGAACCCAAAGACAGATTCACGCTGACAAACACCTAAAATGTTTGCCTGAGAAGTAGGTGGGCTAATTAAACACTGTTAAACTATTTTACTGCACAGTTTCTATAGACATGTCAGTGAGTAGGTGGATTTCACACTCTCACTGTCTTCTTTGGAGTGAAATGTGTCACCTTGCAGTAATATGTGATTTCACACACATGTATTGTTTCCAGTACGGCTCGTGCTAAGTAATCCATTAGCAGTCGTAGAACTAAATAGACAAGAGTCAATTAGATATACATGAAATACAAGTGAGCAGATGAATCAATTCAGGTTGAGACATCAACCTCTGTACGTTTCATAACCAAAAGTCAACCTTTTACACCAACACTTTACAGTTTTCAGTGAAAGAGTTGCCCCCCTCAAGCCTTTGTGTGCCTTTTCCTCAGTATTTCCATGTTCCCTCCCTGTCTGCCCGCGGAGGAAGTGACTTGTTGCAGCAGCACAAAAGCCTGCCACCTAATAAAGTTTGGGGGAAATAGGTAAAAGAAAGCGTGGAGGACCAGAGGAGAAAGCAAAGAGCACAAGGGTGTGAAAACACTCAGGGTGAACGGGTTTATGGCTCCATGTTAATTGAAGTGATTTAAAAAAGAATCCCATATTCCTGGAGGGCTGAAAGAGACAGGAGAGAGCTGAGGGCAAAAAAGGAAGAGGGATGTACCGCTGTAAAACAGCTGCTCTTCACTTTTACCCAGCAGACCTGTGAACAAAGACACAGTGGAAAAAGTCAGTACATACATATGATACTGAAAGGCATTGAAGGACACCTTTGCAGGAAGAGATAAACTAAAACATTAAATATTCAATTGGACCATACTGTGTGTCATATTATGCATTTTCCTCTTGATTTTACCTTTTGATAAAGCGACTAAAGAGTGGTAATAATTGACGCCCTCACTCATTTGTGAAGATCTCTTCAGTGCAGAGGTGGCAGGCGTACTTCAACAGTGTCAGAGGGGATCAAAACAGCTTGTTTTCTCTATCTCTGTCTTTGTCATTTTAAGGTATCTCTTCAGCCCCACAGCTCAGCCATTTTTAAGCCAGACTAGACCATCTATCTCTGGGTTTTGTTCTGTGAGCCTCCTGCTGGAAGCTGAGCCCTAAGACAAAGCCCTGTTTACACTAATGGCCCACTAGGCCTTTGGCCACAGAAACAAATAACAGTGGGGGGAAGTCAATAGAATTTAACATTTTGACATTTTTCCTCCAGCTCTCAAAACCAATATTGACCGAGCTCCCCTGCATGGCTGTCTTTAGTCCAGGACCTTGGCATACAAATCAAGCCAATGCAGCCAACACCGCAGGCAGCCAGTCGAGGGGTGAGGCCAACAATAGCCTGCCCAGGATGGGGCTCTCCCACTGGGCAGGCAGAGTGGCCACTGTCCCTGGTCTCAAGCTGGTCCACAGAGGCCTGATGTATGAAAGAGCTCATGCTATCCCACCCGCTTTAATGATTCCATCTGAGAGGGCCAATTGTGTCTGTACTCCAGACCCTGCTGGTGAGTGAGGTGGACAAGTAGAAGGGACAGTGGGGGCGCTCACATGTGCAGAACAACCCCATAGCGGGCCAGTACTTCTCAAAGGCCAGATTACAATCAATTAGAGCCTAATGAGTGGGAAGCTGGACTTGTAACCTGTTGCAGCAGGGTAGTTGTTTAGAAAGCTCCCAGTTGGCAGACACATCAATAACCTCTGAAATAGCTCCAGACTGAAAGCAAGACGCAGCAGGAAGCGCCTGAGTGCGTGGCCATCTATATCTGAGTCCTGCCTCTGTCCCTGCGCCCAACCTGACCGTGTCGTGCCGAGGCTGAGGGCAGGGGGAGAGGGAACGAGAACACACAGCGACGCAACATGTTACTCTAAGACACACTTTGTGTTGTGCCTTTTTTTTTTTTTTTTTGCTTATGGATTCTTTGGCCATGATAATAAGACTTACGGGCGCAGGTTGGTGACTCAAGAACTCATGCAGAGAAAGCAAACAAAACACATGAGAGGCATTCATCAACATAGCAATCAACATGTTGTAATCTCTAGCATGTGTGTGTGTCTGAGCATGCCTGCCTTGCATATGTGCCTGTGACTGTAGAAAAAAAAATCTGTAAGAACCTTTCCTGTACTTGCACTGAATCTGCTTTTAGTCATTTATTCAAAAGGGATATGCTTCTAATTTTCGTTGATGTTCGGCTCTTGCTTCCATGTGGTTTCATTCTCAAGGATGCTTTGGGCAAAACTGTCTGCTGAATGAATACAGTGTGATGTAAAGCGCGGATGCTTTCACCAGAGAAAGAGCAGAGAGTGTGAGCATGTGTCGCGGCCCAGCAGGAGAGCTCGTCCTCAGGCCGCTCTTACCTGTGGAGCTCCTCTTTCCACGGAGAAGGCTTCTTTACATGGCAGGTTGGCTCACACCAGGAGAACAGGGGACAGTCATATAAAAGAAGGTGAAACAGCAGGAGTAAAAGCGACATTCTGGCCTGAGGTGAAATCAGGATTGCAGTGACTGGTGAGGGCAAGTGAAAGCAGAGGCTGTTCTCCAACAGGCTGCAGCCTCCACATCCCTGTTTATATTGATAGATCTTTTCCGTGAGAATACAATCTGTGTGTTTGCAGAAATTCTAATTTGAGTATAACAAGAGTAAGTTATGGTGCAATATGTTTAGAACTATTTAAACACCAACACAAGGTGCTGCATGAATGGTGTGTCACTCTTACTGATACCATTAAGATAATGAAATATGATTCAGGAAAGCCACTTTGAGATATAAATCTGTAACCACTGCACCATGGTTCATAATCATGGTAGGAAGGATTGCACAACTCCAGCAATCATGCAAAAATAATTTTATACTCTGTTGAGACAACCACTACTTTCACAATACCAGGTAATCTACCAGTAACAAACACTTGCACATATTTAATTTGCCAAATCAGACTACTTTGCCAGATGACATTGAGGTTAAAGCTGAGCTAGACTAAAATTTTTTTGCTCAGCGTGGTGGCCTCATTGAAATGAGCAGTCTTTCAGAGAATCACTTCTACGAGCAGTGCCCAAACCACCATCTTTACCCAACCCTGAACAGGATTTTTTTTTGTGCCTAAGCCTAACCAAACCTTAACCATAGAGGTGTCAGATCAGAAAACAATGTGTCAACAGTGATTTGTGGTGGTTTTGAAAGGCAGTGACACACAATGTCATCCTGTTGATAGAGACATCACATCAGAAAACACTTCTAGGAGTCAGGGCAGGTACAAAAGACATACTGTTGTTATTTTTGAAGACTTGTTGGTTCTTCACTGTGAATTCCAACTTCTGTCCTCTGACCTGAGACATAAAGTTCACTGAATTGTTTTTATCTGTTTTAATTAATTTTTATCTGGGTGTGCTGGTATTTTAAATGTAAGCTGCTGTTGACCTGACGGTTTGTTTATGATCCATGTTTACATGTGTTTACGTGCTGTATGTATTTTGTATACCTTATTTTGTATTGTTTATTCTATTTTTGTATTATGGTTTTGTATATGCCTGTGGTTTTTTTTATTTTCTTTTTTATTTATTATATTCAGAAAAGCAGTACAGAGTCCAAGAGCACTATTCTATTCTATTCTGTTCTGTTCTATTCTATTCTATTCTATTCTATTCTATTCTATTGCATCACATGTCGACTAATAGAACGATAAATCAGATTATAGTGTGGTAGGTGTAAAACATGTAAATGTTTTAACTGAACTATTTGCAGTCACCAGGCATTGAGCTCATAAACCTCCTGAAGGCTGACAGAGACTGACTCAATCCTTTCAGCGGGACGATATTAAAAAGACCTCACCCCTTTAAATCTCCGTCTCCGCATGGTCTCCCTCTCATGTTCTGATTGTTGTGGGAACGCTCACAAACCCCAGCTGATCATCGTAATATATGATGCCGTTAGTTTCCTCATGGCAAGCGGTTGGGTACCACCGGTCACCACTGTGCTGAAACACTTTTAATCAACCAGAGCCCTCTGTGAAAGCCCGAGCCCCACCCGGCTCCCCACCTGCCAAAACCAAGCCGTTCACCTCAGCAACCTCAAAGCGACAGCTAGTATTTAGTAATATCGTGTGGCAGTCCAGCGGCTTCCACTATAATGTACCCACTGACAGCACTAACCTCTCACAGCCCTGGCACCCCCTTCTAAGGTTATATTACAACACAGTGGGAGCTCAGAGAGAGTAGAGGAGGGGAAGGAGTGATTGTTTGGAAGTTCTCAAGACGGGCTGGCATTTTCCCAGGCTACAGTGGGGGTAGGCTCTCTCCCAGCATGCCATGCTCTGTGTAGTTTGATTAAAATTGTGAAGTACGCAGAGTTGCTCAAGTATATGGTCTTTGCTGGCTCTCTTTCTTTCAGCTACCCATCAGCTTTTTGAGTCACATTAAAACTTGCATTTTGACCCTAGAGACCTTGTGTGGGTTTTCCCAGTGTAATCATTCTTAGAAACGTAGTGTGGGCGACATTATTCAAAGCAAAACTGTGTTTGTGGTGAAACACACACCGCATGGCCGAACTGACAATATGTTAAGGTAATTGGTTCTATGATGAAATAAAACAGACTGAAAACAGCCATGATTTTGCAACGTGAAATATTTTTGTCTGGAACCGACAACACATAGATGTAAGGTTACAGACTGCTGAAGAACTGCAGACCAGAAAGCCTTGCCCAGGTGCATAGGCGTCGACCAGTATAACAACACTGCTACAGTCCACTGTGGTTTAACAATCGTGCAAGATGAGGTGAGAACTTGCAGTGAACTCAGGGAGAGTAATGACGTCATCGCCATGACCGGCAGCGCAGCCAAAAGCTGGCAGGTGTTTGTTTCTCCTGGCTCTTCTTCAGCCCTGCGGGGATTGTCAGGTGAAGCATTTTGACTCAGATGTAGCCTTTTTTATGTTTTAATTTCAGCTGCGAAGCTGAAGCTGAAGTCCTATGAAGATCTTTCAGTCATGCATGTGATCGACTGCATGTTTCTCTAAACTTTCAGGTTAATGAAGCATTTTAACAAGAATGTTATTAGTCAATAGACAAACACTAACATGCAGATTGAAATTCACTGATTTCATGCTTATTCCTTCATTAGGTGTTGGAACGCAGGGATATACAGTTTATATTAACAGAGATATACAAAAGCAAAATGTGTGGTAGGTCTGTGGAAATTCACTTGAAAGGGCTTTTACTAAATGTTCAGTATTATGTGTTTGTGTTGTAAAAAAAATTAGAACTGTGCTTTTTAGGGGTACCTTTGTCCTTCAGTGTTACACTTCCATAAAAGTGGGGCGGCAGTACTTCATGTCTATGAGTCCTGTGTGTCCATGTCTGTAATGGAGCTGCTAAAGTTGGACGACTTGCTAAAGACATATTTTTAAAAGAATGCTCAAAACTGATGCAGCAAAGACCAAGTTATCATGATTTATAGGCCCTGGTATGGTGCAAGCTCGGAAAATGCTTGATCCTGTTTCGAAACGATTCAACAGCATCTCTTTGTCAGACTCTACCTGCCTGCTAAACAGCCACTTCTTTCATCTTTGTGCCGCCTGGTTTAACACAAGTTTTTCTTCAGATAGAGAGAGATGACTGCGGTGAAACCACTAAGGCTGATTAATACTTTCCATTATGAGTGAACTGACTTTTGCGTGTAAAATTCGGGGAACTTCCACTTTAAGCATCTGCAGAAAAACTAATTGCTATCAAATTCCTGCTTCACTTCAATCAGACCTCTGACAACATGGCTGCGATTGCATTTGAATAAACCAAATAGTTACTTATATAATTAAAAATGAGCTATACAGTGTTTGTCTGCATCTGGTTTCATCACTAACAAATGGCTACAAATATGCAACACAACTGATCTAGGCTGTGTGTGTGGAGGGACAACCAGACCAGCAATGGGGTAGCCATCTTGGAAAAATGCTCCCAAATGTGAATTGCAATAACTGGAAGTTTCCCAGTTCTTGCCATTCTGCCGCATCAGCCTGACTACACAGGTTCTGACCATTCAAGCACACAGTCCCAACAGTCGGCATTGATTATTCTGCAGTGTGAAAGGGTTGCAGCTCTGAGAGGTTTTAGGAGCTGACAGCATTCGTAATGCTGACCTCTGACCATTTGCTTTTGTTGTGCCTCATTAAGCAGGACGAACACGTCAGCCAATACTACTTATTACCCCTTCTGTTATAGCAACTACCAAGCAAATAAGCTTCAACTTGCCTCTTGTTAACTAAGCTCTCCATTTGGCCTTTGGCATCGTACAATTGAAGAGTCTCTTTCCTTGTAGAGCTGCACTCCCCCGGACCCAGACGGGCGCTGGAGCACTTGTCAGGGACCGCCGTATTGTAGCGTGAATAGTACGGCCTCAATGCAAATTCTTCCACACTCTCAGGCGGCACAGGCCAGCATTGACTGACTGGTCGTGTTAATTTAGCTGGCTTTCAGTCCTACTTGATCCACAGTCTTCTGGACGTCAATGGCAAAAGAGTTAAAAACATCTGAAGTGTCGACGCGAGAATGTGCCATTCAGCCTCGAAGCGACGCATGATTAACAAATGTCAGGCCACAAACAAGCAGCTGTGGTTAAACAAACCAGGGAGGTAGGCTCTACAGTTTACCTCACTGTTGTCAGCCATTGATAACCTGTGTGTGTGAGTGGTTTCAAGGGAGGGTCATTTTAACACTGTGGGTGATCCACATGAACAGGAAGCAAACAAGCTGATAATTTGCGGGAGGAAATATGTGGCTGTTAAATCACAAACAGGTCATGGAGGCTATGTATAATGTGGCATCTCTCAGTCATTCTGCCCAGTGACGAAGCTGCGTGGAGGTTCAGACTGAGGTCACTCAGGGGATGGCCCATGCCCTCAGTTGCACAACACCCACTCTCACCAGCCGACTGACTCATACCCAGAGGGCAACTAGGGCACAGCACAGGCAGACAGACATTTGAGTCAGACTTATTGTGCGTAGTCTCCGGGCTTGAGGGCGTGCACTGCATGGCTCTGCACCCCAGCTGTGATTTACAGGCTGGTTTTGACAAGGTTGCAACCTGTGCGCTACGCCTTTTCCTTACTGGGGAGGAGACACCCTGAAACCTGACTTCACAATCACGTTACAGCCCAAATCTAGAGATAACAGTTTTATAAGGGAGGAGGTGCTACTAATGAGTCCATCGCTTCCTGTATACTTATTACATTATGACATTTATTTAGCTGCCACTTTAGATCTAAAGCGACTTACAATGAGTGCATTCAGCCATGAGGAAACAACCCAAAAATAGCATAGACCTGAGCCATTTGCAGCACAGTAGGCAAGTACCAGTGCCTTGAAACAGATTCGAGCCTCACCAGCGGCCAGTGCAGGATGCAGAGGAGCAGTGCAATGTGGGATAACTTGACTTTTCAGTATCTCTCTTGATGCTAAACTGGCTCCTGAAAAATGACATTAAAATAATTTTAAACCCAGATACTTTTCATTGCACAGCTGACACGATTCATTTTTCAGATGAATCATTATTCTCTAAATTCAAACAATAACAGCAATGTATTGCAATGTTTACAATGTAAATGAAGTCATGTCCATATCAAAGCTGGCTGCACATTTTTGAATAATTGTGGGTTACGTATAGTATTGAATCATTGCTCATGTATTAATATTTAAGAAGCATTTAAATGTTGTAGCTGGTAAAGAGGAAACTAATTTTATATACTGTTGGGTAATTTAATTTGTAATAATCATATCACATCCTCATATGTTTGGTGCGTAAAATATGAATCAACAAGTAACCAGTAACTGCAGCTGTGGAACGGAAAACCTGAAGTGCTTTAAATTTGAATTCAAGTAATTCAATACTTGACTGAATGTACTTATTGACTTTTAAATGCTTACAGTTTGCACATAATTAAAAACACTATGAGGTCTGATATACATGATGCAGTCTGTCAAACATAACAAGGAATAAAGGTAAGCCTGCAGATGCTTTGATATTTTCATATACTTCACTTTGTGCCTCTCAACCTGTGTAATAACTCTCGAAATATGTGCAAGTCATAATTCTGCCATGAACAACTATGCTGTCACTTCCAGGCGTTTTAATGTCAACTGGTGGATCGTGTGTTCTGCGCAGATGCTCTGAAGAGACATCCACACCGGGCCGTGCTTGTTTTGAGCCTCTGACAGTGAGCAGTGGTAATAAATGGGAGGTCAAAGGTGCTGCTTCATGCTATGTGACACGCCGACTAAAGTGGTGACAGCACAGGAGCCTGGGTGTATCACATGCGAATGGGGCGACGGATGGACAGCTCTGTTTCCCATGCAGCACGGTTGTGTGGCGGCATGCAGGAGGTGAGTGACAGTGCTACGACGTGATTGGTCTCACCACTTCCTATTGTTTCCCTGTCACTGATAACCCCGGTGACCCGAGCAAAAGGAAGGAAGGCCATCGCTCGGTTTGTGGCGGTGGGCTTGTCAGCTCTTTGTCCTCAGATAACTTATTAACCCAACGAGTCCGCAGAGAGAAGAATGATTTCTCACATGGCTCGCCGTATGGTTAACCCAGAGTAAACAGCTTTTTGGGAGTCCGTCAGCAGAGAGGCAGAGAGAGAGAGACAAGGAAGGAAGGGTATTATGTGGTCTCCAAGGAAAGTGAACACAAACCTGCCAGGATGAAAGAAGCCATGACTTTTCAATCAATTCAAGCCACACTGAAAAAATGGAAACAAGCACAATAGTAGCCATGGACACAGAGATGAACACGCTGAGTAGGAGACTTGAAGTTGCTTTGAAACTTTTGTTTTAGATTAGATGACATTTTTACAAATCTTGTTGGGAAATTAGGTTTTTACAGGAGTAGAAAAATGTGTCTAACAATTAGAAGTTATGATAAAAGCAAAACATACTGGAAATAATCACAACAATCTTGAAACTTTTTTGGATAAAATATTTTTTTGTTTTGCAAAGATGAGGATGTCCTATTTGAAAAGCAGATACAAGGGATTCTTTTTTACATCTTAAACAAAAGGTTCATGTCAAAGCTTTTAGGAATGGTCGCATTTAAGAACATGTAAAAATACATGTACAATAAACAATACTTCATAATCACAAAGAAGAAGGGAAAGAGGAAGGTAGATTAACAGATGATAAAAGTTAATGCATGTTAGACTTTGATTCGACGTATGTACGCAACCCAATAGATATTAATATTGTCACTATAGCATCAAAAGCTGCTGTTCAAGGCAGATGAAGGGAACAATGTCAGCTGTCTTTCACCAATTAACCCAGCCGATGAGTCCTGCAGGGCTGTATGTGTTCAGGGCAGACAGAGACCAGAGGCGGACCAGAGTCGGCCAGGGTCACCCCACACCTCGGGCACATAGCTGATGTCACGCGTCTGCTGCCTTAATTGCGCACTGTTCAGCTTCAGCAAAGTGTAGGTCTCACTCGGCTCGTATTACAATCACTTCAGCTGTTTCACTTCAAGGGAAGAAGTGGTGAAAATGGGCTAAATTGTTCTATGTGCAAGGAGTCGGACTGCCTCAAGGCTGGAAACTGAAAGAAGAATTTGACCCGCTGTCGGGAGGTCTAAAAATACCTTGACACCAGCTAATGTGTAATGATGTGGTTGTGTGCATGTTGGTGAGGCAGAAGGAAGCGATGGAGATGGAACCAATAGATTCAAGTATTGGATTTGTGAATATAGCTAAAATGAGTCTGTGCACTATGAAAGAATCTTTTGTGCATCTGTAAAGTGTAACATATATTATAGCTCTCAGCAAGTCTGCTCAGTTTCCTATCAAAACAATATGCAGAGAAAGATTATAGAATTACACACAGCATGCTGATATTAGGGGAATATCAAGTTTTTAAATATGTTATTTAATGCACATGGCCCCCATTCCTGAACACATCACAAAGTCCGCCATGAAAACATACACGTTAACTGCGGTCCACACAAGCTTTAAAATGACAATGAAATGATCCAGAAAAATTGCTGTGGGTCGTCTGATTTTGATACTGATGGCATCACTGCATTTTAATACACTGTCTGTGGGGAAATACAATAGAGACCTATAACATTACATGGGATTAGATGGATGTCATTCTGCTTAAAACGGTTGCTTTTTTATTTAGCTGTAATGCACAATTATTTTAATTATGAGTTTATTGGGTCTCCTTTCAATTGAGGAATAGATGCATTTATTTGTTGCACAATACAGGAAATGCAACATTAGGTTCCCTATTTACAGCATTGAAATATAACTTAGTACAATACTGCAAGTAGAACAATTTCAGATACTTTACTTGACTATTCTCATTTTATTCTGACAGTTCCAGAAAAAAAAAAGTCCTGCACAGGTGTCTATTTGGCTGATTAGACCTCTGCTCAGGTCAAAGCTGGGTGGAACAAGAATTGAGCAAACCAAAAGTACAGGCACTATTAATATTGATTAATATTCTTATATTATTTAATAAAAGGTACATTTTGAGAAGAGTGAGAGATGTGTCAATCAAGATGCTCTTCCACACAATAACCAGAAGGGGTCTAATCAGGCAGGTAAGTGACAGCACCTGTGTGATGACATCATGGGTGACTGTAAGATTTTACCTGGAAGTCTTTGAGGAGCTTATAAAATATGATGTTTTTTTAAAATAGTAAACAATGTATGGATGGATGAAGTCAGTAAAATCCATCCATCCATCTTGACCAGGGGCAACATCTTCATGCATCAGGAAAAGGGGCCATTGTGCTTTTGGTGAGTAGACCAACATTTCATTACGTTTACTGAGTAACATGTTAAATGAAGGAGTTTTACTTGTCGTGTTTTACAGTGGTGTATCGCTGCTTTTACTTCAGTGAAAGACCTGGATAATTTAATCAAACATCATTGTAAGACGCCGATGGAGCTTTATTTCTTATTGACTCAGTTTGGTCTCAGGCGGTGGTTGGCGCCATCTTGTGGTTGAGAGGAAATGCTGCATCCTTGAGTTAAAGTCATCGAGGTCATTCCACAGTTTGACAGCAAGAAGTTCAATTATTGTCATTTCCAGGCACAAGCAGCTCTTGGAATACATTTGTCTAATTTGAAGTCAACGTTTCTCACAATCTTGTAACCAGGCTTTGACACCAGCCTGGTTTCTTCCCATTAAAACCAGGTGACAGTGTGGTACAGTAGCCTTCAGGTACAGTCTGTAGATTTTGACATGACCCCCAAAAGGCTCAAACAGCGATACTGCTGTGTTGTCTGTGACATTTGAGTTGAGGACAATGATGTTTTGTTCAGTCCGCCTGATCAAATCTCACCATTGTCAGGAGTCATAATCCTGCTGAGGGCCTGCAGGCACTCCCTGCTTCTCTGAGCTGAGGACAAACCAGCAGGCCACAGGTAGCACCAGTTTAAAACTTATAGTCGGGACACTAGACCAGTTTCAAACAGGCAATTACCACATTAAAGAGCAGCTTTTCTCCTGCAAAGGTAATCAGTTTTATGCCTCATCACCCACCTTATGATTTGTAATTAACCAGTTGGTTGCAAATCACAAGGTCACTATTATTATTTCTGCTTTAACTTTAACATAAGATCAAAGTTGTAGCATTAAATTTGAACAAAACGTATCCGTATAATACACTCATACAACGTATACAAGGCTAATGTACAACAACTCATTTCTTATATTCAAAGAAGTCAATTCATGAGCTTCCTTTTCCATTTCAAAATGTTTGAATAAAAGAAAAAGCCAGATCATTTGTTTAAATGATGTTTTCTTGTGATGAACACAAACTCTTCCCTCAGATACTGCAGCACTTTCCACTGAATAAGAGAAAACAATTACAGAAACTCCTCTTAAGTCTACTTCTCCAACAATGGCTGCTAACTAAGCTGAAGATTGCTAATTCATGATTCCTAATATATTTAAACCCAGTCTAGTTTTGAATCATTAGTTCACACTTTTTGGTAACTAAAGTACTTTTTTCTCTCATTGTCTCAAATAGTTTTGAACTCTTTTCTAACTCTTAGCAGTTAAGCCGTCCTGTAAGGTGTCAACCTGTGTGGCATTTGTCAATTACTAAATAGCCAGTATGCTTTCAAACAGTCCCCAAAAGATCCAAATTAGAAATCTTTGTCTGCTGTTTTCTGTTATTCTACCCTTTACTTTGCCACAATTAAGACTTTGCACCCGTGTTAGATGCCACCAAACAAGGATGCTTGGTAACGGGACCATACACAAACTCCTCTCTGTTTAAACATCGTGTCACTGAGCTGCCGCTGAATGTGTCTGTTTACTGGGCTTTGTTTAATTGACGCTGAATTGCTGGAGCTGACATGGTAAACAATTAGGGTGAAATTCTGTCGCATTAGCCGCTGTGAAACAGCCCAAACAGATTCCAATCTTAACTCCAAGAACTGACTCATAAGAGCCTAATCCTGTTGATGGAAACAGAATCCCACCCGTGTCAAAACGGCCCGCTGCCCCAGGTGCAGCAGCCACACAGGCCCTGGCTTGTCTCCCTTTATCACAGCTGATGAATTGAGAGGGCCCTCTTGGGCACACAGCCCAGGCTGTGGTTTGGCTAATTAGAGTGTCTGTTTTCTCATAAATATCTATAGTGATGAAAATTAGGCAAATAAAGGCTGTAGTTACAGCCTGTGAAAGTGTGAAATGCAAATTCTGAATGTCGAGTGACGCTGTGAAGGAAGATGTGGGAGATGTGTGTCTTTACAAATGCAATCAATTCCCAAATTTCAACTTTTATTTTCTGTGATACTCAAAGCTTAACCTGCTGCAAAATTGAGACTTTCATTGTGAAGAATGCATGGATTTCACCATTTTTGCATTGACTATATATAATTTAGTAGGTAAAATATATATGTGAAGCATTTGTGTTCTAAAATACGAATGGGAACCCGTCACCATTAATCAATACATTCAACTGCAATTAAGGCACATTAGGCATCTGTTAAGCACAGTTTAACAGTTGATAATGAGATCAGGGCTGATAGGTTATCTTGGTATCTTTTAGTGTCAGTGACATTTTGACAGCAAGGATGGTCCCGTAATCACATTGTCCTTACTAAGTCTTACTGATAGCTGTAAACAAAGGCTCAAGTCCTCTCAGATAAGCCGTCCTCCCTAATGATAGATTTCACATTCAAGCAGAAAATAAGCCCTGGTTTTTAGTCTGTGCCATAATTTCAACTACTCAAATATCTAAGTGTCTCCAGTTGCTCACCAGAATGTTCTTTTTTTTTTTATTTGAAAGTTGAATTGTAAAAACATTGTAAATGTATATATCAGGAAATAGATCCACTTATGATTTCAGCTATCAAAAGCAAGGCAGACATGTGAGAGGAGGAAAAGATCACAAATATAGCAAGACAAGAAGTCAAAACCTGCATGAAGCTTTTGATCATAGAACTTTATACTTGACCTTTTGGAAAAGTATCAGCATCTAAGCTCAAACATTCACTTTCTTTTCGGTGCTTTCAACCACATCTAACTGCCTTTGTAGCTTAAAATATTTCATACATCAGACTTTTGGTTGCTGCAATCTCTTAAAGTATATTTTATAAAGGGTTTAGAAGCTGAACTAACAGCACATATTAAAGCTTTAGAGATCATTAATAATGCACCAATAAAAGATTTCTAGATTGCTAAATTGTGAAAAAGACATTTGAGTGGTGTATATCCTCTGGCATAGCTTGGATTGTCTTTTCAATCTTTTGTCTTTTCAAATGGACCACTTACCTTCTGGAAAAGAGCTGCAAGGCATCAGGGTCAAAATCCATTAACAACCTTTTAGATTTGATGCCTTATTGTAGTGGAAGAAGTCCTTGTTAATGACATACTAATATTCATAGCTGCTGACATGAATATCCCTCCCAGACATGTTAAGAAACATAAAAATACTGAATTATAAGTTGTTTCTGATGCGGTTCCCCGACAAAAAATTATCATGAAATAGTCTTAAAATTACACCTGTTCCTTCTCCATCATTGAGAATACAAAATCTATAAATATGCAAATATCTTTTGAATTCAAACATTTAACTGCTAGACAAGACATCTCCTATTTCACTGAGAAGTCTATTCTCAGTGTGTGTAAACTGTTGGTTTCAGATTTCCTCATCACACTTTTCTAAGCTGCAGTAAGGCTCAAATATCCAAGTGAAGGAACAATAAGAAGAGAGGGGGGCTTTAACTGTGTAATAAAGCCTTTCGTTACAAGTTACAAATCCATTCTGAAAGTATGAAATGTCTTTTTAGAAAGTAGAACCAATTTCTGTTTTTCTCAAACGAAGAATGGAAGTCATTTCTGAATTTCTGTCATTTAGGTTTATGTGGGGAATGATGTAGCTCCAGTCTCACCCCCTGGTTGTTCTGGTTCTCCTGCAGCGTCTGGAAACATTTCATGGGAAAAATTCGGATCCACCGTCAGCCCAGACATCACACAGTGAGTATCAGCTGACCGACACACACGTCACCCTCATCTGCTGAGGTCCTGACTGCTGAGTTTTGAGCTCTTTATCACTTATTTGATTAAATACCATGGTATTGAATTAAGAAAAAAAGGCCTAAAATAAACAGAAACATCACCCAGAATAGCTTTATTATAATTATCTATATTAAAATAGCACAATTAAAAATACTGTGTAACCAGTTAAGCACTTTGCTGCTGGAGAGTCTATTTAAAGCTCTGAAACATCATGCCTCTGTTGGAGATGGCTAAGAACATTGCGTGTATTACGTGATCAGAAGCACCGCTCTATATTTATCAAATCATGGGGCTCGCTGTGCTGCATACTCGTGCAAAAGAACGCCCACCAAAGGACATACAACATGGTGCTGCTGAGACATCAGACCTTCCTAACCCTTCACCTCCTGTAGACCAGGACCACAGCTGAAGCAGGTAGGAAACCTGTGTGGATGTACAAATTGTACACAGGTTGTAGACAAGTACATATACAGACAGCTAGAGATCCAGAGAAGATTAATACTTGAATTTAATTTAACTGATAATAGCTTTAGCTTACTGGCATGTTTTCTATTATATCATATTATATTGTTTCTCCATATTTTGAATTGTGCTGCAAAATTGTATACAGTTGAAATAATCATGTCTATAGTCTATTAGATTAAGTTCTCTATTTTAGTTGTCATGTGGCAGCTTAGGGTTTGATAGTCATGCTTGCATCATATTATATTGTTTCCATATTTTGCATTGCACTGCAAAATTGTGTACAATTAAAATCAGCATGCTTGCTTTTTTTTTTTTTACTTAAATTGCTTTTTTAGTCTGTTGATTAAGTTATCTTGTTCATCTAGTTTAGGTGTCTTGTGGCAGCTTAGGGTTTGATATTAATGCTTGCATTTTAAATTCAGAAAATCTTTGATTTTCTGGTCATAAATAAATGATAAATAACGTGAAAGAAATACAAACACTTTTGCCAGTGAGGACCGAAATAATAGTGCTCTTCATTGATTTTGCAGGTCGTGCTGTGCCCCTAAGATAAATGGAAGACTTTGAATACAGTGTGGAGATCTGTGACCGGGACTGGGAATGCTTCTTCGCCGAGTGTGAGGAGTGTAACCTGCTTCCTCCTTCTTTAGCAGGTTTGGATGACTCAGGGTTGAGTGACATCGATGAAACAGGGTCCATTCTTGCAAAGAGGGTTCAGAAAGTCGACGTAACGACAGGCTTTTCAGAGGTCGACCGCGTCATCGACGGCCCCCCAGACTGTGAGGGCTCTCCTGTGGATCATTACCTCAGCACCCACGGCGTCGGCGGAATGGAGAGCATCCTCTCGGGCAGCGAGGAGGATATACACCTGCAGTCGGTCAATATATTCTTTGAAGGGCTGAAAAATGTTACAGAGGCTGAGAGGCTTCCCGAGCCGAGCCGAGTGAGAGCTGGAAAAAACAGAGCGGCAGTACAGGAGGACGAGCGCTGTAGTGATGGGCAGCAAGCCAGCAGCTCTGCTTTGCCAAAAAACATCCCCAAGTTAAACTCACTGCCTGCCAGGGGTGAAACAGCAGTTGGCAAAGAGACCACAGAGCCTGTCGACACCATCAGCAACATAATGAAAACAATGAAAAAAGACGAGCCTGCTTCCAACATTTCCCCTGAACCTGCTGCCATGAACTCAGTGCTCAAGACCAACAAATCAGCCGACACAAAGTTATTCATCATAGAGGAAGCCTGCACAGAAACCAGACTAAATGATGCAACACAGCAGAGTCAGTCTCATGACTCACCAGACGGGGTTGAAACAACACCTCACGCTGACAAAGTAATAAAGGTGGAAACGTGCACACCTCTGGATGATGCAAAGCAGGAGGATTTGTCCGCAGGTCGGTTAACTCTCAGTAAAAAGTGCAGCACTGATTCATGGAGCAATCTCGAAATGGGGACAAACGCTAACTGGAAGGAAGACCTGAATGTTTCCCAGTCAGATGCAACAAGCACTAACAAACCAGCGAGCCAAGAGTCGTCTCCGTCCGCCTCTGTCAGGAGGAAGAGGAGGAAGAAGAGGCGACTCAGTGCTGAGCCGGCTGAGAGTGTGTGTGGATATGACAGGCAGGTTTTAGTCAAGCCGAGTGACTCAGAGGAAGAGCAGTGTGCACGGAGAGGAGGAGCAGGTCTGTGTGTGTCTGAGGATGTTAATTTATTTTATTTAAATGAACCACAAAAAAGTGCTGTGTACTCTTTAAATACATATTCGACCACCAGCAATCTCCCAGTGAAGATACCCGCTGAGGAGATAAAAGCAGATCTTCCTCAGCACAGTCCCTCATATGAAAGTCAGAATTTACCAATGAGCGTATTCAGACAGGGTAAAGCAAGAGGCTCGGCTGAATATAATGCAACTAACAATATGTCAGTAACCCCACCGAGTCGAGCTAATGACAGTGTAATGTCGGCACCAAACAGCAGTGGTAACGTGGCAACAAATTTACAGCCATACAGCAAATTACAGGTGGAAGAATCAACTGGCTTGAATAAACATCCTTGGTTGCCAGTTTCATTTACTGATGGTGTAACCCAATCAAAGTTGGACACAGAAACGGCAAGCTGTGAAAGACAGGACGCTCATGCAGCGAGTCTCCAGCAGCCTGATAAAATGACTCATTCTATCATTTGTTGTGAAAATGAACAGTCTGGTACAGCAGAGGTCAAATCACTAACTCGCAGTGTTTTACCCAGTGCCGAGTCAAGCGATCCCACGGTGGAAGTCAGCCAAAACGACAACCTATCCGCTGCTAAGTCAGTCCTGGCTGGACAGACTGGAAATTCTGGCAGAGGCAACCACACACTGTGTCAAAGACAGGCTGAGCCCCAACAACAGCTGGAAGTTGACTGTCACTACACAGACCAGTATAGATCTACACTGGAAAAGACTCACGTTCCTCTGTCGGCAAATGGTCTGAACAGTTCTGACGACACAAAACCCAAGCCGTTCACTCAAGTGGATTCTGCTAAATCAACATTAGATAACAGCAATTCACTGCCTGATAAATGCTGTCTGTCTAAAAGTCCATCAAAAGCATCCCAAGCTTTTCATCACGGGAATCCCTTTTTATCAGGTGACATGAATCTAACAAGCAAAAGAGAAACCGAATCATCCATGTCCGAAGATTTACTAACAAGTCCTTCAGATATGACACCGCTATCATCCTGCTGTACTCTGGACACAGACTCAGTCATGTCGCTCTCAAACGAGAACATCACAGACATGTCAGGAAGTCCTTGTTTATCTGTCAGTCAAGGAGAAAAAACATCACTAATACTGGTAAAACCTGAGGAGGGAGGAAGCCAGTCTGGATTAAAAGACACAACAGATTCAAAGTGTGATTTTGTGGTAGAAGCAGAAAATGCTGTCACAGCATCTAAAACAGGATGTGAACCAGAAAAGGCGCCAGATTCAAAACATTCAGTGTTCGCTATGTCTTCTTTTTGGAATGACATGGAGAAGCTGACAATAAATGATATTCTGGGTTTACGAATGATGAGCAAAGCTGCTCTGCCCAGCTCCCTCCCACCTTTACAGGAACGTGAGGAGACTGACGTTTTGGCTATGGTGGACTCAGGCTTTTTCACTCAGCTGGATGAGTCCAGGCCTGAACAAATCAATGACGACACATCCAGCAATCTGACCTCTGTAGGATCAAGTTCAGGTTCTGTATCTTCCAGAGGTTTTACGTGGAAGAGTGATCCTGTCTCAGTGAGTCTAGGTGCTGATATTTACCCTGAGAACATGATGTTGACATCTGTTAGTGCCGTTTCTCAGCCGGTCGTCGCTGGAAGTTCTCAAACGTGCCTCAGAAAGATTTATAAAAATGTAAGCGTGCACAATCTACACGCCCTGGAGTCTTTGAGCTACACATGGAAAGGACAAACTTTACAAACCGTACATGAAGGAGGATTAGAAAAAGTGGACTATTTCAATGATGTGCCTAAGCAAGACAAAGGCTGTTCAACTCCTTCTTCAACAGACGGTTACAGAATCTCTTTCGCAGATATATTTCAGTACTTCTTTGGCGGAAACCAATCAGATCTCAGCCAAGCGGCCACAGATAACATACCCACCTGCTACACTGATGGGAATTCTGTCCCTGAAACTTATGATCATTTCTTCTCAGAGTTTGATACAGAAAGCTTCTTCTACCCTCTCATCACAGCAGAGGATCAGACCAAAGACACACTGGTTCCCGTCTTTTCCTACTCTCACTCAGCTACTAGAAATCTCCAGTTCCCTGAGGCTTACGATTACTTCTTTGCATCCTCGTCTTCTGATGATTCCTCCGTGGAATCGGATGAAGAAGATGACAGCGGCCCCGTGAGGGTGGTGAACAGGTTCAGCCGAACATCGAGCGCATCTAAGATTTGTACAGACGTGTATGAGAACTTCTTCACAGACGGAGACCTCAGACAGAATTTCTTTTGGAAAAACACGTTCTCCTTTAGGAATTTTAGCTTTGCCGGATCCGCAGTCCAGAAGCAGACTCTCTCAAACTCTCTTGTACCTGTGAGGCAAAGCAGCAGATCCCTTCGAAGGACAATTCATCCTATAAACGCTCTGGGAAATCAAGATGTCCTCTTTTCTGATCCACTTCTCTACCACCTGGAGGACAGGATCTCCAGACAACTAGCTCAACAGCCTTTCAGATGCGAAGACTTACAGACGGCAAATCCAAGTAAGTCCAGTTTCACACAATGCATCATTATAGATGAGAATTAGTTTTAACATATGCTGCCCCAGTCATTGTGGAGAATTATACAGTTAAAGTAGAAACGTCTTCATACAGTATCAGTATTGAGAGGCTTTGTGAGACCTGATTCAGATCCCAATCAATTCAGACAACCATTATTGTCCATCACAAAGTAGAGCTGTTGATGTGTTTGTACAATACAACACACAGTTTGAGATTCCATTTAGAGGAAAATTCATTAATTATGAGACTCGACAATACTATCTGCTAATTAAAACCAAGATGTTTCTGTTTGGTACACATTTGTTAGATAGATAGATGTACTTTGTCTTCTTCGTATTATTATTATTAAATAATAAATATACACATTAAAGGGCTTTGCATTCTGGTTAGATTGAGACCTACTGGAAGTGAGTTGACCAATGATGCCATTTTAAGTGAAGATATAACAAATGTGTAAGTGTTAGCAAACCACAAATTTATATATTTCAGTAGTCAACAGGTGATGTTGATAGTTAGCATGGAAACACAGCTCTTAGTTCAGTTCAACTCTTCATGCTTAAAAATAGTCAGGTTTGTGCAGCTCTCCTCACAGTCTCACACAGTGCTTGTAAAGTCAAATGATAATAATAATAATAGTAATGATGCGTTCAACCTGTTTCAGTTCAGCTCTGTGTGTCGTCCTCACATGTGGACCGTTGTAATGTAGGATATGCCACCCCCTCAGTCAGCTGTTACTGTCATGACCTGCTCGGAGTGTCTTACAGTTCCTCAGCTGTCAGAGGACACTGACTGGACTGCAGGCACGTAGTAGTGAAAGCCAAGACGAGCACTTGTACGTGATAACTTGACTTCACTCAATGAGTGTCCTCTCTAAGCTGCCGGTTGAGCGCTCTAATTTATGCTTGTCTGCAAAGGGAAATGAAAATACCTCAACTTGGATAGTCTTCATGTGTGTGTGTAAATCCCTCTTCTTAAATTTCCAGTAAGTTGTAATTGAGATAATGTATGAGGATTATCATTTAGGCCACTAGAGTCCTGTTTTCATACATCAGTAGCATCAGGCAGCCTCGTGTATTTGAATAACAGTAATCTGTGCAGGTGCTGGGATTTGGCCGGGTCACAGTGTGACACAACAGGAAGTCCCAACATATTGCTGGGATCTCTGCTCAGCTGTTTGTGTGTTTGTGCCAATTATAATACCCTTGACCTCTCACTGCACTCCTGACAGTTATTGTCATTTTGTGAGATGCACTTAATGATTTAAGCCATTTTCTTTGATACTCTGTCACTTTCTTTAAAGGGTTGGACGTCTCCCTCCTGCCTCTCAGACAGTCAGACATGTGTCTGGTTTGTATTGCATTTGCTTCGTGGGTGCTGAAGACTGCAAACCCACAAGTTGGAGATGCCTGGAAGGCTGGTACGTGTGTTCATATGTATCATTAGTGAACTTAAATGAAATTTTCATACAAAAATTTCATATTGAAATCAGTTCATTTCAGTGTAAGGACTCTGACCATTAATGATAATCTGAGGCTATAATGATGTAAATATTGAGGTTACAATTAACAAAGAACTGAAATAAAATCAAGGTCAAGAAAGCTTGTATGAACAGTTAAATTCAATATTGGGTTGCAAAGTCTCATGACTAGTGTGATTCACTTTCCATATGTATGTTCACACAGTTCTGCTGGCCAATGTAAGCGCCCTGTCAGCCATCCGATACCTGCGTAAATACGTCAAGATGGAGGCGGCAGCCAGTGAGAGGAGATTGCATTGCACCACCCCATCTGATTCTTGATGTCTCTGCCTCTGAATACGTCATGCTTAAAATGAAAATTTTCCATGATCACCTGTAAGAGCCAGTGCAGGACCTCGGCCTGTTGAGGAACTTGTTAAATGCTTGATGTGCTGTTACATGTTTGCATTACATTTGCACTATAATTGAGGGTTTCATTTAATAGCAGTTGTTTTGCTCCTTGCTAAATTAGTTTCATTTTAACCCTTTTATGTCTGACAGAATTTACATGGAATGTGAAACCACCAAAGGCAAGTGAAAACACGTATATTCATCAGAAAGACGGCTTTAGACATTTGTAAATAAGGTTTGAGTATGTGCTGACGGAGGATTAGAAGCAGGTTTACTCAGAGATGTACAGAGTTAAGATGTTAGATGATCATGTGATAAAGGGATTAACTTGAGGCACTTGAGAGTTTGACATTGCATTTCAGAATTCAGCAGATTTTTTTTATTCAAAGCAACTGTGTCAAATATTTCCAATAACAGTAACTGAACATATATTACAAAATAAGATGACATTGCAATGTTTTCCAAAATGATAAATTAACAAAACACTATTGCAAAAGGGACTTTATTCTGTGCCAGTATCAGTTTTATATGTATGAAGGGCATTTTATTTTTCTGATGGATAATTTATAGATGACTGTACAGTGTTTTGTCATATGGGTTGCTCTGTGAGCTGTTGATGTCTGTCAGTTTAACTGCAGTAAACAGCATCTCTGAGATGTGTGTTGTGTCTCTTTGTATTCCAAAAGTGCTCAGACCTGAAGGTGACACTTTTCAAACACTAGAGGGCAACATAAGCTCAAGTAAGAACCTGGAATATCACAGGTTCTTACATGAGCTTCTGTTATTTACAATACTTGATTTTCACTTTGATGATATCACTATTAGCTCATGTAAGTATTAATTAGAACAATAAATGCAAAAATATGCTTATTCAACATTATTGGCAAGTTTTCACAGTAGGTCTTCTCCTCTTCAAGAATCATTTTTCTCCAGCAGATGGCGAAGTTGAGCTACAAACTATAAAGCGTCCTGCAGTTGAGCAAACATGAGGCTATTACAATATTCTCACAATACAAACACTCAACTGACTAGACTTTGAGGTCATTTGGAAAAAATAGTGCATCTGATGACTAAGTTATGCTTTTCAAAATGTTACTGATTCACACATGGGGGCTCTACAGGAGCAGGTTTAAGCAAAAAGACATTGGTTTAAAACGCCCTATGTTAATTATTAGATTACCTATTTAATCTCCTAAATCTCTAAGCACTTTGCTTTAAAACAGCCAATATACATTTTGATAGTATACTGAATGTTATATGTCATATGTTAATATATAATGTATAACAAAGTAGGTTGAGAACACAACATTGACATTAAGTTGACATGGAGAACATTTGGAGTTCCTGGTGTTCCCGGCCACCTGATGTAGTTCAGTATTCCCGCTCAGTTTTTGGTCTCCACCAAATCCTGAGGGAAATATCCGGCTCTTTAGCTGCTAAATGCTCCACTATGTTCACAAGGCAGTTACTAATTTTGTCAGTCTGATGTTGATTGTTCAAAGAGAGTGAACAGTAAAGCTTTGGTCTGGATACCTAAACATTGAATTCAAACTCACTATGAGAATATTGTTTTCACATTGTCCTTTGCTGCATTGATGTTATAAAAATATCTCTAAGACAAAAAAAAAGAGATGAACTTGTTGATGATTTTCCAGCTTTATTTCCAAATATAAATAAACACCACAAACAAAAATGAAAAAAGGAAGCTACACGTGTATCAGTACTCTGTAGTAGTGACAGTATTATTAGCACCTAGAAGCCACGTCTATTTGCCTCGATAATATAACATAATAAAATAAATCTACAACATTTACAAAAATATTTGTACATCCTCTACTATAACAAGCCCTGATGGAATGCTTTTATAGCTTTAATGAGAAACAAAAAAATATATATAATAAGAAAACTGGACAGCATGTTAGAAAATACGTTAAACTTTAAAAATAAAAACAGGAGGTTGTTGCACTACATACGAAACCTTTAGTGCAATTATATATTTAAAAAGTATGTACACCCTGTTGTCTTCTGTCTTGAATGCTACATCAAACAGACAGTTGAAGTCTGTCATTACTCTCATTGTGTTTTGTTTCGAGCCGGTTCCTCTTCATACCTGCGCTCATCATTCCTCTGCTTGACTACCCAGCATGTAACGATGCGGTTCATGGGATCCGTTGGTTCATACTGTACGCAGCAGGAGTAACACAGGCAGCGCTCGTTGGCTTTTATTATCTCTCTGATAGAGATCTGCTGTTTGCACACGTCCAGACGAGTGCCGGGCTATTGTTGTGTTTTATGACCATCTCTGCTGGGTTGCCATGGCACCAGGGCCTCTGGCCCCAAAGTCTAATCCCGTCCAGTGTGTCGAAATACCAGACGCTGGCTGAATCATTCCTGTATCACAGTCGTACTCCCAAATGTTGTCATAGTCCATTTCCTGGTCATCTGGCTCTGTGGGTTCAAGGTACGAGTGGTGATCTATAGGAGCGAGAGAAGATTCAATGAAAGACAAGCCTCGTCCTGACTGAATAAACTTGCACACAGTCCCAATGGACTTATGGTCTGATTGGCCTTGTGCCAACATATAATCTTACTGTAAAACCGGTAGCGTAACATGCCACTGCTGCACCACCTGCATTTGTTATTTATATTCTGTTTGTAATAGTACAGAGACATGCAACCTGTCAGACAAAGTGTGATAGAATTAATCTGTAAACCTGTAGATATAGTTATCAGGTAAACTCTACTTTCATTTGTGATAAGAGTCTATAGATAAGTGTGTAACCCTGCGCAGTTGTGTGCTGTCAATCACAGTGCAGGAGTAGATCCTGTCTGAGAAACAGTGTTCTCTTACACCGGGCTTCCCCCACATGGGACATCTGCACAAATGGCATTTAGAGCTGCACTAAGCTCCATTTCATTGGCACATTTGCGCACTTCCTGCACTTTCAATTCTGTAGCCTTCAGCCTTCTGTGTACCTGCTGACAGACCCAAGAGTTCAATCAATCCAAAGCGCATGCAGTGTTTAATTTAAGGCGTAAAGGACTGTCAGCAATGTTCTGTGTCCTTGGTGGTATTTAGGAAGGCGGCTGACTTGTGTTGACTTTCATGGCTCACACTGTGTGAGGAAATATGATGCCACAGTGTTATAGCTGTGATTTGAAAGGGGGCCCATTGTTTTTCGGTAGAAATGTGCATTTTATTTAGCCATGTTTTGTTTGACAAGATCAGAAATCTTTAATTAGTCCAATTGTTTTTTTGGCAGGACTGGAAGCGTATAAACAGTTACTATAAACTGTCCAACATATTTGAACTCTGAGTCCACACACAAACATAAACAGAAGAAGGTTTGTGACCGCGTGTCTTCAGTTCTTACCTGGTGAGTAACCATAAGGCATCTGAGAGGTGTTCCTCACTGAGCTCGACGGGAGGAGAATCTATCAGCAGATGTGAAAACATAAGAAAGTTACTTCCTGTGAGCAGCTATAACAAACATTCTCATGTTCCCTAAAATATCCGTTTCATCTGTGGCGCCTGTTCAAATATCACCTGCAGAACAAGTATATACACACTTCCACCACACTGCCACCACACTTTGTACTACAGCATTCCAGAAACCAGAGTGTCCTGGGAGACGAGTATCTGTGTGTTTCTCACCTGCTCCTGCAGCTGGCCGGGCAGAGGCAGCAGCTTTAGCCTCGACACGGCCTCGGCTCTTAGCTCTGCTTGGTTTTGAGGAGTCTCCAGCTCCAGGCCCAGAGTCTGACCCTGGGAGTTGGTCAGGACCAGGCTCCTCCTGCAGCGCCTGCCCATGGGAGGTGTGCGGAGCTGGAAGTTGGAGGGAAGGAGCTGGGGACCCTGCTGGAGGTGGTGGTGCTGAATCGGCTCTTGCCAGCTCTGCTGCTGTAGAACAGAGGGAGGCATGAAGTTATAAGCATGAAAAACAGGACTTTATGTGATTAGGATTAAGTATAATTTCATATGGTTGTCAAATAGATATTTGGTTAAATAGGGTGCTGTTAATAAATTTAGGTAGAAATAAATCCTGTTGCATCTTAACTGTTTTAACTCAGCTGTTTTTAGGTGATTTAACCAAGACTAGTGAGACAAGTTGTTTGTGAATTTATGTGTATGTGTGCATGCACTGCTTGATATCACACAGGCTGTGCAGGTGTAAATTGAACCTATGGATCCAGTATCATTGACCCACTTACCACTGGCCTGGCCTCATCCAGGGAGTAGATTTCGGGGCTGCAGGGCTCATCATACAGGGGTGACAAAGGCTGTCGGGGGGCACACATGTCTGAGTGGCGCTGAGGGGTGTTCAGGTAGCTGAGGGAGGTCTGAGGGGTGCTCCAGCTGTTAGACTGATCACAGAAGATTCAAAGAGATCCAGGAGTTAGTTTAAAACACCAAGTGATGAGATAAAAATCAACTGCCAATTTTCCTTCCATTTCTCTTTCTCTCTCACGCTCTTTGGGATCACATCAGGCAATCACTTAAGCCACAGTTCAGGATCTGATTACCAAGTACAGGTTTTGGACTAATACAAGATCTGCAGTAGTGCTGTTGTCTCATAAATCTGCTTTTAGTTGTCAGTGTATAAAACTGCACTCTGCCACAGTAATGTAGGATCCCCCCTGAGTGTAGGAAGCATTTTCAAATTGGTGGCTCAAGTTTTGTTTAGAAATTATAATGGAGCTTTCATTCCTTGCACCATCAAGAAGATTGATCTGTCAACCTCAATTCTGCACAAATGCCCCCATTTGTTAACACCATATGCATCATGAGCCGTCTCACTGCTTGGTGTTTCTATTTTAGTTACTGCCCACATGACATGTAAAATAAGTCAACAGTCTCGAGGGGAATATTCGGTTATCACGTTAGACGGCAGACTGAATTACCTTGACAAGCGGGGCTTTCTCCAGCCGCTGTGGGCTGGCACGATGCAGGCCAGAGTAGGGTGTGCTGTAGATCTGAGACAGCACTGAGGTCTCCACGGGCTGGAGGTAGGAGCCGCGCTGGGGGGAGGAGTAGCGCAGTGACAAAGGTCGTAGGTCGCGCTCGGGCCTGGTGTGGGAAGACACGCTGTTGGTCCTGCTGCCCAGGCGGGCGGTCTCAGTCGAGGAGGGACGACTGGAGCTGTACTGTAGGGAACAACAAACACACCCACGGCAAAAGTCAGCCAAGACTTGTGGCTTTAGAACAACGGCAGAATCAGGGTCTTAAACCACTGAGTCCTCTAGAGCAGCGCAATGTGTCTCCTCTAGAGCAGATTTCTGCTTTTTAGTAAATACAGTTGTCTGAGTGTGAGAGAAAAGGTCGCCAGTTCAGCTGAGAGGGTAGTGGTTCATGTCAGAAGTTGAACAACAACATGTCTTCTGGGCACTGAGCCCTCTCCACTTTAAGCTAATTGGATGGGCAGACGGCCTACATAGCCAACCCCTCCTCCATGCAAACCTTTCATGGCTGAATCAGCATGTACTGCAAGAGCCACTTATTTCACTACATCCAAAAGTTGTTTTATGGGTAGATGTTGTTTTGAGGAAAATTCTTGACTTTGTTGTGATGTCTTTAACTGGAAGGCCTGAGGATCATAACCTGAGCCTTTGTAACAGGAGCGGTTTAATCTCTAGACCTTGCTTAATAATTAGAGAGGTGTTGCTGCTCAACTCCACCAAAACAAACACAAGTTGTGTTTTAGCTAAATGCAGCCACCACATTTATATCTGTGCAAATATTGGAGTGTCAGTTTGTTTGCTTCAGTTTATTAGTTCAGCCAACTTACACAGAGGGGTTCAGAGTATCCTGGCGAGAGAGGGTTGTCTTCGTGAATGGGTAGCTGAAGGTTGTGGGACCCACGTCCACTTGGCGACTGACCAAACTTGAGAGACTCAGCTCGTCCTTGGCTGTTTCCACTCCACCTGTCGAACTGTGGAGCCTGGACATTATAGGACAAAAAAAATTTCAAATTAAAATGTGTGACTGAGAGCAAATGAGCAAAGCTTGCCCATTTGTAAATATCTACTTTGAATGTTGACTTGGCAGTAGTAGTGGTTGTAAATCATTTCATTGTCATGCTGAATGTAAATTTACAAAAGAGGCAGGGCCTGTTTTCTCTGTCTAATTTATCACTTTTCCTTGTAAATTCACCTCACCCACAGGTTCATTAACCAGGTGGGGATAGCTCGGATCATCAGCAGCTGTGAATGGCGTAATTGTTTTTGGCCTGTGAAAAGAAGGAAGGCGGGTCTCACCTCTCTGTGCGTCGGGGTGTAGATGATGTCATACACAGGGGGCGGAGGGGTGAGAACAGGCACATCAGCAGCTTTGAAATGCTGGATCCAGTCGCAGAACTCAGTCCTATCCAGACACGACACCACTATGGGGTTGATCAGCTTCCCTGGGAAGAGAGGAGGGGAAGACAAAGCCTGTCATTCGGTCCAGTCGCTCACTGGAATGTGCTATAGTCAGATTGTCATTCTGGGGATAAAACCAGCTCATTCATGGAGGGTTACACTCTGTGACGCTAGCGGATTCATGGAAAAGGCCACTTAGTGTAAAACATGCATAAGAATGTACAGTGTCTTTTTAAATGACGGAGACTGCAGAAGAGCAGCTCACTGAATCAGTGTATTTACCTTCAATCATAAAGGTGTTGGGTTTGACGTCTTGACAGGGTGTGGTCACAGTAATCATGTTGAGCGGAAGTTTCCCCTGTAATTATAATGACTCGTTAACAAAACTGAATATACCGTTTGCAGACTTCTCAGGATATGATTAAGTGTCAGGGTTAAAGGTCAGTAAGGTCAGCGGTACCTTATAGAAGAGCCTGTCATTGTCCTCTGATAGGATGATCAGTGTCGATGGGTACATTACCAGCAGTCTGTCACTCTGTTCCTGTGGACACAAAATTATAGACGCTGGTGAGCATTATATGTGTGCAGCTGTGTTTTATGGCAGTAATTGTGTGTTTAATTATTATCCATTAGCAGAATACAGGCGTCATTTATAAGTAATAACAGTTCACCATTGTATGTTTTGTTTACATTCATATATTGTTTTTCCATCATTAATTTAAACTTTATGGTGTCAAAAGTCATTCTAGGAACAATATGCACATCTCAACACTTTTAAGGCAACATTTCCTTGTAGAAAAGTCCATTTCTGTCGAGGAAGACAAGCCCTGATAACTCTACTCCATACTGATTGTGTGGAGATAAGACTCTGAAAAATACAAAGCACAGGAATCATGCAGGGAACCGTGAGACCTGGTGCAAACATAAAAACACCCTTATTATCCTTTAATACCTCTGTTGAGAAGAACAGTTTAAATCCCACTAAGGTCTTCAGTCAAACCAGTTAGTGGGGCATTTAAAGGCGCGGCAGACTGAGAGTTTATGTTTCCTCTCCCTCTCGGAGGGTGTGTCCGGACAGACAGCTGACATTCCAGCTGTGAGGTGAGTCGAGTCGCTGCGTGAGCCGGGCAAATGCCTCTCACACACCCAAGCCCTAAATCTCACACACTTCAATAGGGCTGCCGCTATTTCCCACAGAGAATTGAACACTGATATCCATGCAAGCCGTGTCATGACTACTGTTTTTATTGGCTCCGACGTGATGCTGCATCAGCGTTATTTACTTGTGCTCATGTCTGATGTGGTCTACAGTTGGTTGCAGGTGCATGAAACCGTCTTGCACCTTGACAGGAAAATAATAATAATAGAGTCATCTCTGCAGGAGAGGTAGCATTGTACCAAAATATGAGCTCCACCCTCTTCACTCACTCCTGACCTTCTGTTGAGGTCATGTGTGTGTTGCGAAATGTAAAAACTGTGTGAGTCACCTGGATTTAGAGCTGATGTGACCCTGTATTCATCATGTCAGAAATTCCCAGGGTTTGCAAACATGTAATGTATGTATCACGAGTTACAATCTGCTCTACTGTATATTTCCATAAATAGGCAAGAGCAGATTGTTTTGCTTTGCGTGACCGGTCATGGTGATTCAGTCTTGATAAGCAGCAGTGATGTCGTACCTGACAGGGCAGGTGTTGCAGTCGGACTTTAGTGACGTAGGTGATGGTGCCCAGGCTGTCGCGCTGGGAGCCCTCCCACTCGTAGATGGGCTCTCTGTTGATGGAGTTTCTCAGCTCCTCTCTGCCCTCAGGGGTCTCGTCCTGGTTAAGCTTCAGTGGAAACACATGAAAGAATATCAGCAAAGCAAATATGAACAGAGCTCTGCCCATTAAGTAAATTTAAACATGTTGATTTGGATTTGTTGATTTTGAACTTGTTTGTTCATTAGAAAGGCTTATAAGCCAAAGCTTAATAAGGCATCATGAGTTCAGTTATTTTTTCTTCTGTCCTGACACAACTAGGTTCATGTGTTTCAACAGCCATTTCACCACCTGCGGGCATGGAGTCAGCACTTTAACCCTTTGCAGATGCAAGGGTTCGTTTTTTCGTAGGCTGTGTTGCAGTCAAGGCCGCTCCCTTGTATCCAGGCCTCAAGGAGAACCGGCAGTGACCTACTTGACTCACCAAATCTACACACACCCTGTTTTATCAGAAGTGGTTGAAGCCAAAGCATTCCTGGCACATCCACCGGGCGGATTACAAGATGACCACACTCAAGTGCTTGCATGTTAATCTTTGCTGCAGCACAGGAGCCTGTTTTAATCCAGCGTGATATAATGTGACATTGGCTATTTGGAGCAGGATGACATCAAAAAAGTGATCTTCGACTTACTTTCACTCGGGTGTAGTTTTCAGGTGCAATGGCAGTTCCTCCGTTGGCCTCAATATTTTCTTTGAGCAGGCCAAACCACAGGTCCATCTCTTCTTGGTTGGCGCAGTAGACGATGATGGGGTTAAGGCTGACACCTGCAGGGGGCAAAGGTCACAAGGTCAAAAAGGGAAAGCGTCACCCAGGCTTCTCTTTCTGAGCCTTTCTTCCAGACAGCTTTCTGCCAAGATGGCGAATCATTAATGGTGTTCACAATCTGCTTCCCTTGCTGTTGAGGACACATTATGCTATAAATGCTAACACATGTTCAAGATGGTAAACCACATGTAAGACCTCCTGCAGACGATCCCCCTTGACCTGCTTGGTTTGGCATTTAAAAGTCATAGCTGACTCTCCCTCCCACACACTGCTCACCCAGGAGGAGCGGACAGGACCCGGGATGAAAAGAGCTGGAATCTCCCTCTATCTGTGTATCAGTCCCACACATACCAGAGATAACCAGCAGAGATAGCCTGTTTCATTCCAGCCCCATGGCTTTGCACTGTAATTGTTGGGAACCTTCTCCCACTCTCTGCTCCCTAAGTAGCTACTCTGGACATATCTGTTGACTTTCTCTTCATCCCAGCTCTTAATTGCAGACCATGACCAAAGCAGACACGTGATGTGGAAGCACATAATGAGACTTTCCCTCCTTCAAACCTTTTCAGTTTACAGAGGTTGTTAACTATTGTTAAAAGTAATTAACTATCATTATCTAACTTTCACAGCCACGTTAATTCAACCCATGTGGTTTGAAGGCTTCCGGGAATGTTTACAGACCGTCTCGTGCTGCGTTTGCTTCGTCACTCTCTAACACCGCTTTACGCTAAAGCTGATTCATATTTTCAGCCCAGCGAGAGAAAGATGCGGATGACAAGGAGGAAATATCTACATCACATCTCACACTTGACTCAGAGTTTCGTCATCCTTCCTCTACATGTTTCCTGCTGGCGATGCCTCCCATAAGGTAAATAAAGGATCATACTGAACAATGAAAACAGCTGAAATGCAATTCCTCAGAATAACAAGCTCGATCCAGGAAATTGCAAAGTCTTATATGAGAAAAGCAACACCAAAGAGTGTCAATATTATGACAGCAGATATGTTTCAGATTTCAGTAAGATAGTAATGATAAAGGAATATAAACACAGTAACTTTACACTCTTCATGACTGGGACTGACTTTTCACACAGAGGTTTTTTAATTCAGCAGTTTAACATTAATCCCCGACTTCAGTAATTGTATTGTTTCCCAGCCAAGGACCTAAGCCACCTATTCACTAGCTTATCTCATGACAAAGAAATCAAGTTTCAGATTGTTTTCGTCTGTTCTGAGTTCAAAAGTTATGCAGCACCAGACATTAACCTGAGCAGTTTTTGGAATGCCTCGTAGATTATACACAGTGACAAGGCTAAGAGTGGTAGCTGGGCTTTTCCGCTCGACAGCTGGGCTGACTTAAGTGCACCTGTTGTCTAACAAGAAGGGCCTTTAAGGCTGCTTTGGCCCCCTGACCAAGGGTGAAGGGGGCCCAGCTCTAGTTAGTCTTGGGGTTGAGTGGAGGTGAAGAGGGTCGCGGCACTTTTGAATCACTGGAATGTGACAACATAGGAAATGCTGCAGCTTGAAAATAGCGTGTGGTTTCTTTCTGGTTTTTTAAGTGAGGAGAATTTTTACTTTGATCCATAACTGATGAGAGGGACAAATATAGCAGACCACCAGCAGGGGTGAGAAAATAGTGACAGATTATAAGCATTAAATTGAGACTAATATGAGCAAGCTCTGGTTCATCCACCATTTTCCTCTTTTGAAGTCACTGTAAACATCCTGCTTGATTAGCTGGTTCCAGTCTGAGTGATTGATTATCTAAATTCAACACAACCAACAAAACTAAAACAGGTGATTACAACATTCCAGAGCTCGGTGCCAACAATCACCTGTGTCCTATCTGGGTGAAGTCGAAACTTACCGTTTATTTGAAAGGCGAATTCCTGGGGTTGGCTGTGGTTGCAGTTCTGCTGCAGGTTGCAGATGGTGAGTTCTTTCAACGGAAGAGTTCCCTGCACACACGACAACAGAACAGCTCTATCATGCTTCTTTGGACATTTTCTCATTCACACACCAAAAGCATTCTCTGCAACATTTCGCTTTGCTGTTCTGCTCCATTTGAGCCAACTGTTCGGCTCTGAATCTTAACAAAGAAATTAATCACCATGGTGCTGAGGTAAGCCATGTAAGACGATGATGTATTCATGTCTGCCTTGCATTTGCCGTCATCTACATTCTGACTAATACTGTATCCAGGTGCTGAGCTGTCTCTCCTCAACATGGGAGCCGAGCTTTCAACAGACCAGTAAAATGATGATTAATGGCTGCTCAAGCTTTATGAGGCAGGTGAAGAAGCATAATTATGCTTTGTGTTTACAAACACACTGCCGGTTGACAGGGTACACATGTCATGGTACTATGACATAACATGAAACTCTGCCCCACAGGAATAAAACTAAAATCAATCCTGAGGTATTAGCTGATATTAAGGAAGCATTCACTCGAAGAATGGATTGTATGTTGAAACTCACCTGGTATGTCAGTCCGGTTGTGTTGTTGGAGACAAAATGAAGGTGTGTCTGGAAGAGATCCAGGTAGCAGTCATGTACATCCTGCAGAGATAATGTAAGTGATAAATGAAGTTAAAGGGCAGAAGAATTAGAGATGCAGATACAGTGTTGACAAAATTAGTCCTGTCTGTGAGGAATTAATGTCTTGCAGTTCTTGTATTACACTGCTTTCAAACTTCACATACAGTGTGCGCTGGTTTTGATTCCAACCAACAGTACCGCAGCTAAATTTACAGACTTTTAATTAGAAGACAAATCTGTAAAATCAGCCGGTTTAGTGTTGCTGAAATTGAACCTTGCACGAACAAAGGCACGTGTCTGGAGAAGAGTGTCTTTTCTGATGTTTGACTCTTATGAGGGAAAGTCATACATGACACCCTAATAAGCCTTATAAGATTAAGTATTCTTTAAATCCCCGCCGGGGTAACTTCCGTTGATTCATGCAGCACCAACAGGAAATGTTCTGATTTAGGACAGTTTTAGTTTTAGGATTCTCAGAAATGTAGGAATTTCATCAGCGACCACAAAAAGCAATTAAAAGTCGGCAAGTGGTTCATGTATGGCTCTCTGTCAACACTTAGGTAATGCATCCTTCATTGCTTTGTGGTATTCTGTTATAATACAATGTGTTCTTTTACTGCCGTTACGACACTCGCTCGATCAATCTTTCCTGCTATTTGACAGAGCTGTTGTGTCACAGCTCTGACAAGTCGCAGTTCCCACAGTGAGGAGCCGCTGTGCGCTCTATCAGTCCCTGGGATCAGAGGAACTCTCTCTACCCTGAGGTTTTCTCTCAGAGATGTTTCACAACCGCAGCAGAAGCGAGCATGTCCAAACACAAGCTGCGGTCCGCTTTGTGGAAAACTGATTGGATTATTCACAGCCAGCCACCACGTCAATGCCGGCAGCAAGTTTCAGAGCATTTGATGGCCTCAGAGCAACATCCTGTGACTCTCCACCTGTTTTTTATGTTTGTATTGTTTTGACACTCGCTGGGTTCACATAGATGACTGGCGTGATGTGTCATTGTAGGCTTGGTCATTGTTCAAGACCACATTTGCCACAATAAGGATTATACAGGATTGGCTTTGTATTTTTTATCGCTGCGTTCCTGATATTTCAACATGGGGTCATTAGAGAGTGATTTTGTACCTGGCAGTGCAGGAAGCGGAAGCGAACTTTGGAGCTGTGAATCATCCGTCCATAATTCTTCACATTGATGCTGCTCTTCTTCCAGCCGCTGGCCGGGTCGTAGGGTGGATCCCATTTTATGTTCTCTATCGTCTGCAGATCTTTATGGGACATTTCCTGCAACCAGTCGTAATGATAGTGAAGTTTAGACACAGAGGCTGTAAAAAAATATCACATACGTGTAGCAGAGCGGTTTTGTTTGGTATGTCGACGATTGAGTTTCACATTATCACAATGTCCAGAGCTGATGGAGGTCCTTACCTTCCTGGGGGTGACCGTGCACAGGATATTGATGATGCTGTTGGACTTCTCCTGTCCCTCTTGGGGATTCTTCTTGCGAAACAGGCGACTGCTGCCGGAAAGAGAGGAAAACCACGTGTTACCCTCCAGTGTTTACCATTTATCCTATGATGGCTGCTCATTTAACTTCTTAACTGCAGTGTCAACAAGGAGCATTTCCTGTTTATGGGAGTTCACTGTCATCTACTGTTGTCAAATGGAGAGTTGACCTAAATACAAGTGTCTTTGCTCTCTACTGTTTTGCATTTCAAATTCAGGGTCAGTGACTTATTTCTCTGTTTTTACTCGTTTTTTCCAAAGCAATCAAGTCACACGCTGAATCTTGAATCACCGCCAGAGTCCAGTTTTCACAGCAAATCTACTGACCGATTTGTGTCTCGTGTCATATAAATTAACCAAAGCTCCTTCCTTTGTCCTCATTCTATCAATGCCAGCCATTTAAATGATAAGAACAATCAGGTCTTGTGTTTCTGATAGCGAGGATATGCATAGGAAAATCAGCATTCAATGTCCCTCTTTGTTTTGCGTGACCCTCATCTGTTACCATTAGTGTCACATCTTTATGAGGAAGCTCCCTCGCTGCAATGATAAAACTCGGACTCTGCTTTTACAATCTGAGCTTGTAGTTTATCTGCATATCTGCACATATGTGTGCCAGTGCCCTCGGTGCAACAACGCAGGCTTTTGTTTTGCATGGTGGGAATCAAGGTCTGTCTCATCAGGAAGTCCATGTCCAGCATCAATCATTGATTAGTGTTTAGTCAGTGCAGTGGTGCTATTCCACTACATCCACAGACAAACATATGGCAACCGTGCATGCTGATGCAATTCGCCTTTGCAAAGTGAAAGAGGAATGCAGATAATAGACAGGTAGTGGATTTGCACACCCCACATTCTCCAACTCACTGCTGTGGCATTCAACTACTACTCACTCCTCTACTCTGTGGGGAATAACTGAGCCTGGCCTGATTCACCAACACAAAGACTAAGTGGTGAACACAGGAAACAAGAACACTGCACGTATTGTCCACGTTGAACCATAGACCAAACTTGGAAGGTGTATCAGCATTCAAGCTCAAGCCGTTGGTTTTTTGAAACCCCAACGTTTTTTGAGGGTTGCCCTGTCTCTGGTTTTATTTGAAAAACCAACAGCTACATGGCACGTTTGGCAAAACCAGACCCTGACTCATCACACAGCACAGAGGAGAAAACTGGAGCAGAGGCTAATTAGAATCAGATGTGGTGGCACAGCAGAGTGGGCTGTGGCAAGTGTAACATGCCCGGGCATATAAACCTGGAGGATTACAGAAAACCAGGTAGGTTCACAAATATAACCCGTTAATGGAAGTCAGTTCAAAGTCTTCAGGACAGATCACTAAAGCTATTAACTCATACATCAGGTGTCATAAACTAGATATTATCTGTAATTGGCTATAATTGCCCACATGTGGTCATGATAATGAAAAGGGTCAGGTCCTGATTTTGGAGGGAAACCAGATTCACTGACAGCTGGCAGATCGTCTTCACAGAGATGCAAAGAGGAGGCAAATGGTAACTGGATCATTGACACCGTTGGTCAGACGGGCACCACTCCGGGACTATCCTGTCTTACCATATGATCCTGACCCTGGCCTCGCAAAATTCACAACCTCTGTTTCACCCCACTGCTCAAACCCTGAGAAATACCAAGAATTCCTTCCAGCTGAAAGGCAGAGTCGAAAATAACAAACAGCAGTCAAGGGCATGACATGTGCTCCACACACTGACGCATGCACAGTAAGAATACCTGGACGAGTTGTATTGTTTTTACCTGTTCCTGCGAATGAAGCTCTTGCTGGAGAACCTGAAGTTGTGCTGGGGGACACATGACATGCTGCTCCCCATGCTGCCGAGGTCTGTGCTGGCTTTGCCGCTCTGAAGACAAACTGTATTCCTCCTGAGATGGATGAGTGTAATCCAAGAGCGCAGCGCTCTCCCTGCTGAAGTCAGACTCGTACTGAGGGAGAAGTGGGCAGGGTGAGGGTTGTATAGTCAGACCGGTGAGAGTGTGTGTGCGTAAAAGGGGTGGAGTTTGGCTGCTGTGTCACAGTGCTGTGTGTGTGTGTGTGTGTGTGTGTGTGTGTGTGTGTGTGTGTGTGTGTGTGTGTGTGTGTGTGTGTGTGTGGTGAATAATCAGCAGGACTCACACCCCCTGTGAGTTGCCTCTGTCTGTTAAATCAATCCCAGCAACAAAGACCGGGGGGTCAGGGAGAAGTGTGCCATTTCACACCTTCCAGGAGCCAAATGGAGCTGGTGGTTGGGTCACCGCTGCAATGAATGGTCACTAAACACACTAGATGGTGTGTGTCAATCAAAGGTGAAGATGGGAGCTTCCACTGACAAGCCCAGACATGAAAAATGCCGGCAGACTGAAGTAGCCTATTTATTATTGGCCCACATACTTTAAACACATCAGTTTCGTTTTGAAACTTGGTTTTAAGAAACATATTGAAACCAAATCTTACACTTACTTTCTGTTTTTGTTCAACTTATTTGAAACATACACACCGTATATTAATAATACATGACTATAAAACAGAGAATGTGAACATATCAAGCCACAACGAATAGGAGATATTTTAGACTTTCATCACTTTTAGGATTGTCATTTCTGAGTAGGATGGGAAGGGAGGATAGTTTGAACAGGATGCTTGTATATTCAAAGACTCTCATTTTCATAAGGCAAGAGGTGTATGCAAACATGTCTTGTTTGCATGTACGAGTTTGTTTCTGTTCACCTTTTAAAAAGTGAAACTCATTCGAATGAAAATCAGCTTCTTTTCTATGTGTAAAATCAGCCGTATATTGAAAAGGGAATTTATTTTTGATAATACAGCCAATATTGCATAAAGTTAATCCTCCATCAGAATCAAACTAGCCTAAAACTTAATAATAATCAGTTTTGTGTTGCAACACTCGTGACTCACACAAGGCAAAAAAAAGAAAAAGGATTGGTCTCCTCAAATGGACAGTGACAAGTGGTCTTATCAGTCCGACTGAGGAGTCAACCACTCGTGATCCTCTTGCGTTTGCTCGTTAATTAGGTCATTGTCTGTTGTGATCTGCTTTAGCGCAGTCATGAAATGAAACGTGCGCTGCTCGCTGTCAGGTGAAGCCAACCTGTTCGGCCGGATTGTTCAAACGGATGAACCTGAGGCAGCAACAGTCATCAGCTTGTTAAAACCAACTGAAGAGTCGTTGTCACCTTCCAGCCTTTCAGATACTGTATTGTTGTTCTCTAAAACCCTGTTTGATGGGCCACAGAGCTCATGACAAGTAATTTAATCAATAAAGACTACTGATTGAATGGCATGTGGCGTTACTGAATCTAAAACATCTTGGTAAGTGACTGACAAGATAGAAAGGCGACCAGAGAAAATGTGTTTTATCACATCAGTAGATTGAGTTAAGACAGATAAAACAGACAGCCTGTCTCCGTTTCTCTGAGCTGGCTGCCACTCACATGACTGGCACTGAATGAGGTTGTTCTTCAAAATGCTGAATTGCTGTGAAAAGCAATGTGTGAAACATCACCTGCAACAGGCAGGAGCATGTTATATCAAAGGCTTGACCAATAAAAACAGGGTGACACATAAAATCCAAACTAAGTCATCATCTTCCAGTTTATTTTAAGAATCTAGGGAGGATTAAAGAAATGTCCCAACAATTTTTGTAATAGATGATGAGTGTGGCCTGAAGTCATGAAGATATGAAGTCGGTCTAGTCAGTGTTATAACCAGGCCAAACTGATTATTTGCACACTTTAACACTTTGTCAACCAATTAACAATAATGTCAACATCGTCTTAAAATTTTATCGTTAGTTTACATATTCAGCTCATATAATGAATAAGCAATGTATAACAGGGTATAAAAGTAAGAGATGATTACAATTATTAGGGAAAAATATTAACAAACTTTTAATGTAAGATTTAATTTGTTTTGAATTTTAGCTTCTCTCAAAGTGAATTTTGGTGGTGAGATTGAGAAGGTACGAATGGTTCTGTTGCAGCATGTATAAATGAGTACAGTGCAGTGTCCTTTAATCACAAGTTCACTATCTTTTTCTATAAATTTGACCACTGGAGGCTCATGGGTATTGTAGTATTTAGACCCATCCACCATGCCAAAATAAGATTGAAATAAATAAAACAGGCGACCGTAACATAAACCTATAGGATCATTACCTTATCCTCAATAGTCCAATGTTTCTGTGTTTAGTGACATAGAAAATATTGCATAAGAAACAAATTTAAATTCGAGTATGGATTGAGGAAAAAAAGCAACAGCTCCTGATTAAAAATCTTTTAAAATACTTTGGATCGTATCTGTGACTCCTTGTTTGAGGACCCTGATTGTATTTTTTGATTTTATTTGAAGCACTTGAAATCAATCAGATCATTTTACAGAGAAATTCAGCTGATTACAATGTGATCAGTGTAATACACCCATTGATGTAATCATTTTATTCCCTTCCTAGTCAGGTTATGTATCATCATGGAAAAGCAGGAGGATGAGCTTCATAATACGTGCAGCCAGCACGGTGACTCACATCTCTGTTGCAGGTTTCCATAAAAAACAGGAAGGCAGCCAACAGGGAAAAATGGGGGATTTTTTTACTGTGTGGTAAATCCAGTTTCAGTGAGATGTTTCAGGTGAGGTGCATCATCAAGATTACAATTATCAGGTAGGCTGCTCAAAAATGTCACCATTCATTGCACAAGGAAGCTTCAGCACATCAGAAATGAAACCTAGAATGGTTTTAGATATGTTCTCAAGAGTGAAATATCCCAACAAGATTTTAGATGGGTTGCCATGAATTTTTGTCTAAATATTCAAGGTCCCCATAGGATGAATCTTATCTTGACTTTGGTCTCTTGACAACATGTCAGTCAGGAAACTCATAAACCAATGACTGAATTACAGATACCCTTAACTGTAGTTTGATAAACATGAGAGATGCTAAACATATTAATATCTTAAATGTTAGCATATTCCACTAAAACCCGTTTCACATGGGATAAGAACACAATTTTATCTTTCGTGGGAAATCATTTGCAGATCAAATGACTCAGTCAGTAGTGACGAGTGTTTATCAGCTCCTGATCTGATCTGGCAGTGAAGCGCGTTGAAGTTCCAGGCTTTGTTGCATAACATTATTTATGGTTTTTACATCTGGGAACAAATGCTGGTGCTATCATTCAGTCAAGTTTGAAAGAGAAACTGAAGAAAAGATATAAAAAAAGAAACTGCCATAACATTGTCACTGGCCTGTACATGCTGCTTTCAACTGTTCCCTGCTTTGCGGCACTTTTGTGATGTGACACATCAGAAAAAACAGAAAGGTATATTTTGCCTGCATTTAAAAAGCCTGCATATACGCACTAATTTTGGTGGAAAAATTGTTTAACCGTACACAAACATATCACTATGTAACTAAAGTTAACATGCTAGGATATTAAAAACAATTTTAGTATTTAGTAGTTTGTAAGTGAAACCTTTTAAACCTCTAAGATTACAAGTTGTGACTTCCACTGATGCTTTAAAAAGTTTATTTGTAACCCTTTAGATTTTTTAAATTAAAAAACATTATTATTATTTAATTAATATTAATATACATATTGCTCAATGGGAAGGAGAAATACCAGGTGCTTTGCCAAAAGCAACACTATATATCTAAAAAGACAAACAGCCCATTCATTTTTCCACTCCATTTCATATGCTTGGGCTCACAATTCCCGAACAAGCTGTTTCCATGCAATCGGTGACGTAATTTCTCATTGAAATTAATGACTTATTATTTGGTATTTCAGTTTATCAGTCTGTGCTCACCAATTTAATGTTTGACTCAATGAGGCCCTTTTTGCTTAAATCATATGCAATTGTACCAATGTAAATGATACTTAATCTGGGTTTTAAAGTTTAAACCATCTTTTAATAGATGTGTCACATCAGTTCAAAAGTAGCAACCTCAATCAAATTTTCATGACATTCCCCCTATACGTGTGGCGGGTTAAACTTTGGCTCACTCCGAGAAGTCACTCGCCTGTGTTTATCCAGACTCAGCGGGTGAGAGCAGCGGTGCTAAAGTCACACCTCAGGCCACTAAAACGGAGTCTGGATCCGAGGCCCCCAACATCAGGTGTCCGACAGAGACTCTGACGTGCCAAAGTTCTCACACAGGACGACCGTAAAGGAATCTTAATTGGACCCCGGCCCTCCTTTGAAGGCAAGATCAGTCAAAGTCAGATTAACTATTTCATTCTCTATATTCTGTAGATTTTTGTCACATACCTCAATTTTACATATATGATTATATTAAACTAGTGAAACGCATAATGACTTTTTTAGAGGTAAAAATATAGATGTACACACACGTAACCTGAGGGTCACAAATTTTCTTTTTTTACTCATATACGTTTTTATCAGTTGCTTGCACTTCTATGGAAAAACTAGACAGACAAGAGAGTTGGCATGATAAAGATAGGAACGTGTTGTGATGCATGTTTGACAGGTTGATTGATTTCCTTGGAACTCTGTTAGTGGCTTACCTGTTAATAAAGATAATGCCTTGGGCATTAATTGGATCCATGTCAAAATCAACTATCTTCTATATTGAGCTGGTCTTTGTATATACTTTTTGTATTGTTTGAATGAAATCTGTCTGATCTAATATAATACATACTGCACATAATCAAAAAGAAGACATAGGAATATATGAAAATACAAGCCCGACTAATGTACACTGGTAAAACAAACATGATTGTATAGAGTCTGACGGAGGTGTTGATTTAAATCAATGTTCATTTTTGAGACTAGTTTGTAGTGTAGTGCCGAGCACCTAGAGAATCTCGTTCAGTGTTTTGTAGTTAGTACTTTCTAGGGCGACTTGTAAACACTGTTTGATTGTAACAAACAGAGCCGCTTTCTTGTGTTCAGCACATCATGATGGTTTTTTTTAGTTTTCTTTTAATGCCACATTTCATAATTCAATTTTACCATGGATGAGACTCTAACAGGCAGACATGATTTTATGGAAACCCAAAACGGGCAAAATGTCTTTATCTTTAATTAGCTCATTTTATTTTTCTGCCACTTCATTTTTGGCCTTTGCACACAATTAATAGTTTATCTATTTTATTATCTGGCAACTTTGTACTTCCGTAAGTTGCCTTACATAATCTTGAAAATCTCGTAGAAATGGTTTTGTCAGGATTGTCAAACCTGTCTAATTAATAGGACTCACTGGCTGCCTTTTAAATTGTGAGTATTATTCTGTAAACTCTTATTTTGTCCATTCACAAGCTTTTATAAAATTCAGAAGTGGTGTTGATGGGGTTGAGAGGTTTTCCATTCCGGGGCCTTATCTGAAGCAGCAGGTCAAAAAGTATACGGCCTCTCCCAGCAGGTGTAGTGGTCCGGTGGACACTTCAGTCCTCCCACAGAGGGTGACTGCATCTCCACGGCCTGATAAGGGCTGTGCAGCGGCTGACACCAGGGGATGGGGGGACGGGGGAGAAGGAGCTGACCCCTCCCTCCCCTTCGTGCCTCCGGATCAGCTGCAGCAGCTCTTCCAGAGTGAGCGCATTCATCTAGACAGGTTGTAAACTCATTAACATCTTCTTAGCAGCAGAGGTGACTCACAGCTATAGCAATCAGTGTAGATACAACAGTCCAAACACACCTTTAAATCCAGACACAGATACGTGTGAAACAAAACTCACCCCTGTAGGGCTTGATGGGAATGTACGTTCTTACGGCTAATTACATCACTTCATTGTTGCACTATCAATCGTCCTGGAAGCATTTACACATATTTTAGTGATCCTATAAATGTTAGTAACACACTAAGCATATGAGTAGACAACGAAGAAGCGGATTATGCCCCAATGGATGGAGAATTTTCGGATGATTGTCACCATTAGACTTTACTGTCACCATTATGATTTGTTCTTTATGAAGCCACATTTGTAAAGCCACCTTTTATTAAGCCTACACTGCTTGATTTGGGTGGAATGTCACTTTAACGTCAAGGTTGGGCAGCTTGCTTTAAAAATGTTATCGCAGTTCTGTGTTATTGCACAAAAACTTAATCCAGAACATCACCCAGGTTTGTCTCTGGAGGACAGAGATCTGATCTCACTGAGGTTAACGAAAACAGATTAGAAATACCAGCAAAGGCTAGATCGGATTGGATAATGTATCCGGATACAAATCACTGATATAAGTGCAAATGGCTTTATGGCCTTATTTTCTACCATTGACGCTGTGGGTGTTTTGCAGTGAGTATATTTGGTCTGTGTTTGTATGTGTTGTGGGACAGTGGGAGTTCATAGGTTTGAGTGTGTGCAGAGGCAGCCACAGGTGTGAATGCCATGTGACTGAGGTCAAGAAGGGTAAAGTGAGAGTGTTCAGCTGTCTGCTTAGATCACTATGAAAGAAGAGTATGTTGGAAAGGTACCAAGCAACAGTGAGTGTATAGTGATCCTAGCAACAAATGCTGTGTGTGTGTGTGTATTTGTTTGTTTGTATGTGTTTTCATTGGGCATTTAGCTGCTTCTCTTATCCACAGTGATATATAGTGAGTGCACTGAGACGCTTTCGCAGATGCACAGATAAACCCTGCAGTTACAAGAAAAGCTTTAGCGTTTGTCCCCACCCATTGTGTACATGTGTTCAAACTCGTCAGTACACTTATCACATCTGAAAACATCTTTATTTAATTTTTTTTTTTTTTTTTACAGTGTATTGCTCCATTTCGCAATAGTGCAAAATTCAATATTTTAAAGTTCCTCATAAATAACAAACATATCATAAATAAACAATCATCACCACATTGAACACAAACTAAAAAATAAACTACAGTCACGTTGAAATTGCACAAATGGATTTGAGATAAGCAATCTTTCTATTTACAGTTCAATCAGCGGAATGGAGGCCAAAGTCTTATGTGGTTTTGTGTGCCTTTCTCTTGAAGTCGTAACAGAACAACAGCATCTCCATAAGACCATCACAGCCCCTATTCTACTGGGTCCTCTCTAACAAACTAAAAGTAAGGTAGTTGTAGATAAACAGAACCGAATTAACAAAATCCTTCAAAAAAAGGAAAGAAAGGCAACTTCTCAGAAGTTTGGAACGGTATCACTGCGCTACACATGAACTGAACTGAACCCGGGTATTTGAGTCGGAAAGACTCAAAGCAACCTATTTATGTTCGACAATGCAAGTTCAGAGGCGACTCTCAAATCACCCACCACATGTTCTATAGCCAGTATTTCTGTGGTTAATTATACAGTTTTTTCTAGTTCACCTTTGTTGCAATAGAGTTGGATCCATTTCAACAATGAGGTAATATAACAGGACACCACACTTGAGGGAGTGTGGAAGGGAATATGACAGCACCAAGTGTCAACAGCGTTACCCATTAGTGTCAAGTGTTGCTATATACGGTTGGTAAACTAGTAGTTGCTGCTTCATTTTAAACTGTCACATGTCCCAGGATTCATCCACCTCCACGTCCATTTCAAAATGATTGAGAAGTAGGATTAAAGACAATACAGGGTCCTTTCATTGACTGGTCAGTAGGTTTGCAAGCAGCTAAAGCCCATTGCACAAATGTAGTGGACAAAAGGTACAGTTTCATGTGAGCTCATGCTTGCGGCAGTAAAGAAACATTAAGAAATGCAAATGAAATGCTGCATGTGAAAATGCAACAATCAGTCCTCTCAACCAGAAACTATCTCTCTCACACTTAGACATTCTCTTTGTCATTTCCATTGATGATATGCACATCACACACCTAAATAAATATATTATATATAACACTCTTAAATAGGCATAGGTCTGATCTGTTTCCTTCTCTAAGCATCTTAGAATATATTAGAACGTATACATTTTTATAAATACATATAGTTCAACATAATTATCTTCTGTTTTTATATTAAAAAAAAGAAAGAAAAGATTCAAACGCATCTACACTTCTGAGGGCCTAACTTTTCTGTGTTGTTGGTGTCCATGCTCTCTTGCAGTGTGGGAAGGGTTTATAACATTGCCTGTTACTGCCACCTAGTGTGACACAGCAGCACTACAACATTTTATCCTCCTGTTGGGAGTCGATGCCAATATGTAAACATGCATGGTATAACCAGTCAAAAGCTACATTCCAAAAGTAAAATCATTCAGTTACTCTTTTTTTGTACATTATTGCAAAAAATCCTGACATCAAAAGAAAACTCTTGCAGAGGACAACAACATCAAACCAAAAACATTTACGTCACACATGACAGAATTAAGTGTCCACCACGTTTCACGACGAGTGTGTCAAACACTGTGAGAGTGGCGGGGAAAAAAAGTGGGGCTCGAGGAAAGATCGGTCATCGTTAACACATCTTTATCTGGGAATATCTTTGTACTCTTGCAGAGAGTGGGAGCTGGTATGTGTATGGTGGAGCTGTACAGTGGAGCTTCAGGCATCCAGACCACATAAAGCACCGTCCAGAATTAATGGCAAACTTAGTTAAGAGCAGCCAGAATGGAGTGACCTTAAAATGAAAAAAAATGTAGTGGTGGCTTGGCTCTTTAAGGAATTATCTGCCATCTCTTAAAGGTATAATTAATATGTGACATTTCAACATTTAAATGACTAAAAATGACTCAAACCATGTTATATATTTTGTTTTCTACAATGTTCACAACCCCGAGAGATCCATTATTTACTCAAGGTAATGATGCGTTTCATTTGGCTCGTATCCATAGAAAACACCAGATGATACGTTGGAAGGAAGTTGGTGAACATGACTAAACGTAACGCTAATAAATCTTTAATACATTACCTCGTCTGTGAACATGCCTGAGTCAGACAGATTTTCATGGGCAATGGTGGTTGGTGGTATATTTTTGTTTTCATCGTTTTGATTGAGAGACACCTAGTGGCAGAACTTATATAGTGCGCCTTTAACTATTCATGACAAATAAATAGATTTTTAAATTGAATTTCATGACGCACTTACATTTTTTAAAAAATGATTGGCAAGTCTTTACCAAGAGTGCCACTAATTCTGGAGGGTACTGTATATCTGCCTCTTCTCCCTCCTCCATCCATTTACGTGTCCACTCCCGTCCTCCTCCTCCTCCCCGTCTCAAACCGAGCAGTTGCGTCTCTTCCCAGAACCAGTCTGGGTTGTAGCAGCAGAGGCTGAGGTCAGCCAAGCGGTGACCCCGTGTCAAAGGCTGGTGGAGGAAACCGAGAGGGTGGGCGAGGAGGGCGGCGGGAAGTTCAGCAGCTCCAGCACAGCCACGCCCACACTGCTGCGCCGCGTGAACATGCAGGACGCCGCCACCCATTTGTTGCTGCGCGGGTTGTACTTCTCGATGGAGTTGAGACTGGAGCTGCCGTCGTTACCTCCCACTGCGTATAACCAACCGTCCATAGCCACAAGGTCATGGGTGCTCCTGGAGGGTGAACAAAAAATTACACTTTCTAAATGCCACATGTATTGAACAGCAATATTTAACAGCAATATATCTGATATATTTCAATCTAAAACAATACTGAAGTTTAATCATTATCTCAGTAACTAACAACAGTTTGTTGACACCAGGAAGTGCCGTGAATACTGCTTGCGTGTTCATCTTTCAGAAGTACAGTCATTATTATGATATATTGAGAGTATTTTGGCCAAGACGATTATTCCACAATATGTTCACATTGTGTAAAATGTTAAATGTGTTAGCAGAGTGATAGATTAGTGGTCAATATAGCAAGATGTTTTGGAAATGGAGCCTCTCAGCAACTGGATAAGAAAAGCACTCAAAGCCAAACAGCTGATTAACACATGGGTTATTCATGGGGCTGCACAGTCAACTGTTGTCAGGTTTCCCTGCTCCAGTAGTACACTGGCTCACACACAAGACAGTATTTGTGTGTGTACTTGTACATTTATCTTTGTGAGAATCAGTCTGAGTTTGAGACCATGGTTCCTTACTGTCAGACAGACTTCCAAAGGGCTGCAGGTTCAGACTTGGTTTAATATAGATTAATTAATCTTTTTTATTAATCTAATTAATTTGATTAATTAATTAGATTAAAACATATACATTTAATAGATTTAATAGATAGAATTAGGTTTAAGTTAGGGTAAGGATTGTGCTTAAGCATTTAGTTGGAATGGTTAAGGTTAGGGTAATGGACTGGGGAATGCATTATGTCAATGAGGGGCCTCACAAGTATAGAAGTACAAACGTGTGTGCGCGCATTTGCCCTCCCCATGGGGACAAAACACAAGCCTCCATAACACAAATCATTAAATTTTAAGCTGAAGACTTGGGTTAAGAGCAGGGTTAGGCAAATAGTGGTTAGTGGGATATAAGTCAATGTAATGTCCTCTGAAGTGGTAGAAACATAACTCTGTGTGTGTGTGTGTGTGTGCGTGCGTGTGTGTGTGTGTCTAGGGGCCTGGGGAACAAGTAAATCTGCTGGTGTGTCCTCAAATCCAAGACTGCTACATCTCTAAATCTCCCTGATGCTGATCTTGTATCAGTACAATGCTATGTGTGTGTGTGTGTGTGTGTGTGTGTGTGTGTTTGCTTATGTGCAAATTGGGGATATACACTAGACTCAAAACCAGTTGATTCGGGACAGCGGTGCAAATGGGGACGAAAAATGGTGTCCTCAATTTGGAAAACTGTGATTTTTAGGTCAACAGTTAAGGTTAGGGTTAGGTTAAGGTCAGGTAGTCCTTCAGGTTAGTCTCCAGGAAATGAATGTAAGTCTATGTAAATTCCCCAAAAGTGACATAAGTAAAGACTGTGTGTGTGTGTGTGTGTCTGTGTGTCTCTGTGTGTGTGTGTGTGTCTGTGTGTGTGCGCGCCTGCGTGTCTGCTTTGATAATCACCTGCAAGACAAGTTTCATCTTCTAAGAAGTAAGAAAGAGCCGACTGTTGTGGAAAATAAATCATTTGATGTTTATGCCGTAAGATGGTTTAGGCAGTAAGGAAAACATCCAAGCGCCCCAAATCCCTCGCCTTGTAGAGGAAAGATTTTCTACAGAGCAAAATAATCACAGCAGGGGTAACGTTTGACAAGCTCCTTACAGACAGTACTACAGTTTTGTTCTTTCACTTTTTAAAAGGGGATTTTATCTTCTTCTTTAGGTTAAGGCATACCTGGGTTTTTTCTGCGGATACCGCAGTGTTTCTCAAATACAGACCGGCCGAGTTCATCCCCCCTCCCTCACCAAGGCATGACTTGTTTGTTATGAAGCACAAAAAGAAGGATAAAAGCTGCAGAGGCCTTAACAAAAATTTGGAGTGCACTTGAGGCCAATGCATTTCAGCATTTCATGACTGTGAGCTGAACCTGTGCAGATGGAACCGGGTCATCCTGATGGCTCAGCCGGCTAAGGTGTGTCTCATTTCATTAAATTCCCCGGATCCATCCCAGCTCCTCTGTCATATGTCATCTCCTCTCCCATCCTCTCTCTCTCTCTGTCTGTCTGTCTGTCTGTCTGTCTCTCTCCCTCCACCATAATGTATCACATCAACAAATAGAAAAAAACTAGAGACACTGGTCTAAAAGTTCTGTTTTGTGCTGCAATTTATTCCCTTCAAAATGTGACCAGTAGACACACTGCAAAATTTTGTATAGACTGTAATAGAGGTTGTGAGTCTTTTACTGATAAAAATAGAGCAAATGAATAATGCAGCGGTGTAACTGTGACATAAAGTGTCTTTCACATGCGTGGGACTAAAATGGGCCCTGCTCATTTTCTTAAGTATTTAAACTGAGTAAACGGCATCTCTACATTTATAGGAAGGAATACATTTGACTACAAGCTGCTTCTTTACTTCTCTCTGGTAGCTCTCACCTCTGAAATCTGACAAGGTGGTCTTGCATGTCAAACATTTTGCAGAGCTTATGATTGCTTTTACTTTCTTATGTTTCTTTTTCACTGAACTTGGACTCAACCATTTTGTACTAATTTGAATTATTGATGCACACTAACCTGCGTATGTTCATGGGAGCCACTCCCTCCCAGGTGTTGGTCTTGGGGTTGAACCGCTCCACAGAGTTCAGGCAGCTGGTGCCGTCATTGCCTCCTGCGACGTATAGCATGCCATCCAGCACAGCCACACCAGCACTGCTGCGCCGACTCAGCATGTTTGCAATGGCTGTCCATGTGTTGCTCTGTTGATTTAAAACAAGAGGCTGAGCATTGGTCACATGTTCATATATTCATCTGTAGTGTTTGATTTTGCCTCCACATTCTGTTGATACTGGCAACAGACAAGTCAATTTGATGATAAATTAAACAGAATACAATTTACCTGGGGGTCGTATTTCTCCACTGTTGCGAGATGTGAGGAGCTGTCGTAACCTCCCACTGCATACAAGTTGCCATCTGGATGGGAGAAGGGAGTAAACAGTCAGAATGTAAATATTAGCACTCGAATACCAGAACAGCATGTTCATAATGTTAAATTTGTTCCTACCCAGAGTTGCTACTCGAACATATCTCCTACGAGTGCTCATGGCAGCTATCGAGGTCCATGTACTGGTCAGAGGGTCATAACGCTCTGCACTGAAAGAGGAGAAAGACTTCAGTATAATGACAATGACAAGGCTTGCCTGTTGAGATGAACTACTTTTGAGACCTGGCCTAGAAAACAGCTTCAAGACTAACAAACAAGGTGCAACAAGATACAACAATGGAACAAATCTAGCTGAAAGAATCAAGAATGTTCAGTGTTCATCACCAATTGTGATTCTGTGTGTACCTATTGAGGCAGGAAGCTCCATCATAACCTCCAGCAGCGTACAGCAGGCCGTGCAGCACGGCTACTCCCAAACAGCTCCGCCGCGTTCCCATTGAAACCTCAGGCTGCCAGGAGTTAGTGATGGGGTCGTAGGACTCCACGGTCGCAAGGTCTGAAGTGCCATCGTACCTGAGGAGATGTGGATATACGTGAATCAGAGAAGGCTCTTAGATGACTGAAGTTACATTTTGCACTTAGGAAAGCTCAGGAGCAAGAGGATGAGTAACAGATGTGATGGTGGGTTCACAAGTTTTAGGTGAAAAATCAACACTGTATGGTTCTCACAATATGGTGGTTCTCATCACTCACCCTCCAACAGCATAAAGTCTGTTCCCAATGGCTGCCACGCCCACCCGTGCCCGCCGAGTGGACATGGACGCCACCATGTGCCAGCGATCCGTCCTCGTGTCGTACGCCTCGCAGTCTCCATGGATGGCAAACAGGCTGCCACCACCTGCAGACACAAACACACACAACACAATATGGTGAACAAAAATGCTTTGATGTCAGGCAGTAATTTGATTTAAAAAATACATTATACTGAAGATAGTGATTTTGGCTGATGTATGCCATAATTTCAGAGGAATGTTGCAGGGTTTAGGGATGATTTTGACTGATCTCCAGGCTTACTCCTGGGCTCAGTGCAGGATCAAGTTGCAGTTTTTATTGTGGTTCAGGAACATCTTTTTTTTTTTATATTTTGGATATTTACATATTGATATACTGTATGAACAAATATATTGTAACTGCAAAAGTTCTAAGATCAAGATCAAACAATTATCCGTAATAAAAGAAGCCATTACTGATTTGGATAAATGTAAAAAATCAGGAAGTGGCATTCACGGTTCATTTCATTCAGCTTTAACAGTCAAACGAGTTCAAACAAGTGTTTCACTTTACTGCAGGTATTATATGACAATACTTTAAAAATCCCAGACAGTGTCTAGTCTCATGTTATTATATCAGTATTTTTATCTTGCAGCTGTAAAAACACTGATGATCAGACGTCATGAGCTAAAGTTAACTGATGTGTGGCCTAAGTGTACCCTAGTGGGTACCTTCAGGGGAACACTGACCGACGGCGAAGAGCACGGGGCTGGCGCCTTCACAGCGTCGCGGCCGCGTCCGGCTGTTGCTGAGGACTCCCCTCTGCTCAGGCATCAGATGGTACTTGAGAGCCTCAATCAGCAGGTCCTTGCACTCAGAGTGGTGTCGCACCAGTAGCTCTGTATCCACGTTGCTCATCAGAAAGTCTCGCCTCAGCAGTGGCAGCCGCACACACTTCATCAACTACCGGGGGGAGAGGAATGGTGGGTGGTGAGTTGCAGTCAGGGGAAGGGGAGAACAGTCAAACTAAAAAAAAGTTGTGTGCTGTGAAATCCTCTCAGATGAGATGAGACAAGTCTTACCCACGGTACATGTTGCCTCCGTCCATCTATATCATGTTTCACCCAGCTCAACACGGCCCGGTACACTTCCTCTTCAGATGGCACATTAAGATTGTCACTGGAGATCAAATCCAGGACCTGGATGGAGAAGACAGAAGGCAGATGGGCAGAAACATTTTATATCATGATTTACAAGAGCAGCTTTCTCAACCATGACCACCAGAAAAGCATTTGCATTTGCTTTTGAAAGAGAAACTGTGACAGAAGAAGCTTCCTGACCAAACATGTCAACACATAGGAAGTAAATTGCGTTGCCCTCAGACAGTTTTAGTTCCTGCATGTTCACCTGATTTTGTCTGCTGAACTCTTGCCTCTCTTCCTTCCTCCTTTCTTCTCTCTGCCTTGATTTCCTGTACTTTATTCAGACATATTGGAAAGGGCTGGGCAGAGCTCTGTTTAGTCTGCATCATTTCAAAATGACACTCATCAGATAGAATCGGCCAATATGAAATAAAGCAAAACAGAATCATTTCAGGCACCATTTTAACCACTCACACATAAATGCTTGTGTGTCATATTAAGGCCTATATGTGTGTAGCGGTGCGATGTGTGTTACCATTTCGCGTGTGTGTGTGTCTGTGGCACAACGAGTGCTGCAGTCTGAGTGGCTGGCTGGCACTGTTCCCAGATCAACCCAAAGCTGGCAGGGCTGGGTGGGGCCAGAGCAGCCAGCTGCTGTCTTGCTGGCCAGATCAGGGCAACAGTTAGCAGCCTCCCAGGAACAGCCTCCACTAATCCACAGTCACACAGAGACACACTGCTGCTGCCACCCCACCCTGCAGTCTGCTTTACCCCTGCACGCACATACTGCATCACATTACCTCAAACAAACTCTGTATGTGTAGATGAGATGTGAAGGGAAATTGGTTTTACGAGGGTATTGACTGTCCTTGTAGCATGGCAGCAGGAATGAGGGATGTATGAATGAAAAGGAGGTTTTGGCTGCATCAAGATGCTTAAATGTCTTTATATACACAGTAATTAGGATGCTACATCAGTGAAGCATCACCAAGGCAGACTAGTCACAACCCTGCCATGCCCTGCCAGTCAGGCTGCAACAGTATGATAATATAATCTCAATATCATAGTTTCATGGTGTCACTGTATTATATTATTATTAACAATATTATTATCATTATTATTAGTACTAGTAGTAGTAGTAGCAGTGGTAGTGTTGGTTACAATGACCCTTAAAGGAATGAAAAAAGTTTTTTTTGGTTGAACAAACACTTAATATTAATTTCACAAAATCTTATTTCCTGACTGACATAAAACTTTCAAAATTCTAAATTCAAAATATTTTTCAGTAACACTAAACCGTAGATAAGCAAATGTACATGGTATGATAACTGTCAATTTTCATCCCACGGTATATTGTGAAACCACCGCAACGACACTGCCACTTCCTTCACAGAACATGGAAAGAAATATGGGGCATATTTCACAGCTCTGTGAGCTCAGAGTCCTTTAGAGCAGCCAGTACATAAATCCAGATCTGGTGCAGATTTATGACAGACACAGAACAGCTGCAGACAGAATGGGGCGTTGAGCCAAAGGAAACAGAAAGACAGAAGAATAGCAACAAAGAAAAGAAAATGGTCTATTTTTAATCTCCCTTTATGCAGCTTAACTTTCACTGTTTTAATGGACTGTGCCCACACACTCCTATCGCAGATTCAGTCTCAGGGCTTTGAAGGCCACAGACAGAGAGCGTGAAGATTTTACTCTCATGGAGCGCAGTCTCTTTAGTGCTGTGGGGATTGTTCCTCAGAGAGGTGAGGAAATAATGGAAAAGTGATGCTGGCAGCTGTTTGTTACTTGTTTTCACCACTGCTTTAATTCCTTGTCACCTGGCTCAACAGGCATTTGAAACTGACACCATTTTACATAAGGCATGATGCAGTTTTCTTATTTACCGAGACATCAACATGAACCCCTCCTACACCTGACTGGAGGAACACATCATCTGCTGGACTCTTAGATGTAGTCTAATATCATGAGGATTAATTTTAACAAAAGCAAAAACAAAATATTACCCAATACAACTGAGTTTGCGAACTGTACATTTTAACGTCGTGTTTATGGACAATTTCATGTATAGAAATAGACATGAAAAATTAGTGTTTTAATGCTCACACTTGAAATAACAGACCTGTTTAATTCCTGTAATAACAAACGTGACTCCATTAACATGAGACTTGTAAATCATTTTTGGAGTGACAGCAGGTCCCAATCCTGGGTCTGGATTTTGGGTGGTGGGACCTCCCTTTTGTTTAAAATTGGATCTCGACTGTGCCTACATTGTTTCTTTAACCTTTATTTAACCAAGGTACTCTCTTTGAGAACAATGTGCTCTTTTTTTTAAGGAACGCCCTTGCTCAAAACACATTCACACCGAAAGTCTGCCAGTGCAACCACAGTCTGATCTGTGGTCAACCACCGCTGCAGCAGCTGGTGTAGAGGGGGCTTGTTTATGGGCACTACAGCAAGTATATCTCTCTAGTCTGGAAATCAGATGGCTAATACTGAATTAGCAAGCCTTAATATAACCTCAAACCTTGGCTGAATGGTAACAGTAAAATACGGGAACCAAGTAAGCAGGGCTATAGTGAAAATGTCACTGGCTTTGCCTAATTACCACTACCAGGACAGGAAGCACAGCGCTGCCGCTCTGTACCCAGCAGATGAATAAGTGATAGTTTGGCTAAGTTGACGTGCCAGATGAAGTAGTCCATGGCAGCACGCTGAGGTGATAAAACCACAGGAGACAGTGATTGATATAGCTAGCTGAGGAAGAAGAGAGGTCCTCCTAATGAATGTTATAAACACAGCGCTGTGGCCACTTCCCTCAGGGAGCGTCTGTGATAAAAATCATCACTGATCTGGTTACATATATTAGGGAAGAAAAGGTCATAAACAATATGCAGGAACTAAATTAAGTGCTTCCTAGTATCACTGCATGTTCATCTTTGTTTTCTTTGGCATATTTCTAAGCAACTACATGAATTAAATCAAGTAGAGCCACTCAAGTGTAGTAAGCAGCAGGTTGTTAACCCAAAAGTTAATTATTTTCTGCCATGCATTTATAATGAATGGCATTTCTTATGACGCTTGCGACAAAGCAAACTGAGACCAGGCCTGATCAGGAAATGTTTTTTTCTAGTGGTCAGTGACTTTCACATTGAAAAAGTTCCCCATGGTGGACTGGCTCTAACAATGCTCATGGCAAGTATATCACCAGTATGACTCAGGAAGCACCTGTGATTTACCAACACATGTTTATTTACCACCATTAAATTGAATTTTTTTCTTTCGTCAGCAGAAAACACAGTAGGAGACAGAAAAAGCATCACCCCTACCTGTTTCAGTGGCAGCAGCATGAACTCCTCTGTCTTTGACACCTCCACAAAGTGCTGCAGGACATACTTGTGCGCCGACTTGAGTAGGTCGCTGCAGGAGTGCGTGTCCGCGAATCCTCGGATGCCCAGGCAGTTGGAGGGGTCCAACTGGCTGAGGAGGAACTTACAGCAGGCGTCCCGCACCCCGTTGAGCTGCAGCAGGCTGGCTGCTGGGAGCAATGTCTGGGAAGAGTGCAGTTTCAGGTGGAAAGACACTGTGAGTCTGTTGTGTAGACTTGTGTTCTATGAGATGTGATGAATAGGATCAGATAAAAAGTTTGCACGTCTGAATTCTTCTACCTGCACGTTGCCTTCCCCGACCACAATCTCTGCTGTGTAGGCGTATTGGACCAGCTGCTCCAAAGCCTGAGGGTCAATGTCATGTAGGGTCACATGGGTCTGCCGACTCTCCGACATCTCATCTGCATGACCGATGCAAGAGCTGTTATATTTTTATTTTATAACCAGTATAACTCTGGTTGATAAAGTTGCCTCTCTGTTCAACACATGGCAGCTGCTAATGTGTACAGCACCACTGCCAAATGTCAGCAGAGCTCATTTGTTTCTGTCTGTTTATTTAATCAGTTGTTGTGTATGGAAGTTTTTGAAATTCCTGAATCTAGACACTCTTGCCCAACATGGGTGTTCCTGCAGAACTCTGTGTCAGGAGGTTCGACATCAACAAGCCAATGCTTCAGCTCCTATTAGGTAGAAGAAGTTGCAAACACAAAATCTGCAGGGGAGCTGTCATTTTGCTGTTTGGATGATTATTAAGGATCAGCAGATTCTGTTAACATGGGCTAATTAGAGACTGGGTCAGATGAGTGAAAGCCTAGCAGCTGAGTCTCAAGGCCAGACAAGTGACTGTCTGGAGACACATTGTACCCTCACAAAGGTCTAGTGTCGGGAGGAAATCTGAGACTCACAGACCTCATCTGACCACCTGTGCCCCAGGCAGGAAGGTGGGGAAGGAAGCGATGATGCTGGAAGGATGAGGTGGCGTTCAGCGCACACATGAGTTGTTGTGTTATCAAACTGTGAGAAACAGAAAAACAGGAGGCGTGTACAGGAATAAAATTCGGGACTTACTGGTAAACATAGCGTGGAAGTAGGGGCTGCAGGATGCCAGCACCACTTTGTGTGCCTTGATTTCTTTGTTGGAGACATGGAGCACAATGTCACACAGCAAACCACGTTGTCGCATCCTGTTCATGGACACGAAGGAGTCGTGGTAGTGCCGCTTTGAATTGTGCGAGATGCTGTGGCCATCGCGGTTGAGCAGCTGCATGCCCCCTTCCATCATGGTGCCTGATGTGGCGGTGGCGGGCTCTTCCCTGGGCCGCACTCTGGGCAACTGAAACATGCAGGAAACCATTTTCATGTCAGTCAATACCAAGGACGTAGACTCTAAATGGCCAGTCGGTGTGAATGTGAGTGTGTATTGTTGTTTGTTTCTATGTGTCAGCCCTGTGATGAACTGGTGACCTGTCCAGAGTGTACCCCACCTCTCACCTAATGTCAGCTGGGATCCGCTCAACCCTCCCACGACCCTCCAAAGGATAATCAGTTAGAGATAATGATACATTAATACCAATGTCATTAACTTATAAAAACGTCTTGTCATCAGGAGAAAAAATTCCATCTGCAAGGGCTTATTTTATTTGCAAGGATGCATGTGTTATGACAGGTGTCCTGAGCAATCATTGTACCTATTGTTACTGTTATAGTAGCCATCCTGACAGCTATGACAGGAAGCCTACCAGCATGACAGACATCTCAGTACAATCACAAAATGTAGTAGGTTGACTGACCTGGTTATTTGACATTCAGTGTCAAGACTGATTAAATTGCATTATCACAATAGATAATCTTCTATTCTTCTATTACAATAGAAGATAGACATTATTCCTTAAAGTGGAATAAAATCAATGAAGGCCTCTCATCTATTGAGCTGTCTTGGTTTATCTAATTGCAATGGCTGCTGACTAGCAAGTTTAATTGCACCAGAATTAGCTGTGAAACCCCCCACCTCACCCCAGCTGCAGCCTCTGGTAGACAGGGTGGGAGGAGAGAAGGATGTAGCCTGAGTTAGCCTTTTCCTTTGTGCTCTCATCCGCCCTGTTCTCGGATGGAGAACACACTTCAGAATGTTGCATAACCATCATCACGCGGCATCTTAGAAGTTGTTGTCTGATGAATATTTAGGATGCACTGAGGCAAAACTACAGGATGAGGCAAACTGGACATCACAGATCTAAAACAGACGTGAGGAAATATTTTCTCTCAAATATGCTGGATTTGATGCTAGGACACTGTACAAGGGCAGAGAAACAGGCATATGAGCAGAAGCTAACTGGCTCGAAAGTGTAAACTGATGGAGAGCTTCCACATAGAAAACGTGTTCTTTAAAATATCCTTAACTAGGTAAATAAATATAATTACAATTTCATACCATACAGCCTGCCATTCGAGTGAGTGTGTCCTACAGTTGGATGTGATCTTGACTTTTAATGGTGCTTTACTTGCATTTTTCATTTTTCATTCATTATTCATGTTTGTAAATCTAAAGACAGGTTTTTGTGACAATAACACAAGCCAATTGGGACAAACAGGCAGCATCATCGAGGAAGGGTATTGATCAGGTTGAAGTCCAAGAAATCCAACCCTCAAGCCTGAAACACAACACATTATGGATTCTGATAAAGTTAAGTTTCACATGTCTCTCCAGTCAAACAGACGATTCACTGAGTATCACCGGATCATAATTATGCTGTCATCTGTTCAGAGGCACTCTTTCAACTAAATACTCTGCGCTGTCCCTCTGAGGACCATCTCAAATGTCACCACAGCTGCCTGGCGTCTAGCTTGGGGTCCCATTTTCCAAAACACAATAGACCACAAAAACACACCAACCATGCTCCTCTATGAGGGAACAATCTGCTCTCATGCCCAGGGGAATAACATGAGACAATGCTGCGAATGGAGACATGGAAACACAGGAGGTTGAGGCAGGAGTGAAAACACAAGTGCCACATTTGAAACTACCAGAGGAAAGCACTTGTCCTGCTCATCCCAGGCTGGTGTCTTAAAATCTTCTCTGGATGAAAATCCTGGCTGGTGTCTACACAAACACTCTGTGGCTCCTGGACAAACATGCACAATCCTGCTGGATGCACAAATGCTGCACTGTGGTCTCTTCAGGACTGTTTCTCCTCATGTATTAGTCTCCTTATGGGATGTGAAGAAACCCCAACCCCCACTCCATCTATTTTGAATAACAGCAGCTATCAGCAGCAGCTATAGAAAGAATGAATGTGTCATTTCATTACCGGTGGCTGTGTTGGGCTTGTCCCTGCACACTGTGTCTTCCTCGGTGTGATGGCAGATAAATCAGCAGCTGTCGCAGTCTGATTGCTTTTAAATTGGTACCAGTGTCTGGTTATCTGTCCATATTCTGACTCCAGCATAAGAAATATGAAGAAAAGCCTCTGTTTTTATGCGGCTGACGTCAATGCAAAAAAACTGCATGAAAGCTGACATCGGGTTTTTAAGGCGGAGCTGCAGCTGTCGGGGTGAAAGTAGCGACACAGACCCCTCAGGCTGTTTAATCATGATGATTTAGGACGGAAGAGACAAACATGAAACACACATGAAGTTATTTCTTAAGCGCAACTGTCAAACGTTTACAGTGTGTGTTTGTTTATATTTTGAAGAGACACAGACGACCTTAAGGGCCCGCTCGAGTCCGGAAGTACGTTCGATAAATTCATCTAAGCTTGCAGGAGAGGCGGGGTTTTCACTTAGAAGCGCCGTGATTGGTCAGAACTCGAACCATCCCCTGCCTCGGTTCGCCCGTACATCAAAATCAAACACACAAGCGAACATAAACTCAGTGTTCAATAAAGAACAGACATGATATTATTTTGACGGAATCTATGCATTTATAATTCTGCTGTTAACATAAAATAAACGTTTATTGTCTCTGTGTGGGGATGAGCTAACGTTAGCTCCGCCTGCAGGAGAGTTAAAAACCAGTTCTCACCACCAGCCGTCGTCGGTGTCGATTTGACAGCAATGATTTCTTCCTGTTTCCAAGCTTGCCCAGTTTGTGGCTGTGAAACGCTACAGACTAAAGATCGAAACAGGGAAAAAATCCTCCTCTGCGGCCTCCAGCTGTCTGTGACCCTGAAGGCAACTGTTCATTAATTTAAAACCTCGTGTCGCATCAAAACACTGTTTGTTCTTGGACCAAAAGCTTCGACTGTGTAATTTGGAGGTTGTCGTGCTCGCCGACTGATTATTTGAATCAGATTTGATTGAGCGCTAATTATGATTAATTTTGATGTATTATTGCAAACTAACCAAAAATATGTATGCAGTGTAAAATTAAGTGAATTATGCTTCTTTCATTGAGTTGTAAACGCCATTAGTTTACGTCTTAGCACCGTGAACCATAAAACCAACTCCTTCGTTTTGCAGCGAGGGATTGTGGGTATTGAGGTTGGCTAGAGTCACGTTTTTGATCGAGCATGGCAGGCAAACAGAAAAGGTAGGTGGATATTTTATACTATGTCCTCTATATTACGAGTTTTAACGGAAAATTCATTCTGTTTTTAACATGTTTATACATTTTGTCAACCCAGTCGGTGAATTTATGGCGTTTGAAAGACTCATATTAGCTTTTGCGATAGTGTTTTAGCCATCCATGCTATTAATGCTAGCTTACGGTTGGGGGCACCTGAAAACAGCTAGCTTAAATCAAATGCAAGCTACATGTTTAATTATTTCTCCTCGTTAAAAAATAGACTATTCACAAGTGTAAAATGAGAGTTTTGTAGCTGATTAGCTAACTGACAAGCTGACAAAATGTTTGGTTTGACGCTGGAGACTGAAGAGCATGCATCACAAGTTTCCTTACACATGTTGACCAACTTATTTAATCTGTTGAACTGTTTTTTTCCTCAGGAAATTAGAAGACCTCAGTGTGGACG